>CM057837.1:55392111-55992111 GCA_030068075.1 Paguma larvata | reverse complement strand
TTCTCCCCTCTCTCTCCACTCATGTGCACTTTCTCTCAAACATTAAAAAAAAGAAAGTTTTTTTTTTTTTAATCTTTTGCCCATCTTGTTCATTACAAATAAACATGTTCCTCTCCTATATTGAAATTTAACACAGGAAGGGTTCCTGGATAGCTCAGTTGGTTAAGAGTCCAACTTCGGCTCAGGTCACGATCTCATGGCTTGTGAGTTCGAGCCCCACTTTGGGCTCTGTGCTGACAGCTCAGAGCCTGGAGCCTGCTTCAGATTCTGTGTCTCCATCTCTCTCTGCCCCTCCCCCACTTATATTTTCCCTCTCTCTCTCTCTCTTTTTTCTTTCTCTCTCTCAGAAATAAACATTAAAAAAAAACTAAAAAAAATTAACATAGGATATTAGCAAGACAGACAATAAAATATTTTGTCCATGTTTTAATAAAATATTTTGCCCATTAAATTTAAAAATTCCCTTGAATTATCTAGATATTATGTAAAATTGATTCCTATCCTGGCAGACTAAGCATTGCAAAGTTGGTGTTAAGTGTTTTATGAGAATTACTAACAAGTAAGAAAGCTTAAGGATGACATAGGCATTATAGAAGAAGGTTTAATTTTGAGGGGCACCTAGCTGGCTCAGTTGGTGGAGCATGTGATTCTTGATCTTGCTGTTGTGAATTCTAGCCCCACGTTGGGTATGGGGATTACTTAAAGAAAAAAAAACTTAAAAAAGAGGTTTAATTTTGAAAATATTTATAATGCCCTTATCAAATTAACCATAAGGGTTTTTTTTTTTAATTTCATTAAAACATTTTTTTTTCAGTTTATTTATTTTAGGAGAGAGAGAGACAGCAAGCAAGCAGGGGAGGGGCAGAGAGAGGGAGAGAGAGAATCCAGAGCAGGCTCTGCCCTCTCAGCACAGAGCCTGATGTGGGGCTCAAACTCATCAACTGTGAGATCATGACCTGAGCCAAAGTTGGATGCTTAACCAACTGAGCCACCTAGGTGCCCCAACCATAAGGTTTTTCTTTTTTAAATTTTTCTTTATTTAAAAAGGTGTTTTTTAAATGATTATTTATCTTAGAGAGAGAAAGACAGAGAGTGAGGGGGGACAGAGAGAGAGGGAGACACAGAATCCAAAGGAGGCTCTAGGCTCTGAGCTGTCAGCACAGAGCTGGATGCAGAACTGAAACTCACGAGCCAAGAGATCATGACCTGAGCCGAAGTCGGACACTTAACTGACTGAGTCACTCAGGTGCCTCCCCAACCATAGGTTGTTAAAGGGATACCAAAATAATCCATGTTTCTCTGATAGGATGTTAATATCTAGTTTTTTTGTGACATAGAGTTTCGTGTATTAATCGAGCTGTAATTCACATAATGAAAAGTTTCAGTGGTGTTAAGATGTTGACAGTCTTGTGTAGCCGCCACCCATTACTAGTCCCAGACCTCCTTCATCACCCCCAAGGGAAACTCCTACCCATTAAGCAGTTGCTCCCCATTTCCCTTTTCTCTCGGCCCATAGCAGCCACTAATCTGCTTACATATCTGTGGGTTTGCCTGTTCTGAGTATTTCATATAAATGGAGCCCTACCATGTATTGCCTGGTGTGTCTGGTTTTCACTTTGCAGGTTTTAAGGTTTTGTCTATGTTGTGGTACCTATCAATACTTCATTCCTTTTTAGGCTGGAATGATACTCCATTGTATGGATATACCACCTTTTATTTATCCATCCAGTTGGATGGTTTTGGCTATTGTGCATAATGCAACTGTGAACATTTGTGAAAGTTTTCGTGTGGACATATGTTTTCAGTTCTTCTTGGTATATAGCTAGGATGGGATTACTGGGTCAGATGGTAACTCTATGTTTAACTTTCTGAGGAACCACCAGACTTTTTTGAAAGCAGTGACATCATGTTATGAAGTTTTTAGTGCTGCCTAAGATACTTGGAAAAATGAGAGAAATGTTGAGTAAAATGTTAACCTGAGAATATCAGTTCTTGCGACAGCCCTCTGACAAGCCAGATGGACCTCTCTATTTGCCTATAAAGCATATTGAAACCATAGAAATAGTGCCAAATTCTTTATGCCCTCTTAATCCTTATTTCTTTTTTTTTAATTTTTTAAATGTTTTTATTTATTTTTGATAGAGAGAGAGAGACAGAGATGGAGTACAAGCGGGGAAGGGGCAGAGAAAGAGAGAGATACAGAATCTGAAGCAGGTTCCAGGCTCTGAGCTGTTAGCACAGAGCCCGATGTGGGGCTCGAGCTCGTGAACTGAGAGATCATGACCTGAGCCGAAGTCAGATGCTTAACCAACTGAGTCACCCAGGCGCCCCCTTATTTCTTAATCCATTTATTTCTCCTAAAAGTTTGGAATATGCTTGCAATTGATGATGTTTACTTTCACATAAGGGTAGGTCTCTAAAAGTGATACATTAATGGTTCCTGCACTGCCTCTCCTGTTATGAGTTTCATGTTCTTTTACATAGGTTACCAACGCAGAGACACGTTGCACATTGCTCTTCTTACAGAAAACATTCTTGAAACAAAATTCAACATAGATGTAATTAAGTATGATTAAATCTTCTTGGATGTACAAATATTTTTCAAAAATATCACATTTAGATCTCACTTAAAAAGCTTTCGTTGAAGATACTGTGTTAATGTGGTAGGTGATCTAGGATGCTTTTGTCTCCTCAGCTGATGACATTACTCGTGTCTCTGCTTCTGTTGTTGTCAGTAGTCGTTGTCAAGTAGTCTTCAGCCTCCTACATTCGTTCTAACAAACATTTATATAGCCTTCATACATTTACATACAATGAAATCATTAGACAGAAATAAAGTAAGTTGGTTTTATCGAGGGTTTAGAATTTTAGAGCAGAAAGAGTACTCGAGAAATAACATTTACGGAGTAATTTCTGATACTAGATTGGAGCTTAAGTACTTTTCATGCCTTTTCTCATTTAAGGTGACGATATATATGAATTTTGTGTTTGGAAGAAGAAATGTGATGATCAGTCATTCCAAAAAGCTTGAAGTGAGGGGTGCCTGGGTGGCTCAGTTGGTTAAGCGGCCAACTTCGGCTCAGGTCATGATCTCACGGTCTGTGAGTTCGAGCCCCGTGTCGGGCTCTGTGCTGATGGCTCAGAATCTAGAGCCTGGTTCGGATTCTGTGTCTCCCTCTTGCTCTGCCCTTCCCCTGCTCATACTCTGTCTCTGTGTCTCTCAAAAATAAATAAACATTAAAAAACAACAACAACAGCAAAAAAACCCAAAAAGCTTGAAGTGAGCGCTCTCTCTCTAGGATAAATTAATCTTTATTCTTGTATGGGTATATTATAGAGATTGAATTGTTTCCTTAGAGTAATGAAGAATTAAAGGAGTTCTTTTTTAGGTAAATTTCGTTCAGGTTTTAAACTATGAAAGTCACTATCGTTGTGGATACTGGATATTTTGTTTACTAAATTCTATAATTTTAACCTATAATTTTCAGATACTTTTGCAATTATTTTCATGCCTAAAATAATTTGTTACTGTGTTGGGTGAGACTTTATTTTGCTTCTGAAATATCAAAGAATAGGTAGTTCCTCTTGAGCTACAGAAATACCAGGTTTTAATCAGATATTTTTGTTTGAATATTGACTCTTTTAATATTATTTTTTTGGTATTTTTGGGGAACATGGTATTAAGTTTGCAGTTGATAAGCTTCTGTACCAACTAGAAGTAGTACAGAAATTGCAAATCAAAAATCTACCTCAAAAAATTAAAAATAGAGTGACCATATGATCTAGTAATTCCACTTCTGAGGATATACCTAAAAGGAATGAAATCACTTTCTTAAAGAGTTATCTCTACCCCCTTATTCATGGCAGCATTGTCTACAATACTGAAGACATGGAAACAACCTAAGTGTCCATCAGTGGCTGAGTGGATAAAGAAAATGTGACACACACACACACTGGAATATTCAGTCATAAAAAAAGAAGGAAATATTGCTGTTTGCAAAAAAAAAAAAAAAAAAAAAAGGAACCCTGAAGGCATTATGCTAAGTGAAAGACAAATACTGTATGATCTCATTTACATGTGGAATCTAAAAAACCAAAGGTGCAGAAACAGAACCAGTCTGTGGTTGCTAGAGGTGGGGGATGGGAGAAATGTGTGAAGGTGGTCAAAAGGTACAAATTTCCAGTTATAACACAAATTAGTTCTGGGGATGTAGTGTGCAACACGGTGACTGTAGTTAGAAATACCGTATTGAGGGGCACCTGGGTGGCTCAGTCGCTTAAACATCTGACTCTTGATTTCAGCTCAGGTCATGATCTTAGGGATGTGAGATTGAGCAAGCCTATGTCTGGCTCTGTGCTCAGCGTGGAGGCTGCTTGAGATTCTCTCGCCCTCTGATCCTTCCCTGCTCATGCATGCTCTCTCTCTCTAAAATAAATAAATAAATAAAAATAAAAAACTATATTGCATATTTGGAAGTTGCAAAGAGAAGAATAGATCTTAAATATTCTCATCACAGAGAGGGAGGGAGATAAAACATAAGAGACTCTCAAAGACTAAGAACAAACTGAGGGTGAGGGGGGTGAGGGAGGGGGGAGAGGGGGTGACGGGCATTAAAAAGGGCACATGTCGGGATGAACACTGGGTGTTATATGTAAACCAATTTCAAAATAAACTATTATAAAATTTAAAAAAATCTAAAAATCTAAAAAAAATATTCTCATCACATTTGTGATGAGAAGAAATTTGTAACTGTATGGTGATGGATGTTAACTAGAATTATCATGATCATTTTGCACTGTGTGTACATAAATCATTATCTTAAACTAATACAATGTTATATGTCAATTAAATCTCAATAATACTAGGGAAAAAAATCTTTCCAGATAAAATGTTGATGGTTGCTATTAAAAGGGAAAGTAATCAGAGAAGTTTTGAAGGTCAAGTTTTATACTATGAAAACTCAATTTAGTGATTTTTATATACTTAGCAATAATATGAGTGATCTCTGACCAAAACATGATTTCTAAGGAGGAATGACTATTATGTTGATGGAGTACCTGCTGACACTGTATTATTCTTGGTGTTCAACCTGGGCTTGTTGCCAAGATAAAGGAAGATGTTCCTTCAGTTGGAAATTGTAATACATTTCTCCGTAGGAAGAATATGGTTCAAATAGTACTCTTAATTCTAGGTATTCATTCATTAAGTAAATATTTTAAGCTCCTGAGAAAAGGCGGCTACTATGTTATATATTGTTCATGTTTAAAAGGATATAAAGATGAATGAAACCAGGTGTGACATAATGTCTAATCTCAAATAAGAGCTATTTTTTTTTAACTAGCTGTGGGAGCACAAAAGAAGTGGTTCTATTTCTTTTTCTATGGTTTTTAGGTATTTATGGACTTGCTCAGGGCGATTGCTCAGGGTCTCAGCTTTATTTCATAATTCTGTTTCTTTGGAAAAATGTTTCTCGAGCTTTATAACAAAGTATAACTGAACTTGGAGAAGACAATCTGCGTAAGTTGGAGACTTTGCTTATTTTGAAATGGAAAAATTCTTGCCTCAGCATTACCGAGTTAATGTACAGTTGGTACAAAGTTTTCAATTCTAATTGCTGACTTGCTTAGTGAGTGAATGATTGATCATAATCAACTAAAACCTGTAAGATAAAGCATGGCGACCTGAGTGGTTTTTCTGGTACAGTCAGTACTTTAGTGTGATAAGTATTTTTTTAAAACAATTTCTGTTTCTCTTAGATAGTCAGTTTATCTACCTCCCTCTTTTTTAGGAGACATCCGTGAAAGGGTTGGAAGCCTCGATGTTTGAGTAGACCAGGTAAGCATTCAAGTAAACTCTTCAGTATCCTGACAATTGAATTGGCTGATTTGATATCAAGAAAGAATTTCAGTTATTTAAAGAAGAATGAATTATTAACTGTGTTAATAATATTTATATCTAACATCGCTATAAGCACTTCATGTTCATTATCTTGATTCAAGCCTCCCAGGGGTCCTGTGGGAGATGCTGTTCTACCTGCTCGACAGGCTCGGGACCTGGAGCCCAGACACCTGCGGATTTCTGGTGTCCATGCCAAGCATTGGACCGGAGTCGCGGTGGCATGGAAGTGATGTTACTGCTTTCTTGCTCTTCCCCGCACCTCAAACTCATTCACTCTTGTCATTTTTTACTTTATAGGACAATTCTGTTAGACTTCTTTGTTTCCAGAGGTCAGATTTAGTTGTCGCGGTGAATTTTCTATACTCTTTCCCCATCCTCCATATTCCTTTATATATTTTTTTTCCAAAGTTATACAGTTCAGCAAGTTAAGTAGTTTGTCAGAGATTGTTCAAACAGGAATTCTCAGTCCTCGCCCTCATTCCCCCTTCTCAGAGGTAGCTATTCTCGACTCTTAGCCGCTTGGGATTTACCTGCGGGTTTTTTTGTAATATCTTCGACATACTGACATTACCTGAGTTTTCAGTTGAGGGGATAGCTTGTTTATAGGAATTTCTGGGTCATTATCATCACTAACTCAACTCAGAAGTTTCTACCAGTTGCGCAAAGTTCCTGTTTTCTCTCACATCATTTATCCTGTTAGCGTCGTCATCTTGAAGAAGTCCCTCCTGGGGCGAAGTGCTCTTGTGTGGAGTAGCTTCTGTTTTTCTGAGAGCCCAGCTATCATTCAAGGGGTTCTCTTTTTTTCGTGTGTCGGATCTTCTACTTCTTCTCTCCTGTGTTGTCTTCTTTTCCGGTTCACTCCCACATTTTGCTGAAGAGATCGTGAGTAGGAGCACATTACTTGATACCTTGCGTGTCCGAAAGGGCCTTTGTTTTTCTCTCAACCTTGGTTCATAGTTCGGCTATCTATAATCCTCAGGCTGGAATCATTTTCTCTCAATATTTGATTTTGTTCCACTTTCTTCTAGCTTATACCGTGACTGTTGAAAGTTTGAAATCATGAACTCCTCATCCATTGTAACCTATTTTTCCATCTTGGGAAGCTTGTAGGATTTTCTCTTTGTTTCTACTGCTTTGACATTTCAAAAAGGTGTGCTTTAGTATAGATGTATTTTTGTAATCCATTATGCCGTGCATTCTGTATTTTCAGCTGAGATCGGGTGCGTTCAGGGTGGTATGGCCGTAGACGGCATTCCGTATTAAGTTAGGAAACTTTTACGTCAGTTAACTGGGGGACATTTTCTTGAAATATATCATTGATTTTTTTCCTCTAGAGCCTCTACTATATGGATATTAAATTATCTTGACTGGATCTCCAATTTCCTTATTTATTTTTATTTTCAATTATTTTATTCTCTATTCTTTCTGATAAATTTCCCTAATTCCCAAGGTCTCTTTTAAAAAGCATTGTATTTTGGAGGTGCCTGGCTGGCTCAGTTGGGAGAGAATGAAGATATAAGGAACCCTAAATGAACCAAATTCCAGAAAGTAATGAAAGCTTCACAGCAGGGAAGAAACCCATGGCTGCTTTGGGATAGAAGAGCTGACAGAAAAAGAACCTGCCACAGATGAGGGGAGAGGAGAAACCAGCCACACTCTTGGCAGGCTTGTTGTGGCCCCACGTGAGCTAGTGTGGCAGGCTGGGATCCTGAGGAGCCCTGGCTGGTCTTGTACCAAAGAGCAAGTCTGCACCCGGCCCGGCTCTCACCCACAGGTCTTCCTGAATTCTCAGGGGGAATGAGCCACATCCCTGGGCCATGGAAGTGGAGCTGACAGAGACCCTACCTGAGGCCCACAGAACTCCCCACAAGTGCACAGCAACCGCCCTCAGCAAGCAGGGGGTTAACCTGGAGAGATGAGAGAAACTCCCCCAGAAGCACCCCAGGTGTCCAGTTATGGAGGGCTGAAAGCAAGGAAACAGCTGGAGATGACCTCTCCCCACACTCTGGAACTATTCTAATGGAAAATTCAATGCTTCCAGTCTCCAAGGAATGGGGACAGGGCAGGAGAGGTAAGAGAAACTCCTCTAATTTATTCCAGGCTTTCACACAACATTGAAAGCTGCCGTCCAAAAGGAAGGCTGGAGAGGAAGAACAGGGTTGAGAGAGATCACGTATGATGCAGAAAGCAAGGTATGGGACTGAAAAGTAAATTCCCAAGCAAACAGAAAAACCTGGCAGTCATGCTTAAAGCAGAGAGTGAGTTCCCAGTCTTTTTTTTTTTTTAATGAACTTTAGGGGCACCTGGGTGACTCAGTTGGTTAAGCATCTCTTTTTTTTTTTTTAATTTTTAAATGTTTTTATTTATTTTTGAGAGGGAGAGAGAGACAGAGAGACAAGTGAGGGGTGGGCAGAGAGGGAGGGAGACACAGAATCAGAAGCAGGCTCTAGGCTCTGAGCTGTCAGCACAGAGCCTGACGTGGGGCTCGAACTCTTGAACTGTGAGATCATAACCTGAGCTAAAGTCAGACGCTTAACCGACTGAGCCACCCAGGTGCCCCTAAGTATCTGACTCTTGATCTTGGCTCAGGTCATGATCTCAGGATTTGTGGGTTGGAGCCCTGCACCAGACTCTGTGGTGATAGGTGGATCCTGCTTGGGATTCTGTCTCTTCTTCTCTCTGCCCCTTCCCCGCTTGTGCCCTCTGGCTCTCTCTCAAAATAAATAAATAAACTTAAAAAAGTATATTAAAATGAACTTTATTTTTTGGAATAATTTTAGTTTTATGGAAAAATCACAAAGGTAGTACAGAAAGTTCCCCCATGCCCCACAGCGAGTTTCTCCTGTTATTAATACCTATAGTAGTATGGCATATTTACTGTAAGTGATGAACTAATGCTGATATGTTATTTTTAACTAATATCCATACTTTATTCATATGTTCTTTGACTTTACCTAATGTCCTCTTTCTGTTCCGAGATCCCATCCAAGGTTTCACATTACATTTAGTTTTCATGTTTCTTTGGGCTCCTCTGGGCTGTGGCAATTTCTCAACTTCCTTGATTTTTATGACCTTGACAGTTTTGGGGAGTATTGTTGAGGCATTTTGTAGAATGTCCCTCTTTTTTCTCATGAAGAGAATGGGGTTTTAGGTTTTGGGGAGGAAGACCACCGAGATTAACTGCAATCTTTCATCACATTGTTTTAAGGGCACGTGACTGACTGGTGTTGATGTTGAGCTTGAGCATGTGGTCAGGGTAGTGGTTTCCAAGTTTCTCCACTGTAAAGTTATTCTTTTTTTTCCCCTCTTTCCATACTGCACTCTGTGGAAGGGAGTCATTTATGCAGAGCCCACACTTAAAAAGTGGGTAGTTATGATCCCTCTCCTTAAGGGTGGAGTATCTGTGTAAATTATTTGGAGTTCTCCTGTACAGGAAATTTGTCTCTTTCCACCTCACTTATTTATTTGTTCAATTACTTTTTTAATAGTATGGACTCATGGATATTTATTTTATACTTGAGGTTATAATCCAATTACTACTTTATTTATTTTGTTGGTGAAATTGTTCCACCTTTGACCATTGGGAGATGTTTCAATTGGCTCCTGTGCCTCTTTGACATACCCCTATCAGTGTGTGTGTGTGAGCACTTTTTTTTTTTTTTTTTTTTTTACTATTTGGCACTACTGATGCTCCAGGTTTATCTTCTGTATTTCCTGCCATGGTCCTAGAGTCAGCCATTTCTCCGAGGAGCCCTAGTTCCTTTAATTGGAGAATGGAGAAACCAAGATCTAGGCGTTAGATGTGCTTGTTGCTACTGAGATGTACTGAGGCCCTCTCAGCTGACAGACCCAGGAAGTATATGTGCATATATTAATCTGTATATATACACATGAGTTCATATTGACATATCCAACTCAAATCCATTGCCACATAGATCATTCTAAATTCCTCCCCTGTTTGTCTGTAAACTCTTACTCCAGTAGTGAGAAACCTAGTTCACACCATCTGCCATCTGTTTACTTAAATTGTTCAGTCACATTGTACACATAAAGCACTCCCACAGTTTTGAAAGCCTGTGGCTTAGCCGTGAAGCACAGGCAGATCTCTGAAATCCTACCTGGGCTTGGATCCCAGGTCCGGCTCTAGTGAAAGTCCTGATTCCCACCGTCTAAATATTTGAAGCCAGTGATAGACTACATCAGACTAAAGCTGCATCAAAGCCCAGGCCCAGATTAATTACATGTGAGGTCATTCCAGTAGCCTGACAGAAGGGTAACTTCTCTTTCTAGAAGTAGAATATTACTTACCACAATCATTAATGTATTTTTATACCGAATGTCTGTCTTATCATAAAAAATTACAAGACACAAGAGAAAGCAAGAAAATGTGGCCAAATGTCAGGAGAGGAAATAGCCAGTAGAAAGAGACCCAGAGATAATCCAGGTGGTGGAATTATCAGATAGGGATAACTATGAAAAAAAGAATGCTAGAAGGTCTAATGGTAAAGGTGGACATCGTGCATAAAAAGATGGGGATTTTTAGCAGTCATGGAAACTCTACCAAGGAACCAAATAGAAATTCTAGAAATTAAAGGGCACCTGGGTGGCTCAGTTGCTTAAGCGTCTGACTCTTGGTTTCAGCCCAAGTCATGGTCTCATGGTTCATGAGTTCAAGCCCCACATCAGGCTCTATGTTGACAGTGAGGAGCCTGCTTGGTATTCTCTGTCTCCTTCTCTCTCTCTCTCTCTTTCTCTCTGCCCCTCCTCCACTTGCTCTCCCTCCCTCTCTCAAAATAAATAAAACATAAACTTAAAAAAAAGAAATTCCAGATATGAAAAATACAAAATTAGAAATGAAGGAGGTGTCACATGGGCTTAACATCTTCTTAACATATCAGAAGAAAGGATCAGTGAATGTGAAGACTTATTGATGGAATATATCCAAAATGATAAACCAGAGAACAGAGAGTTGAGGAGAGAGAGAAAAGAACTCTTCCACCTATGGGATAATGTCAGTCTAATGTGTGTGATTGGAATTTTAGAAAGAGGAGAGAAGTGGCAGAAGACATATTTGAAGATACCATGGTCAAGAACTTTTAAAATTGATGAAAGACTTTAGTTGACAGAATTAAGAAGTTCAGCAAGTCCCAAGTAGGCTTAATGCAAAACAAAACAAAAACAAACCAAACAACAACACCACAATCCCAGACCTACACACATCGTAAGCAAACTACTGAAAACTAAAGAGTAGATCACACAAGCAGCCAAATAGAAGCGTGGTAAATACATGGAAATAACAGTATGAATTATGGCTAACTACTCATCAAAAAAAACTGGAGGCTTGAAGACAGTGGCATAACATCCATAAACGTGCTGAAGGAAAAAAAAACACCCGGTCAACCTAGAATTCTATATTGAGCCGAAATAGTCTAGAAAAATCAAGGTAAAACAAAGATATTTCACACAGATTAAAAAGTGAAAGAATTTGGATTATCTGGGTGACTCAATCGGCTAAGCGTCTGATTCTTGATTTTGGCTGAGGTCATGATTTTGTAGTCAGTGGAATCGAGCCCCGTGTACTGTGCTGGCAGTACGGAGCCTGCTTAGGATCCTCTCTCTCTCTCTGTCTCTGTCCCTCCCTGGCATGCGTGCACTCTCTCTCTCTCAAAATAAATAAACTTAAAAAAAAAAAAAAAAAAGGAAAGAATTGGTCTCTAGTAGATCTGAACTGCCAAAAAATGCTAAAAAGTATTCTATGAGGTAAAGATAAAAGAGACCAGTTGGAACCTTGGGTCTACAGAAAACAATGAAGAACACCAGAAATGGTAAATAGTTGCACAAATGCATAGAAAAACTTTTTGGTACCTTTTTGGATAATGTATACACATAGGCTATTGGCTATGTATAATATACACACATAGACTGTTGGCTATTTAAAGCAAAAATAATTAACATATGTGGGGTTCACGACTTTACAGAAATAGAGTATAATACCACAAGGATGCCAGAAGAGGGAAATAGAATTATGCTGTCATAAATTTCATAGACTGAATTAGTGCACTTTTATTTGTAGGTAGACGATAATAACTTAGAGTAGGTATGTATTTTAATATCTAGAGCAACCACTAAAAAATAACATAAAGAGAGTTACTATAGAAATGGTACATCTTCCTATGCAGGATGATCTGCTTCGAAAATTGCCCACCTATTGTAAACTAGAAAACAGGATTAAAGTATATGAAACAACTTTTTAGACATTGGAAAACAGTGCAGGATGGTGATCCTTGAAATAAATGACATGAGCACTCAGGTGCCCCAAGAATATGCCTGTAGTCACTTTCTAGGTTTAACACAGAGTAGGGAAACCCAAATGGAGCCCAGGAGAGAGTAGAGAAGACGAGACAACTAGAGTTTGTGGGGTAAAAAACCTGGAGCAGAGAGTACTACACAGAAACCCATGGAACGAGGCGATCTCTGGGGATCTATAGCAGGGTCCTCTAGAATTTTTTGTTGAATCTCATCTGCATGTGGCACAGTATGAAACCCCACACTGGAAATCAGTACACTGAACACTTCCAGGAGCTCACGCAGAGCTTGGAATAGTGTGTGTTTCTACTAGGCATGGAGGGAGGGACTGTTTCATACATGGACATGGACTGGAAGTCTTGGAGTGGGATTGCATTAGCCGTAGACTGAAGCCCTCTCTAAACTCACCCTAACAAAGCTGAGAAGCAAGTTAGGAAAGTATCAAATGACTTGCAAGTAACTCAACCGTGTACTCAAACTAATAAATCCATCACTCTTCAGAGGAATACAGTAAAAACCAACACCCAGCGATTAGAATGTCCAGCATCAAATAATTGAGTGGGGGAAGAATATTTCTACCACTTTTATGTGTCAGAGGACTTATATCTAGGGCATATAAAGAACTGCAAAAACCCAACAGCAAAATGAGCAAGAGAGGAATAGTCGAGTGACAAAATGAGAAAAAGACATAAACAGACTTCCCAAAGGAGGATATACTAATGGCCAATAAACATTTGCAAAGACCATCAGCGTCACTTAGTCAACAGGGAAGTAACAATGTAAACTCACACTGAGATACCGTTTCACACCATCTAGAATGACCAGCAAGAGAGAGACTAAGTACACTAAGCATTGAGGATGACGTGATACAGCTGGAACCATACCTTGCTGGTGGTTGTGCAAAAGGGTACAGCTACTTTAGAGAACCGTTGGGCAGTTTCTGATGAGATTAAATACATATCTATCAGATGATTTGTCAGTTCTCCTAGATATTTAATGAAGGGAAATGAAAAATAGGTCCACAAAATTATGAATTCAAAACTGTTCATAGCAGCCTTATTCATAATAGCTAAAAACTGGAAGCAACTGAAATGTCTAGTAAAATGGATTAAAAAAATTGGGGTATGTTCACAGTAGCCAACAACCGATTGGCCCAGCAACACAGATGAATCTCAAAACCACTGTGTGAAATGAAAGAAACTAGATACTAATGAACATAGACTATGTGTTTTATATGAAGTCCAAGAAGACACAAAACTATTCTACACTGATAGAAATCAGAAAATAATTACAGATTGGAGAGGGAGAGAAATTGTTTAGAAAAGGACAGGGGAGGGGGCATCTGGCTAGCTCAGTCAGTACAGCATCTGACTGTTGATCTTCAGGTCATGAGTTTGAGCCCCATGTTGGGTACAGAGATTACTTGAAAAAAAAAAAAAAGACAAAAAGGACAGGAGAGAACTTCCTGAGGTCCATGCAAAGTGTGCCACATCTTGTTTTGGGTGATGGTTACATGGGTGTAGACACTTGTCAATAGTCACTGAACAGAACCCATAAAATCTGTGCCTATTATTGAATGTTTAACTATACTTCAGGTTTTAAAAAGTAGTAAACAAGAGTCTGGGGGAAGAATATTAATGCAAGTGTGCTTGGGTGCTGGGGTATACCTTAGGATATTAAAGGTGAAAGGGAGAAAGTGTAAAGTTAGGTAGGTAGCTCTGTCATCCAAAATTCTTTGTTTCAACCTGCTAAGAAACAGGTTTTAAAAATTTGAATATTTAATTTCTTGGAAGCTTAGCATCTCCTTGCCAGATGGTTAAAGTGAAAAGTGAGAAGATGGAAGGGGTTGGGTGTGAAGGGAGGAAGGGATGGAAGGCAAGGAGAGAAAGAATGGGTCAGAGAGGAAGGAAGGGATTAAAAAGATGTTTTCTTAAAAGCCATTCATTATTTACTTCATTATTAAGTTACAGTGAACTTTCCCAGTGGAATTCTTTGATAATGAAGCATCTTTATATTGAAGTTTTTTTTCACACCTCTTCTGATAAGTCAGTGCTATGTGAGGATATTTCATGATTGGATTCTAGCTGCACAGATGTGTGAAGACAGAAAAGGCACATCCGGAACAGTGGTTAGGAACATAGGCTCCAACTTCTGCATTTCAGTTCCTGCTCCACTGCCTCCGGGTCGTGTGACCCGGGGCATGTGTTCAGAGTGAGCTGGAGGGTAAAAAGGGAAACCAATTAGGAGACTATTGTTGCCAGTCATCTAGACCATGGTGGTTTGAACCAGGGCAGTGGCAGGTGAAAGTGGAACAAAGTGGCCAAATTCTGAATGAATTTTAAAGGGAGGGCTGAAAGGATTTGATGACCAATTGGAAATTATGACACAAAGAAAGCAATCAATGAGGATGCTAAGCTTTAGGCTTGAGGAACTGGAAGGTTGGTTGCCATTTGCTGAGTGTGACTTCTTATACAGCAAGGTCGAGGCTTAAGTTGCAAAGTTTTGTTTTGTTGTTGTTGTTTTTTTTTACCTTGATTTTGTTTGTTTTGTTTTTAATATTTTTAGGGAGTGAGTGGAGATGATAGCAAGCACAGGGGTTGGCAAGCAGACCCCTGGGACTCACCTTATGCATATGAGATTGTGATTTCCTGTCTTAGAGTTTAGTCCTTATGCTGTGGGGGAGGGGGAAGTGAAGTGTGATATTTTAGGGTATATTTAGGATTTCTCATTTGACTGGAATTCCTGTCTGACAGACAGCAAGATGTCTGAGATATTTTCTAAGAAGACTGGATCCAGAAGTTTTAATACCATTGTCTGCTGCTTTGTTACCCAAGAACTTGACAGCCGGAGTCCCTTTTTTTCCCCTTAGTTGCCAAACACGTTAATTCTTTTCTCTACGTCATTTAATTCTTATCTCTGTTGCGAGATTCTCAAATGCATATTATAAGTCTTAGATACTATTCAACCTAATTTCCATTAGTATTTCATTCCTTAAAAAGTCGTAAAGGAAAACTGAACAGAATGTTTCCTTTCTCCCTTAAGTTGTTCCTATTATAATGTTTCTGATAAAATGTATTAGGAGCCACACTCTTCACTGATAGAGCATTTATTCATGTATTTGTGTGGTTCTTAACTTGGTGACTGTATAATTTATCTCTAAAGCAAGACACTTGAAGAGCAAAAAGGGAAACTGAACAGGCCACCAGGATAGCACGCTTAACTCTAGGACTCTTCTGGGCAAATCCAAACCTCTGGTCACCATATTCTTCTGGTAAAAAAGCAGCTAGATTAAGGTTTGCTTCCTGTTTCAATGCTTGGACTTCAATGGGAGAAGGGTGAATGCCTGGAACAGGGAGAGGGAAGGAGAAATTCCATGGAGTTGCCGTAGGTCTAGGGACCCTTCCTGCACTGCATGGACCTTCTGTGGTTATGGGAACATGACAGACGCCTCACTTGAAAACCAGAGTGTTGCAAAGGAAGTCAAGGTTATGCAAGGAGATTTAGGGAATCAGTCGTCTGCTCACAGGTTTGTTTTAGTAGCTGTTAGTTTAGCTACAAGAATGAGTAATAGCTTTAAACTTCAATTGCTTTTGTTTTTAAGACAAATACTGTATCTTTTAACCTTTCATCGGTCACCTAAAGTATGGCACTGTTCTGTCATCTTAAATGGGAAATTCAGGTACTAGCATTTAGTAGCTTTTGGTGATTCTTTGGAGTAGAGTTCAGCGTTGAATGTATGTAATACATGGGTTGTTAGTACCCCATGTCACTTCTTAGCACAATGATATAAGGTAACAAATTGAATTAATTAAATGAGGCTAAAGTGTAGAAGAGCTTTTTTTTTTTTTTTTTTTACTACCAATTGTATCAGTTACTATGGAGAACACGTATTTTCTTACATAGGAGATGAAATGGTTTTTAACTTCAAGGTAAATGGTGGTAACTGAATACTGTGTTTTAAAATATAGGGGCACCTGGTTAGCTCAGTTGGTTAAGTGTCCGACTTCGGCTCAGGTCATAATCTCACAGTTCGTGAGTTCAAGTTCCATGTCAGGCTCTGTGCTGACAGCTCGGAGCCTGGAGCCTGCTTCTGATTCTGTGTCTCCCTCTCTCTTTGCCCCTCCCATGCTTACACTGTCTGTCTCTCAAAAACAAATAAACATTAACAAAAAAATTTTTTTTTAAATGTAAAATCTTTCCATATACAATTTTCTATAGTCTCCTTGTTTTATACATCAGTATACTGAGGAAAACTTTTATATGATATTATATGTCTTCATGATTTTTAAAAATTGAATCTATTAAAATTTTTTTTAATGTCTATTTTTGAGAGAGAGAGAGGGAGAGGTATAGATTATTTTAAGTAATCTATACCCAATGTGGGGCTTGAACTCACAACCCTGAGATCAAGAGTTACATGCTCTTCCACTGAGCCAGCCAGGCACCCCTCTTCATGATTTTTTTTAATGTTTATTTAGTTTTTGAAAGAGATAGAGAAACAGAGCGTGAGCAGGAGAGGGGCAGAGAGAGAGAGGGAGACACAGAATCTGAAGCAGGCTCTAGGCCCTGAGCTGTCTGCACAGAGCCCAACGTGGGGCTCGAACGCACAAACTGTGAGATCATGACCTGAGCCAAAGTCAGATGCTTAACTGACTGAGCCACCCAGGCACCCCCTGCCTTCATGATTTTTAATGGCTGTGTAGTTTGCCTTTGTATGGCTGTGCCATAATTTATTTAACAGACCTCAATGGATGCACATTTTCATCACTTTTTAAAAAATTTTTATAAATATTTTTTTTTGAGAGAGAGAGAAAGAGAGAGCAAACGGTGGGGGGGGGGAGGGAGGGGCAGAGAGAGACGGAAACACAGAATCCAAAGCAGGATCCAGGCTCTGAGCTGTCAGCACAGAGCTCAGTGCAGAGCTTGAACCCATGAACTGTGAGATCGTGAGCTGAAGTCTGACTGAGGCACCCAGGCACCCTCTCACTTTTTTCTTTTTAACATTTTACACAATGCGGCTATGAATATCCTTGTAGCTAAATCTATGAGAGCATATCTGATGTTTTTCCCTTTAGGTTAAACTCCTAGGAGTGCAATTGTGGGGCCAAAGGGATGTAGAATTTTAAGACTTCTGACATATATTGCCGTATTGCCCTCCAGAAAGGCTTCACTAGTTTAAACCTGTATTGGTAGAGGTCATTTCCCTGTACCTTTGTACCTTTTAAGTGAATCACTGCTAGTTCGGTAGGAGTAATGTTTTCTCATTAGTTTATACATTTTTCTTTTATGTTTAAGAGGACAAATGTTTTCTTTGTTTTTAACTGTATATTTTTTCTGTACTCTATATCTGCTCATCTTCTGATCTCATTTTCTTCTTACTTTGTGTGCCTGTGTGTGCACATGCTTGCATAACTCCTCATAGTAAGGATATTCATCCAAATGTAATTTAAAGTTTACTGTTTTTTTGATTTGGATATATTGAGGGAAAGGCAAATGAAACAGCAGTAAGCTACCTCACAACACTCTTACTAGAACCATTATTTTTTCAGAGGCTAACAAAGTTGTATAAAGCTTGAACTCTTAGCCGTCCTATGTGGCTTCATAAACTGTTCAGTTCTTTTGCAAATGACACAATGATACGCTTTAAGAGCCATAACAATGGACATGTGTTTGACCCAGTAATCAGATCACCACAAGAAAATAATTGAAAAGTAATGTTCAGTGCCCCAAATCATTTACTGCAACAATGGCTATAATAGTGACAAGTTAGAAACAAATCAGTGAATTGGAGAGTAATGGTTAGCTAAATTAGATTCATCACTAAAGTACTAAGCTAGCGTTAAAAATGATGAGGAACATTATAGATTGACATACAAAGGTGGCCATGTAAAACCATCGAAGCAGAATATGAACTTATTTCAATTTTATAGTTACAACTATATAAAAATATACATAAAAAACCAAAGCCTTGGAGAAAATACAATGGGTTGGTTTTCGTTTGTGTTACCAAGTATGTGTTTGCAGAGTGTCCCAAGTTTTAAGACTCTAACATTTACCGAGTGACTACCGTGTGCCCATCTCTCAACAACGCTGTAAGACAGGGATTGATGTTCTTCTCATTCGACAGGTAAAGAAACTTGATTCTCATGTGACTATAAAGAAATTTAACTTTTTATTATGGATGTTTTCAAATATATATAAAAGTAGCAAGAATAGTATGAGGAACCCTGTGTAACTGTCACCCAGCTTCTACAATTTCAAGTTTACATTTTTAGTGAAGTCACACAATAGGGTTGTAGCCCATACCTATCCTACCCTAAAACCCGTGCTTCTCATTACAGTCCTGTCTTGCCTCTTCATTTTGTCATTTGATGCTATTGAATATCTGTGATGCTTAGTGGTTTTGGTAAAATAGACATGGAAAGGCCTTATAACAGTGAAATTTATAGGTGGATAATAAGATGGAGAAAGCACTCTCTTTTAACCACATATATTTTGTAATAAGCATTTTTAGTTGCAGTGTTCTGCAAAGACAAAACTTGCTGATACAGTTCATCCTGTTTTATAAATCTTTGACCCATTCATGAGACTCTGACCACTCTAAAGATAAAGGATTATGGTTGTATTGGTCTTTCTGACTGAAGTGGCCTTCTGCAGATTGAGAAATTGTGTAATTATTAACTACGGTAATGGATATGTACTTGCAAGTTTCATCTGGTATCTTAATGAGCTTTAACCCTCTGAGTACACCCAAAACATATCCTAGAATCATTGAAATTAATCGGTTGTCTATAACAACTCTCCAGTCTGTGTATTTTTTGCTTTGATAAATATTTTTGTTTTCCCCTGCCCTTACCACATCCTAGAATACTCTGTTCACATACTTCCAACTCCTGTAAATTACAGGATTGCATAGCAGCAGCCTTAGGTATAAAGACTTTGTAAAAAAATTACATACTTTCTGGTCCATTTTTTCTGGTGTGTGTGTGTGTGTAAGAAGTTCCACACTTGTGTTTCATACTTTCTGGTCCATTAACGGGACCATACTTTCTGGTCCATTTTTTTTGGTGTGTGTGTAAGAAGTTCCACACTTGTGTTTCATAGAACTGATTCGGTTCAGACATCTCTTGTCCCAGGAGATCTTTTCTGAACTCTCAAGACACCCTGTGTCGCCTCTGTGCACTTCCCCATCCTCCCCTGTCGAGGGGGCACATAGGGCTCTCAGTCTTGGGGACGTATGGCCTCATGGCTCTGTAACCATAAACCATACTAGAGTTGAGTCCAACGACTGTGTAATCCAGGCTAGACGTAAGGTCATTTAGTCAGATTTTCCCTTCAAGAAAGCTAAATAGAGCATTGCTTTTTTATCTACTGTGATTGTGTCAAATATAGTGAAACTAGAAATATGTCTGACATTAGGGAGAGTGGTTGGTTGAATATAGATTGGTAAAGCATAATTGGATATTTAGTAGTTAAATGAAGATGATTGGATGAAATTCTGCAGAATTGTGTGGAGTGAATAGAAGAGATGGTCCAAGGAAAAAGAAAGAAGAACCAGACAGGTAGAAGAAACAGGAGAGCATAGCATTCTAGAAACGAAGGAAAGAGAGTTTTGTGTTTGGAGTAGTCCAGTACTGTGAGTGCTTATTTGACAGCTTGGACTTCACTCTTGTCTTAATGGAGATAAGAAATAGAAGTCCTATTGCAGGACATTTAGGAGAAAAGGTTAAGTAAGGACACAGAAGCAGTGTCTTAAACTCTCTGTAAAAAACATTTTGGAGTTTACCTGTAGCAGGTGTCTTTTGGGTAAGGCAACTAACGCTGCGCCTTGGCTCCTGTGTTGGTGTCGGGAGGAACTAGGGGGCTGTGTTGTACTCCTTTTTTCCCTGAATTTATTTAAATTTAGTTTCAAAATTTTGTCAGTCCGAAGAGCCTATGAAGAATGCAGATAATAGGCAGTCCTGTTTTGGTTGGCAGCCCCCACCTTCTGCCTTCTAGGGACACCCCTAAATTTAATCCCCGACAGTTCAATGTCACTATTGTATAATTGTCATTTTTATTTCTCTTATTAGACTATTAAAGCTTCTTCTTGTTATCGCTGAATTCCCATTACTTAGCATAATGCCCAGCACATAGTATTGAGTAGGTGTTTTTTATGTGAATGACTGAATGAAGAAGCCAACAATTATCTGTCTCTTAAGCACAAAGTAATTCCAACTTGATGCTCTCACAGAATCAAAAAAAGAATGTTTCAGGAAAGAGGGACTTATAAACAGTTTCAAATAGTAGTAAGATAAGGATCAAATACTGACCTTTGAGTTTGGCTATTAGAGGGCATTGGTTTTCATAGTAAAAAGTGTTCTAGCAAGATGAGTGGAGTAAGAGCTGAATTTAAGTGAGTTGAAGAATAAATGGAAAGTAAGAATATAGAAACAACATAGAAATTTGCTTTTTTTGTTTTGTTTTTTAAAGAAACCTTTGGAGAGAAACCCAAAGATTTAGGAGAAGGGAGGTCATTATCATAGTAATTTTATACATTTGATTTGAATAGAAGTATTCTCACCTGCTTGTCAGGCTATTTTATTTCTCCCTCGTCTGCTTGGTTTGAATACATCTTTACAACTTGAAGGTTTTTGCTCTGCTATTTGGGGGCCTCCTAGTGGCCAATCTGATAATGACATATAAGTAGTAAATTGTTGATTGGTCCAATACACTAGTTATTCCTTAGGCAGGTTATTCTTTCTATGGATTAGATAAGGGTAGGATATGTAGTTATGGTAATTGTGATGCTTAGTCCTCTTTTGTCAAAAGACAAAACTATAATTTTGTTCCCATGGTAACATTCACTATTATAAACCTTGAAAATTGCAGTGTGTCTTCGTGTAGCTGGTAACACATTAATAACTGCCATCATTGTGCTCAATTCTTACTCTGCAATGTTAGATTTAGGTCCTTTGTTCTACAACTATTGGAACATCATATTCAGTTTAAAGATTGTAAAAGAAAAACCTTAATTACCAAATAAAAAAAAAGATTTGATTATTATGAAAATAATGCATTCATTATTCATCACAATAAAACTTTTAAAATATAGAAAAAATTAAAAATCATTCTTAATATTGCTTCTCAATGTTTTTCTTTCTAGGATTTTTTTATATTAAAATACTTTTGAACAATATAAGGAAAACCTCTTTAACCACACCGCACTGAAAAACAAAAAACATGTTCAGAGCAGTTCAAGCCCTTTGTGTACTCTTTACCTATTATATCCCCATCCCTCCCTCCTAACATTAACCACAATCCTGAATTTGGTGTTTTATACTCAGGCATATTTAAAAGTGAGCATATTGTAATTCAATACAGAGAGTAGCTGTACTTGTGGCAAACATAGCATAATATATAAACTTGTCAAATCACTAAGTAGTACAGCTGAAACTAATGTAATATTGCATGTCAACCATACTCAAATTTAAAAAAATACAAAGAATATTCCATATATTGATACCAAAAGTTATATATTTTTCAAATTGTTTCTTTCATTTAAAATTATATTTGTAAGATGTATCCGTGCTGACATGTAACTGCCTTTTGCTGGCATACAGTATAGTAATCTTTCTCTGGATATTCCATGATGTATCCATTCTCCTCTGCAAGGGCTTTTAGGTTCCAAAATTTTTTTTGCTTATAAAGTTTCCCATGATCATTCTCATACATGTTTTCATACACACACACACACACACACACACACACACACACACCCCGAGTTCTCCAGGGTAGAAACTTGGAAATGGAATTATCTGGTTATGTGGCATGTGCATCCTTAGCTTTACCAAATTGTTCTTCAAAGTGGAATGCCAGTTTCCCGTTCAACCAGCAGTGTGAGAGTTCCCCTAGCCTTGGGTATCCTTATCCTTAGGCTGCATAAACCTTTTTGCAGTCCTGTGGGTATGAAGCAGTATTTCTTAAGAACAGCAACAAAGAGGAGCCCCTGGGTTGAGTGGCTTGATTTTGGCTTAGGTCACGATCCCAGGGTTGTTGGATCGAGCCCCATGCATCAGGCTCTGTGCTGAGCACAGAGCCTGCTTGGGATTCTCTCTTTCTCTCTCTCTCTCTCTCTCTCTCTCTCTCTCTCCTCCCCCTCTCTCTCCCTCCTCTCTTTTCTCCCCCCTCTCTCTCCCCCCACCCCTCTCTCTCCCCCCTCTCTCCCTCTCTCTCTCTCCCCCCCTTCCTCTCTCCCCCTCCCCCCGCCCCACCTTTCGTTTGCTTGTGCACGTGTGCACTCTCTCCCCTTTCTAAAATAAAGTAGTAAAGCAAGCCAACACAAAAGTGAAGACTTGTATTTCAGGATATTTGAAACGTACAAAAGGAGAGTGATTAGTGCAGTGAACCTCTGTGTGTTTCATCACCCTAATCACCACATGGCCCATCTTGTTTCATCTACACCCACCCTCTCCCTCCCTCCCTCCCAGTGTTCTAAAGGAATCTGAGATGTCACATTGTCTTGCCTGCAGACACTCCTGCATCTCTAGCACGTAACTCTTTCATACATAGCCTCAGCATCATTATCCCACTAAAAACTAACAATAATCCCTTAATGTTATTAAATATTAGAGTTTCAGTTCCTCCACTTGTCTTGTAATACAGGTATTTTTACATTCGTGGCTTCAAGTCAGAATCTGAATAAGGTCTGTACATTATAATCGATCTCAGTCTCCAGATTCCCTCCGTTCTCCCTTATAACATCTACCTTGTGATGTTAGCGGTCATTTATGATTAGCCTAGGATCCACTACTTCATCAGGAGTTGCAAAATGGTGTTTTTCTGTCATTTCTTTTTTATTTGTTTATCAGCAGGATACCTCTGTAAAGAGAGATTTCTTCTCTTTAAACAGTTGGTTATCTTGCAATACTGTCAGTAAAGAAAGGATAAAGTTTCTTTCCTTTCACTCACCAGCTTTTAAAACACTTACTTAGTCACCAAAACCCCCTCAAGGTGGTCACTGATTGTCTTAGTTATCTCTATGAACTCATGGTCTTAAACGTATTTGGTGATTTGGTGTGTTTCAGCCTATTACAGTAATTACTCTTACTGATGCTCAGACTGCTCAACTTTCGCCAGTGGGAACCTCTTTAAGTTGGCTCCTGAGTTATTTTGACACCATCCTTGTAGTCTTTGCTAGTTTTCCTGCTGTCTGGTATGGTGAGGTATTTCAGGTTCCTTTCGTACACTTCGTGCTCCGGACCTGGAACCAGCCGTTTCTCTACGGAGTGCTGGTCACATAGCTACCATCCGTGTAGCACACACTGATGTTCCGGTCCCTCAGAAGGAAAGCAAGCGTTCAGCGTAACATTGCCTACATAGATCGTTTATGCAGGCTGAGCTGTTCTTATCAGGGAATGGCGGGAACCCTCCTGGAATTTAAGTTCCTAGATACCAGCCGCCTTGCAAGCAAGCCTTTTTTAAGGACAGTAAATAGTCTCAGGCCTTCCTCTGTTACCTCTTTTCTGCACGGTTCCCTATTAGACATATTGTGGTGGTGAGGAGTACGTAGAAAGTTGGTTGAAGAGTCAGGAGTTCGGAGGAAAGGTTGCGATGGAGGTAAACTTGAGATAGTCATTTGTGTATAGAAGGTATTCAGAGCCTGAGGCTGAGTGAAGTCACTTCAAGAATGAGCACAGAGAGGGATCCAAGGATGGGCCCTTGAGCAAGAAGTTCAGCAATGAGGAGGAGCGATAGCAGAGGAGACCAAGAAAAAGTTCTCAGCAAGCTCTAGGACTGGATCTATTTAATAAATTCCTTTTGAAAGTCAGTTATTATCAAGTAAGTCATGGTATGATTCTTCATTTTGACCTTAGTGAATATGATGCTTTCTTAGATTTAGTTATATCAGGGGCCACAGTTAATGAAAAAAGTTTAAATTATAACGAATTTCTTTTATGCATATATTGCAAAATGACTACTCTTAATTTCTTGTATTTCAAAGAAGATTTAAAAATACAGAAGTAATTACTGTGCTGACAGATTGGGGTGAGCATAGATGACAGTCACTTCTGCATCTTGAAGAGAGTCTCAAGCCTCAGTTTTATTTTTATTTTGTCTCCCTTCCTGTTTGAACCTTCTATTTTGGTCTTGGGAACTGAGTTCACAGTTGAAGGAAGGAGGCCCCAAAGTTACAGAGATAGCCTATGGAGTAAAGAAAACAGGAAATTTAAAGGTGACTGTAGTACAATTAAACAAATGCTTTTTGTTTTTCCTTCTCTACTAACTTGTCATCTAAAGTAATTAAACACCATTTGATGTCAGTGCACTTAGCTTTATTTTTTTTATAGAGTCTTTTTTTAAGTATCTAGTTTAATTTGTTAAAGAGTCTTTATGTGAGGATATTTTCTAGGCTGTTTTGATTTCTCTTTATGATTTCTTATATATTTATGAAGTTTGTAATTAAATGGAACAGCAAAATAAACAACCTTTATTAATTATGTTTTTGATAGTATAGTATTAAGTTGATATATAAAAAAATCTGACAAAATACTCATTTAAATATTTTTTCAGAAACTATGAGTGGCGGATCTCACATCCACATTTTTTGGGGTGCTCCAGGTGGTCCACTGAACATGACAATGTCACAGGAGCCGACCTCTTTAATATCCAGTGATGACCCCTGGAAAAAAATTCAACTTTTATACAATCACCATTCTTTACATCTGAGGGATGAAAAATGCATGCATGAAACTTTTGAAGACTATCAGGTCTTAGAAGCTATTGGCCCTCCAGATCTTCCTCCTGGTCATTTTTTAACAAATTCTATGAATGAACCTGTTCATGTGAAAGAAGACTTTGCACATTGTATTTCCGAAACGCAGACTGGAAAATCCCAGAAGAGTCACCCCTTAGGGATAAGTGATATAACTAGTTCTGATGTGCAGATACGTGAACCTAAGGGCAGAGATCAGCATTTAACGGAAGGAGAAAAGTATCAAAAGCTTTTTGGTGACAATAAGAAAATCACAGGTGAACAGCATAAAGATCAGTCAAGTACATGTGGTCAAAACCTTCAAAACAAAGTCTTCCAGTTAGATCATAAGTGTGCAGCTGTATTGGATTTGGTCTGTAGTGCAGAACACATTCATACAGTGCCGGGAGCTGTTGAAACAGAGCGTGCACCAACAGGACATCATGAGGGACAAAACCAGTGTCTGACTTCTTTTCCTTGAAGACGGAAGATGAGCCAAGGTCCGAACCCGTTAGAAGGGTCTCAGACCTTAAAATATCTACGGATACTGAATTTCTTAGTATAATGACTTCCAGCCAGGTTGCTCTTTTATCTCAGAGGAAGTATAAGAGACAGAATTCTATAAATAAAGGGCCCGTAAACATGGAGATTGAACCAAAGGCAAGTCGTGGGGAAATAAGGATAACTGAAGATGATTTGATTCAGCCTAATGATGATTTGGTAGGAAATGAAAGCGAACAAAACCAAGCACATTCCCTTGAACTCTTTAGTCCTGTTTGTCCTGAAACAAAAAGTGGTGACACTCACATGAAGCTTGATAAAGGTCTTGAAGAAAATACAGGATCTCAAGAACTTTTCAATTTTGAAGATAAAGTGCCCCCCAGTGATGTATGTATCGAATCCTATTGCTCAGGAATACTGTGTTCCCAACTAAATACCTTCCACAAAAGTTCCACTAAGAGAAGCCGGACCTCTGAAGATAAATTAGGGCCATTCCAAAGCTCTGTCGAAAGTCCTCCAACCATCCAAGAAAATTAAGTTGGTTTCTGATGCAAGAGATCCTACTGCCGCAGTGGGCCAGAGGAACGTGTGTAAATTTAAGGGGATTAAAAAGACATCGTTAATAAAAAATTGTGATTCTAAAAGTCGGAAGTATAATTGTTTAGTCATGGTGTTATCTCCATGTCATGTGAAAGAAATAAATATAAAATCTGGGCCAAATTCTGGCTCTAAAGTGCCTTTAGCAACAATTGTGGTAATTGACCAATCAGAAATTAAGAAGAAGGTCGTTCTGTGGAGGACTGCAGCATTTTGGGCACTTACCGTGTTTCTTGGAGATATAATTTTGCTCACAGGTAAGGTCATCACGGGATACTGATAGCTTAAAGCCATGGGCTACACACACACACAGACACACAGACCAACCCCCCCCCCCCCCCCCCCCCCCCCCCCCCCCCCCCCCCGCTCCCACTACTTTTACCCGGCCTTTTTACCATTTGCCTCTGTGGAGCCAGTGTGGTCCAGCCCTTTCCAGCATCTGCATTGGTCTCCCTACCAATGCCTGGTATCCCGTGCTTTGCCATTTCTGGGCCTCTGCTCTAGCTGTCTTACTTCGGAACCTCCCTTCCACCCCTCTTTGAAGAAGCCTGCTCTGGTCGTACTCCTCTTTCATTCGCTCCATTAGCAGTCAGGTCATATCATCATCAGGCTTGCTCTTGGTTTTCTTATGGTTTTTGTCTCCGTGTGTCTTATTTTTAAGCCGTTTCGTTGTATTAGCAGTCTTATGAGAGGACAGTGTTTCTACGACTTAATCCCTAATAATGCTGTGCACATCGCATTCTTATTGAGGAAACAGATACAGATTTTCTAGTGTGGTTTTAATTATTGAAATTATATTAATTACATTTGGAAATGTGGAGAGGAAAAACTCTTGATATTAAACCAACCTCACGTCACCACCAGTAATGTTTCGGAGGGCTACCTTCCAGTTCTCTTCCTTCTGCTCCTTAAAATGTGTGTACGTGCGTATAGGATCGTTGATACGTGTTGGGAACTTATTTTGTGTTTTAAACTTTGCATGTATGTCAACTCATTCCAACAAGTGTATGAAAGAGGTGCTGATTATTATCCCCATTTTTTACTTTGAGGAAACGGAGACCCAGAAAAGTAAAGCCACTTACCCAGTTTCACACATCTAGGAAGTGGCAAAACCAGGATTTCACCGAGGCTCCGAAAGCCATACTCTTACTGTAGAGTTGTAATCATTAAGAACATTCAGTTTTTACCTTGCTGCTTTTTCTGACATAAGAAATCTAACATCGTGTTACATGTTCTTCATTAATTGAAAATAAATACACAGTGTATTAGAGCAGAGATACCAGTCATTTTAAGGATGAGTCCCAGACTGGGAGGAAGCTGATGAAGCTCAATAACATGTCTAAAGAAAGAATGTGGTAGAGAAGAAGAGTGGGTGAGCCCTAGGAGCTCGGAAAAAGAAAACACGAAGGCAGTCATTAGTGGTTCCCACCGGATGGTTTGCTGGGGCAGTGAGAGCCTTGGCTGTCGTACATTAGGTGCATGCGTCAGGTGGTCAGGTGCAGCCTCTAACACGAGGTAAACATGGGCTGTAGCCAGTAGGCCCAGCACGGTCCCGTCCCACTGGCAATGTCTTATTTGTTGGCAAGTCAGTTCATCCAGCTTGCTCTATTCTGATTTAGTGCTCAATGAGCAGCCCTTTGCTTATGATGTGGCTTCTCAGGTGTAAAGCCGCCTACAAGGTGAGGATCGGCTGCTCATGTTGTGTGTGTGGCAGTTAATGCCTCATGGTAATTAAAAAAAAGAAATTGTGTTCTTTTTTTTGTTTGTCTCATGAACTTGTTTAAATTTTTTTTTTAATGTTTATTTATTTTTGAGACAGAGAGAGACAGAGCATGAGTGGGCAAGGGGCAGAGAGAGAGGGAGACACAGAATCTGAAGCAGGCTCTAGGCTCTGAGCTGTCAGCACAGAGCCTGACATGGGGCTTGAACGCACAAGCCATGAGATCATGACCTGAGCCAAAGTCAGACGCTCAACCGACTGAGCCACCCAGGCGCCCTTCATGAACTTGTTTAATGGGAGCTTGTGTTGCAGAGCTGAAATCTCTTTT
This sequence comes from Paguma larvata, assembly GCA_030068075.1. Lineage (NCBI taxonomy): Eukaryota > Metazoa > Chordata > Mammalia > Carnivora > Viverridae > Paguma > Paguma larvata. The sequence continues at coordinate 55,964,027 of CM057837.1, read as the reverse complement.
GGGGATGCTGACAAAATCAGATTCCCCAGGCTGTAAAGAGAGAGCTGGGCCCTGGACTGTGCTTATTTTACCAAGGCAATTACTGCCACAGTGTGGGCCTCATGGCAAGACTTTTCCTGGCAGATGGAGACTCAAACCTGCCGTCTCTGTGTTTTCCCCAGTGTCCACACCGTTGTTCGCCGCGAGGTAACCTTCTGTCAAGTGACTTTACCACTTTAATGGATATTTAGATGATGTCTCTGAGCACCTTTAAAAATAATATCAGCGTTTTTTTTCCCCCCTCTTTTCCCTTTTTCCTTCACAATCTAGTTCATAAATTTCTGAATAAGCTTCTTTTGTTTGTGTGGACAGACGGAAACTTCATGGAAAGCAGGGAAACCTGTACTGTCCTAATTAAGCAGTGAAATTATATTCACATAGAAATTGGTGGGTAAAATCCCATTTTAATTAACAGCATCCAGTTGTACAGTATTATATCTCTGTGTTGGATATCTCATACTGTCTACTGGTACACACCCCAAAACTGAAAATTTTCCCACGGCAGAAGTATTCTGGATCACGATCCATTCAGTAACACAGTGGACCTTTTGCCGTTATACTTTTAGCAATAGAATGAAGAGATGCTGTGAGTAAGGGTTGTCTAGGGAGACTGCTGGCCAGAATGCAAAGAGGACCTGGCACCTAACTGCGGGGAAACCACAGATTTTTAAGAACAAGGGTGTTGTTGTCTAGGGTGTATCAGGGAGAGGGAATCAGGGAGCCGGGAGGCAAGGGCTGGGCCATCATTCCACTCCACCCTATCAGCAGTCATTAGCAAGTCACTAACCCAACAAAGGTTTTACAACCTGGTTTTCTGAAGTCTGTCCTTGAAATTTCTTATTTGTTCTATTCTGAAGAGCAGGCATCCTGACAGTGTGAAGAGTCTAAAATGCTGTGCTAGTTATTTCTGGCCAGGCAGAGGGCAGCTGAGTGTTTTTAAAGCAAGTCAGTTGATCACATTAATGTTCTTGAAAAGTTACTCACTAGCCCCAGGGGGACATGGATTGGAGGTGGGAAGGGGACCTGCTAGGAGAGAAAGGAATGCATGATATAAAACAGCCCTGGCAGGGCCTGCGGAGAGACTCAAGGGGCAGCGTTCAACAGGTGGGGGGTTGGAGACAGAAGGTGAGAGGGAGAGGTAGAAGTTCAGGATGACTTCACATTTTAATTTACCTGGCTAGCTCCACAGTGCCAACAAACGAGATGGGTAACGTGAGAAGAAGAGCAGATTTGAGCAATTTTGAATTTGGAGAGTCAATAGAATATCCAGTCAGGAATGTCTCTGAGACAGTTGTGGACAGATAGGTAAGTGGGTTTGAAGCTGGGGAAAGGGTCTGAGTATAAAATTGGAAGTAAATACTTGCAATGTGTGTATCTTTGTTTTCCTTATTTTCTCAAAAATTGGCTCTTAGGGTGTCTTTACACCTCTAGCATTTTATGCAACTGATTATATCCTGTCTGGGATTGATATGTCTCTGTCTTTAACTTACAGTTTTTGCTCTACTTGAAATTGTTTCTACCTGTTGCTATATTTAGTTCTACTTTATGCTTCTTCTGTCCATCTTAGATCACAGAGCTCGCTTTTTCCTTTTGGAAAGTGTTCCTTACCTCCAAAATCTTTCACTTTTAGCATCTGTAGATGAAGATTATCATGCTGTTGAGGGGAAATAATCCAAGTCCTTTAAGGATGTTTTATATTCGTATGTGTTTAGAGCAGAAGAGGTAAATGCATACAAATACCATTTACTTTTGTAGGCACTGCTGCTTTGGGAAGATTACTTTGCTTCCTGGCCCTGAAGGATTTCCTTTTAGTTTCTCAAAATAGACATTGTAACATTTTTTTAAAACATAAACAAAAGCCATTAAATCATTCTTTGTGGAGCCGTGAGCTTTCACATTGGTAGTGTTCGAATATACAGAAATAATTCTGTTACTGCTGTTTTATCGTTTTGTGGCTTTAGGCAGATGACTTAACCCACTTGAACTTTAGTTGCCTGGCCTGTGAGAGACATTAATAATATTTCGCTATGATTGTCAAGTTAACCACAGTGTGAAGGAATTTATGACACGATCAGAACTTTTTTTCCCTCCGTCTAGATGTTACTGTTCATGAAGATCATTGGGTTGGTGAGACAGTACTGCAATCAACTTTTACCAGTCAGTTATTAAATCTTGGGAGTTACTCATCTGTCCAGTCTGAAGAATGTAAGACCTGTTTTTAACTATAATAATTTCTTAGTATTTAAAAGTATATGTACATATTAGAAAAGAGTTAAAATAGTAATTTTACAAAATGTTTTCTAAACAGGTTAGCTGGACAGTGTTGGTTTATTCTGTTTAGTAAGAATGAAAGTAGAATTTATAAAAATAAACTTCTACATTGTAAATCATGTTTATTTTAAGAAATATTGGGGTTCAGGTTCCATTTTCTTACTTTTCTTAGAGTGTTCACATAGTAGTGATTCTTAACCTTTTAGGGAGTTCTAGCCCTCTTAGAGAAGCTATGTGCCATTTCTCCAGAGAAATGGACTTAGGTAGATTGACACAGAATTTTGTGTATAACTCCAAATGGTTCCCTGGACCTCTAAAGTTCTCCGTGGGGTTCCTGAGCCTCTGGTTGGGAACGCTTGAGGTCACAAGGGAAGCCTGGGCCTCCCAGTCAGACAGTCGTAGGTTTGAATCCCTGTTCTTCAGTCCAGCACTGCTAGGAAAGACTACCTTCCTTCTCTGACATCCGTTTTCTCTTCTTTAAAATCAGCAGTGAAGAACCTAGAAGCTATCTTTTTCTCCAAGAAATAAAAAAAAAAAAAAAAGAGAAAAGAGAAGTAAGGGAGACAGTATAAACTGGTAGTTCTAGTCTCTGGAGTCAGATTGAGCAAGATTTGAATCCTGGCCCTACCACTTGCACCATCTGTGTCTTTCAGAAGTTCCTTAACTTCATTGTACCCCTGTTTCCTCATCTGTGAAATGGAAATTAAAATACACACGTAGCTTATAGGATTGCTGTGAAGATTAAATGAGAGAATGAATATGAGGTATTGAACCTGCGTGTAATATATAATAACAGTACAGAAATATTAATGGGGGAAGTAATAAAATATATTTGATGGAATACTGAAACTGTCGTAGAAAGATAGCTATCAGTATATAAAAATACACCGATTTTACAAGAGATCAATTAGAATATGAAAGTTGTATGGCATACACGGAAGATACAGCATGAATTCCAACCCCTGAATAAAAAGAATTCTCAAAGGAAGGCAGAGTAAGTAGAAGAGCGTAACAACAATTAGAACAATAACAATGGTGTTTGGAAAGGGTAGGGTTTCCCTGTATCCTAGGGAAACTAGTCAGCAGAAAATCAGCACTGACATCTTCTCATAAAAGAACTAAAGTCAAATTCTTCATCTACCCAGTTTATTAAGTGTTGACATTGTTCGAGGCACTGTGCACTGAGGGTACCGTGGTGAACAGTGTCCACCTGGTGCCAGCCTTCATGGTGCCGATGTTCCTGTGTGGTGTGCAGATAAGGAGGGACCTACAGACATGCCCATAATACTTGCGGGTGATAATGAATGCTGTGACAGAAACTAACAAAGGGCAGAGATGGGAATACCATAGATCTGGCTGGGAAGGGCTGCTCATGGAGCAGAATTAGGGAGTTAGGAAGTTTTTACAATAGTTGAGGTTGAGAGATAATGGGTGGCCAGCAGAGATAATGAGAAATGGATGGACTTGAGATCTAGCTTAGACAGACCAGTTCTGTAGAAGAAATAGAGAAAATCGTTCAAGAACAACCAACCAAAAAGTTGCCAGACTCACATCACTTCACAGGAGAATGCCTGCCAAGAGACCAGATAGTTCCAATGCTCTGAAAATTATTCCAGAATATCGAAGAAGGAAACTTCCTAATTCCTTTTATAAAGTAAATAAAACACTGACACCTAAACCAAAGAAAGACATTATAAATAAGAATACAGACTAGTATTGTACATGTATATTGATATACAAAGTCTAAACAAAGTATTAGTAAACAAAATCTAACATTACATTAAAGGAATAATGATCAACCAGAGGTTTTTTTTCCAGAAATGGAAAGATGTGTTCAATACTAGAAGATCTATGACTATCATATATCATATTAATAAATCTAAGGAAAAATCATATAATTTCCATAAATATTGCCAAATTTATCACCCATTTATCATAAAAGCACTCCAAAAAATGGAGTTGAGGGATACTTTCTCCTTCAAGATCAATAAACGTGGTGTCAATACAGTGTTACAATACAATTGATACTGGGTCACTAAAACAGATGTATTTAGTCCTAATGTCAGTGTCTTATTTAATGGAGAAACACTCGAGGTATTTCCACTAAAATCAGGAGCAAGGTAAGGGTGTCCACTATTTCTGCTGCTCACCATCATGACACTAGAGTTATCAACCAACACAACCAGACAAGCACAGCTATCTGAATGGGCAAAGAAGGGTAAACACTGTATGTGCAAATGCTTTGATAACATGTTAGAAACACCCAGGGAATCAAAGAATCAATTCAAACAGTAAAAGAATTCAGTGGTGTAACAGGATGCTAAAATTAATGTTAAAACAATCGATAGCCTTCATATACACAAACACTAAACAGAGGATGTGATGGCTGGGTAGGGCAAAACTCTTTTGGGAAAGCAATAAAGAGGATACTTGAGAATAAATTTAACAAGAATTTTGCAAAACTATATAAGGAAAAAGTTTTAACCACTCCAGAAAGAAATAAAGACATGAACAAATGGAAACACAGCATTCCCTGTTCATGAATAAGATGACTCAACATTATAATGGTATAATAAGTGAATTTATAAATTCGGTGCTGTCTCAATAACAATATTAGCAAGCCGTGCTGTGGCATATACAACTTGATACTAACCTTCATACAGAAGAACAAACATGCAGGAATAGCCAGCAAAACCTTCGAAAAGAAAAAGCACAGGGACCATGCTTGCAAGACAGGCATTAAACTCGTAAAGCCTCTATAATTACAACAGTGTGATACTAGTACATAAATAGACAAATGGACCAGTGGAATAGAACAGGAAGATCAGAATTGGACCTGTATACATATAATTTAATATATGACAAAGACGTTGTCTGAGATCACTGAGGTAAAAGTAAACTTTTTAATAAATAGTGGTGAGGCCATTGGGTAGCCATTTAGAAAAAAGACAAAATTAGAACAGTATCTCACACAAAATAGAAGAATAAACTCCAAATGGATTAAAAATCTAAATATAAAAAAATATAACCAGTTACAAGAAGGAAACATAGATGAATTTCTCTATCATCTTGATGTAGGAAACACTTTCTTATTATTACTCAGAATTCAGAAGCAGTAAAAAAAAAAAAACTGACAAATTTGACTGTAGAAAAATAAAATTTTGCATGACCAGAAGCACCATTAACAAAGCCAAAGACAGTTGGCAGACTTAGAGAGAATATTTGCAACATACACCTCAACAAAAGGCTAATATTCCTAATATAGAAAGAACTCTTACAAATTGAGTGACAAAGGACCTGATAGGAGAATGGGGAAAAGACCCGAGTCATTCAGCTTACAACTACACAGAAATATCATTTCTTTCTATCAGACTAGCAAAAAATTTAAAAATATGGTAACACACGCTGTTGATGAGTCTATGGGAAAACAGGCCCTCTGACACATTGCTGGAGGCAGTGGGAATTGCTGCAGTTCTGGAGAGATATTTGGTGATATAAAATTACGTATGTACTCAGCTTTCAACCCAGCAAGCCTGCTTGTAGGAATCTGTCCTGAAGATACAGCTACAACAACATGAGGCAGTGTTTGTAATTGCAAGACTCTGGGAAAAATCAGAATGCCTGTACATAGCAGAGTGGTTGATTAAATTGTACTTTTCCGCAGTGGAATACTATGCAGAACTAAATTATTTATTTTATTTTATTTAAAAAATTAAAATAAAAAATATATTATTTATTTTTGAGAGAGAGAGACAGAGTGTGAGCGGGGGAGCAGCAGAGAGAGAGCGCGAGACACAGAATCCGAAGAAGGCTCCAGGCTCTGAGCTGTCAGCATAGAGCCTGACGTGGGCTTGAACCCACGAACCATGAGATCATGTCCTGAGCTGAAGTCGGACACTTAACCGACTGAGCCACCCAGGCGTCCCTTTAAAATTTTTTTAAAATATTTATTCATTTTTGAGAGACAGAGCATGAGTTGAGGAGGGGCAGAGAGAGGGAGACACAGAATCTGAAGCAGGCTCTAGGCTCTGAGCTGTCAGCGCAGAGCCCAACATGAGGCTCAAACTCATGAACCATGAGATCATGACCTGAGCTGAAGTCGGACGCTTAACTAACTGAGCCACCCAGGTGCCCCATTATTTTATTTACTTTTGAGTAGACTCCACACCCAGCCATGGGGCTTGAATCACAACCTTGAGATTTAGAGTTGAACGTTCTACTGACTGAGCCAGCCAGGTGCTCTGAATTATACACTTTAAAAAGGTGAATTTTATGCATGTGAATTATATCTCAATGAGGCTGCTTTAAAAGTATTATTCTGACAATAGATTGATGCTTCATCAGACGGCCAGGAGCATCTATAGTATGTAAAGGAATACAGATCCCTTTCTCTTTACCTGGAGATATACCCCCTCTCCAGTTATTACCTAGAAAACTCCAGGACATTTTTCCAGAACCCAGCTCAAATATGCCTTCAATAAAGCCTCTTCCAACTTGCCTGGGCAGTTGTTTTTGTGTGTTGTGAGAATGCTTACGTGTATCTCTTATACCCTAAGCCCAGTGTTTGTTATTGACTGTGTCTAGGTTGGTAATTCCTTCTGTGCAGGCATAATGACAAGGTATGTCTTTGTATCCGTAGCACCTGGCATAATGCCTGGCACACAGTGGGTGGTCTTCTGATGAGTGAGTGAATAAAGAGGCTTTAGAGTGGCGTAAGAAACACATTAGGATGAGGATGTTAATGGGAGAAGGAAAGAATAATTTGTTTTTTTTTTTCCTACTGAAATCAGCCCATAGACCCAGCCTTCTAAAAAGTACTTAGGTGCTTTTTGGTAAGATTGTATTTTGATCAACAATCCATCATATATTCAAATACACCTCCCTTTTCTGCAAGGAAATTGAATTTCAATCAGGCAACTCCTCAATCCGTACATTGAAAATGTGTACGTTTTATTGTATGTAAAGTATATCTCAAAAAATGAGAAAAATTGAGACAATTTAAAAATAGAAGAAAAATTCCTAAATGGCATAATGACCAAAGAACTAAATAACTGCTCTAATAATCAAGAGGACTATTCCAGTGTAGCACATGCTCAAATGCCAAACAAGAGCTGGAGATAAAACCTCTCTTCAGTTCAGGGGAAGAAGTCACTGAGAGCCTCTCTGAAGTGGTTGTTATTCTGTGTCGTATTTGGAGAGAGAGAGAGGATGACCGCATTGTAGCCAGCGACAACTGTAAGGGCAGAGGCATAGCAGTGGGGAAAAGGAAGGCATGTTCAGGGAGTCAGGTAGGTGACCCCTGAGAGTGTTTCAGGTGAGAAACGCAAGAGCCCCGAGGAAGAATAGCAGTGGTTGGGATGGTCGTGGAAGGTGTGAGCAAATCAGACTAGGAATTAGGGGACCGGTTGGGTATAAGAGGGTAATGGAGGAGTGAAAAAAAAAAATGAAATACAGGTCTTAGTTAATTGGTAGAAAAATAAAATCGAGAAGGGAACAGGGCAAGTTATTTCTGGAGATGTAAATAATTCCAGTTCCATTGGTTAAAAATAATCAAGCTTATGTTTTGCATCTAAACCTTTAAGAATAAGTTACATATTTGTAGAAATGAAAGCATGTTTTTTACATTTAATCACCCTTTACAAGATAAAATGTATTTCTAAGAAAATACTGTGTTGTCAAGAAAATATAGTTTTGCCATCTTTTCTGCATGTGTGTGTTTTTCTTTCTTAGATTCCAGGATAGTTAACGCTGTTGTACTTCAAGACTTACTGGCATACGTGTCTTCCAAACATTCCTATCTCAGAGATCTTCCTCAGAGGCAGCCTCAGAAAGTGAACAGTATAGAATTCGTAGAATTGGAGGAGCTGCAGCCGGACACGGTAGTCCATGCAGTCCTGAGGGTTGTTGATATCACTATCCTGACAGGTAAACACTGCGGGCCCCTTCTTAATTTTAGATTACAAAATAATAAAGATACAAGACTTATCTTAGATATCATTTGGGTAGCACGATTGTATTTGTCATTAGAATTATAGTATGGTGTCACCTGTGATAGAGTAATGCCAACTAACATATTTCTTTTCCAGAGGCAGTATACAGTTATAGAGGACAGAAGCAAAGGAAAGTTATGTTAACAGTGGAACAGGTCCAAGGTCAACATTATGTGCTTGTATTATGGGGTCCTGGAGCAGCCTGGTACCCTCAACTTCAAAGGAATAAAGGTAAATACACCAAAAAGCATTTAATCTATTTATAGTTAGGTAAATGATTAATGCTTATGAGCCTAAGATGAAGAGCATCTTAAGAGATTAAGAGAGTCTGCATTTGAGGTCATAATTGAATATTCTTCTTCAGGCTTCTTTGGTTATAATTTTATGCCTCCTATAAGCAATTTAGTGATCTAGAAAGTCCTCTATAATTAATGGCGGCAGAATAAAAATTTCCATTTATTCCCAGGTATATTACTTTACCTTTTTAGAGAAGGTCTTATCTCCTTCAGGAAATGTTCTTTAAAATTGAATTCAGGAGAAGCTTCTACAATTTTTATTCAGCCAAAGTACCCTGATAAATAAACTTCTCTCTAGTTATAAGGCAGATGTTAGGGGAGCTGCTTTAACCCTTTCAGGTCTCAATGTTACTATTTAATAAATGAGTGTTTCCAGTTTTCATACCAGTTGTTTTAAAAGCGTGGAGTATTAGCCATCCATAGAATGTTCATGTTTAAAATATGACCCATGATTACATTTTCTTTACAGCATAAGTTAATAATAATTTATGATGTATTTAATGAGATGGAATTGATGTTTTAAGAAAATAGTGTATCTTCATTTTGATATTGTGAGATTCTATAGTTGGAACAGGCAGAGATAGTTTAATTTGTTTAATGAGTCATTTTATCCTGCTAAATTAATCCAGAGATTGATTAGGTGTGTGACTCTTCTTTTTTTTTTTAATACCCAAAAGAGTTAATGTCTCTTCCCAAACTTTTACCTACAAAATAATTATCTAAGGAAAGGATCTGTCACATTCTCTCTTTTAATCATTAATAACCCATAACCAGGATTTGAGATAAGTCTGACTTTTGACTTTTATGTTAGGATCAAACAGTGACAAATATTTGTTCAGTTGAGAAATCCGACAAACATGTGTCCGTGGTAGACTGCCATCATTATTGACCATTATGTCGTAGCTGGGAACATGAGTCTAGTGCATGCGGAACAGAATGTGGGTCAAAGGTGTTACTCCTCTGGTAACGGAGCCCTAGCGAAGCAGGCTGCTCCACGCTTAACGTGAATGTTCCTTGAAAAGTGGTAGTTCTTTGGTTAATAGAAGAGACATTATAGTTGTCTCTAGATATAATTCTGTGGTATTTAGGTTAATATTGAACATTTATGAGTCCAGGAATTAAGATACAGCTGTTCTTTGTTCATTCATTCATTTAGCATACTTTATTTATGACCATCATTTGTAAGTTATGATATCCACCTCAATACCTCAAGATTATTCTTCTAAAAATGGGATAATACCAATTTTGAAGGATCATCTAAGTAACTCTACTTTCAGAAATTGTTAGCATTTTGTGCATTCATTTAGTACTTCTTGAGGCCTTCTCTATATTAACCTCCACACTGGGCACTGGTTTTACTTGCTCCTGAGGATAACAAATTCACAGGTAGGTGATACAGTCAGAAATGATCATCAGGTAGTTGTTATTGAATGCTGGAGATCACAGAGATGATGTTTTTGGGAAGAATAATAATAAATCCCAAATTCACATTCTTTTGAAATATGCATGGGAGTTCGGTATGCCTCATAGGTAGCAGGTGTTGGTCACAGACTTGGTCCTATTGAGTGTAGACTTCTTAGGAGTAAGCGGGTACATAAAATAAGCTATTCAGAAGTGAATGCCATTATAATGCAATATTCACCCAAAAGTATTTAATAGAAGTCTAATTATTTAAAAATACAACAAATTATAGTAAATCACTCTTGTGATATTACTAAATAGGCAGAGTAATGCAAATGATCTCAACATTTGTGATTAAACTTCATGCAGAATCATAGTTAGGTCTGCATGGAGGTTTGAAATGTATTCACATCCTTAATTCATGATTCGATGTAGAAATGTTTTACAAATTGTCTCAATACCAGTCTCCCTCAGACTTACTAGTCTAACCTGCACGTGACACCTTTCGGTTACTTTACTCGCCAGTCTTCTTCCTGCTTCGGATCTTGAATTTACATGTTTCCTTTGCCCAGAGTGCTTTCCCCTCCAGCTCCCTGCATGGATGGCGCCTTCATTTCTCAGCTCCGGTTTCATATCCTCAGAGGGCTCCCCACACATACACGTAACCACTCTGTCAGATCAGCTCTTGGAAGGCCATTTGTGCCACTTAACACAATCCAGATTGTCCACCTTATTTGCCTGCTTGATAATTGACTGATTTTTCCCGTAGATTAAAAATTCTTTGAACACAAGCATCCTGCCACACTCGTTCACCACGGTATCCTCATTACACAGCACTATGCCTGCCCTCATAGGTGTTTGGTTTTTTTTTTTTAATGTTTGTTTATTTTTGAGAGAGAGAGCGAGCGAGAAAGAGGCACAGAGTGCGAGCTGTGGAGGGGCAGAGAGAGAGGACACAGAATCCAAAGCAGGCTCCAGGTTATGTGCTGTTGGTACAGAGCCCAGACGCGGGCCGAACGCACAAACCGAGATCATGACCTGAACTGAAGTCGGATATGACTGAGCCACCCAGGAGCCCTATTTTCTTTATGAAAATGAATGAAAAACAAAATACAGATCAAGCAACCAGTTAAAATTCCCAGTCTTTAAGAAGTAAGAGACTCAAGTTTGAGGAGGAAGTAACTTCATTTTAAATGATGAGAAAAAAAAATCACAAGTTTGAAAATGCATGCACCCAAAGGTTTTGCAATCCATGGAATGCATTAAGAAATTACATTTAAACTTGGGCACAGAGGGCTTGTAGGTAGTACTGGACCTCCTCTCTGGGTAACTTCAACAATTCAGGGGGATGTATTTGAAGTATACAGGAGTGTCTCAAGGTGCAGAGGGCAAGAGCGCTGACGAGTTTAGGGGAACTTGGAACTGGGAGCCGAAAAGCTTTGTGGGTCCCAGGCAGCTTCTCCGTCTGTCTGCTTTATTCACTCCATGCAGACTTTCTCTGCTTTTCAACCATAGGGGAAGGCGGCAGAAGGCGGTTACTCTGTCGCTCCTGATCTTACTTTTCCTTTGAAAACTGAGACCAGCCCCATTTCCAAATTCCCAGCGAGGAAAATCTGATTGCCCAGGCTGAATTTGATTCAATCAACTGTGGCCTCAGGGACAGGGTGGGAAAGTACAATAGGAATGCCTGAGCTTATTTCAGAGGGTGAAGGAGCAGTTGAGAAGGTCATTTGTGGTCTGGGTGCACACAGAAAGGGATTCACTACCAAAGATACGTATGTTCACCAGCCCAGAGAGATGTAAATGAAATTAATATTGAGTTTTAAAAAATGAAATATAAAATATATGTATATAAAGCATATGCTGTATTGGTGCATGTAACGCAAAAAGGAAAAATAAGAACATTATAAAATTTCTCGTACAGTAGGATTCCATTTTAGTAAAGCGGGTATGTAGGTATGTGTATACATTAAAAAATGTGGAAATGCAGATACTAAAATGCTGGCAATTGCTATGTGTGTTTTTTCCTTTATGCCTTTAGTTTGAATTTTATGGATGTGTGAATCTGCATGTATTTTTTAAATATTTAGTGAAAACTTTAAACTTAATATATGGACAATAATATAATGAACTAAAGTACCCATTACCTAGTATATTAAAACATTGGCCAGTCTTATTTCATCTGTTACTGGTCTTTTCCTTAATTGTATAAATATTTTATAGTAAATATATTTTATTTATAATTAAGAAATAAAGCAAACTTTTTCCTTTTGAAAAAAGAGCAGGTAATGTTTGAACTATTGAGCTAACAATTTGAGAAAAAAAATAGAATTAAATTTATACTTCATATTTGTGCCAAAATATATTCCATATGTGTTAAAAATTAATGTTTTTCAAAAAAGAAACCGTGAGTAGTAAGAGAAAATATAAGCAAACTTATTTGGAATCTAAAGATTAGAAGGTTAAATAAAATGCAACAACAAGAACTGTATATAAAAATCACCACATACCAAATTAAAAGGAAAGTGAAAAACCAGAAAAAAGAAATACTGCATTTTTAAAGAAAATAATGAAATAAACAAAAGACAAATATCTGTAACAATAAATGAGCAAGAGATACGAACAGGAAGTCCCCAAAGAAAAAATAAAAATGGCCAATGAATGTATGAAAAAACTTTTACTTATTAGTAATTGAAGGCACACAAATAAAATAATGACAGTATGTGATTTTTCTCCTGAGAAATTGATAGAGACTCTTATAAACTATTGGAAATGTAAATTGGCAAAGCCTTCTTGAGGACAACTGACACTGTGTTTCAAAATCTCAGAATTTGGAATTCTTTTGCCTAATAATTTTACTTCTAGGAATTTATCATGGCTATACATAGAGATGTAGCTAAAAAGATATTTAGCACAGCACTGTTTATAATAGTAAAAAAATAAAAAAACAACCAACATGCCCCCAAATAGGGAATTGCTGTAATAATTTCTAAGATTTTGGAATATCTGTGCCAAGTATTGATATAGTATGTATTTTGAAATAATACAGAATAATGGGGCACCTGGGTGGCTCAGTCGGTTGGGCATCGACATTGGCTCAGGTCATGATCTTGTGGTTCGAGGGTTTGAGCCCCGTGTTGGGCTCTGTGCTGACAGCTCGGAGCCTAGAACCTGCTTCGGATTGTGTGTCTTGTCTTCTTCTCTCTCTGTCTCTCCCCTGCTTGTGCTCTCTCTCTCTGTTTCTCTCAAAAGTAAATAAACATTAAAAAAATAAAATAATATAGAATAATACTTAAGGACATATAAAATGTATTTGACATATTAAGTAAAAATCACATTAAAAACAACTGTATGTTCACAAAAGTGTTAACTGTGTTGATTTGGGGGTGTTGAGATTATAGCTGTTATTTATTTATTTGTTTCTTTAGCTTATCTGATTTCTAAGCCTGTATTTTATAATAAGACAAGCATACTATTTAAAAAATAGCGATTGTTTTTAAGCAATAACTTGGAATATATAAGCTTTAACTCTTTCTAATGATTCTCTGTACAGATTTACCATTTTTAAGAGTGTTCATTTTTCCAAAAGAAACTAAGAAAAAAAACTAAGGAGTCAGTGTTGGGGAGGGGTATGAATTAGATTTATGACCTGAAGGAAACTAAAAAGACAGCTGTTATTATTAGAAAACTTAGTGCTAAGAAATCTTTTTATTGTAAAGTTGAATTTGTGAATATAGAATGTGATTATTTGGCAAGAAGCTCTGTGCTACTGTGGTTTTAAGGATTCAAATTATTACTGAGGGAGCTAAAAATACATGCAGTTGTCTCTCAATGCTTTTTTTTTTTTTGTCCTGGAAAAATTAGCTAAATAAGAAAACAAAAGTTTTGGAAAATCAATGAGAGATACTACTGAGGGCAGACACGTCCATTTCTATGCCTTACTAGTTTTAAAAATCTTTGCCTGTAGATACCAAAACAGGAAATAGCTACTCTGAGAAGCAGCTGGTTATGATAAATTATGACTGTTTAAGAGACCAAGAAATCTTTAGAAAACATTTTTATTAAAATTATCTCCAGTATCTTCATCTTGTTGCCTTAAAGCAGCGGTTACATTGTCTCTTTACACCCAAATTCCTTAGTGTGATAAAAGTTGCATTTAACTGATTTAATCAGATTGATCTATTTAGTCTGATTCTGAGCCTAGATTATTTCTTTTTTGTGACTTTTTGTTTTTTGTTTGTTGAAGATTATATTTGGGAATTTAAATATCTTTTCGTTCAGCGCAATTACATCCTAGAAAGCCTAGAGCTGCACACGACATCTTGGTCATCCTGCGAGTGCCTGTTCGATGATGATACAAGGGCAGTTACGTTTAAAACAAAATTCCAAAGCAGCACGCCGTCCTTTGTGACGATGTCAGATTTAGCAACACACTTAGAGGATAAGCGTTCAGGTAAGATCTTTATATACGAAAGATATTCCTGATTTTAATATAAGCAAGGGAAGCTGCCATTTGTGGGAGAAAATGTGCAGTTGAACATAAAAGTGAAATATAGATCATTGGAAATAGCTGAACCAGATACTTGCTTCTGAGTTTTCTGCCTACCAGTCCTTTGAGGTTAAGTTGTAATCATTAGGGAGTCACTTAAAAATATTTTTTGCCTATATGTACAAGCAGCTCATCATTTAATAAACCGGAAATAGAAAAATGACCCTAACCAGAGTGACTGTTGAGATAAGCATTTTATCAAGTTACTGAGCTGTTGCCTATACGTGGTTGTTAAAATTTCGCATGGATATGGAATCCGTGCAATTTGCTAGCTGCTTAGTAAAATATACTACACTTTCTGAACTCATGTATTTGTATGTGTGTGTCTAAAATTCGTCCTCAGAAACACTACATGAAGAATGCCTTTGACAATGGATTTTATTCACATACATACTTTCCATGAACTTAATACCATTAAAGTAATTAAGCTGAGCGCAGTAGTAAAAGGAATATGTTTTACATTCAGTATGTTATACACTTCAGAATGAAGAGAATAAAATAGTGAAAATAACTAGATAAAGTGATACAATTTGCATTGGGTTCCCAAGTACAGAGATGGTGCTAAACATATGCTAACTCCTAGTTAGAGGTATAACAAATCAGACAGCGTTTGAGGCTATATTGAAGGTTGCTAAATGCCAGCGACGATCAGTAAGTGTCAAAGATCCTCAGTCTTGGAGACTACTAGAATGTGTTCCAGTGGCTATTACAGCGATTGTTTTTAGAGGGGAAATAAGGGTTGAAAAAAATGGAATGTATCTGTAGGTTCATAATTCATAATTTAAATTTTCTAATGAAGAAGAAAATATTTGGTCAATTTTTTTTCTCTGAATTTGTATAAGATTACCATTTTTGGTGCTTTCGTAGGTTAAGTTTAAAAAATTTTTTTAAATGTTTTATTTATTTCTGAGAGAGAGAGTACATGTAGGGGAGGAGGGGCAGAGAGAGAGGGAGACACAGAATCGGAAGCAGGCTCCAGGCTCTGAGCTGTCAGCACAAAGCCTGACCCGGGGCTCAAACCCACTAACGGGGAGAACCTGACCTGAGCTGAAGTCGGACACTCAACCAACTGAGCCACCCGGGTGCCCCAAGTAGGTTAAGTTTTTAAGAATATCTCAGGAACTTTTCATCTTGATAGTAAGTTTTAATTTTAATCTCTCATTTGCATGAATAATTTTCTGAATTCTTATAGATGTTTCTAGATTTTATTAAATGCTAAGTGTGGTTTAAGTGGAATAAGATTATTTTTACAATTCTAATAAAAAAGAATCTGTTGCAAAATGAAATGAGTTGAAGCTCCTAAGAGGTCACATGCTAAGATTCTTAAGTATATTTCTGGGCTTTTTTGCTGGCATGCTGTGCCCCCTTTTGGTACATCCACAGAAATGTATAAGTCGTATCAAAGGCAGAGCAGAAGATCTATCAGAGTGCTTTCAAATATGGCTCAGAGTGTCAGGTTTAAAAAGATTTTTAACGGAGTTTTTAGGGTATAATTTTCATACAATAAACCATTCTTATTTGAAGTATACACATTCACGCTGGTGAGTTTTGACATGAAACCTATGACACCGTCACCAGAGTCGTGAAACCAGTCTGCCGCTTTGTAGTTTCTCCCTTCCACACACGTCTGCCCCCTGATCCTTCCAGGCAATCAGTCTGTTTTCTATCACTAGAGATTAGTTTGACTTTTCTAATTTTTCTGATTTTTTATACCTGGAATCATGTATTATGTACACTGTTTTGTTTGGCATCTTTAAGCAAATTCTTCTGAGATGTATCTGTGCTTTTGTGCACATCAGTAGTTCATTCCTTCTTATTCTGTTGTCTGAATGCACTACGATTTGTCTGTTCATCTGCCGATGGACATATGGGTTGTTTCCAGTTCTCAGCTTTTATAAGTAAAGCTTCTATAAACATTCACCCCTCCCTTTCCAGAGTAAACACTGAAGTTGCAAGCGGATGAGATTGTCCAGGGAAAGAGTGAACGAGAGAAGACCAAGAGCGAGTCCTCAGGGATGTCCTTCACTATAAAAGTGACCGAATCAGCCATATCATTAGCCATGTTTGTAAATTACAGTTATCATTTGGTCCTATCATTTATACATACTTCTTTTTGTTGGTCTCTTGTAGGAGTGATTCTAATCAAAGCCCAGATTTTAGAGCTAGTGATTCCTGTTACAGCAGCTCAGAAGATAACTCTGAATGCCCACAGCTCCCTGAGGAGCGTCCTCTCTTCCCTTCCTGACATGGTATATACTGGCTGTGCAAAGTGCGGTGTGGAACTGGAAACTGATGGGAACAAGATTTATAAACAGTGCTACAGCTGCTTGCCCTTTACTATGAAGAAGCTGTACTACAGGTGAGGCAGCCAGGCAAGCCAGTGGGATGAAGATATTTATTATTATAGGACTGGAACGGACCAAAAAATCATATATATCAATTCTTACTTTGTAATGGGAACTAACTAGAGCTAAATGCAGGAGAATGATAAATGGCTATTTATGAAAGCACAGATTGTCCAGTATCATAACAGGGATTTTTAAAAGCAGTAATTAGGGTATTTTATTGTCTTCAAGCAGCCATACTGAAGAAAATTTTTACTTGGTTTATATTTTTAACCAAAATCTAAATGACTCATGAGAAACTGATTTCCATACCTTAACATATAATTGGAATTTAAAAGTTAAAAGTATTCTATGATCTAACCTCTGAATTATGGAAGCTAATAAGTTGTTTAACTTTTCTGTGCCTCAGTTTTTCCAACTTCACATTAGAAATTAAGGATTGCAAATATTCTTTGGTAAAATTACAAACCAGCTCAGTGGAAAACACATTTTTCAAATAGTAAATGTTCAGAGTCATGGATAATATTTTTCCTTTTACCTTGTAAATTACATTCCTTTACAGAAGAGCCATCAGTGTCTTATGCTCTTTTCTAACTACTGCAGGATCTAAAAACTAAACGCGCATGTATTCAGCATGTTATCATGGTACACATTAAGAAAATTTTCAGAAGCGTAATCCATAAAGCTTATTTCTCCCTTACATACATGTGTTATAGATAAGTAAGAACATTTTGCTCTTACTCTGAAAGTTGCTTGTATGGAAAAGAAAATTAAATTAAGATGTATATTAAGAAAATAATTAGTTAAAATTGATTTCTTATCAACAGTTAAGGCTCCTTACAGAGTGTGTTATTCATGTCATTCTTAATTTTCCTAATCAATATATTGTTTATTGGACTAAAACATTACCCATAAATATCCCTTAAAGAGAAGAGACACTTTGAGTCTTCAGGCTAAAGAATAACTGTTCAAGAGAAGGATCTCACAGGTCAGTATCACCTGATTATGGAATAACCTAGTATGAGGTAGATAAGGTAGAGTCCTAAACTCTACTGCATTGAAGCTGCAGTGCTGATTTTTTGTGTTACTAGGATGTTGATAGACAAAGTAAGAGGTATTTTTTTAAAAATTTTTCTATTTAAAAGCCTTTAAATTGTTTTCAGGTTTAGGATCCAGATTGTTTGGTTTCTTTAAAAAGAAAGCTCTGAGATATTAACTGACAGATTCCTTTAAATTATCAAGTACATGATTCAGAAATCATTGCATGAGTCATCACTTATGACTCTACATACATCAGTCAGCAAACTGAAGAAGAAAAAGCTCTGCTTATTTTTCAAAGACTCCATCAATTAAGCCATTATTAGATGTCTGCATATGTTCCCCTGATATTTAGTGTTGTGGAGGTCATATTGATTGACAGAAGCATACTTTTTGTACTTGAAAAACTTTAATGAAATACTTAATGAACGTTTGTATGGCATGACAGTCCCGTACATTTTATGTTGGTTGTTTGTAACTTGGAGCTGATTTTCCAGTAGGAACATTAGATACCGTGATTTGAATCTCATATTTGTCTGCAAAGGATTATCCAAGTGCTGGTGACTTTCATTTGCATCTTTACCCTGGTTTTCTCCTCCAAGCTCTAGTATTAAGATGCAGAGTTCCCTACTGGAAAGTTTTTCAGGTATCCCACATTAAAAATGCCTGACATTGACTCTTTTATTTTTTCCTATCTATATCAAACTGGCTTCTTCCCCTTTTTATACCTCCCAGTAAATAGCACGTCGTCTACCCCATTAACCTAGAAACCTGCACATAATCTTTAAATCCTTTCTGTTTCCTTACTTCTCATATCTAATCTACTGGCAAGTCCTACGAATTTTCATCCAAAACTGTTATCATAAATTCACCTGCTCTTTTCCGTCTCTGCTGCTGGCATCTTAGTCCTGTTCCTCAGCCTCAGGGGCACTATTGACATTTCCGGCAGGGCAGTTTCCCATTGTATGGGGTACCCACACGTTTCAGGGCACATGGCACCCTGTTCACCTGACCTCGCTGAAACCCCAGTGATTGCGCAACCAGAATGGGAAGTCAGTACGTCCTCGTCCAGCAGCACGTGGGCCTGGTCCAAGCCGCTGCTGTGTCTTGCTCAAACTGTCAGAGCAGCATCGTCTCTCGGTCTCCTTCTGCCTTTGCCTCCTCCAGTTCATTCTCTGCACAGCCGACGGGGTGACTGCGGCCTTACTTAAACACCTTCCAGGAGTTTCCCCTTACGTCGTCATGCCCGCAGCTTCATCTGCTGCCACGGCTCCCCCTGCTCGTGGTGTTGCAGCCACCTGGGCCCTCTGGCAGTTCTTGGACACTCGGTGTTCTTCTCCTTGGGCTTTCTGGCATGTTCTTCCCTCTGCCCGACTCCACCAGGCTGGCTCCTTCACGTATCTGTTCAAATGGCACTTCATCAGGTGGCCTTCTTAATCCCTCGATTACCTGTTAGGGCACCAGATGCGTGCTCCCTGCAATTTGTACTTGTCTAGTTGTGTGCTGTCTTTTCTAAAAATCTTCTTTACAGGGATACAACGCACATAGCATGAAATGAACCCATCCGAGATGCACGATCCATGGTTTTAGTATATTCCCAGGGTTATGCAACTGTCACCACAGTCCATTGTAGGACATTTTCATCGCCCCTGCCCCCAGAAGCCCCATTGCCGTTAGCAGTCACCCCTTTCTTCCCCTCCCCCCAACTCAGCATTTGGACCGCCCCCCACATTTTGGCTGCTGTAACCAGTACTGCTGTGAACATTTGCGTACAGATTTTTGTGTGGATGTGTGTTTTAGAATTGCTGGGTCGTATGGTAACTCTGTGTTTAACTTTTTGAGGAACCGCCAAACTGTTTTCCAAAGCCGTCGTACAGTTTTACTTTCTTGCCAGGAATATATGAAGTTCTGCATATCCTTGCCAACATTTTTTATTATCTGTTTTTCTTTTTGTTGCTTGTGCTTTTAAACGGTATCATACTTAAGAAAGGTACTACTATCTCTCCTAAGCTGAGATCATGGAGCTTTACTCCTATACTTTCTTATAAGAATTTTATGGTTTTGTCTCTTACATTTAGTCCATGGTGTATTTTGAGTTGTAAGGAATATAAGGAAGGGCTCCACCTTCCTTTTTTACATGAGGATATCCAGTTGTCCCGGCATGATTTGTTGCAAAGACTATTCTATCCCTCTTGAATCATCTTGGCATCATTGTCAAAAAGCTTATTGTCTTTCCGTCCCCCTAAACTCTTGTGCTCCTCCAGTGAGGGAACCAGATTTGCCTTGTGTGCTAGTGTATGGTGCTTAGCATGGCGCTTGGCACATAGTAGATATTGATTGTGTATTTGCTGAAATAAAGAATGGAGGAGGAAAGACAGCATGGGGGGAAGAGTAGAGTGAAAAAGAGGGAACATCCAGAATCATCATGTGGGTAAGGGGGAAAATCAAGAGTGTGGTTTAGCTGTTATACTAAGTTCCTCTATATTAACGAGTCTGTTTCTAAAACATGTTCTCAATTTATTTTTTACAATGAATTTATTTTTAGAAAAGGTAATATAACCATGGAAAAAAGCAAACTGAAGAGGAAGATACAAAGCAAAAAGTTCCTCCCCACCCCCCCCCCACCACCAGTGCTGCTTCCATGCTTGTAAATGTTTTCTGTATATTCCTCTAGTAATTTATTATGCTAATGCCAGCACGTGTATATCCCTTTCTTTTTAATTTTTAAAAATTGTTTTTAATATATAAAATTTAATGGGTCAGACATAATTTCTAGTATCAACATAGAAAGGTTTAAAAGATACAAAAGTCTTACAGTGAAAATATCCTCTCCCGCCCTCCCCTGGCCCACTGTGTCCTGGGCCTCGGTCCAGACACAGGCCGTACGCATACCTGCCCAGGTCCCACTCCCCTGTGACACACAGCACTCTCTCCCCATCTCATTGTTTTCACTTTGGAAATCAATGCACATCAGCAGTTAGGGAGCGTCCTCACACCTTTAGTTGGCTGCTCATATTCTGTACCTGAATAGATCAGAATATATTTAATTGGTGCCTTGTGAGTAGACAGTGAAGTGTCCCAGTGTCCTGAGACAAACGCCACTCCTCTCAGTGATTGTTCGGCTGCAGGATAAGTTCTGTGCACTTTCCACCTGGACGGATACTGGCAGAGTGTCTTCCGTAGACACTGGATCAGTTCCCTACTTCCTTCACCAGTGCAGGAGAGCGCCCATTGCCCCACAGCCTTGCCAACAAGAATCATGCTCCTTGACCATCTAGTAGTTGGAAATGGTAGCTCATTGGACCTTTAATTGTATTTCTCTCATTAGAAGTGAGAAGTGAGTTTGAACTTTTGTTGGTGGTGGCAGTGGTTTAAGAGCTATTTGCTTTTGCTTTCCTGCAAAGCTTTTTTCTGTGTCCTCATGACCTTTGGCATTTTTCTGTGGGTAATTGTAGGAAACCTTCTAGTAAAGACATGAGCACTTTTATTTTTTTAATTTATATCCACGTTAGTTAGCATATAGTGCAATAATGATTTCAGGAGTAGATTCCAGTGATTCACCCCCTGCGTATAACACCCAGTGCTCTTCCCTGCAAGTGTCTTCCTTAATGCCCCTTGCCCATTTAGCCCACTCCTGCACCCACAATCCCTCCAGCAACCCTCAGTCTGTTCTCTGTATTTAAGTGTCTTATATTTTGTCCCCCTCCCTGTTTTTATATTATTTTTGCTTCCCTTATGTTCATCTGTTTCGTATTTTACATTCCACATATGAGTGAAGTCATATGATATTTGTCTTTCTCTGACTAACCTATTATGCTTAGCATAATACCCTCTAGTTCCATCCACGTGTTGCAAATGGCAAGATTTCATTCTTTTTGAATGCCAAGTAATACCCATTGTATACATATACCACATCTTCTTTATCCATTCATCTGTTGATGGACATTTGGGCTGTTTCCATACTTTGGCTATTGTCGATAGCGCTGCTATAAACATTGGGGTGCATGTGCCCCTTTGAAACAGCACACCTATATTCCTTGGGTATATACCTAAGTAGTGCAATTGCTGGGTCGTACGGTAGTTCTACTGTAACTCTTTGAGGAATTAAAATGGACCCTGCATAAAAACCCAGTGCTCTTTGAAATGACCTTGTACTTAAGCATGTCTTTAATTTGAAAACCTTTTTGAGGGTCGTGTGTTATTTGCTCTTTTTTAGGCCAGCTTTAATGACCATCACTGATGGGGTACATACAGTTTGCGTCCACGTAGGATCAGAGCTGATTGAGAAGATACTGCTCAACATTTGTCCTGACCGGCTCAACACAGTTGTCGGTAAGGTATCAACACGCCATCCAGAGGCTGCTGTTGGTGAGACCATTCATTTCAGGGGTGTCCACAGTACACTGGAGCAGAAAGAACATTATGCTGTATATTAATTTTTTTTTCTATCCATGTAAAAGCAGAAGGATAATTTAGCTTGAGGGAAACAAAGAGGACGTCAGTTGGAAGAGAAGACCTGCCCTCCACCAGCTGTGCAGGCCAAGCTCTGCCTGGGGTCTCTGGTGTTGTTGTGTGGTCCCGCCTCTCTCCCAGCAGTAGGACACCCCTGATGGTCTTGATCCTGGGCGGTTTCCTGCCCCTCCTCCAGGAATGCGGGGATTTTTCTTTCACCAGCCTCCCCCCCCATCCTGTCTTCAGCCATGGGGCAATAGGATTTGCGAGTCTCTCCCTTGAGCACTTTAAGGCTCTTGTTCTTTAAAGGAGGGGGAGGGGTCTTGGGGTGAGTAGTTTGTGTTTTCCTTGAGGCAGCTTCTCGCCCTCCAGGCCTCACCAGGTTGGAAGCTTTCTCTTTGCCCTGCCCTCCATTCAGGCTTGTGAGACTCCCCTCGCCTGTGACATTGGCCTACACTAGGTTTTTAGCAAGTCATTAAACTTGTAGCTCAATTAAAATTGTAGCTCACCCAGCTGAACCTGTGCCCCTGTTCTGTTTCCTCTCACTTTAGTGGGTGTGGCTGCCTCACTGCCTGTGCCTTCTTAGAGGCTCGATAAATTGTGATATTGTAGTTTCTTCTAATAATTGTTAAGTTTGGAGCTATGTTCTTTCCAGCTTTTTACATCCTAACTGGAAGTCTCTCTGTTCCTTTTTATTCACTGTCTTTATTAACTTTCATTCTTTTGGCTCTTTCAGGCCTTCTCTCAAGGTTCTTTGTTGTATTTTCAGTTTGTCTCTTCCTTTTGGGCACAATACCAGTTAGTCTTCATTTCTCAGAGAAGCACCGTCATCCTCAGATCAAGTATATGTCTGTGTTTTGCCCACCGAGTCAAAGTTGTCCTTCTTGGCATTAATGAAATTGTAACCCTGAGGGAAAATGTGGGCACCAGTTATAAAGTGGTCATCAGACCATTCACATGATCACTAATCTTGATTTTTTTAAAGCTTATTCAAGTGAAAATACAAAAAAAAGAAAGTATTGTAAGAGAATTCTCTCACCTCCAAAAATATGTGATTGGCTGCCCCAGGAGTCTGTAGGCCCGATCCAAGAAAGGCTGGTGGTATTGGTCAGGGAGCGAGCATAGCTCAGTGTGTGCCTGGTCAGCCTGGTGCGGACCGCCCCGCTCAGTGACTGGATTTGGTGTCCTAAAATACTGAAAGGAAGAATATAGGACAAGTGCAAAAATACAGTGACATAGCTGTAGCTATAATTTCTGTATTTTTATGTTACCAAGATTTAATATTCATTGAGTAACTGATTCAGGGTTCTGTTATATAAACTATACATGTATATATAACTGATAAGGGCTGTAGGCTGGATAAATATGAGTTCTTTTCTGACAGACACGCTCTCTTTGTTTCAGACTTGACTTAAGAAGATGTTAATCTCGGTTCTTTCCTCTGTTATTTTAAGAAGCCAATAGATGTGCCAAAATAGGAAATGCTGTCAGTCCTGAACAGTCGGTCCATGACTAGCAGGAATTGCGGGTCATCTTTCCAGAGTATCTTCAGCGCCTGTGACTAGAAAGAGAAGGGAGAGAAAGAGAAATTTAAAGTGGGTTTGGGGCTTGAGAGACCGAGGGAACGGTGAACCCTTCGCTGTGTGTGTTTCCGTCATTCAGGAAGGGACGCTAAGGGCTGTGTGTGTTTCTTGCTCCGCAGCCCCTTCCTCAGAGATCACGTATGGCATGGTCGCAGCAGACTTGTTCCACTCGCTGGTGGCAGGCGGAGGGACACCTTGTGCAGTGAAGCTGCAGAGCCTCTTCGAGCTGGATGAAAACAGCTTCCCCTTGCAACAAGAGTTCTCCCTCTTGGATTTTTATCCTGATGGGGGAAAGCCCGTACCCCATACTTCTGAGGCCACATGAAGAAATTGCAGGTACTTCAGGGAGGACCACTGGAATGATTTCTCTCTTTAAAGAAATGAAACAGGGCTTTTCCTTAGGTTTAAAAAAAAATAAATATTTTATAAAGAGAATCGTGTTTAGTATATAGATTGAAACTTTTTTCTAAGAAAATTCTGTGAGGTTTTCTGTTTGTTTTATGGTCTTTTCCTTTCCTGCTTCTAGAGGAAGGGTCTAACAATAAAGGCAACATGTGGCAGAGCCCTGGGAATTAAAGTTTCGCCGTACCGGCCTCTGCTCCATTCCAGCGCTATGCTAAGTCCCCAGGACACAGACGAAAGCCATTTCCTCAGGAGTCACTTTTCTGACTGTTCACAGACTCTCCTGCTTTGTCGTAGTCCTCCGTTAATGAACTGCCAACGTGAAATGATCTCCTTGGTTATAACCACACATGACAACGGGTTAGTTTGTGTAAGCCTGTGTTTAGGCAAGTTCAAGACAAGCACGTCTTTCTATAAAGACGCATTTGAAAATGAAGGGAACGAGATCCTGCTTCAACTCTTTTTATGAAAGGAGGAAGAGAGCATGCTGTTAGTTCATTTCCAGGATCCGATTGCCTTACCGAACTGACTCAATGACAGACGTTTAGCCATTTGCTCTCTCACGATTGTAGAGGGAGCTCGTGTCAAGTGGCAGGCACTGATGAGGAGGTGGTGCTTCACCCGGTGTTCGAGTATGCTGAGGGTTAATGTCAATAATATTGCTTGAAAATACCTAAGTCCATAATTAAATGAACAAGCTTGTTTTTCCATGCATGTACTTTTTTTTTTTTTTTATGTTTATTTATTTTTGAGAGAGAGACAGACAGAGCATGAACAGGGGAGAGGCACAGACAGAGAGGGAGACACAGAATCCAAGACAGGCTCCAGGCTCCGAGCTGTCAGCACAGAGCCCGACGCGGGGCTCAAACTCGGGAACGGCGAGATCATGACCTGAGCCGAAGTCGGACGCTCAACCGACTGAGCCACCCAGGCGCCCCAATGCATGTACTTTTAAAAATTCTTTTGGTTCATTGAAATCGTTTTCTCTAATTTGGGGTTTGTTAGATTTTTTTTTTTTTTAACTTGGCTTTTCTAAAAATGAACCTCAGGACTTTTGTGGTCCTCTCAAAAATAAAGTGCAAAAGTGTGCGTGAGGGAGTGCACACATACGAAAGCACAACTTTCCGGGAGGAGGTCAGTAGTTTTCAGCAAGTCCTCGGAGGGATCCTTGACCAAAATAAAGGGAGCACGGGAGGAACAGGTGCTGTACTTAGTGAATTCCTGGGCAAGTAAGGGGATTAAATGAAATGGTCGCTAAGGTTTATCTAGCACCCAGTAAGGTGGGTAGAAAAAGAGTTGTCCCTGTGTGTACCTGGAGATACTGGAATTCAAACAAAACGCTTGGCTCTCCCGGGTAATTCCTGTGATGGGTGATGAAGCTCAAGCCAAGAGCTGATGTCTTCTAAGCCGTGCTCTTTCAGCTAAAACCAGAGGAGAAGCAAATCTGGAGTTCCGATATAAAATCCACCCCTTCGGTGCCTTCCCCACTTTATCCTCAAGATGCGGCCTAATCCTTGTATCAACCAAAGCATAGCTCCCTGGAATAGATGGCTCTTCACACCCTACTGGGAAGAAGTCTTGAAGCCATTTCAAGTGAGACCAAGAACAACAGGTCACACTAATCCCTCTTCACAGCTTTGGGTACATAGTTCATGGGTTAACACATATTTCCAGGAACCCTTCTTTGGGCTGAAAATGACTTCCTTCTGTCCCGAGGAAATTAGCATCTATTTAATCGGGATCAGGGGAGCCATAGCTCCCAGGTGTATTCTTTACCTCACATGTACAGGCAAGTATGTTTAACCTGTTCCATAAATGTTTACAGCATTCGATTGGCTAGTCTAAGACCCTCATCCTGTATCTGGCAACCTCATAGTAGACATTTACTTAAACGTCATCTTTCATCTTTGGACAGTCCAGCTGAGAGGGACAGACAGCTCTCCCGTCTTAGAGACCCATTGGTACTTGATATTAACCGACAGCTTCTCCAGCAGCTGTTAGAAGTACTCACCTTTCTCTACACTAGTGAGGTCTGGGCTAAGTTTCCTTTTACGTCTTCGGGTATTTTCTTTAGGGGTGGGGTTTCTGATCTTCAAGAGGTGTGACAAAATTGGACATGTGATCCACCCTGAGAATTCACCATGGGTGAGGCACTGGGAATTTAAAGACAAATAGGAAGGCCTGCCTTCAGTGAGTTTGTAGGCAAGCTGATAAAGAAATATGTAAACAAAAGTATTTCAGTGCTAGAATTAAATCTGTGTGGAAAAGGCAAAAGAAGTCATAGAAGGATAGATTTATTTGGACTCTTGGTTGCAAGTGATAAAAACTCAACTCACACTAGCTTGAGCAAAAACAAGGAGAAGGTACAGGCTCATACAACTGAGGGTAGTACTGGCTTAAAGCACAGTTGGATCCATTGGCTTAAATTTTGTGATCTGATTACCCCAGCCCACTAATTCTTTCTTTTCCTTCCCTTCAGTTTTCCCCGTTGTTTCTCTCCTTGCCCTGTTCTCTCCCGCTGTCCCATCCCGTTTCTTTTTCCCTTTCCTGTCCTTTCCCTCCTATCACCTTCCCTTTCTTTTTCTCTTTCTTTCCTATATATTTTTTTATTTTTAAGTTTATGTATTTATTTTGAGAGAGAGGAGAGGAGGGGGGCAGAGAGAGTGGGAGAGAATCTCAAGCAGGCTCCACACTGTCAGTGCAGAGCCCGATGTGGGCCTTGAACTCAAACGGTGAAATCATGACCTGGGCCAAAATCAAGAGTTGGCTACTTAACTGATGGAGCCACGTGGCCACCCCCTTCTATCTTTCCTACCTGTCCACATGGAGAAAAGATGGCTGTAGGCAGCCCCAAACTTTCTTCTTTACAGAATGAGAGACTCTTTTTGTGAGTGTCCACATAGCAAATTTCATGGAAGGACTCTGAATCTGCTTAGGTTACCTGTCCTCCCCCAGTAACCAGGGATGGGTGGGACACTGGGTTTGAAAGAGCTAGAACCACATAGGATGATAGGAGCCTTTCCTTAATGGAAGGAGGGTTCTAGGCAGACACAAGCGTGTTGCTGCGATGGAAGATGCAAGAAGTCTCAAATGTGTTCACCACAAGAATGGTGGTGTGCCTAACATAGCATGGCGTATTTGGGAAAAGGGGACATCTCAAATGGGGTTGAGAAAAATGAACCCCCCCTCCCCAGAACGCATAGGAGAGACATAAGACACTTCAGTAAAGACAGGGTATCTCTAAAGAAATCCTTACTCGTAAAGTTTTCATCTATAGGTTCAGTTTGGTATTGAGAAGAAACACTGATTTGTGGATATAGCACTGAATTATGTATGTTAGTGGATGCCACTAACATTATGAGGTCTTGTACCAATTCTTGAGCCATAGAGTAGACTAACACGAGGGTGCTGGGAAACCATAGCCAAGTTCTGTTGCATCCCAGATACTTGAGTGACCATCGCGATTCAGGCTTTCAAATGTGGTTGGTTATGATTTAAAATGAACCTGGAAATTGAATCTAAAGATATTAGTGATAAGTTTGCTGTAACACTTTATGTTCTGGAATTCACATTCATGGGGTTTGAAGCACATCCTAAGAGGGCTTGTATTTCATATTCTGTCGTGCAAAAAAGAGTGGACTCTTTAGAATTTTGATAGGATAGATTTTTCACAGTGATCATAACTTGTCATCCTCAGGATTTCTCTAAACTACTGTGATCCAGGGCCGTAAGTTGTTTACAACTAGTCTTACATTCCTTTAGTTTCAGTATAACCTAAATAGGCGACTGCGGGCTGATTATCTGGCCGCCTTAGAGGAAAGTATCTCTAATTTCTCGGAAAAACATACAATGAAGCAGAAATGTACCATCCCTGTATCTTCCATTTTAACATTAAGAAAATATTTACTTCGAGAGAGAGCGAGCACAAGCTGGGGAGGGGCAGAGAAGAGAGGGAATCTCAAGCCTCCGACGCGGGGCTCGATGTGGGCTCGTTCTCACGAATCTTGAGATCATGACCTGAGCAAAAATCACCTGACTGAGCACCAGGTGCCTCTGTCTTTCATTTTAAATGATAAATTTGAATCCTGGAGGGTTTCTAGATGGCGCCATACAGGTCACAAATCAGAGCAATTAGAATAAAGTGTCTTCTTTCCTGGGAGTTTAACTCTGGTCCCCATTATAAGGTCAATAGGGTGAAAAATATATGAGAGAGATTGACATTTGCCAGTTAGTTGTTATTCTGTCTTTGGGGGGTCTCGATTGTGGTTTATTACCAGGAAGTGTGAGCTCTCTGCTTCCAAGTGGAGGAGGAGGTACAGCCGTCTCTCCCTTTGCTCCCACACCTGGGGCTGGAGGGATGGCATGAGCTGGCGCTGAGACAACTCCTCCCCATCTCTCCATCCCTTCCCCCCCCACCCAGCTCCTGCAGTGATTGGGGGCAGGGAGGAAAGAAGACAAGGGGGCAGGAGTTTTATGACAAACTGGCTCCCACTGTGATCCTGTCTCGTGATGGTCCTGACCGCAGGTGCCTTCTGTGCAGCAGGCCCCCGACACTCCCCTTTCTGGAGTGCGTGCAGAGTTCTCTGGAGGGCTTCCCTTTCTTCTACAGCATCTGCACGGTATCCCGGCATGGGAGATCAAGCTCCCACCTGCCACCCCTCGACTCCCTCCAGATGTCACCTCTTCATCCTGACCCTTCTCTCTGATTCACTTCACTCCATGCTCAGATAAGCACGAGGTAGTGGGTCAGCAAATTCTCTGCATAACCAGACCTCAGACGGGCTGAGGGGTTGTCCACATGTGCATAGTGTGTGTAGCACAGTTCAACTTATGTAACGTTGTGATCGTACCGTGTGGAATAATCGTACCAATGTGGTATAGCGATTACCCCGGGTGAGGATTTGGAACCTGGTTTTACTTTCTCCTATATTATTGTTTTTTTTTTAAAGCTTATTTTTATTTATTTTGAGAGAGAGATAGAGAGCAGGTTGGGGAGGGGCAGAGAGAGAAAGAGAAACAGAATCCCAAGCAGGCTCCACACTGTCAGCGCAGAGCCTGATGTGGGGCTGGAACTCACAAACCATGAGATCATGACCTGAGCTGAAATCAAGAGTCGGCTTAACCAGCTGAGCCACTCAGGTACCCTCCTTTATTACGGTTTTTATCTGATGGAATTACTAGGAAAATTTCCCTAATTTCTAAGGAATACAAATTCCTTCTATTAAAAAGATTACTTACCAAATATAGAAAAAGATGATATGGTTTTGATCACAGAAACTAACTCCACCTGGTAGATGGAGATGCTTCGTGGGGTGGCAGGCAGGCACACAGGGATACCCCTTCTTTGGGCCGTGTCTATACTGTGTGGTTTGATTCCTTGGCAAAAACTGATTACTCACAGAGAGTAGGTAGGATACTTGACGCCAGTGGGGCCAATCAGATTGTTTTTCCTGGAATTCAATTAAGATTTGTATACAGTAAAACGCACAGGTCTTAAATGTACAATTTGCTAAGTTTTGACAAATATATACATTCATGTACCCAGTACCCCAATCAGAATTTAGATTTCCGTCTCTCTAAAAATC
Organism: Paguma larvata; assembly: GCA_030068075.1. Classification (NCBI taxonomy): domain Eukaryota; kingdom Metazoa; phylum Chordata; class Mammalia; order Carnivora; family Viverridae; genus Paguma; species Paguma larvata. The sequence continues at coordinate 55,934,076 of CM057837.1, read as the reverse complement.
TCCCTCATTTTCACTGTGAATCGATCCCCACCCATGCTAGGCAACCACGTTTCTGATTTCTGTCACCATAGATTAGTTTTATCCGCTCTTGAACTTCATGTAAATGAAATTGTACGGTCTCTGTTCCTTCGTGGCTTGCTTTTTTCACACAACAGTGTTTTTGAGATTCATCCAAATTTTTATGTGACTCAGTAGTTCTTTCTATTGCTGAGTAATATGCCAGGGTGTGAATGTATTACATTGTCTGTGATCCTACTGAAGGCCATTTGGGGTGTTTCCAGTGTGGAGCTCTTATGAATAGCTGCAATAAACATCTTTTCACAAGTCTCGTTGTGGACATATGTTTTCATTTTGGGGTGTGGGAGGATAAATACCTACGATCCAGGTGGCTGCTTTATAGGATAGGTGCGTATTGAACTTCATAAGGAACTGCCAGACAGCGCTCCAAAGTTGTACAGCTTTACACACAAGCCACGTATGAGGGTGCTGGTTGTTCTTCATGGTCACCGTCGGGAGACGGCAGTCATTTTTGTCCCGGCCATTCCGCTGGGTGTGAAGTGGTATCTCGTGGTTTCAGTTTGCATTTCTCTGATGCCTGAAGGTGTCGAGCAACTTTTCATGCGTTGATTTGTTGTCCGTGCATCTTCACTTTGGACTGTCTGCTCAAGTCATTCGTGCATTTATTTTATCGGGTTGACTGCCTTTTTTTTTTTTTACTGATCATGTGTATGTTCTAGCTAACAGCCAGATATGTGTATTATATTTTTGAAGTGTCTGTTCAGCACTAGAAGTGATGGCCACGGGAGTTCAGAAGAAAAAAGAAAGGTATAGTTGCAACAAAAGGTCTTAAGTAAATTAAAATGTCACTATCTTAAATGGCTGGAATGTATACACAGAAAAATTATCTTAGGAAACCAACCAAAAATATATTGGTAATATATTAATTACATATAACATAAACTAATTAAATATAACATAAACTTAAAAAATTTAAATGTAAAAATATACTACTACATAACAATAATATACAGTTCTAAACATAATACAAATAATCATGCTTACAGATAAAGCCAGAAACACTGAAAACTTTCTTTATCCAAAGGAAACGATTTAAAAACCTTGAAGGAAATAAAAGGGAGATAAGAATCAATGAAACATTGTAGCAAATTCCTGCTAGTTGAAAAGATCTGATATGCAGAGTTGATTCAATATTAACCAAGTCCCTGAGGGAGTGTAGAGAAGTTGATAAATTGATTTACAAGTTAATCGAGAAGAATAAACAGGAATGTAAATATTCTCAAAACCATTGAATTGTACACTTCACATGGGTGAATTGTATGGTTTTTGAATTATAGCTCCATAAAGCTGTTAAGAAAAGAATAGACAAAAAATTTTAAAGCTAAAACAAAAATAAAGTAAGCAAAACAATGAAAAAGACCCATGGGTTTGGTGTGTACAGTATATTAAGTGAAAAATCACTCTAGCGGTGTCTGGGTGGCTCAGTTGGTTAAGCGTCCGACTCTTGGTTTTGGCTTAGGTCATGACCTCACATTTCATGGGATTGAGCTCTGCATCAGGCTCTGCACTGACAGCAAGGCGCCCACTTGGGATTCTCCCTGTATCTCAAATAAACATAAAAAATTAGAAATTAAGACATGATAGTATTAATATAAAAATTCACTTATGTGGAAGAAGCCCAGAAACACACCCAAAAATACATGGATGCTTGATTTATTACCTAGGTGCTGCAGCAGACTAGTGGGGGAAAGGATAGTCTTTCTTTTAAATTTTTTTTATTTTTATTTTTTTTGAGAGAGTACTAGCAGGAGGGGCAGGGGCAGGGGCAGAGAGAGGGAGACACAGAATCCAAAGCAGGCTCCAGGCTCTGAGCTGTCTGCACAGAGCCCAACGCAGGGCATGAACCATGAGATCATGACCTGAGCTGAAGTCGGATGCTTAACCACGGAGCCACCCAGGTGCCCCAAGGATGGTCTTTTCAATAAATGGTGCTGGGATAATTTGATATCCTTATGGAAAAAAAAAAAAGAAATTGAACCCAAAGTTATAACTTATACAAACATCTATTTCAAGTGAATTCTGTATCTAAATGTGAAAGGCAAAATAATAAAACTTCCTGAAAATAGTCTAGAAGAATATTTTCATGATCTCAAGGTAAGAAAAGTGTTAGAAAGTGGAGGAGGGACAGTAAAGTATCCTCTAAACTGAGAAGGCGCTTTGAGACCAGAAAATGAAACGGGCAACTCCATACAGTGTACACAGTTTTATTCAGGGCACCTTACTGATGTGGGAACTGGGCAGGCGATGATCAGAGCTGCACAGCTAGTCTCCCCAAAGTCCAGGCCTTAGTTCACAAATTTTCTAGAGTGACAGGATGTGCAGAGAGCACTGTGGTGAGGACAAAAGGTCCAACACTTAACAGACCTCAAGGCACTATCTGTGCCAGAATGGGGGAGTGGGGACGTGGTTAGAAACTCTGTCATCTCTATTAGTTATCTACACAACTTCAGAGAAGACAAGCACAAGCCTTCCCACGTTCCAGTCAGGGCATACTTTAGCCTCCAAAGGGCTTGGAATCTGTAGCCCCGAAAGAGGTCATTGTATGCACATGAACAGAATGGAGGGCTGAAGTAGAGTCAATATTGTCAGCACTCCTGCAGAGAGACTGCTTAAAAAGAGGACACAAAAACTACGAATACAAAAGATGGCTTCAAGGGGGGCCTGGGTGACTCAGTTGGTTAAACAACTGCCTCTCAATTTTGGCTCAGGTCATGACGTCATGGCTGTGACACCGAGCGCTGCGTTGGGCTCTGCACGGGGCTCAGAGCCTGCTGGAGATGCTTTTTCTCCCCATCTGCCCCTCCGTTGCTCACACTCTTTCTCTTTCTCTTAAAAAAAGGTTTTATTTGCATTAAAATTAAAAACTTCCATTTATCAAAAGAAAGCCATAAAATGGGAGGAAATCAACCACAAATATATTAGTAATTAAAAGAAACAGAATGGGAGAAAAAAATTTGCAATACATGTAATCAAAATGAATTCCTACAAACTAATAAGAAAACTACAAATAACCCAGTAGAAAATCAGATAAGATCCATGAGCCAGCACTTCCCAAAGGAGGAGACTCAAAATGACCAAGTAACATATAAAACATGTTCAGCCTCCTTCGCACTCCTCCATCACTCCTCCATCAGCAGAGTACAAATTAAATCCACAATGAGGTACCTCTGCATGCTAAAAAGAATGACTAAAATAAAAAGACTGACAATACCAAGGATACCAAGCATTGACAAGGGTGTGGGAGCAATGGAAACTCACACTGTTGGTGAGAATGTGACTTGGTACATCGACTTTGGAGAACAGTCTGGCTTTATCTACTAAATTGGAAACCCTGTCTACCTGTATGCAAACCCTATGATACAACAACTCTACTTCTGATTTTATGCCCCCCAAAATAAATAATGAATTCAAAACAATGTGGAGCGAAGGAAGCCGAAGGAAGCCAAATACAAAAAGAGTGCTTCCTTTCCAATTCCCTATATAAACTTTGTAACAAAAAAAACCTGTAGCGTTTAAGGCTGCATGGTCAGGTAGTAAAAGCAAAGAAGTGATTTCCACAAAAACCAAGTTGGTGGTTATTTTTGTGGGGCGGTGTGTTTGGGCGGGGGCACAAGGGAAGAAGATTCTGGGGAGACTGGTTTACAGATCATCAATTTCCTAGCCACTCCAGATCCATCCTTAATACACGCTCTGTGGTGCGCACGCTGCTGAACAGTAGAGGGTGCTAGAGGCACATTGCGGGAGGCAGGCGCTTTTCTTGCTAGTTCTCGTAGCTGTACATCAGTCACAATGCGGGCGTGAGGACACTGGATGGCGCTCTGCGCCTGCCACACGGCCGGATCTCGCGGTCCCTAGGCCACATTGCGCCCAAGCCTGGCCTGTCAATCATGTGCCCCTGACCCTTCTGACATGGACACCGGAGCTTCAGCCCTCCCTCCAGTCTGCACCAGTCAGTGCTCCCACTGCCTTGCAATATCCACCTTCTGGAAATTCGCCTAATCAGGTTAGTTAATCGGCAAACCGGAAAGAGCATATTATGGAAACAAAAGAAAGACAAGAATCAAATCCGGTCACTTGCAGGATTCTACTTTATCATTAGTGGAGATGAGCACATAATTTACACAAATGGAAGGGAAGGAGGGGCGAGAGGAAGAAAGGAGGGAGGGAGGAGAGAGAAGAGAGGAAGAGAGAGAGGACAGAAAGGGGGGGAAGGGGAAGAGGAAAGGGAGCGAGGAAAGGTGGAGAAACGCAAAGCCTCACTAGTAGCTAAAGGTGCACAAAAGGAAACGGCTTATCTAATGGGCACACAAAGGTTCTTTAAAACGTCCCCGGTGGTGGGACTGTGGTGGCATTTTGTGTTGCCTGGGTCTTTTGGGGTCTCTCTGGCAGTATGTCACAGTGACACCATTTCAGACACCTGGAATCTGATAGAAATACCAGCTTCACCACTTCCTGGCTATGGGGCCCTGAGAAATGGCAACCCCTCCCTGATGCTTGCATTTATCCTTGTTTTTAAAGTTTATTTATTTATTTTGAGAGAGGGGAGGGCCAGAGAGAGAGGGAGACAGAATCTCAAGCAGGCTGCCCGCTGTGACTGCAGAACCGGACATGGGGCTCGATCCCATGAACCGTGAGATCATGACCTGAGCCCAAACCAAGAATCCCATGCTTAACAGACGGAACCACTGCATCCTCTCTGAATGGGGCGGGGGATGGGGGGTTACTCCTGAGCTGCTGTGCAGATTTAACAAGCCAAGGCATAAAGACCTGGGTCATTTCCCAAGGGCTAGTTCCTTGCTCCCCATTTTGACAGTCATTCCCCTTTGAGAAATACAGCACTTGAAATTAAAGCTGAAGGTGAGGAGGGGAAGAGTGGTCTGGGCAAACAGTTCCATGCTTAAAAGTAAAAAAAAAAACAAAAAAAAACAACAGGCAAGTATTACGATCTGTCTTCATAATGGCATACTGAATTCAGTTAAGAAATATACCCGTTATGGGGCAGTTAAGCATCTGACTCTTGGTTTTGGCTCAGGTCATGATCTTATCATATGTGAGTTCGAGCCCCATATCCGGCTCCAAGCTGATAGTGCGGGGCCTGCTTCAGATGCTCTCTCTCCCTCTCTCTCTGCCCTTCCCTGCTTGTGATCTCTCTCTCTCTCAAAATAAATAAGAAATAAACTTAAAGAACAAAATCTTTTAAAGAAATATATGCCTTATGTTGAAATATGGGATGTAATCAGCCAACTACTTTGTCCTTTTTTTGTTTTTTCCCCAGTGACCCATTCAAACCTGCTCGGCAGGTAGCTTCTCCCCACCCTTTGGATAAAATCTAGGGCAAGGCCCATGACTTTTTAAGTCACTCTTAGATAACAATAAACTTTTCCTTAAAACTTCTACTTAAAAAAAAAACAGGCCATGTTCAGCACTTAAAATGTCCAATCTCATGTAGTCTAAATTCCCATCTTCATTTAAAGTTTGAGTTTCCCCTTCCCTCCTCCCCTCACCCTGACTCCGGCCTGTAGGAGGCTGCAAGAGGAGCCGGGCACATAGCACTGTTTTCCTATTTCCCCACCTTGTGCCTCCACACCTTCCCCAACTTGCTAACAGAGGCTTCTGGCCGTCCCAGCAGGCGCAGGGAAGGGGCACGGCCAGGAGGCCGCCTAAGGGGCGGGAGAGGTTCTCCGTGACTCGTACAGTTATGAGCTGCAGTACTCGTGTGGGGACTTCAAGAGCCTCCTTCCCCTGCGACCCCTCACCGAAGGTCCCCTTGACCCGGGTCTGCCCCAGAGTGTGGGCTGGCGCACAGCACCACCCCGGCCCCTTTAAAGGTCTTTATTACATTGTCTGGAAATCGTATTTCCCAGACGCTCCTGTGAACAGTGTTCCGGGTTGAGTTTGCCAACTGTGAGATAATTGGGTGAGGCCAAAAATCAGAAAGAAGGCAAAAGTCATCCTTTTTTTCCTTTGACTCTGACACTTTTAGGCCAGCAAGATGCTCCAGGCTCTTGCAGTAATTCGAGCAAAGAATTCTACAGTGAAAAATCAGAAAAAACATAGCTGGCAAATGGCCGTACAAATCCCAGTCACTCGTCACTCTGGGAACAGTGGCCGACATACAGTGTCTGAGGTTCTCCCCATCACCGACAGCACCTGCACAGCCAAAGCACAGGCCCCTGGAGTTCCCCATTTCTAGAACACATCAGCAAAGTGCATGGAGTTAGCACCCCAATTCTTGACCCCTCCCTGCAGCTATGTCCAAGGCCATGTAGCTTATAGTTCCTCTCATAAAAACACATAGTTTGCCTCCCTGCCCTTTGACTTTGAACTTTTGAACATGTCTCAGCCAACTAGATATTAACAACGCAAGTGGAAGATAGAGATGTGTTTTCCCTTCTGCCTTCTCCAGGAAAAGAACCATCTCCTGGGTAGCTGCCGCCCCTTTGGCTTGTGCTCAGAATCAACAAACACGGAACAGGCCCGGGTGAGGACCTGGACCCAGCCAGACCTATTGTTTGAAAGTAAGTTGCCTAATCTAGATGGGCCCACACTCAGCTGGCCATAGATGGATGAGAAATAAATGCTCTTTTAGGGCAACGCTGAGATGTTGTGATAGTTTGTTATGCGCCATTACTGCAAAAACAGCTGACTGATACAAGCAACTTTTCTCTTTTAGCTTCACCAGCCTTCTCATGAATTGTGTAATGAAATTTCCTGTATAAAATCAATCTTTGCCTAGCATTCCATTTCTGAGAATTCTGAGAAAAAAAATTACTTTTCTGTTTGAGGTAGACCGATGTTCATGCCAAGAACCCCTAGAAAAGCTGAATAGAATACAGAAAACCTCTTTTTAAGTTACCGGAGAGCTGCTAAGTTGATGAGCATTTGACGGGCCATGATCTCAGAAGAAGGAAGACACGAGGAGGTGAGCTGACATTCTATGAGCCACTTTTTCCTTCAGGAAATGGGCTGATTCCTGTTAAGAGGCTGAGCATTTGGCCAGAGAGCTGTGGCTATGAGATAGAAAAGGCAGCTGAGTGTCTGGAGCTGGGGAGACCAGAAATTGGAGACTGGGGTTGCCAACGCAGCTGGGACAGAAGGGGCTGAGATGTTGACTAGAAAGGAGGTAGAAAAGTAATTCTAACACTTAAGGATTTTCTCCTTTGAGGCATTTCCTGAATTATTGAAGCTGTGAATTAATTTATGCAGAAAGCCTAGGAAAGATGGCAGGTCTGGTCTCTTCCTTCCTTCCTTCCTTCCTTCCTCCCTCCCTCCCTTTCTTCCTTTTTTTCTGACAATAGCATGATACTAAGGAGATAAAAAGTGAGTTCAGGACCCACCAAGGAAAAGGAACCCAGCAAACACACCAGAGTCTCCTTTAGTGATCCAAGTGGTACCCTCGGAAGACTACACTCTAGAAATGTGGGAAAACCAAGGGTGGTGATAGAGCCTTACAAAAACTGCAACCCAGACTCCAGTGAGTTCATTACCACACTGGATCAAGGTGACCTCTCCCCATTCTGTCGACCAGAGGATATAGTAAACCCTCTCTGGAGGAATAATGTTTTCTGGAGTTATTTATCATAACGGCCAGCATTTGACAATATATTGTCAGACATACCAAGTAACAGGAATAAAGGGGGGAAACATACACAATAAAACTGACCCACCAATGACACAGATATTGGTGTGATTGACAAAACAGAGACTTTCATCAAGAACTGGAATATATTACAAAGTATCAAACGGAAATTTAGTACTGACAAATGTAGTAATTGAAATTAAGTACTCAGCCTATAGGTTAAATACAATTAGACTTAGCAGAAAAACATTTCTTGAAATGTAGGAGGGCAGTATAAAAACTCTAAGCTGAAGCAGAGACAGAAAGAGAATGGAAAATGCAGGGGAGTGCATAGGAGTCCTGTGGGAACCGGCGGAAAGATCTAATATGTGTGTAATTAGAATCTCAGAAGAAGAGGAGGGGAACAAAGGGGCAGAAATCATATTTGAAGAAATATGGGCTGAGAATTTTCCAAAACTGATGAAGCTTTATTACTCCCAAGGTGGATAAATAAAAAGAAAATCGGCTGTAGGTACACCAGTCTCAAGCTGTTGAAAACCAATGACAAGGAGAAAATATTAAAAGCAGCCAATGGTGGGGAGGAGAGGGAGAGACATTAGTTTCAAAGGAGAAACAATAGCACTGGTAACTCACTTGTCACCAGAAATGATGGAAGCGAGAAGACAATGAATACCATTTTAAAAGTGCTGACAGAAAAGAAAAATGTCAGCCTAGAATTCTACTTCCACAAAAAAATCCTTTTAAAATGAATTTGAAATAGACATTCCTATTCAAAACTAAAAAAACTTGCTGTGAGCACATCTGCACTAAAAGAAATACGAAAAAGAATTCTTCAAGTAGGAGGGGAATGATCTCAGGTAGAATCCCAGAAATGTAGGAAAGAATAGAAAGCAAAAGAGGGGCGCCTGGGTGGCTCAGTGGGTTAGGCGGCCGACTTCAGCTCAGGTCATGATCTCACGGTCTGTGAGTTCGAGCCCCACATCAGGCTCTCTGCTGACGGCTCATTAGAGCCTGGAGCCTGCTTCAGATTCTGTGTCTCCCTCTCTCTTTGCCCTTCTCCTGCTCATGCTCTGTCTCTATGTCTCAAAGATAAATAAACATTAAAAAAAAAAAAAAGACAGCAAAAGAAAGAACAACTATGTGGGTCAATATAAATGAATATTGACTGAACATGGTAATAATAGCAGTGTCTTGCTAGGTGTAAAATATATGTGGAATTAAAATAAATCATATCAATACCCATTAAAAAATGGAGGTAAATAGAGATCGAGTGTTCTTAGCTCAGAATATTGTCTGGGAAGTGATAAAAAGTAAAATTTGTATTAGACTATAATATATAATAGATATAAGTTGTAATCTCTAGGGGAACCACTAAAGGAATAACGGACTGTGTAAGTAGTGACATACAGATGGGAAGAGGCAGGATTAAAAAATGAATTAATCCAGGGGTGCCTGGGTGGCTCTGCGGGTTAAGTGTCCGACTCTTGATTTTGGCTCAGGTCACGATCTCATGGTTTGTGAGATTGAGCCCCGCATTTGGCTCTGTGCTGACAGTGAGGAGGAGCCTGCTTGGGATTCTCTCTCTCCCTCTCTCTCTGCCCCTCCCCCCATCAAAATAAGTAAATAAACTTTAAAATTTAAAAAAATACAGTTACAAAATGAATCAATACAAAAGAAGGCAACAAAGGAGAGAAAAAGGAACAAAACAGGACAAATGGGAATAAATAGCAGCAATTACATTAAATGTAAATGAACTAAATACGCAAAAGACAGAGGTTGACAGACTTGATAAAAAACTATAAGAGATAACATAATTATGAGAACATAAGAAAGTTGAAAAATATGGAAAAAATGGAAAAAATTATGCCATTATGAATGGTAGAGAGAGCTATTTCTCCATAAAACATGGCCTACTCCACCAGAAAAAAATCATTTGAAAATAAGTATGAGCATAATAACACAGCGTCAAAATATATAAAACAAAAATTAACAAAACTAAAAGAAGAAATAAACAAATTCACAATCACAGTGGAAGACTTTAACCTCTCTCAATAATGAATAGAAAATAGACTTTCCTCTCCCCAAATGAGTAAAAGTAGATGATTTGACCAATCTGATGAATAAACTTGACCTAAGAAATACGCAGAAAACCCGTTCATGCAGAATACAGATTCTTTTCAAGTGCAAGGACATTACAATAAAAAAAGTATAGAAAAATCTCTCATGAGCATAACTGCAAGAACACTTAAAATTGTAATACTATGTCATCAGACATTTGTCCATACCCCTAGAATGTACACAATCAAGAGTAAACTGTGATGTAAACTATGGCCTTTGGGTGATTATGATGTGTCAATATAGATTCATCAGTTGTAACAAAGGTACCACTGTAGTGAAGGATAGTGATAATGGGAGGAGGCTATGGATGTATATGAAAAAATCTCTGTATTTTCCCCTCAATTTTGCTGTGAACCTAAAACTGCTCTAAAAATGTAAAACCCTAACAAAAATAATTTAAAAAATGATGTTGATATGTAAGGATATTAAAGACTAATTTAAAACATAATAGCAAATAAATCTAGATTTTTAAAGAAATAAGTCCAAGTATTATCGTGTGTGTGTGTGTGTGTGTGTTCACACAGACACATAGACACCCACACAAATACCACTGGCTTCTATTACAAGAATGTAAGTTTGGTTTGACATTCAGTTTTCTTTTTGTTTATTTTTGAGAGAGAGAAAGAGTGCAAGCAGGGGAAGGGCAGAGAGAGAGAGAGAGACCCAGAATCTGAAGCAGGCTTCAGGCTCTGAGCTGTCAGTACACAGCCTAATGTGGGGATCAAACTCACAGACTGTGAGACTGTGACCTGAACTGAAGTTGGATGCTAAACCGACTGAGCCACCCAGGTGCCCCTGGTTTGACATTCAAAAATCAGTATAATTCATCACATTAAAAAAAAAAAGGAGAAAAATATGATTATCTGAAAAGATGCAGAAAAAGTATTTGATAAAACTTAACACTGTGATAAAAAAACTTAAAAACATTTTTTAAGTTTTTATTTATTTTAGAGAGAGAGCATGGGGGAGGAGCAGAGAGAGGGAGAGAGAGAATCCCAAGCAGGCTCAAGCTCAGTGCACAGAGCCTGACAAGGGGCTCAATCCCACGAATCATGAGATCATGACCTGAGCCAAGATCAAGACTCAGACGCTTAACCGACTGAGCCACTCAGGCGCCCCATAAAAAAACTTCTAACAAATTGAGAACACATAATCATGAGTATGTTAAAGGTTCTATAGCAAATCTTCCATGTACTAGTGGATATTGAACCCTTCCCCCCCAGGACTGAGAAGGCTACTTGTATGCTCTCCCTGCTGGCAGCCAGCACCCTCTGGAGGCCCCAGCAAGTGCAGTTTGGGATTCCGTCTTGTACCCTGCAACCTTGGTGAGCTCATTTATTAGCTCTATCAGTTTTTGAGGGCTCCTTAGGATTTCCTATAGGCAAGACCATGTCATCTGCAAACATAGTTTTACTTCTTCCTTTACAATCTGGATGACTTTATTTCTCTTTCTTGCCCAGTTGCCCAGCCACTGCAGTTGAACAAGAGGTAAAGAAGCCGTAATGATTGTAAAGGAAGAAATACAACGGTCATTTGCAGAGGTCATGACTATATGCAAAGAAAATACAAAGAATTTACCAAGTATTATAATTTAAGTTACTTTAGTAAGGTCACTCACTTGAAACAGTCCACATACAAAAGTCAATAGAATCTCTACGTAGTAGCAAACATAAATATAAAACACCTAAGAATCTAGCAAAAGATGTGTAAAAATACTATCCTGAAAACCACGAAATGGTTTTAAGAAAACTTGCAAAAGACATAAAGAAATGAGGGATCCACCATGTTAACGCATTGAAGATTCAGTATTGTAGGGATATAAAATGGCCTCGAGCCGTTTCGTATACTCCATGAAAATCAGTCAAACTCTAGGGCTTCTTTGGTGTGGAAACTGACAAGCTGATTCTAAACTGCTTTGCAGAAACGCAAAGGGCTCTTTTCTGCCCGGGTCACCTGGAGGACAGGATTTAGACAACTCAGGCCAGCTCCCGCTGGTTTGCTGGAAGCGCTTGTGTATTTTTTGCCCTGACCGTGTCTGTAGACATTCCAGCCCAACACAGCAACCCCTTCTCCTCTCCATCGGAACAGAGAGCCGGCCGGTCTCTTGCCATTGAGAGTTTTCAGCTGTGAGTCAGACACGCCAGTTCATTCTGTCCTGCAAAGGGATACTTAACTTTTCCAAGTGGCCCTGGAAAGACCGCTGATAGGCCAGAGCGTCACCTTGAAATGTGGGGGCGGCTGGCACCTCTGGTCTCAGGACCCCGGGTGAAATGAAAACAGTCCCAGGCGAGTAGCCTGCTATCCAAACATCTAGAGAACCCCTATCATGTGTGTGCTATGATGGTATTAGAAATTACTGGAGGGGGTGCCTGGGTGGCTCAGTCGGTTGAGCTTGGAACTTCGGCTAAGGTCGTGATCTCGTGGTTCCTGCATTCAAGCCCCACATCGATGGGCTGTTGTCAGTGCGGAGCCCACTTCAGATCTTCTGCCCCCCTCTCTCTCTCTGCTCCTCCCCTGCTTGCACTCTCTCAAAAGTAAAATAAAATGTTAAGAAAACTAAAACTAAAGAAATTGCTGGAGTGTGGACTTTGTTGGAACGCGTGTGTAGAATAAATGAGAAAAAGCAAACAAGATATTCTGTCTGTTGGGACCTCGGCCAGGTAAAACGTGTCTTTGTGCATTCACAGAGATCGGAAGTGAAGTTAAAGAGGCACAAACGGAGAATAATGATGGCTACTTTCTTCTGCTGAAGTTGCTTCACTGCATAAGAAAAGAGACAACACTGGTTTCAAGTTTGCTCCAGTTACACAATACAATGTGTTGACCCCGCAAGTTCAGCAGCGTTTGGGTGAAAATACGGCTGCCTGTTAAGCAGCAGGGTCAGGCGCACTGACTGCTCATTACCTCGAGTACGACCTCACGGGGATTCGATGACTGTGACTTGTGGGAACTTCCACCGTCATGAACTTCACACAGACACCTGCCACAACACAGTCCCCATAATGAAATCACTAGGTTTACAGTAAAAGCTCTCAGCCCTGCGGCTACGCTTCGGCCGCAGGCTTTCACCATTTCCTGCCTAAAGCGAGCGCCCCACGGACCTGAATGCTGTCAACCAGGGAGACCACAGAAACCATGAGAACACCTGTGAGACCAGGGGTGTGAGGCTTGGACCCCGGGCAAGCTGCGGCGTGATGTGGGCCAGGGTCTGACGCGGTCCTGGGAGGGACCTAACGCGCAGGTGACGGCCTCCTCCCCCGCACAGGGAGCAGAGGCCCGGAACCTTCCACCACTCGGGACCTGGGTGGGCTGCTCCCAATCTTATTTCTCAGGTCCTAAAGCCAGTGAGTGTTGATCCCTGAGAACTTTCTCTCCCAAGCTGGGGCACGCGGGGCTGCCCGGGCATCCTGGGGCTGTTCCACACCACGTGCCCAACCCCACTCTCAGACTGTGCTATTTCCTGTGGACCAACTGAAATCAGTGCTTTGGGCACCCGCTACACCCCCTTATCCCCCCGGTGTAGTTGTGTCCTCTGCTAGGCAGAAGGCAAGGGAAACCAGAGCTGATACAGCCGATACATCGACATGCCATCAGCTGTCCAGGATGGAGCGGACCAGGTTTCCAGGGAGTGCGCAGAGCTCTGAATAGAGTATTTCTCCTGAATGCCCGAGATTCCGGTCCAAATCGGGACCGCGGCACCTACGGGCTGGGATTCGGAGCCCAGGCATCCCCAAGGGGAGAGGAGGATGGAGCGAGTCGGGAGGGCCCCAGCCGGCCACGCTGCCACACTGGCTGGGGCTCCCTTGTCCCTCCTCTCCTGCACAGCGGCACTCACAGTCCCCTGGCTCCAGCTGGCTGCAGCGGCCAGGCCTGTGGCTGCCTGCGGGGGAGTAGACCTGAGGCGGCGAGCCGAGTCAGGGCTCAGTGGTGCGACAGAGGGCGTGCCAGCGCTTCACCAGCTCCTTGGGCTTGCTCAGCATCTCGTTCCAGTGCTCCAGCTGCTTGCCCCGGGCGTACATGTAGGGGCCCACCACCACCCGGCCCAGCGCGTGGCTCTCTGTGGGGGACGGAACGCGTCGTTATTCTCTGGACCACGGAAACCGCGTCGCTTCAGGAATAGCCCCAGTGCCTTCTCTTTCTCTCACTCACTCCTCCTTTCGAAGGATGGAGCAGGCCCCCCTCCTCTCTCGGCATGAGCTGATAGCCCCCAGAGGGACCTGCCTTTGCTCTGGAGTTGGAGGTAGTGGGAGAAAGGAGCCCAGGCAGAGAGCCAGCCCTTTGGGGTCACCTACTCTGCCTCTCACCCTCCTACCGAGACATCTTAAGCCAGCCTCAGGCCAAAGAGCTGAGGGAGAAAGGGGCCCCCCCGGAAAGAAGCCCTCTTCTCTCAGCCCACTTATATGTTCAGAGGGAACATTCGACAGTGTTCTCCCACCAAGTGCCACCATCCTTAAGCTCTGGTCCATGAGGCCAGCAGGCTGACGGCTCGGCTTCCCCAGATGCTGAGAGCAGACACTGGGGATTGGGGCAGTGTGAGGGAGCTGGCCGAGACACCTGCACCCGCCATCCGGCCTGAGCCTCGCCCCGGACCCGAAAGGTTTGTCTAGAGGGTATGAGGCAACGTAGGGCACACAACGACCCACGGCAGCAGGTCACGTGGCTGGTGGCCGCAGCCAGGCTCGGCTGCCTCCCAGACTGTCTGGTGGTTTGCCCCAGGAGCTGAGGCTGCCCTTTTCACCTCTCCACAGGGTGCCACAGAGAGTCGAACTGGAATAAAGCTTGGTGTGAATCCCGGCTCCCCTGCTAGCAACCTCTGTGTCCTGGGCGAGTATCTCAGCCTCTCTGAGTGCTGTTTCCTTAGGCAGAGAACAGAAACCTCTCTGAGGGTCCACGCTGCCTGAACGCTCCTCCTCTGCCCATGTCCCCAACAGCCCGGTGTGTGTGTGGGGGGGGGGTGGGGAACAGCCTTACTCTCCCCTTCGGTGCCCTGCAGCACTGTCAGGCTGAGGCTGGCAGTGTCCAGCTCCGCGGGGTCGGCCTTGAAGCTGAAAGTCTCGCTGTACACAGGGTTGGCGGAGCCCAGGACAGCCGAAGTCTTCTTGCACTTGACGAACTTGTTGTGGTTCATCAGAGACACTTTGACGAACACACCTGCGGGGCAGCGCAGACCGTGGGCTGGGAGGGGGCGGGCGGGGTCCAGCCTCCCGCCTGTGGAAGGTCCGGCTGGGAGGGCACCGGCCCACCCTGGGCGCCCAGACCCTGTTGCTCCCAGCCACCGCAGCCAGAGGGCGTTACGAGAGGAAACAGGGTTGATTAGAGTATGGCAGTTTGCCCGAGGAAACGCTTGGCTCCCTTCCTCTTCCTTCCTCTGTGCCTCCTGAATGCGCCCATGGCTCGGCTGGCCCTTGTTTACCAGGGCCTGGCACCACATGCCCATCCCTCCCTTTGGTGGAGGGGGCCCTCCCTGCCTCCTGACTGCTCAGGCTCCCTGGCACCCCTTAAACACCTTCTCCTTCAGAGGGCTGAAGTTTTGGAGTGGGGCTCATGTGGGTTTTGGATCCACAGTGAAAGGCTGAATGACAACTTGCTTATAGTGACCCAGATGTGGAGACATACAGTTGGCAGACAGCCACCACCTTGCTGGGGGTGGGGGGACCCACATAAAGGCAGGACATTTTGCTGAGCCAGAGCAGGGCCTCCGGTCCTCCAGTTGCTGGGTTCTGGGGGGGCTAGAGGAAGCAGGGCCCCATGCTGCCTGTCGGTCAGGGATGCCTCTTCTTCCAGCCGGGTGCCATGCCTTGTGTGCAGGGGAGCCAGCCCTCCCTGGGGGCAGGGGGGCACGGGGTCTGGCCCTTGAGGAACTAGAGTCCTTCACCAAAGGGCAGAGGTAGAGGCGGGATCTGCCTAGTGTGGGTTCACTCTAAGGAAGTGGCTTCCCATGTCACAGAGGGCAGTGAGCACTCCCGTGACGGCTCCTAGGCAGCCGGGAATTGCATGGCCAGAGGCAAGGGTCAGACTCCAGCCCCCGGCCCCAGGCTCACAGGACAGGGCCTACCCAGAGGAAAACTTACTGACAAAACTTGTGTACTCCTGGAGCCTGAGCCCCTTGGCTCGCAGCACGACCACGGTCAGGCGGCACAGGCAGTCGTTGTAGCTGAGGCAGAACTGCAGGTCCCCGAACTCAGAGGGAGGCTGGGAGGCCGAGAGGAAGGCACCCGGCTCAGTCAGCAGATGCCCCAGAGCCACGGTGCCTTCCCCGCGGTGCCTTCCTCCTTGGCCGCAGCAGTCAAGGCAGCGGTACTGTGTGGCACACCCGGATTTTCTCTTTTAAGCCCACCCTCATTTCATGGACGGGGAAACTGAGGTCTGGCCAGTTGAAAGGGCTTGCTGAAGATCACATGGTAGTGAGGGGCAGAGCTGATAGACTCGGACCCAGGTCTAGGGGATTCCAAAGCCTATTCCAAGTCGCCACGGTCCTCTCAGGGGGTCAGGAGAATAGAGGGTAAATATTTTCCTCGTTGGTCCCTGTGCGGTGTCACCTTTCACAGCTGTCTGATCTGGATGGGAATTTAAGTGCGGAATTTTACAAGTTGCTCCAGGCAATCTGACCTCAAGGGCAAGAGAACCTCAGGCGGCCCTTCCTGGCCCAGGAGCGGCTCCACTCTGCCCCTCTGTCCCATGCCCTTGCGGCCCAGTGGGCAGTAGGCCGAGGGCTGATGCTGGCCACAGGTGCTGGGCCGCACCACTGCCCATGGTAGTCTGACACACGGTGCTACATGCTTGGCGACCTTGACCTTTACCTCCAGGCTCTCGGCCTCCAGGTCTCTCCAGATGAGGCGCCGGCAGTCACCTGCTAGGGACTCGTTTTTCAGGGGGAAGAACACTTGGCCCAGGAGCTGGTGCTTCCTCTGTCTGTCCACGTGGTACACGGAGAACCTGAGTACCCTCTGAGTGACGCTCTTGCTGGACACCTGGGGGAGATGAGGGTCTGTGCTGGGGCCAGGTGTGGAGACAGGGGAAGGGATGGGGTGGCTTACTGTTCTGGACACAGGAGCTCTTGGTGGGAGGCGACTCAACCAGGGACCTGCACACCCCCAACCCGGGCATTCTCAGGGGACCCCTTCCAGCGGCGAGGCCAGTACCCCTGGGAAAGTGGGAGAGTGTGCCAGAGCCTTGCCTTGCAGAGTGAGGTTCGAGGACCAGCAGCGTTCACCACTTGCCTGGACTTTGCTAGAAATACAGGACCTGGGCCCCACCTGAGGCCCATGAAGGGAATCTACCATTTAACAGGACCTCCAAGTGATTTGCCTGCACGTAAATGAACACGAGGCCTCACACTGGAGCCCAGGGAACCTGTCCGTCTCTGCCATCTGAGTTGGGCACCCAACTCCTCTCTCTGGGGCTCAGTGTCCTCATCTGTCACGGGGACAACTCTCAGAGTTGTCAAACCGCAATCATGGGCTCTGACCTTTGGCAGATGGTCAGTTAATACTGATTTTCTTCTCTTCCTCTTCTCCTTCCCCTCCCCCTTAAAGCACAGAGAGGCAGGATCAAGTTGGTCAGGGCAGGGGAGTGATGAGTAAACAAAAGTCAGTTTGTGAGTGTGGCGTGTGGCCATGCCGGTCAGCAAGGCTACACGCCTTGGATCTTCATGTCCTGAGAAGGGCAAGGTCACCTGTGAATTCCCACAGCCTCGGCCCCCAGCAGGAAGGCTGGGAGCTGGGCCCCATGCCACCCCTCCTCTCAGCTACAGCTCTTGGCCCCAGAAGAAGGCAAGAATCAGGGCTCTGGCTCAGCAATCACCCTCTTCCAGATGCTGACCAGCCTGTCCTTACGTTGCCGGCCAGCCTGCTGCCCAGCTCTTGAAAATGTTTGCCCAAGGCCTGGAGGCAGCTCTTGATGACTGGTTTCCCATAAGGGCCCCCAGTCACCTGCTCAGGCTCCCAGGTCCCTGTGAGCTTGGCTCAGTGCCCTGACAGCCTCCGCACCTCCAGACGCTGAGCCGGCCCGCCCAGGGGCCAGCAAACGCACGACCGGCTGCGGGATGGCTCTAGGGTCCTGTGCCGGCCTCTGACGGGATAGGCGAGTCCCTGCCCCCACTCCAAGGGGCGTGGGGGCTTACCCTCTGCCTTCCTTCCATAACCTTACCAGAAACCCACCAGTGCTCCGAAGCCTTGGGGCACTTCTCCAGAGCCCCAAGGGCCAGAGCCTGGCACTCAGTAGGTGCTCCAAGAATGTGTTTTCTGGCAGGCAGCCTGGGCAGAAGGAGCCCAGCCCTCTACCCCCTCACCTCCCTAGTCTCTGCCCTACCCCCACATCAGGGGTCAGGACCTGGCAGGGCGGGAGAAAGCAGAGTCGGTGGCATCACGGGGTCTCAGGGAGGCTGCGGGGCCCTGGCTAGCACGGGAGGCTGGAGCTCACCTGCACAATGTCTGCTCCTTCCCAGGAGGCCAGCCCCTGGGTGCACTGGAGGCCTTACCTGGAAGACGAAGTGCTCATCAAACTGCGGGTTGGGGGTTTTGCGTTTGGTCTTGGACTGGAGGAAGCGCCGCTCGTCGGGCAGCAGGTGGAGCTTCACCAGGGGGCTGCAGGTCTCTGAGGGCCCTCGCAGCCTCCGCGCCTTGATCAAGCCCACCAGCAGCCTCTCGGCTTCCTGCTGGTATTCCACGGAGAACCACAGCCGCCCCAGGCAACCCTCAGGGAAGTCCGTCTCACTTGTGTCCTCCAGGAACTTGTATAGCTCTGGGTTGATGGCCCCCACCATGCCTGTATTTCCAATGACACAGGGACGGGCGGGGTGGTCTGCCGGGCCAGAGGAAGGCAGGGCCATGGGGGACAGCGACCTCTGGGCTTCACCACCCCTGCCCCCTGCTCGTCTCTTCTTGGCTGAGCCTCCAATAGGCAGTTCCCTGGCCTCTCCAGACCACATCCACCCCCTGCCCTTCTCCAGACTGAACTCAGCCTCTTTCTCTGGTGTACTTCCTCCAGGCAGCCTGCCAGCCCTAAAGCATGGCATATCCAGGCCTGTTTTCCTCTGTGGAGTGAACAGCATTCATTTAATCTCTGCCCCTTCGGTCAGGGCCTGCTTGTTGGGCGGGGGGTTCATAGTGCCCAGCACCAGACTGGGCCCCTGTCCACGGTGTCCGGAGGATGTCTCGGCAATAAAACTGCCTCTTTTATTCCTATTCAAATTGGAAGGGCCTAGCTGACAACTGGGTGGTTCCTGGGAAGGTATCTTGGAAGGTCTTCAGAGCAAAGGGGTGGGCAGAAAGCTGAGCGCCCAGTTCCTACCATTCTGCCCTCTGGATAAGCCAACCAATCAGCCTAGAAAAGAAACCATCAAATGTTCTGGATCCTCATACCAGGGTTCCAATCCCAGATCGGTTGCTTACGGCCTCTGTGACCTCTCTGCTTGGGCAAGCAGGCAGCACTGTTAGCCTGCTGAACCTCTATTTATGAATCTGCAAATGGGGTCAGGATCTTTCCTGCCACGGAGGCATGGCAGTGTCTAACTCCACAATGGCACATGAGGCCATATCTGGTACAGGCTGGGGTACAGCAGGCATGTGGTAAACCCAAGGACCTGGAAAGAGTGGTCACTGGGCAGAACTCTTCCTAAGGGAAACCAGAAGATTCTGTCCGGAGCACTAGGATCCCAAGGGAAATGGCTTTACTGCCGAAACTCAGCAGAGCCTAGCCAGAAGCACCCCTGCTTCTGTTTCACTCCTGGGGTCCAACCCAGGCGGTAGGGCTGCTGCCCAAATTCTGCCCCAAAGAGGTTAGTGGTGTGGGCTTTCCCCAGGCATCACAATCCTGGTGGTCTCTGGCCCCAGAACAAGTGGACCTGGTAACTGGGGGGCATCACTGGAGGCCTGCTGGTCCAGGCTGTTTTCCAGGGTCAGGCCCATGAAAGCAAACGGTTCCACCCTGGCCAGAGCAGACCTCGCCCCCAGGCAGGCTGTGGCAGGAGCACTCACCAAGGTTGCTGCTGGAGGTGTGGGGCGGGAGCTCCGGTGCTGGGCAGGGGTCCCGTGGGACCTGAGCCCACTCTCCACTGTGCAGGGGTACCCAGTCTCGGTCTTGGAGCAAAGGGGGCACCACGAATGGCACACCTGGTGGCCTGTACCGAGGCGGGAAGATGACATGTTGGTGGCAGGTAAAAGTGTGACCTCCCACAGCCCATAGGGGTTGAGTGCCAGAGGCTGGAGGAGGAAAAGCCAGCAGGAGCCAGAAGGAGGCAGGAGCACCATTTTCTGGGCCCACCCAGCTCCTACCTGCCCCCACCGGAAGCCAATATCGCTGCCCGTCTGCAGCCAGTGGGGCCAGCACTGCCTCTGGACTGCCTCCATCTAGATTCTAATACCTACCTCTTCTACCACTTACTAGTTATGCTCCCTGGACCCGTTATGGCGTCCTCTGAGCCTATTTCCTTATCTGGAAAATGAGCTTCATAATTCACAGCTTGTGGTGACAATTCTGAGGTTTCTTTGTGATCATTCCCAGCACAGTGACTGCCCAGAGGAGGCGCTCCATAAACAGACCTCTCCTTTCCAGCCCTACTCCCAGGAAAACTCCATAGGGAGGGCCCTAAGCGAGGCCAGCGGCTTGGTTGGCCCCGCGCCCTGCCTCACCTGCTTGTCTGGGTCCTGGCGTGTGGTGGGCAGAGCTTGTCCCCTTGTGTGCTGGACGCAGCCGTGGTCCCCGGCAGCTCCTCATAGGTGAACGTGGCACGAAGCCTCTTCCAGAGACAGCAGCTCACCCAGAGGAATAGCAGCAGCAGCAGCAGCCCGCCAGCGAGGCCCCCAATTACCAGGGCCAGCTGTTCTGGGGGCAGAGAGCACCAGGACTATGATGCTGGGGAAAGCCACTCCCCTTCACACTGCCCACCTGCTGGGGACAGGATTTGGGCAGCAACCTCATCCCCTGAGCTGGACCCCAGGAGTGACACAGAAGCAGGCTTCCTGTTCCCTTGGAAAGTGGCTGGCCCTGGACTTGAGATTCTGGCCGAAACGAACCATTTTCTTGTGCTTCTGAGGAGAAAGTAAATCTGCTCTTACCAGAACATTTATCTTCCCTGGGCTCCTGTTTAGGCTTGAGGGAACCCCGAGTGTGGGCATCAGGTACTTAAGGAAAGCCCAGGAAGCTGTGATGTCCTGGTTTGCCTTCCGAGCCCTGTCCTTTGGGGTCCTGGCACCTGCTGAGAGGCCGGACTCACGTTTGAATTCTGTAACTGTCTCTACAACCCAATCCCTCATTCAACCCTCTATCAAGATGAACCCTCTTAGAGGAGTGTGCTGGAGATGACGGGGAGTGTAGATGAAGAAAAGGGCAGCGGGTGTGAGAAACAGAGACACAAGTCCCCTTTGCTGCCTGCACCCCTACATTTGCAGGGAGCTGGCAGGATCCATTCCTGTTCAGGGGCCGCTCAGAGAACTGGGACCTGTTCCCAGGCGCCCGCTGCCTTCCGCGGACAAAGGTGTCTCCTTCGGATCACGTGCGGACACGGGGCTTCCAGGGCTCTGGGGTCTGAACCGAGGGGAGTGGTGAGGAGAGACACCGCCCTCTTCCCCAGCTGTCCCCCAACGGTCCTCGAGGAGCCGGTCTTCCTCTCCACTTTACCTCTCCCGCGCTAGAAGCCACAGGCAGGGTGCGGGCTGCGCCCCAGTGGGACAGGCGGGGAGGGGGGAAATTCGTCCACGGGTGGCCGAGGGGCCCCGACGCCGCGCTGGGGGCGCAAGTGGGGAGTGGGCACTTACCCGCCATGGCACTGCTCAGGCTGGCTGCTGGGACTGGGGCGCGCTGGTCTCCGCGCCTCCAGCCGCCGCGGGGCAGGCTTTTAAAGCGCGGCGGGGCCATCGGCGGGCGCAGGGGCGGTCCCTCGTCGCGCCAGGGTCCTAACGGCAGTCGGCGGGGGCAGGGAGCCAGCCTCTGGAGGCCGCCGCTCCGCCTGGGCGGGGCTGGGGTCTCCACCGAAGGGGGAGCCGTCGGTGAGCGCTCGGAAAGTGCAGGACTCGGGGCTGGGCAGCTCGGGCGGGGCGGGGTGCGAGGGCGCCCGGCTCCGGGAGGGCAGGGCCAACACCTTCGCCGCCGCGTCTGAGAGAGCGCTCGGCACCTCTCCCTTCACGCCCGGCCGTCTGGACACGCGACACGCAGGTCTAGGAGTGCGCCTTCCCCTCCTCTGATCCTTCGCCGCGGCTGTCCCCGCCCCCCGCCTCCCCCTCCACCTCCCCCCCACCCCCGCCGGGCCTGCGCCCACCCCTGCTCCAGGGGGTCTGCCTGGCTCCCAGGCTGTACTCTCGGCGCGCGGTCCCGGGCCACCGTGCCCCGCGCCGCCTGCCTGACCTCGGGGGCTAGGGGTGCGGCTCTGAAATTCACAGGTCAGCCGTCGCAGCACACAAAGTACGGAGGCGTTGGAGAGCCCGGGTTCTGCAACCAGACCACCTGGGTTCCTACTCCAGCTCCCCACTCGCCAGCTGTGCCACTTGGGACAATTTCCTTCAGCACTCTGGGCTCCCTGTCCTCAATTGGGTTAGTTAACAGTAATCCCTCTAGGGTTAAAGTATGTAATGCACATGCTTAGAACGGTGACTTGGCCGACAGTGGGGGTTGGGGGAGCACAGCGCGTGCCAGCCACTACTATGGTGATTATCTGACTCAGGGTGACATCGCCTGGGTCCCCTCGACACCCGCAGCCCCTATTGCTCAAGTGCTTATTATCAGACTGCCGGGTCAGTGCCAGTAGGGACGAGTAAAGACAGCCGGAGCCTTGACAGGAGGCTGGTGTAAGGGCCCCCCAGTCCTCTGCCAGCTTCCACCCGGCTGTGTACCCCATCAGAGGATGTGCACCCTCTTGGTACCCCACTCAGTGTCCCTGCGGGGTGCTCTGGTGGGAGCATCTGAGACCTTGAGGAGGCGTGTGGAGATGGAGACGGAAAGGAATATGTGTGTATGTTGGGGAGGGGGATGGAGGCCGGTCTTGTTTTACAGCCTTGGAGATTTTGACCAAAGACCGGGTCTGGGCCCTGCTCCAGCCTGGCACCTGTAGGGAGGAGGCTGAGTAGACAAGTGGGGAGCCCACCAGGCCGTCAGTGTGCAACTCTGTCCTACCTGAGCACCGCATGACCCGAGGCCAGATGGCCCGGTGAACGGAGGTCCCCCTCATCTCACAGGCGGTGGGAGGAAGGGTGGCTCTTTTCTTTCCTGGGTCTGGTGAGAAGGTGGGTCCCTGCGTCTCTACCCAGTAGGGCATCTCTCTCCACTCCACCCCGGAAGCCTGCCGAAGCCTGCCGGGAGCCTGCTGGGAGCCTGCTGGGAGCCTGGAGGAGGCAGGGCATTTCCTCCACCAGCCTTTCCCTCCTGTGAACCATATTGGCGCAAGTGTCTGGAGACCTGGGGCTCTGACCCAGACTTCAGCTGGGCTGATGGTATCTCAGGAAATGGAGTCTAGGTCTGCCTCAAAACGTCCTCATCTTTCCCCTCACATCTGAGTTGAATGTCTGTTAGTTTCCTCTTGCTGCTGTAACAGATGACTGCAAATGTAGTGGTTAAAAACACCAACGTAAAGTCTCGCAGTCTGAAGTCAGGAGACTGAAATGGGTCTGCGGGGCAGCATTCCTTCTGGAGGCTGGGGGCAAGGATCCACTTCGCATCCTTTCCCAGCTTCTAGAAGCTGCCTGTGTGTGGCCGCTTCCTTTATCTTCAAAGCCAGCAGCAGCATTTTCTAACCTCTCTGAATCCTCGTCCTATTCACATCAACGTTCCTGCCTCCCTCTTATAAGGACTTCTGTGATTTTATGGAGTCTGCCCAGATAATCCAGGAAAATTGCCCATCTCAAGATCTTTACCTTAATCGTCTCTGCAAAGTCTGCTTTGCCATGGAAGGGAAGCCATTCCTAGGTTCCAAATGAGGACGTGGACATCGTTGGAGGCACAGTGTCCACGGAGCCCTCTGGGAAGGGATGGTTTACCTGGTCTCTCCTGCCGCTTAAAGCTCTCAGTGTGCCCCAAGGCTGGGACTAGGCAGCTAGCAAGGCCCATGTACCGCCTTGTGTGGTAACCTTTCAGCTGCCTTGAGCCTCTCCCTAGCTGCCCCGCCTGGCCTGACCACCTCGGACAGAGTGTGGCACCCATCCACACCCAGCCACCTGAGCTCAGATGGCCCTGAGCTGTGTGAGTGGGTGCTTCTGGAAAAGTGAATGCATTGTGGCCAGTCCGGAAGCATCAGGCCCAGAGCTTCCCATCCTCCCCCCAGCCCCATGCTGTGCTTTTCCAAGGCCTCCTGGCTTCCTTTCTGTCTCCTTTCCTCACCACCTACCTCCAAGCCTTGGCTCCCTCCTGCCAGATCTTCTTCCTCTGTCCGTCTCCATCAACACCAGAACCTTCTCCCGGGTCTCTGCCGTCTCTAACCTGGAGCACCGCACCCCACTTCCTCTCTGCTTTTCAGACTCATCCCTAAACCCTCTCCCCAGATTATGTCTTCCAGGCTCTCCTCCCCAGTTTCACCCACCTGGATGCCTCCCCTCTGCCGTCCCTCTGCAGTGCTCAGAGACTGTGACGATTACCCCACCCCACTTTCCCCGGCCCACCAGGACCTCATGAAGGCAGGGAGCCATGCCTTATTCAGCTCAGCACCCCAACATCTGCCTCCAGGACCAAGGCTGTCCTGAATGGTGGATGAAAGGCTCTCACCCTCACGATGAGCTGCCTTCTGGCTTCCGCCGATGTTATCCACGCATCGCACACGTCCTGGGCCCGCCGTTCAGGGCCCGCCAGGAGCTCTTTTCTTGCCCTGGAGACCGGCTGCTGGGTCCCGCACTCACGTTGCTAGCTCGGCCTGCGAGCACCTTATGCATGCACCCAGCCCACTGAGTTCTGAGTCTTTGTTCCTCCAGAAGAAGGTGAGAGCGGGTGTCAGGGGGGAAGCTCATCTTTTTGCTGCTCTTTATGTTTTGGGCGTCTCAATGCAGGCTCAGTGCACATGACCTATCGAACCTTCTATTGTGTCAGCCTTGCAGAGTCGGGGCCACTCCTTCAGATGAGGAAACCACATCAAAGAGGTTCCATAGACCAACCAGTAAGTTCTGGAGCGAGACCCAGCTTCTGGACCCTCTTGTTCCTTTCCCCCCACTGGCCAGCTGAGGGGCCCAAGCAAGGCCCAAGACACTAGCTCCTGTGGAGGTGACTGTGAACTAGGCCAAAAGCCACAGGCACCGTGGCCAGTATCCCCTCTGTCCAGTGGCCCACGGGGGCTCTGAGCCCGGCTGGCCTGGAGCCTGCTCACATAACAATGGCCTCCAGGTCTAGTTGCAGCCCTGGCCCGGCTTCCTGTTTTCAGTTCTTGCTCCTCCCTGGGTCTCTGGGAGCTGGGAAACCTGGAAACAGGGGCAGACAGGGTTTCTCTTCGCCGTGGCCAAAAGGAAGTCCTATTTCAATTGGCAAAAGCGTTCCCAAGGAGGGTTGCAGGAAGCCCAAGTGTTTAAAGGCCTGCAAAGGCCTGCAGGTGATTAATAATTCACGCAAGGGATGATTCAAGAGAAAGGCCACTTTCAATTAACCTTAAGAATCAGCCCGTCTGAGGAAGTGGCATCTCTTGTCACCTAGGAACAGAGAGACCAGAGCAGGATAAAGGCCACGCCAGAAGTATGTGGAAGACTGTGTTCCTCACAGTTATGTAAATTGCGCCCTGGTCAGCCCAGGTCCTTCTCTGTGGGGTGCCGAAGGGTTCTCCCCACACCAGCATCGTAGATTTCCTCTGGTTCCACTAGGTTGGCCTTGCTTTCCTATTTGTAAGGAGCTTGGAGGAAGTATCCTTCCATACCTGGTCAGAAGCTCCCGCCTTGTGCCCTACTCCACCATGCTGGCTTCAAATATGTCCCATCATGTGGACAACCGCTCGGAGTCCCGGGATGGAGCCCAGAGCCCATGACTCACTACTGCCTTCTGGGAGTTTTCTCTGCTGCCCTGTCCTGTTCTCCCTCCTTCCTGCCCCTGCTTGGCAGCCTTTCTCTCCACTGGCAACAATAGCCTGCCTTTTCTTTCTCGGGAACTCCCCTCTCCCCTCTTTGCTCACACGGTGGCTGAGGGAAGACGGTCTCTTCCCTTTGCCCACCTCACCAGCTTGCCCTTGTTCTGGGGCCTTGCACATGACCCTGGCCAGGCCCCACAGTGTGCTTCATTCCCTGGCCGCACCGATAGGTTCCCCTCTGGACCCGTGGGGCTGAAAGAGTTAAGTCCGGGGTGGTTGGGAGCACTTGTGTGGAGGAGGGCACGTGAGACAAAAGCCAGCAAAGGAGCACAGAGTAGGGCAGGAGATTTCATGATGCCGTCTGAGCCCTGGTCCTGGCGCGCTGGCAACCATCTCTCCCCTGCTGGTTCAAAAAATTAAATAATTTTTTTTTCTGAAGCCAGTATGAGGTGATTTCTGTCACTTGAAATTAAGAGTCTTAAATTAATGGTTAACTGAGGCAGGCCATGAAAGGGCGGGCAAGGTCTGTGAGGCTCATGCCCATCTCACTCAGGTGGAAAGTGAGAGACTCCCAGGTGAATGAGTTGCCTGAGGCTACTGAGCGAGGAAGTGACTGGCTGGTCTTGACATCAGCTGTTCCGTCTCCTGACCACCGCACTGCCTCTCAGACGATGCCAGAAGTCAGGGAGGGAGGCAAGGCTTGTCGTTTCTGAATTGTCACCTGTGGCTCTGCAGCTGTCCCAAGGATTGTTGGCCTCTCAGGGGTGGGGTTTTACCAGTCAGGGCTGTTGTGGCCAACGGCAGTTAATTTATTCCTCCATCCCCAGTGCCCACCCCCACCTCCTCCAGCTTTGTTGCTAACACCAGACCCCAGACTTTGTCCGGGCAGCAACACACTCGGGCCCAGGGATGAGTCTGAATGGTCTGGGCCGTTCACAGTGCTCTCGGCCCCTTTCACTGGGTTCTGACTTGATAAGCCTTTTTCGCAGCTACAGGTGGCCCTGTGGCAGTGTTCTAGCTAATGAGACACATGAGGACACCTTTCAGGGAGGTGTTGGGAAATACTTTTAAAAGATTTTTATTTTGATGTGTCAAGGGGTTAAATTGATGTTTTGGCTAAAATATGAAGAAGGTCGCTATCAAACTCCAAAGAGGGGTGATAGACAGAGATGGAGGTTTTCAAAGGTGGCTGAGAACCAGCCTCTCGCTGGCCCACTGGGGAAAGACAGGCTGAGCGAGTGGAGGGGGGAGACAGGACTTTGGGAAAGATTGGAGTTGAGAAGAGGACCCCCGCCACGGGGGACGGGGGAAATGTCTATATCCCCCTCAAGCCCAGAGAATATGTATCTGAACAGGACTACTCTGAGAGCTTGGTTTGTGTCCCCAGGGAGTTTGGGATTCCTCTGAAGCTTCCTCTCTGACTGCAGTGATAGGTTCAGGGAGACACAGGCACAGGGACTGACCAGGGCAAATGAGAGGCAACATCAATGTTCCTACAATGTTGGGCCAGAGGCTCTTCCTGAGGGCACTGAGTCTCGCCAGGGAGTCTCGTGTTATCAGGAAAGAGCCTGACTGACGGCTGATGCACACAGGCATTTGTGGCTTTTGGCTTGAGGTGGTGGAGGTGGAGGGACAGGCACATTGCTGCTGTACTGGGAGGCAGCTACCCTCCCTCTGATGCAGGGGGGTGCGGGTCAAAGACTTGTTGATCTCGGGGGTCAGATCAGCCACTCGTGGTGGGAGTGTGGGCCTGGGGAATTGCCATCAGCCTGCTCCCAGACACTTGTCAGGATGGGGAATGTGTGCATGTTTCCCATGACTAGAGGTGAGTCACGTGATTGATCAGCCACTGTGCCATTGTCTCAGACCCTGCCCCAAAGCCTGCTCACTGCTGATGGGACCAGAGCAGAAGGAAGTAGGAGGTGACATTTCTGGGGGCTGAGGAGGGAGCCAGGTGACTTCAGATTCATTTGCTGGGATCAGGAAATACAGCTGGAGCTAGGGTGAGGATGGCAGGGTGGGGAGTGGCAGTGGCAGGGGACTTTCAAAAGTGCCCATGATGGCATTAAGCCTCTTCGAGAGCCACAGAGCATAAAGCCATCTTATGGGACCATCAAGAAAGAAGTTTCCATATCTTTCCGCCTTCCTCTCTCCATGTGCTCTGACCTCAGCAGTCCATGGAGGCAAGGCGCGGGAGGAGAGAAGATGCTGACCACGCCACCATGTAAGAGAGCAGGGGCTTGTCCCAGGCCAGCCTGAGCTGTGGGAGGCAGAAGACTTAACTCTTTAACTCAAGTTTCAGATATGATGACTATCCGGGCTGGGCCTTCTGAGGACTGGATCCAGACTGTTGAGGGAGAGAAGAGCTGTAATCTCTGTTGGATGTTGCTCCATTCCAGGTGTGACCTCCATATGGAGTTCAGGGCTCTCCCTTATCCTCCTCCTCTTCCATTCCCCTCAAAGAGATCATGTGATCATGGACAAGACCATTTTATTCAGCTTCAGTGCTCAAAGTTGAGCTTTCGCTATGAGAAGTAAATTGATTAAAAGTGCTGAGCCCGTGGGGAAGGCTGTTCTTCGGTTACCTTGTGTGGCAGATTAAATCGTTGGTCCCGGGGCACATGGGTGGCTCACTCGGTTAAGCATCTGACTCCTGATTTCGGCTCAGGTCCTGATCTCACAGTTCATGAGACTGAGCCCTGTGTGGGGCTCTGTGCTGACAGCTTGGAGTCTGCTTGGGATTCTCTCTCTCCCTCTCTCTCTCTGCCCCTCCCCACTACTCTCTCAAAATAAATAAATAAACTAAAAAAAAAAAAATCGTTGGTCCCAAGCCCTCTCTTCCTGGTATTAGTGTTGCACTTCCCCGTCCTGGCAACATGGTGGGGAAGCATACTTCCAAGCTCAGCCACAAGCTCAGCCATGTGACTTGCGTGGGCCAATAGAATGTTAGCAGAGATGATGCCAGGCTGGAAATGCCTTGTTCTCTTGAGCTTCTGGCACTGTGGTAAGGGGAGCATGCCCCAGGTTAGCTGCTGGGTGCAGGCCAGTGAGAGACCTGTGGAGCGGATCCAAACCCAAGCGAAAGACTGGAATCAATGGGACCACCCTTTCCCAGTTGACCCCAGCCAACCCCACGGACATGGGAGGGAGATACAAACGCTAATGGATGATGGCCGTAGAGATTCTGTAAGCAGCAAAAGTTGACTGAAACCCACTCCTTTTGATTACTGGAGTGAGACCAGAGTGATGAGCTGAGCAGGGCTCACTTCTGGAGGGCTGTACCCTATCTCCTCTTCCACGCTTCTTGAAGTCATGGCCCTGGGGTGGATGGCTTTGCCTCTTCTTCTTACTGGCTGATGTTGGTCTTCTCTGGATCAGCTTTCACTGTTGAGGGAGTGATAAAGTACTGAGGACTGGGTGGCAGGGGTGGGCTCAGGGAGGAGACAGAAGAAGGCTTGAGGAGGGCATCTGGGCTTGTCATAGCACAGCATCCTTTGTCCTTCTGCTAGAATGGTACCCCAGTGTGTTCTGGGAGAGCCCCTTTTTTCTATCAGTGCCAATGGCTCAGGTGTGGTTGACCCCTCCCTCTGCCTCGATTCCTCTGAAGCTCCCTCTCCTGCTGTAGTAACAGGTTCAGGGGAGATACAGGCACAGAGACTGACCAGGGCCAATTTCCTGACAATGCTGGGCCCGAGGCCTCCCAGACGGACTCGAATCTCACCAGGGAACCTGGCACGAGAAAAGAGCCCGACTCCATATGAATGAAAGTAGCTGGAAATGATATTGGAAAAGAAGTCTGGGCCCAAATCATGGACAGCTTTGTGTGACACGGAACTAATTTTGAACTTAATTCGGTAGATAGAAGTAAGCCTAATAAGATTTTCTTGAAATCAATGTAATATTTATTACGTACTTTCTGTGGGCCAAGGCCGATAGAATTAACAAATAAATATAAAAGCAGTTACCACTGCAAATTATAATAGCCTCAGAAAATTGGTTGCACTACTAAAGGGATGCTGTCCTAAATTTCTGCACCAATATGGCAGGCAAGTCTTTCATAGATATGAACACAACCGAACAGAGTACCATGACTTGGGGCGCCTGGGTGGCTCAGTCGGTTAAGTGGCCGACTTCGGCTCAGGTCATGATCTCACAGTCTGTGAGTTCGAGCACCGTGTCGGGCTCTGTGCTGATGGCTCAGAGCCTGGTGCCTGCTCCGGATTCTGTATCTCCCTCTCTCTCTGCCCTTCCCCTGCTCACACTCTGTCTCTACATCTCTCAAAAATAAATAAACATTAAAAAAAATTAAAAAAAAAAAGAACACCATGACTTATTACAGTGGTTGGCAAGCTTTTACATGTAAGGGATCGGATAGTGTATATTTTAAGCTTTGAGAGTCACATGTTATCTTAGTTACTCCTCTTGTTATTCTAGGGCAAGACAACCATAGTTGATATGTAAATGAATAGGTGTGGTTAATAAAATTTTATTAACCAAAAAAAAAAAAAAAAAGAAGTCTGACTGAGAAATAGAATCAGCTAAGAGCAGTCGGTGCCCAGGGAAGAGAGGGAATTCTTGGGTCTTAGTAACAGCTGAATCAGACTGCGTCTGAAGCCAGAGCATGACCAGACTTTCCCCCTCAGTGAGTCAACAAATTCACATTTGCGCTCAAGCGAGTTTGCGTAGGTATCTATCATTCGTAATCAAAAGTCTCGAATGATACAAGAGTGCCACTCGCTTTGAGTTCTCTGTTGCCTAGATTTATAACTCAGTGCTTACCCTGGACTTATTTTTTGGACATATACCTCTCTTAGAGGTGTGTATGTGTGTGTTTACAGTTGGACATGGTAGAAAAATATAATTTCTATACCTAGATGTTGAGCCCCTGACCAAATACCATCCCTTTAAAACAATCTGCGTCAAGTACTTTACTTATATTATTTTATTCATTCATTCTTCACAACCATGCTCTATAGTAGATATTTTTTCCCGGTTAAGAATTCTTTTGGCTATAGCTTACAGAAAACCTGACCTAATGTGACTTAAACAATAAGAAGATTTATTATCATACTTCATTAACGCTAAGATCCTATTGATTGTAAAAGTACCACTATTGTGTCACTTTCCTTTCCCTAGAAAACATGATGTCAAACTGTGAAGCAGTTCTTGGGGTGCCTGGGTGGCTCAGTCAGTTAAGCTTCCGATTTCGGCTCAAATCATGATCTCATGGTTCCTGGGTTCAAGCCCTACGTTAGGCTCTGTGCTGACAGCTTGGAGCCTGGATCCTGCTTTGGATTCTGTGTCTCCCTCTCTCTCTGCCCCTCCCCTGCTCCCACTCTGTCTCTCTCTGTCTCAAAAATAAACATTCAAAAAAGAGGGGCGCCTGAGTAGCTCAGTCGGCTGAGCAGCCAACTTCGGCTCAGGTCATGATCTCACGGTCTGTGAGTTCGGGCCCCATGTCGGGCTCTGTGCTGATGGCTCGGAGCCTGGAGCCTGCTTCGGATTCTGTGTCTCCCTCTCTCTCTGCCCTTCCCCTGCTCATGCTCTGTCTCTCTATGTCTCTCAAAGATGAATAAACGTTAAAAAAATTTTTTTAAAAAGAAATAAGAAACTACGAAGAAATTCCTTACTATTGAATCAGCTGGAAAATGTGACTTGATTTCAGAGGTGTTAAGTGTAAGAAAGAACATGGGTCTTAGGACTGGTGAAATATAGTATTAGCAAGAAATATGTAGTTAGATGACTTCAGATTTGGTTGGGCAGCTGAAGGTTATCATCCAAGATCCAGGCTCCTTGTGTCTTTCTGCTCTGCCATCTCAGCGTGTACACCTTCAAGTTGCAAGATAGTTCCCATAGTACCAAACATGGTGTCCCCTAGCACCAAGTCCAAAGGCAGAGAAGAAGGAAAGGAACATGGGTGGGAATAGTGCCACTTTCCTCACTCAGTCCTCCCGTTTCGGCAGGAAGCTGCCAGCACACTGACTCTTACACATCATTGGCTAGACTCACACATGGCCAAGCTGGTTTCAAGGGGGTCAAGAAAATGGACATCTGACCTTTTCAGTCTTACGGTGGGAGGTGTGCTTATGTCACAGGATTTTTGTTCCCATTTTACAGATGAGGAAACTAAGGCTCGGAGCTTTAGTTATCCATCCAAGGACACATAACTGGAAATCAGCTGGCCCCAGAATTGGAGCCTTCACTGAGTGATCCAAAGCCCATGTTCGTTCCACTGCGCCATGAACCATCTGAATGTTAAAGACTGAACACACAGTTTTTAACTGAGCGAAACTGAAGTTTTGAGAAATTTCAAACACAGCGGGGAGGTGGGGGGGTAAAGAGTAAGGAATGCAAATACCAGACAACCCTGCTATCAGTGGATCAAAGAGATATGAGCTTATTGTTCTCATGTAACAAGCAGCCCACAGACTGGCAGCCTAGGACAAGGTAGCTGCTCAGAGATTTCATCAAGATTCCAGGCTCCCCCATCCTCTTCCTTCACCTTATTGTGTGGCTTCTGTCCTTAGGTTCACAGCATAGCCGCTGCATCTCAGAGGCATCATGGCAGCTTTCTTTCCCAGTGACTTCCTTTTGTATCTCATTGATCAGAAGAAGGTCACATGGCTATCTCTAGTTACAAGGAAGTCTGTAAAGGTAAAGTTAGCTGGGCACATTGTCACCCTGGACAAAACTGTGACTCTTTTAGGAAGGAAGAAGAGAGAGAAACTGGGTAGTGGTTATCTTTAGTGCAGTGTGTATCTGGCTTTCCTGTTTTCATGCAGGTGGTACGAAGTTCCCCTTGGGCTTAGACATGGATTTGGCCAATGAAATATGAGTAAGAGTGACATGTATCACTCTCTAATGGAAGCTTTAGGAATTCATGCCCGATTCCCCACCTTCTTTGCTGTCAAGATGCTGATTGCAAAAGCATGTGTCCTAAAGCCTCCAGTGGCTGAGGGTTCCAAGAAAACAGAGGCTCTTTTGCCAATCTATGATGAACACAAAGCAAGAGTGAGAAACAGACCTTTGTTCAGTCAAGCCACTGATATCTTTATGAGATTTGCTATTGCAGTATAATCTAGCCTGTCCTGACACAGGTAGGCAACTAACAGCCTGCCATCCAGTCCTCAGGCAATGTTATGAGCAGATCGGTGAGGAGCTAAGACCTAGGTCTGAATTGGCACAGTAGGTCCCAGGTCCCCCAGAGTAAGCTATTAGCTGCCCCGGGATAAGAACTGGAGTCCACAGGTTCCTAGGCATGAAAGAGAGCTGCCATCTGAGCCCACTGACCCAGCCACCCACCCACGAGGTAGCTCTTCAGCAGTGTCTCTCTTTGTCAAGCCATAGAAATATATGCAGTGAGGATTTGCCCTCACGCCAGCTTCCTTGTTACAGTAACAGAAACCATGTTCCATCAGATGCACTCTGGCCTGCTCTCTTCTGGTCAAGGGGTGGGTGTGGGATGCAAATTGGGCCAATTGGATGTTCTCAGTCTGAAACTTGAATCTTGAGTAGAGTAATCCAGATGAAATGGAGACTGATTGGAATTTATTAACCCCAATGAGGGCACTTGGAAGAGATCATCCATCAGGTCCTGCTTTGTAAGCTCTTTGAGCTTCACTTAGTACAGTTCTTTCTGGGCTCTCTGAGAGAGTCACACACCAACCAGAGATTCTGGACTTGCAGCTGCATGAAGCAAGTGACTGAGAATCTAGACCCTGTTTTCTACTGTTGTAGTAGGTATGAGAGGGTTTGGTGGTATGGTATAATTACGTTATTTTAAGCAAGTATATTTTCACAGGTATGTTATGGGATGAAAGATATGTGTGGGTGTTGGGCAGCCAAAGATTCAGATTGCAGTGGACAACTGTTGTTTTTGCATGTCCAAAATCTATTCTTGCTTCTTCTGGTGACAAAACACATGTGTTCTCCCCTAGGGTGGGCTGACTTCTTAACTCCAGGTTCAACTTGACCCAGAACTGGTCAGTCAGAGAGCATCACATTTCTTAGGCTACAGTGATGGGTTGAAAGCTGGGTAGTGACTCAAATTAGCTTGTTGTAACTGAAACCTAGAATTTGGGGGGAATGGTAGGGAGGAATAATAATAATAGTGAATACAATAACCTGGCATTGTTCTCAACTCTTTAAATTCTTTTTCACAGACTTATAGATGTGAGGATATAATCCAGAGCGGCTGAGAGCCAACTATGTATGGGAAGTCTGGCTAAAAGAGATGGTGAGGTGCCAGGCTCTGATGACATCTCTTACACCTAGATCCAGCCAAATTCACTGCCTTGGACTCTTGACTTATAAGAGCCCAAGCAATGTTCTTTGGGTGGTCCAGCCAATTTGAGTTGGATTTCTGCTTCTCCGAGTCCAAAGAGTCCTGGCTAATATATTATTTCTGTGTAGACATGCAAGACACATCAGTTGTGGTACCTGCCACGCCCACAGGGCTAGCAGAGGGGACAGTCAGTAGGTGGACATGTTTTAGACCATGTGACCTTTGGGTGGGTGGGGGCTCCTGACCTAGGTCCTGAATCCCTCAGCTGGCCAGGACTTGTGTTTTCCTTTGGCCTTAAAGATGACCTAAGTCTATCATCTTTCTCTTGTTTGAACCGGGAGTTGGGAAAAACGGCAGGAGTGAGGGAGCTGGCAGCAGAAGTGAGAAGGATGCATTAGGAGGTGCCACCAGGAGGAGCTGGGGCCTTGGTGATTCAAGGTATTCATGCAACAGAAATTCTGCGTCAGTAGAGGGCGCTAGTTGGTAGAGAGCACGGAGCAGAGGAAAGTCAGGAGGAAGATGTTCTCAGGCTCCAGGAAGAAAGCAATGCAGCAATGGATATTTCTGAATCCGTCTTGCTAGTTCCTAAAGACTTCCCAATTATAGTTCAAATACACATGTATTCTTATAACGAATCCATATTTTCCCAAGCAAACTTCAGGTGGCCTCTGACTTACCTTATAAGACCGAACTCTGGCAGCTGCCTTCCATGTTGCCTCCATAATACTCCAAGGCTTGGCTGATGACTATCACAGAGGCCGCTTTTGGTAGCAAGGGATGGAAATTTAACCCAAACTAGTTTAAACAAAAATGATAATTACTGGCTTCCTTAGTTGAGAAGTCAGAGAATGAGACCAGCCTTAGCCTAAACTGCGCATTCAAGGCTCAGATGATATACCTGGAACATTGCTTCTCTTCACATCTTTACCTTGTCACCCCCTGGGTTGGCTCCAACATCAGGTTTTGTGTAAGATGGTGGCTTCAATCTCCATATCTCCGTGGAGAAAAGAGTGAGCTTCTTCAGACTCCCAGAAAAATTCGTTTTCGCATGTCATTGGCTCTAAGTGGGACACAGACTTATCCTAAACAATCTCTGGAGCCAGAGTAATGAGATGCAGTGATTTGCTTGGGCCTAGTCATATGCTCCTCCTCTGAGACGCACCCAAAGCACAAGGGCGTAAAGGAGAGGGTGAGTAATTTTTAGAATATAGATTGAACTGCTGGAAGAGGCACTTCAAAGAAAGTTGGCTTAAGCAAGACAGAAGTTTCTTCTCTCTCACCTGTCTGCAGGTAAGCAGCCTGGGACTCCAGATTTCTTCCTATCTTCTTTATCCAGTATTCGCAGGTATGGTGTATTTGTGTGGTTTGAGATATTGCATGATCTTTACCACCCAGCTAGGGGAAAAAGAATAGAGAAAAGAAGAGGGCACCCCCCACTTCTGGTTAAAGACATCACCTCTCCCCACTTCAGTTCTACTGGTCAGGTACTTGGCCAAATATAGCTTCCAGGAAATACAGCTTTTTCCCCTGGATTTCTATGTTGCCAGATAAAAGGCAGGGATTCTTTAAACCTATAAGGAGATCATGACCGCTAGGGGCCAGTTAGCAGTCTGTACGACAGTCTATTCCTTTAGCCATCCAAATGTCAGTGTGCCCTGGTCTTCAAAGTTTGGAATGCCCTCTCCTGAGTTTGTCCAGGGCAGGCATGCAGCTCTTAGACTAGCATCTGGGTGTGGACAGAGCAGTGTCAGGTCTGGTTATGGTTCTTCATAGTGCAGTACCCTGTAAACTCATACACAAACTGTCACATCATACCCAATATACAACAGGGTAATGCAGTAGGAACCCCCATCCAGATGAAGGAAAAATGGGACGGCCACTTGTTGGCTGCCTGCTGGGCAGAAATTGTGAAGGGAGTGGAGCAAATTCCTCGGATGACAGCCCTTTCTCTATGACTGTCCCTCTGGGCTCTGGCAGTCCCCTCTTTGTCTACTAGCATCTATGGCCAGATCCAAAGCTGGCATTGAAGATGGACACCTCTCGGGGCTATACAGTTATGCAGCCCACTTCCTGCTGGTATGGGTTTGGTGGCGAGACGTTGGTGGCTGTCTCTTTTTTTTTTTTTTAAGTTTTTATTTTCATTCCACTTAGTTAACATACAGTGTTATATTCAGGCGTACAATATAATAATTCAACAGTTCCATACATCACCCTACAGAGGTTGGTTGTTTTACGGAGTCAACAATGAAGGCTTTGTACTGGTCAGGCTCATGCTTTCTTTGGTAACACACGTCTCTCAAAATCTTAGTTGGCTTTCTGCCTATTTGCTCCCAGATATTCTCATGGGCACATATTTAATATTTAAGCCTAAAAGCTCTGGTCTTTCATTTAGCAACTTGTCTGCCAAAGCTGATCACCTACTTCTGAACTTGACATCAGCAAAGACATTCAGCTTAGATTGGAAGGCAACATCCTTGGTCTGGTCTTTGCCACTGAGCTGGCTGTCATTGTCAGACGGAGAACTCTTAACTGAAAATGCTTAACGAAGACTAGTGTCCATAGTCTTGTCTGCTGCTAATACTACTTCTTCAAAAATATCTTCTATATCTGCTATATCAATTTGGGGTATAGAAGCCGTTGGAGTTTTCAACTCCAGAAAACTTTTCGACTTAGGTGGTGGCCATAGAAAGAGAGCTCCTCCTATCTCTGCATTCCCTCCCATCTCTGCCTGCATGCTGGCTAGCTCGAGTCAAATTCTTCTGGCTCACGTAGGGCTTTGCTGAGGGTGGCAAGAAGCAGGCAGCAAACACGAGTACCATAAAATATTCCGCCATTTTCTTACAGCTACAGACGACTTGGCAGGTATGGAGGGAATCAGTTTATACTGCTTCGGCATG
Organism: Paguma larvata; assembly: GCA_030068075.1. Classification (NCBI taxonomy): domain Eukaryota; kingdom Metazoa; phylum Chordata; class Mammalia; order Carnivora; family Viverridae; genus Paguma; species Paguma larvata. The sequence goes on along the minus strand of CM057837.1, from coordinate 55,897,156 downwards.
GTACAGCAAGGGTTTCCCGCTTTCCAGCCTATGACACCTATGTGTTGAGACCACATTTTAAGTTTTATTACCTGTAATACCTCTCTTCCAGATACAGAATTCTGTCTCAATTAGTATATAGGCTTTCCTTTGGTAAGAGAACCCTCAGCCCAAACGACAGCTTCAATGGACTACGGGCTAATTTCTCTTTCATGCAAAGCTTGGTCATAAATAATCCAGGGCTGACAGACAACTGTATAGTGTTGAGATTTAGGCCCCTTCTATCCTGTTGTAGGGACATCCCTGGGATCTTGCCCTCATCTGAATGGTACAAACTGGCTTAACACCAGTTGACTGCTGAGAACAGAAGTCCCGGCCACCTAGAATGTATCCTCCTGGTCACCAGCATCCAGAATACTGCGACCTTTGACTCTTTTTTTTCCCCCTCTTGCAACTGTAAATCCGAATTAAAACTTGTTTTTCTTTGAAGATTCTTTCTAGGGGATATTGCCTAGCAATATTAACTTCATGCCAACCAGGGGAGAGAGAAAGAACGAGGCACATTCTTTCTGAGGGGCACAACCTTGCAACTGCACGTATCACTTCTGCTAACATCTCACTGGACAGAGTCCGGTCACACAGTATGCCTGACTGCACGGTGTCTGCCAAATGTGCTCTCTACTCTGGGCAGGCACATTCTCGGCTAGAGCAGGTCTATGCCTATAGAAGGGGAGAATAAGTATTGGGGGACAACTGGCCGGCTCTGTATTGGAGTGATCCCTTAAATGAAGTGGGGTTGTGCATTGTGGGGGGCTAAAAAGTAACAGATGTCTACTACAGGACCTCTTCTCTGTGTGCCCCAGCCCCCTCTGTCTCCTTTTACCACTCTGATCTAATTGTCTGCGTGTCTATCACTGCTGTCCCTGAATGCCCTATCACACAGTCGCTGAGGTCAAGGCACTTCTGATACAGCCTGCATTCCAGCTCGTTGTATAGGGCTGGCACTTACTAGGGACTCAGTAAAATGTTTGTGGATGAAACTGAGGTGGTAATAGGTAATAGGTAATAGATAAACTTGGTAAACTAGTTCCTCCCTCCTTTCCTTCCTTCCCCCTCCCTCCCTTCCCTCCTTCCCTCCCTCCCTTTCTTTCAGCATCTATTATATGACAGGTCTAAGTCGGTGTCTTTCGTCAAACAAAAAGACACAGCCTTGTCACTCACGGATCTTATGGGTACAGGGGTCTCTCACACTCTAGGGATGTTCTTGTCTGAAAAATAGACACTGTTGAATTTAGTCAAAGCTCTCCCTTTCTTGGAAGCTTGACTACCCAAAGCTCTCCCTTCCTTAGGCATTGATGACACACTGACACATTTGAGCTCCCAGCGGCTCCTTTTCTGAGACTCCCAGAGACGCTGCTGCCTGCGGTCATCTGTGCTTGGGGACAGCTCAGTGTCACCTCCCTGTAGTCTGGCAAGAGCATCTTGCTAGTCTGCCACTCTCTGTGACTGTGGAGGGGCTCCCAGTCATAGGACAGTACTGTCCCCCCCGACTATCCTGGGAAGAAGGCATGACACAGGCTGGCCAATCAAAGAGCTCTTTCCCTCTGGCCTGGGATTGTCGGGCAGGGTCAGTAAGATTCGGTTAGTAGATCCAGAGATGTGAGGGCATAGATTTGGGGCTGCCGGCTCCCTCGTTTCACAAGAAGAGAGAGTCCATGTAGGAATGAATCTAACCCAGAGTAGGGCTCCTGGATGGCTCAGTTGGTTGATGTCTGACTCTGATTTAGGCTCGGGTCAGAATCTCGCAGTTCATGGGCCCTGCATTGGGCTCTGTGCTGGCAGTACTGAGCCTGCTTGGGATTCTCTCTCCCTCCCCGCTTGCGCTGTCTCTCTCAAAATAAATAAATAAACTTCCAAAAAAAAAAAAAAAGAATGAATCTAACCCAGAGGGAACCAGAGGGAAGGAGCAAATGAAGGAGAGCCCTGCCCACATCATTTGAGTCTTTGGCTTTAGCAACAGCCTGAAGCTGGATTCAAAAAATCCTCTTATATGTCTAAACTATAGAACATTAGCCCTCTTATCCAGCATTCAGGTCTAATAAATGACTGGTTCATAGGCAAGTCAGTTAACTTCAGGACACCTGGGAAGCAATCCGATTCAGAAATTTTCTAGATTGTTACGGTTTTCCTCCTGTTCTTTTTCAAGTTGCTTTTCCCACACTCGACTGACAGCAGTTTTTGTGACTCACTTTCCAAAGCGTTTAACCTAGTTTTCATAGGAACAGAACTTTCTTCTTCTATGCATAGTCCATCCGTTCATGTGCTATTTAATTGAATTAGATTCAATTATTTATGTAATTGCATAATGACAACATGTACAGTCGGAGTAAGTAACTTGGATACAAACTCAGCTGGCTCTTGGTAAGCCGGCATCTCCACCACCGATGACAGAAGGGCCGGCCGGCTCAGCTGTATCCTCCTGGCCGCCAGCTTTCAAAATGCTGTGGTCTTTCGCTCTCTTTTTCTCGCTTACAACTGTGAGCCCTAATCAGTATTTGTTTTCCTTTGGTGATTCTTTCCGGGGGATATTAGTGCCAATCACAAATCTTGCTGGGGCCCCAATGCTGCCTGGTAATCTTCTGTATTGCTTTGGCCAACAGAGGCTCTTCCCCTCTCTGCAAGGACTATGTCATACCTCCTCTGCTCTTCTCACCCCCTCCCACCTTTCCATCTTCCCCTTTCTGTCTCAGCACAAGAGCTCGCCTTTTATTTCACAGAGAAAACAGAAACCGTAAAACTGAGATTTCCAAACCTAGTAACCTACCTAGGTACTACCCCTGTCATTTCTGCTTGCTTTCTGGTTACATAGAGACCTTACCCCAGCAGCGGTTCCCACTCTTTCCAGCTCTTCATCCGCTCCCCCTCTATGGCTCCTTTACCATCAGCTGCCCCCCCCCCCACTTCCCCGCCCACTGTCAAATGTGCTCAATTTGTTATAACGGGAAGTGGATCAATCTGGCCACCTGGACTCCATTCCTCCCTCTGGGGAACATATCCTGGTAGGCTGTAGGTACCCCTAGAGACACACTCAGACAGGTGTTCCTCTACTGTCCAGGACAGAAGGCATGTGGCCGTAGCTCACCCAGAAGAGCTCCTGCTTCCCTGAGACTTTGAGTCTTGAGCTGAGAGGCAAAGGACAAACAACCAGAGTCCTTTCTTCCATGGCAATGACAGGGCAAGACGGTGGAGTGGCTCCTGTTGTTGAGGTCTGGAGTCACAGAGTCACTGGGCTCGCATCCTAAAGGACCAAGGCTAGCTCTCCATATTAGACTCCATTCTGAGCTTCCTACACCTTCCCTTTCTGCCCAACTTAGCCCGAATTGTTCTTTGTTGCTGGGAGTCAAGGAATCCAATTCCATGATGCAGCATATTAAAAAGCAAACAAAAAAACAAAAAAAACCTCATAACCAAGCCCCCCAAATCTCTCTCTTGACCCCATATCCCTTCCCAAGTAACACCTTTCTTTTTTTCTCCCCTGCTTAAAAGAGCTGTCTGCACATGCGCTTAGATTCTCCCCTCCGACTCCTCCCTCAGTGCACTCGTTGGGTTCTGCCTCCAGCACCTTGCGGAAGCTCCTTGCTCTAAGTGCCCCGTGTCACGCAATGTCCCAGTTTTCTTCTTTCCTTTCTGGCTGCTGTTTCTCAGTCCTTTGCCACCTGGTTACTCACAGCTGGGTCCCAGGCGCTCTTTGCTACACTCTTGGCTGAAGACCTTACCCGCTCCTGTGACTTCAGGGACCCCTGTGCCCATGATGCCCAGACCTTCTGGGAGACTCCAGTTCCTCACGTGCAACTCTCCTCTCCACCTAGGTGTCCCCCAGGCCCCCACGGAGCTCCTGAGCATGCTATGCTTGCTCCTCTTCTGCCAGATTCCAAGTCTCAGAAAATGGCACCAGAGCCTCCCCTTTCTACCAAAGCAGTCAATAAACCCCACTCCTGCCCCACACCATGCAGTCCTGGCTTTTATCTCCCGAACCTGACACAGGAGGAGCTGGATAAATATTGACAACAGCAAGAGCTGTCTGCAGCATACTTTCACAAACTCCCTCTCTCCCACAGCCCTGGGAGGAGGTACAATTACTGTCGCCGTGCAGATGAGGAAACCGATGCCCGGAGAGGTGAACAGTCTTGACTGGGTGTGGGATCACAGAGCAAGTGACTATGTGGGGGCGTTAGGACTGCAATTCATGGCTGACTCTCCCTGGGCAGCCACTGCAGCTAGAGAAGCATCTTTGCCAAGCCACAATTGGAAGAAGAGGACCAGGTGGCCAAGATGCTCAGAGACCCTGGTGGCAGGTCAGGCTGGGCTGTATCTGCAGACGGACACCCAACTCGGAGTCACCTCCACAAAACATCCATCTTGAGGTTCTCAGATGGCTCTCTTATAACCAGGGAGCAGGAAGTCCCAGGGACTGGCACCAACTCAGTGTAATCCCAGGCAGCTCGTCCCTTCTTGGGGCTCAGCGGACTTCCCTTAATAGGGAATATGAGTAAGATTCCTGGGATGTGAAAGGAGGGGCCCTAATTGCTAGGCAGGAGCAGGAGTGGGTTGGTGACCTTGTCAAACAAATCTCCCATTTGCCCCCTTTGGACAGGATCCCCCTGACCATCTGGGTGTGGGAGGACAAGGCCTGGGGCCTCCACTTGGATATTCCTGTTACCCCCCAGGGCTTACCACCCCCTCCATAGCTATCTGCCGGACCCTGGGTCAGTGCTCTAAGACCCCACTGGAAAGCGGTGCTTAGGGCAGTCTGTGTCTTCCTGAGAAGAATGCCACCGACTCCACCAGTGAGTGAGCCCCAACTTGAAGCTGTAACTGACCATGGTGAGAGGGGCAGAGGAGGTAGGGCCGAGGGTTCCAGCCAGGCCCTAAACAGCAGGATTCCAGGCTGGAGGGGGTGAGCACGGGGAGGCACGGATGCCTGTGTTAAAAGTCAGGTGGGGGAAGTGTGAGGTCATGACCTGCGGGCCCAAAGGCTGTGTGCGACAGGGTGGTATCGTTCTCTCCTTCGGTCCATGAGATAATCTGAGAAGGGGCAGTTCAGGACTACAGACAGGGATACTAAAGCCGGGAGGGGTCCCGCATGCAGGGAACATACCAGGGGGTGGGGTGGGGGCGGCTGAGTGTGAGGTACCAGCAACACCTGTTGCGTACTGCTGCACACCCCTGAACTAGGTCCCAGGCTAGGGGCTGGGGAAAGGGTAGTGAATGGAGCACATTCCTGCCCAGGCTTTCCACTCTCCACCTCAGTGCAGGGGCTGAGGGGCTTTCTGCTGACCCTCTCCTGATGCTCTGGCTTTGGAACAGGGCTAGAAAGGTGAGGCTAGGGCGTGAGTCTTCCCAAACTGGAGGAGGAGCAGAGAGGCATTGGCTTCTGGGGGCGCTAGACCAAAGGGATGCAGACCCCCTCAGGAAAAGGTTGGGCAGGCAAATCAGGGGTTCCTGGAGTTGGAGTCAACATTGGGACCCAATTCTCAGAGACTGGGGCCCCGAGACAGGTCACACTATTCTTATTGTGTGGCTCTGGGGGTGGGTGGCAGGAACCCCTCTAGAGCTGAAGGTGTCATGGGCAGGCCTGTGTGGGTGGCCACCTGTTGTGAGTCTGTGAACCCCAAGCTGGGCCAGTGGCTGTCAGAGATTGGGGGACATAAAGGGAACGGAGGTGAAACTAGGCGTTCCCAGGGCCTGGGCACTTTCTGGAGTGGGGGAGAGAGGTAGGTAAGGAGGGAAGGAGGGAGGGCATACTTCCAGCTACAGGAAGGAGCGAGATGGGGTGCGGGCTTGGGTGGGGTTGGCTCACTCGCGGTCATTGCCCATGCCAGCTGTTGGGGTCCATGGCAGCGGGTTGGTGATTGAATGCCTGGAGTGGGGTTGGATGGGGGGGAGGTGGGGGAGGCAAAGGAAGGGATGGGGACACCGGTGGGCAAAAGGGCGGGAGAATACAGGCTTTGGGGACGGGCCTAGGGATGCAATTCTGGAGATGGAGTCTACCAGGCTGGGCTCCTGGGAGCTGGGCAGAGGGCTCTGGAGACCAGGCGACTGCGTGGAGGCGGAGCTCAAAAGATCAGGGTCAGTCTTGGAGTCCGAGAATGTGGATCTGGGAGGATGGGACTGTGGAGTTCAGGGCTTGGAGAACAGGGGTGCGCAGGGGCGGGACGATGGGGGATCCCGGCCTGGTATCCGAGGGCCGGTCGCCCTGGAGGAATAGGGTCTCGAGGGTGGGGTCGGAGCCCGGAAACTTGTGGAAGGCGGGGCCAGGATGACGAAGGGCACGGGGCGGGGCCGTGAGGAAGGGGGTCGCTGGAGGACCCGTGGACCTCGGTGAGGGGTGCGGTGAAGGTGAACAGAGATCGAGGGGGCGAGGCAACGAGAAAGTGTACTTGGGGGCTGGTGGGGAGTCAAGCCTATAAGACTCGGGGATGGGGGCAGGTCGGGAAGATGGGTATCTTGGAGGTTTGTTGGGAAGGCCGGTAAAACAAGAGATCATGGTGGGGGCGGGGCCGCAGAGATGGGACAGTGGGGACGTGCCCTGAGCTCGGGAAGGAGGACTGGGGACTCGTGGACAGAGGGGTGGGGCTCCAGGCTCAGAGGGCTGGGGGCAGTTTCGGGAGCCGAGGGGCCGTGGGGGCGGGGCGTACCGTGTCCCGGGGGCGGGGCCGCGGGCAGGGGGCGGGGCCGGGACGCCAACGCGGGCGTGGAAGCGCGGGGGCGGGCCCAGGTGAGCAGGGCCGCCGCCCCCCTCGGCCCCTCCTCCCGGGTCCCCCAGCCGCCCCCGGGAGCCACCCCGGCGCTGGCTCCGCGGGCCCGGCGGGCGGCGGCGGGCGGCGTCTACTGCCCGGGCCGGGTCCGGCTCCGGCTCCATCTTGGGTCGCTGCGCCGGGCACCTGTGGCGGCCGCAGGAGCAGCGCTTCCGCCGGCCTGCGCGGCCCCGGGCGGGCGAGTGGGTGAGAGGCCGGCTGTGTGCGTGCCCGCGGTGGGGTGGGGGGAGGAGGGTGGTGGGATGGGCGGCGCCTTCCTTTCCTGCGCCCCAGAACCCCACTCCTCACCTCGTAGTGCGCTCAGACCCTCCGCATCCCAGCCCCCGCCTGGCGCTCAGCGCCCCCCAGGGCCGCGTCCCTCCTCTCATCTCTCTTCTCATCGCCTGTCCCATCCCCTCTTCCACGTCTCGTCTGCCCATCCTCCCATTTCCAGCACTCTGCCTCCACCCGCGCTGCTATCGTCGTCCCCTCCGGTTCCTCCTCCCTTTTCCACCCCCACCCCTCTCTCCACCCTTCCCTGCTGCCCCCAGTCCCAGACCTCCCTTCTCTCTCGTTCTTCTGCCCTCAGTCCCTACCCCCTTGCCCCACAACCTCATCTTCCCTCAATCACTGCCTTCGCTCCTGGGAAGATCTGTAGCCTAGTTTGGGGATTGTGTTGAGGACCTTTCCCCGAGTCCGGTGGGCTTTGTGCGGAGGGGCGGGGAAGGGAACCCTGCGCTGGGGGAGAGTACGGTGTGGTGTGTTCAGGCCTTTGGCCCCACAGCCAGCGGCGGCCTGCACGGTTGGTGTGCAGAGCGCAGCTGTGGAGACGCTGTCTCCTGCAGGCTCCCACAGTAAAAGGGCCTGTGCGTCGGCCTCTGATGTGGCCACGGGTGGGGCTCGGGCCCATGCTGGTGCATGGGTGCTTGGGTGCCTGGCGGCATGCAGGTAGGGACACACTAGCTACCGGGCTGCCTCTGTTTTGGGGCACCTGGGCCTGGAGGCTTACCTTCTCCACCCCGGGGGCCTCCTGGGAAGTATGGGCAAATCCGCCTCGGGAGAGGAAGCTCTAGGGCTGGTGGGGGCCTTGGCCTCTCTCCAGTGAGCAGAGCCGGGTCCTTTGGGCCTTTGCATCACGGTTATCCCAGAACCCTTTACTGGCGCAACTTGTGACCTGGACATTTTGTGCTTAAGGTCCTTTCATCTTCTCTGTGATGAGCAGATTTTGTCCCCTTCGAACAGTCCTACCTGGTAGCTCCAGAATGCTTCTTGCTGCGTTGCTCAACTTTGGCCTTGAGTGGTCCTGTCAGTGGTCCTTTTGCTGCTGGGATGGAGCAGACCACCTGCTGGAGGTTGCCACGCCCCCACTATCCAATGAGGGGTTTCTTGTGGTGTGTAGCCCTACCTGGTCCCTGAGGGTTAACGTCCGTATTTTAACATTGGAGCAGTTTCCCTCCTGACCACATGGGTCTTTTGGTTTTGCTGGAAGCAGAAGTCATCGTCCAGATGCCTGTCCCTTAACAAGAGACCGTGCTGGAGAGAGAACACTAAGGTGTCAAAGACACCAGGGGTCTTGGATACCTCCATGTACCTGTCATTTGTCTTGTGCTAAAACATCTTCCTAGGGTCTCTGTAGGGTGAAACCAGAGGCTTTTACATGATTTTTTAAGGCAGGTGGGCATGCCCCTCAAGCCAGTTCGAAGGCAGACTCCAGGCTCGTGTGTTTCCACACGTGTGTGTCTGCGTGCCCGTGTAAGCATGTGCCCGTGTCTCCTCCCAAATTAAGGTTTGGGAAGCTTGTTATGGTGATGGAGATGTGGGGACAGGGTGGTGACTGGGTTCTAGGATGAGATGAAGACAGGAAGGGTTGGGAAGCAAGACTAGGCTAACCTGTTGGGTGTCTCCATGGCTTCCTAAAAAAAATCTTTCTGTTCCCCAGTACTAGTCCCTGTGATACCTTGAGCACAGGCCACTCCTGATGGGAGGAGGAGAGAAAAGATTATCATTAGCAATTGCTGTTCCATCGTATTAGTCTTTACAACAACCTTGTAGCGGAGATTTACTTCCGTTCTGTAGACTGGGGCTCAGGGTGGGTAGATGTCCACCTGAGGGCGCTTTCACAGGAAGAGGAAGAGTCAGGGTGAGAAGCAGACCCCTTGTCCCACCTGCTTGCCCACAGCTCCAAAGGTCATTTGGTCAGCTCCCCTCACTCCCTGGGAGGCCCCTCCTCTTAGCGATAGGGGGTGTGGGAAACCTCCTTTCCCTGCGATAGTCTGAGTGACGTTCCTCAGAGTACTTCCCTCCTTCAAAGCTGGGAAGGCCAGGTTGGGAGGAGAAATATCCTGTTGGGGTTCAGCTGTGGGCTCTCTGAAATTTCTGAGCTCTGGGCTCTGGGCCTCAGTTTTGTCACCTGCCACTTGTAGGGGTGAGGTGAGGAAGGGAAGCAACAGATACCCACCCACCTGGGGTCTCTGTAGTCACTGCTCTCTCTGGGTGATGGCTAGTCTGGGGCACTGGACAGCCATCTGGTGAGGCAGGCACAGCGGGACCCTTGTCACTGGTGGCTTCTCACTAGCCCCTGGAGGGGTCCGAGGGCACCGCCAGCCTCATCCCACCTGTTTCCTCAGCGGGGGACAGGGCCTGGCCTGGCTGTTTATGGCCCTGCTCCCTAGGAGGGTTTGGGGTAGGTGGGGTTCAGCCAGAGGCTGTGTAGGCTGTCCAGATAGGGCTTTCTTGGTGTTCTTGGACCTGCAGCTGGGTGCTTGTCACCTGCTGGGGGCTGCTGGTGGCTATAACTTTCCCAGCTAGCAGGGACATCTCTTGCCCTCCTGACTCCAGGAAGCCTAAGAAGCCAATAAGAAGCAGGTAGAGTGGGTGGGGGTCCAGGCTTTGTTCCCACTCATTCAGTCGTTCCACTGGCATGTTATGGGCACCACTACAAGTGCCAGATGCTGTGTTGGGTGCTGGCTTCAGCTGAGTCAGGGCCACAGGCAGGTAAAAAGATGGCCACGGCGGAGGTCTGCACGGTGCTCGGAGCGGGCACAGAGAGCCTCGGACGCTCCCGGGTTTGCTTCCTGGCTTAGCCCTCACCATGCCCATGGGCAAGTCAGTAAACCTCTCTAAGCTTTGGCCTCTTCATCTGTAGAATGGGGTTGATGTATCTCATGAGGCTGCTCTGACAATTAAATGACACAGGGCGTCTAAAGGATGTGGCACGTGCCTGGCACAGGGTGGGTGGGTACCGGGAGCTGTTATTATTATCATCACTGTGATTGTTAATGGCTTTGTTGCCCTTCTCTGTTTATACGTCCATCTTACAGCTCCTTGAGGACAGGGCCTGGGTTCTAGTCCTCTCTTGGCTACTCATCCTTTTCTTGGCCCTTCTGGGGACCAGTCTGGCTCAGCCTCAGCCGTAAGCAGCAGCAGGGATGGGACACTCCTGTCCAGGCAGGAGCTGTGTCTAGAACTGCATGGTCCAGTATGGTAGTCATTAGGCACATGTGGTCATTTGCATTTAAATGGCTTAAATTTAAGTAAAGTTAGAAAGCCAGTTTCGCAGTCGCACCAGCTACCTGTCAGGTGCTCAGTAGCCACGGGCGGCCAGTGCCGATCGTGCTGGACAATGCAGATCTTTCCATCAGCACAGAAGCCATGCTGAACCGGACTCCACAGGAAGCCTCGAGCTCTCCGGGGACTGCAGCTCCAGAAACATCCTCACCGTTGGCTTGAACAGCCAGCAGCTGTCTCCCGAGTGCTGGGGCAGAAGGAGGTTGTAATGATACAGAAACTGAGTTTCCGAGAGCCCTTTCCACATTCCCTTTCAGGCGGCCTTGCTCATTTGGCCAAGGTGGCTGGTTTCCTGGCAGTTCTTATCAGCCCAGGCGCGGGAGGGCAGGACCGGGATTGCCCAAACTGCAGCTGTCGCTTCTTCCCCCACCCTGTTTCTCCAGCTAGTCCTCCCCGGTGGGGAGTCTCAGGGAGATATTCCTCCTTCACAGCTTCGGCCAGAGCCAGGCTGGCCCAGGTGTCCTGACCCCCCCTTTCCTCCTGTGGGGCCCTGCCCAGCCTCCAGCCTGCTGCTCCCCTCGCGTGCCTCCTGCCTTCTGCTCATCCTGTTCCTCCTCTCCTGGCGCCTCTCCTTCCTCTCTCTCCAGGCCCGACTCACCTGGCTGGATCTCCAGGAGGCCTTTTCTGATCCATCGCACAAAGCGAGCTCTCCTGGAAATAGAAAGTGCTCAGCACTTCCTCTGTGGGTTTGCTCTCGTATTCTCTGGTTCTCTCGGCCAGGCACACTGTAGACATTCTCTTAGGGCCAGCTGTGTGTCAGGTCAGTGCTGGGTGCTGGATACACAGAGGGGGACAGGCCAGGCCTGCTTTGACAGCTGCGGGGTGGTGGGGTGACCAGGTTACTGCATCCAGGCGGGACAGTGCTCACTCAGCCAGAGATGGAGCCAGCCCAGCTTGGGAGAGCTGCTCCGGGAGGAGGTGCTGAGGTTGAAGGGGCCAGTGCTGAGTCTAGGCTGTGGATGAGTCTGGGAGCAGGTCCAGAGGGGTCTGTGTGGCTGGAGGAAGAGACAGGAATGACAGGAAAGGAGGAAGGCGAAGGGGGTGCAAGCATACTTGGCAAGAGGGCATTTAAACTTGATGGAGGGTGTTTCTGATGGGTGATATTAGGCCACATTCCTGGAGGCCCAAGATCTAAGTTAGTTCCGCGTCCCCTAACCCCAGGGCCTGGCATGCAGTGGGTGCTCTGAAGATGGCTGTGGAATTCTGAACCCAGGAGGCCCTGGTCCAAAGCAAGATGGAGACGGACAGTTCTGGGAGGAACCCGGCTAGTATTTGCCAATCAAGCTTTACTGGTTATTAAAATACTGCGATACTCCCGTGCTGGTTGACTAAGAGCTGTCTCAAAGCCCCCGCCCCCAGTGTCCCGGCAGACTTGGCCTCTCCCCTGGAGTCCCCTCCCTCCACATAATCCAGGACCCTACCCTAGGGCTGGTTCTAATCGGTTGGTACTGGTTGTTAGGTATTTGCAGTGTCATCTTGTGTATAATGTGTGATGATCTTGATTTGGAGTGTCTGGTGTCCTGTCACTGTTTTGCTCCTGGCTCTGAGCCATTAGGCAGGCTGGGGCCAAAGCTGTGCCCCCCTGTGAGCGCAGAGCAGAGTCCATTCAACTCCATTCCCTCCCTCTCTCTCCTGCAGGCAGCCATGAGCACCAGCCGCCCTGACCAGGGTGCCCAGCCACCCCGGAGCCCCTGCCCGCAGCCCCTGTCCCGGAGCTCTTCCAGCCTGTTGGGTGAAGGCCGGGGGCAGAGACCAGAGCTCCGCAAGAGCGCCAGCAGCACCGTATGGCAGGCCCAGCCAGGCGAGGCCGGCGCCGGTCCGCGGGTCGCAGAGGAAGAGGAGCACCACGCTGAGAGTACGGAGCAGGCACAGGCCTCCAGCCCCCGGCCCCGGCCCCGTGCTGTGGGCCACTGGCGGAGCAGCACTGTAGGCAACGTGTCTACTGTGGGCGGTGGCGACCTGGGTCGCCTGAGGGCCCCCGGTGCTGCTGCCATGCAGAGGAGCCACTCGGACCTGGTCCGGAGCACCCAGACCCGGGGCCACAGTGGTGCCCATAAGGCCAGCCTCAGCTGCTCGGCCCTTGGCAGCTCACCTGTCCACAGGGCTCAGCTGCAGCCCAGTAGTACTTCTGGCCAGGGAGGCCAGGCCCCCGCAGGCCTAGAAAGGGACCTAGCTCCAGAGGAAGGGACTTCGAACTCAGCCTGGACACTGGGAGAGAGTCAGGTGTGGGTGGCGCCTCTAGACCTGGGAGAGACGACCGCCCACAGCAGCAGCCCCCAGGCCGGGCCCAAAGCCACCGGGCAGCCAGCCACCACCTCCTGCCATGCCCTGTCTCCAGCAGCTCTACTCTGTGGTATGAGGGAGGTGGGGACTGGTGCCTGCTGTCATGCCCTGCCTGCCCCAGGGATCCTGGCCTTCCCCAAACTAGTGGCATCGGTGAGTGAGTCTGGGCTGCAGGCTCAGCGTGGGGTGAAGTTCCAGTGCAGGTTGCCTGGGGGGCTCCCTGGGCATTCCCACTGCTGTGCCCACCCTTGGGGGCCCACCGGGTTAGTCACGGAGCCTGGTACGAGGACCAAGGATGTATGGACCATGACCTCAGCCAGTGACTTGGCCCCTGTGTTGGCATCCTCTCTGTCAGCCCAGGATGCTGGTGTGCAGGCAGCCCCCATGGCGGTCTGCAAGGCTGTGGCCACCAGCCCACCTCTGGAAGCCCCCGTGGCCCTGCACACATTCCCGGAGGTGACTCTGGGCGCCAGCCTGGAGGAGGCACCATCCCCTGTGCGGGATGTGCGGTGGGATGCCGAGGGCATGACCTGGGAGGTGTATGGAGCTGCGGTGGACCCTGAGGTGCTCGGCGTGGCCATCCAGAAGCATCTGGAGATGCAGTTTGAGCAGCTGCAGCGGGCGCCCACCAGCGAGGACAGCCTGTCTGCGGAGGGCCGGAGGGGGCCGCTGCGGGCCGTCATGCAGTCCCTGCGGCGCCCCAGCTGCTGCGGCTGCTCCAGCGCCGCCCCGGAGTGAGGAGCTGTGGCCCTCAGAACTATCCCGGGCCCGTGACTCAGCCCCAGGCCAGGGACAGTGGGGGCCCCGTGCTCCTTGGACCTACTGGCAGCCGTGGACAGGTCTCTGCTGTTGGCTGACCGCAGAGCGCAGGACCACAGCCCAGGGGCTTCCTGCTCCTCGCAGCTGGGCTGGTTTCTAAGGGCTTGATTCCCAAGAGCCATGTCTCTGCGCAGCCAGGCTCTGAACTTTGGGACAGACTTTCAGCACTGTGCATAAGGGAGATCCTGATCTGTCTGTAAAAATACTCGGCGTTCTGTTTAGTCTCTCCTCGGAACTCTGCCATGATTTCCCCTAGGACTCTCGGTGGCTTTATTTTAAAGCAGGGCTCTGACTTGAGAGTTGGGGCCCCACGTGACAGGGACTGGCTGGGTCTTGGGAAGGCCACCGACACTGTTGAAGACCTCCTATGTGCCACACACCGTGCTTGTCACCCCCCCTTGTTGAGTTTTCACCCATTTGCCCCGTTTTATGGATGAGACCACAGGCACTTGGCAAGGCCGCAGCTCACATGCCCGCTTGGACTGCTAGAGGCGGTGGGCGGAGATTCAGAGCCAGGGCCGGCTGAAGCCTGGGCTGCATCCCCGCAGCACATGGTGGTCAGTGCAGTGCAGTCATGAACTAGAAGAATTTATTGAGTCCGTATCCTGTGTCAGTTCTGTGGAATCCTTGAGGAAGGAGACAGGCTGTCTGCGCCGTCACTAGTGGACAGGGTGTGGGAGGCGGGGCATACATCCGGACCAGGGCACCGGGCATCCCAGAAGGGCCTGGGGCTGCTGCTAAGAGCCAGCCCCCTTGTTGGTCACTGGGTCAGGGGCTGGCCTCAGGAAGGGGAGAAAAGGTGGCCATTTGCCCCCAAATATGTTGAAATGGCACCATTATCACCTCATTCCTTTGGCTTAAGGATTTATTCCCAGCCAGTGCTGTTCTTGGAAGGATGAAAGGCAGAAATGGATGGGAAGAGGGAGGAGCCTGGAGTCGGGTTTTTCACCTGGTGGGAAACGGCCAGAGCTGGGAGGCCATGGGGAGCTGGGAGGCCATGGGGAGCCTGTTCTCCCAGCTCTGCCCATGTGAGCTGACATGGGACAGGCACGGTGGGGGGGGGGGAGCTGGGATTTTGGGGTGGGGAAGCCCAGGGCACAGACTTGGCTCAGCCTGACTTCATTGCCCAAGGATCTCTCAAGATCGGAGTTTGGGAGTGGGCTTGTGTCCTCATCCTGGGGCTTAGCCTTGAAGATCCTAAGCTCCTGGGACAATCCGCCAACCTACCCTGAAGAGGGAGCCAGGTTAGTGTGCCACTCAGCATCCGCTGGCTTGGGAGGGTGGAGTTAGGGCCCGAGTGCAGCCCTGCCCATGACCTGGCCTTGTTCCTGGGCCTCCTTCTGCACTTAGGAACCCAGGATCTGACAGCAGGCTTAGCTTTCCCCACCTCAAGGACCCTGTACTCACTGTGGTGGAAATGACTTCTCCAAAAGTGGGTTGACCTTGAAAGCAAGGCTGGCGTTCTAACTGGCTAAGGAACAAGGTGAGGAGGGCATGCATGAGGTCTGAATGCCTCCCACGGCCCGGAGATGGGGCTTTCTTACCTCAAAACACACCCTTCCCACTTCTTGCTTAACACCACCTCAGAGCTACTTCTGAGGGTGGGGCAGGGGCAGAGGGGGTTGGTGTGGTGAGCAGGAGGGGACTTGACCCTGCTCCCCTTGTAAAAAGGCACACAAGCAGGTTTTCATGCATGCCTGGGCTCTGGGTACCTTGTAGCCTGTCTGTGTTTCTGTGTGTTCGACAGGGCAGGCCATCGCACTCTGGGTACCAGGCTGCCATCATGCCTGGCACTGCACAAGAGCTCCGGGAGCCCCCGCTGTGGGGACATGAGGCGACAGGTGATGAAATGGAGTGGAGAGGGCACCAGCTACACAGAGCCACAGCTGAGCGGGGTCTTGAGGACACGGTGAGGCTAGACAGGTGGACAGTGGGGAGGGGCGTACCAGGCAGACAGGACAGCCTGATCAGAGGCATAGAGGCACCTGTCCTGCCCTTGACATGGTGAGTCGCTGCAATGCAGGTTGGGTTGGGAGGGTGGTGTGCCCGAGGAAAGAGACTTTGGGGGAGCTGCGGAAAGGGTGATGGGGCCGGATTTCATTTTAGAAACATCCCTTTGGCTGCATTGGAGAGATTAGTGTGGAAGAAGAGGTGGGAGGCTGGGGCCCAGGGGGATATAGGTATTCGAGCCAAGGAGGGGCTTGTCAGGGGGAGATGGAAAGGGAGCCGGGGGTTGGGCATGCACGCACATACATGCACGCACACACACACACAGGGCCCGCAGTGGATTCAGAAAAGAGGAGTTGTTTTAGGAGGCTGAGCTTTCCAGTGTGAGCAAAAGGAGGGGAGGCCACCACCCAGGACAAGGAGAGGAAGGTGAAGGGCCACGTGCCGGGATCTTTGGCTGGGCCCAGGGAAACCCTTAGAGACTTTCTCTGTCACATGCAAATTCCCTTGAGTTCATTCTCTATTCGGCTGCTGTGTGCCAGTCAGTGCCCCTTTCCTAGCTGCACCTGGGCTGGGCCCCGAGTGGGAAGGGCTAGCCAGTCCTTCCACCCAACTCATCGTGACCGAGATAAATGTTTGCAAGGTGGTGCTGGAATCCAGTCTGGCCTGTGTCCAGCCTTGGGGCTGTGCATGGCTGGTGACCCCATCGTACCCTCCTGGGTTAAGCTTGCTGCCATGGCCATGGCCCTGCTAGCCAGAGTGCACAGCCTCGGCCCGGGGGTCCGCCTGGAGTGGCTGCAGCTTAATTTCAGGGTTTGACCTGGAGAATGAACTCCCCGCCGCCCATCCCCTTGCTGTGGCCCCTCCCTGGCCAGGCCTGACCAGCAGCGGTTTAGGGATTCAAGACGTGGCCACTAGCTTAGTTTACAGATCTCCCTTCAGATTCCAGATTTCTGACCAGACTTTCTGGGTCCCCTTCAGGTCCCGCTCTGGGAGGTAATGGATTTCATTATTTGTACATTTGTTTTGTTTTGAATTTGGAATCAAGTATTGGGAAGTCAGAGCTTTGCTAGGGAAGGGTCCATGGTCCTGGATAGTTTTGTTTTCTTTCTGGCAGTTTTTGTCCTTCGGAGCATCCACCCTAGATTCCGAGCTCCCATGTCCAGGCAGCAGCCCCCCTCCTTCTTCTCCAGGGACTCCTCCCTTCTGTCCACTGTTCTCTTCTTCCTGGTGGCTTTCTGGGCCCCGACGGCTGAAGCCCGGCTTCCTGGAGCTTATCACCTCTGGGCGTGGCCAGGACACAGAGCATGCATCTTTTGCCAAGCCCCGGGCTGCTGATACCCTCACAGGGAATCACTAGTCCACCCTGAAGGAGAAGCCGTTGCTGCCAGAGTATAGGCGACTACCCGCCTGAAGTCACGTTGTATATGGGGGGGCGGGGCTGGAAAAGCAGAGAATGCTCGTGTCCCACTGTGATGTCACCTCCTGTGTCAGCTGGATTGGGTCTCTGGATTTTTATTTATAGGGGGCGCACAGGGCTGTCCCAGTGCAGATCCTGACACTTTGGGCACTGTGGGTGGGCACTACAGTTTAGTGGTTTAAAATTTGAGTTTGAATCTTGGATCTCATGTAGCCATGTTGGCTACCGACCTCGCTGATCCTTAACTTCTTCACCATGATATAATTGCTCCTCCTTCTTCGGTTTGCTCTGAGGATTACGTGGAATGACCATGTAAAGCACTTGGCACCGCGTTGGCACTCACCACGTGTGCCAGTGTTCGTTTGGCCTACCTCCATGGCCACAGGCAGGGGCTAGCTCTTGCCTGGCCAGCTTGGCTCTGATCAAGGTCCACATCCCATCTTCTTGGCCATTCCTCATGTAGAGCCTCCTTCAAGGTCCTCTGCTTCTTTCCCTGCTTAGGACACATGCACTCTGGCCTTGGCCTTCTGAAACTGTGGTTCCTGGAGCCATGCTGAGGAGGCTAGTCTGGGGCTGGGCTTCCAGAACCCATGTTAGGATGAGGATTCTGGATTGACTAAGGAAAAGGGAGCAGGGAGTGCAAGCCAACAAGGGTGTGGTTTCGGGTAGAGTCCTGGCCTTGGCCAGGTCCCACAGGGGAACCCTGGGGTGGATTCTACCTGCCTGCCACTGGGGCCCGGGGTCTGTGTGTGAGTGTGGGTAGTTCCAGGAATCCCTGCTGTGGCATGCAGGCTATGAAGCTCCAGGAGCCCTGGGGCAGGTCTCTGCATGGGGTTGCAGGGCCCTATCCCAGGGGAGGGGCGCACAGAAACCAAGGGTATCCTTGGGGCCTGTGGGGCACACCCATCCACAGTTGCATTCATGCCCCGAGAAACCCTCTTACTCACTAGATGTGTGTAGAGTCCACAGCCTGCAGGATGCTCACACCTTCTCTCCGCGAGCTGCTCTGAAACAGTTATCTCCTCTGTGTTCATGCCGAGTGATCTTGGTCACTCAACTGCAGAGCTTTACCCTTGCACACGCTAAATTCCTTCTTGGTCATCATTTTGGCCTGGCCCAGATTGATCATCTGAAGCTACTACTAGTCTTTTATCAGTTCCAACAAACTTGTCAGGCAGAGCAGGGCCACACAGAGTCCATGGCCTGTCACTGATCGTCTTGTAGGTCAGCACTCGTCCCCAGGTCCCTATGAATTAGCAGTCATCATGGGCAAATTCATTTAAGGTGAATTTGTGCAAATCTGGGTGTTCACTATCAGTAGCACTCTTCTGACCCAAGTCCTGGCTCAGGGACCCTTCCATCCAAACAAGGAAGGGGGCGTAAGGGCTTGACCGGAGTCCTCTCTCTCTGCATAGCTGGTTCTGGTTCTGGTGATCACTGCTTCCCTTTCCACGATCTTACTTCTGTTTAACTATTCTGTTAATAGTTAACTATAGCTGTTTAACTATAAGCTATTCTAGAAGTTTGAGATCTGCAGCAAGCTAAGATTCACAGACTTACCCTTGTAACCTCTTTGGAGGTTGGAAGCCGTCCCACTCTGTATTGGGACACCTCTTCATCTTCAGCTGGGGGCATTAGGGCTCATCTGTGAGGTTCCTGGGAGGTGGTTTTGAGGAGCATGACACTCATCACAGTTGGCCTCTAGCACCTTCCTCATTGGGCCTTTCCCTGGGGCTGCTCACCCTTTTTTGGTAAGAGTCTTTCTGAAGCTTCGTGGAGGTCTCTCTAATGGGTTAGGAGAACATGGGGCTAGTTCTGTTGCTGCGGTTACATAGAGATAATAAGCCACGAAAAATACCTCAAAAACATCGATGTTTGTTAAAGAAACCCAAACCAAATCAGAGTTGCGTTGGTCTTTAGGATTGGAGGTGGAGAGCTGGGGTCTGACTCCCTTGCTCCAAGAGTTGGGTAAATGTTGCCTTTGCTCCCTTCCGTGGTGACCCTCCATGACTCATTCATCATTCTTTCCCCTCCAAGCTTGGGGTGGCTCAGCAAGGAGGCAGGTCTGTACCCTGAAACGTGTGATCTCATTTGGGTGCCCTAGAATTCATGTTTTATGGCCCCACTTTATAGGACAGAATGTGGGAATTGTAGGAACATGGCAGTCCACATCTGAGAGGCTCAGGGCTGGTGAGTGTGTCCAGTTTTAAGGTACTTGGCTCTTAGCCATGTATGCTTCACCCAGTCTGGCCTGGAGCTTTCTATTTCTGAAACATTCCTGAGAAGAGACACTGGGAATCCTATGAATGTGGCCGTGGGAGTGCAGTGCCTCCACGGATGTCCAGACGGGGCCCAGTGGGAAGGCTCTGCTCTTGGTGTTTGTTCTCCCCACCCCCGTTTCTCTTTAACCTCAGTCTCTCCTTTCTCCTCTTCTGTATCAAGTCCTCTGTGCCCTCCAGAAACCTTGTGTCTCTGCTCACTGTCCCCCTGTCCTTGCCCCTGCTGCCAAGGGTCTGCCTCCTCCTAACCCTCCTGCCGCAAGCAGCTTCTTGCTCTTCTCATGGCCACTTCTCCCCCCCAGCCATAGATGGATCTGGGTTTCAGCATTCCTGCTTTTCATGAGTCTGGGCTCTTCCTACCCACCTGTCTGTGCTCTTTCGGTAAAAACCAAAACATTTGAGATTGCCAAATAGCTTCTGAGCATCTTCCTAGAGAAGGAGGCTTCCCGGGGCTAACCTGGGGTCGCTTGGTCAAGCTTTCATCATTTTTGCCTCCAAAAGATAAATCAGTTGTTAGTGGTCCTGCTGGGTGAGTGGAGGAACTTTGGTTTCCCATCAGTCTTCAGTTTTGGTGGACTTTAATGGGGCCTGGCTGGTTAGGTCACCTGAGGGGCACACCAGATGTGTGGTCCCCATCTGCTAGTTTTAGCTAGCCCATCTCCTCTTTCATGTTTTCAGACTCTTCTTGCTTGGCTTGTAATTAGATTGGGAAATTGAGGCATGGCCTGGGCCTCATTGGGGACACAGCATGCTGTCCCATCTCTATGCCTCTCTCCTGTGTGGGACTGAGTTTGTGTCTAGGAGCTGGGGCTGGGGACAGGGGGAAGAGACTTCTGTCTTTGACACCAAGTAGGCAGCTGAGAAGATGCCCACTGAGAAAGCCTGGGCAAGCCCAAGTAGGTAGCATCTGTTGGATCTGGTATTTTCTGTGACTCATCATGGAACTAAATTTGGGGTGCTGGAGCTCTGCTGGGGAGGACTGGAGTTGTCCCCTCACCCATGCCCACTTGGCCCCTTACCTGTAGCCTTCTGCTTTGCCCTCCCTCTGTCCACTTCTCATTGTTAGCAGTAGAGGGTCTGGGGAGGTGTTGGCCAAGGGTGCCATTTTGTATTCAGGCTTTGTGGCTTTTGTAAGCCCAGCCTGCCCTGCGTCCCTTGAGGAAGACTATGTGGTTTGATTTTCTTTCCCGTCAGAGTTGAGGGAATTCAAGGAGAGGGGAAGGGGCTTCCTAAGAAGTTTCCAACACCTAAACTCCCTTCTGCCCTGGTACAGTCCCCAAGGTGTGGTTCAGACTCCTACCTGGTCACACCCCAGGGCTGATGAGGGAGTGGCAGGAACCAGCAGGGCTGAGGGTCCAGGAGAGCTGGGACACACAGCTGGGCGCTACTGGAGGCACCAGGAACACTGTCTGAACCTTTTTGAAGGTGCCTCGTGGGATCTTGCCTTTATTTGACTTTTTGATACTTTGTCATTTATTTTTTGCATTAATTCTGGTTTTAAAGTATTCATGAAAACATTTTATCTTGATTATTGAGCCTCTTGCCATCCCCGTACATTTTGTGCCTTGTCCCTGCCTAGCACCCTCTCCCACGACTTTAGGTCCCCCTGGCGCCCGAGGGCTCCAGTGCGGGGAGGGCAAGCAGGCGGTGCCGCGCGCGGGAGGAGCTCGGCCGCCCCCTAGTGGCCACAGAGCCTCCCCTTCAGAGACCTGGGGGAGCAGGCTGGAAACCAATGATCTTGTCCCCTCCCAGAGCAGCCTCAGGCTACCTCAGGCCCCATCGCGCCCTGCTGCTGGCGTCCTACTCCCGGCTCTTCCCCTCCTCCAGATGCTCCGGGACTATGGGATACCTGGACTATCGGGGCTGCAGATTCCCGACTGGAGGATAGCATGGAGACGGTGGAGGGAGTGGAGTCCAGGTGGAGGTTGGGGTGCAGAGGCACCCGCGGACTTTAGAGGGGAAAAGAGACTCATTTTACTTATGCTTTTGACCCGAGGGGGCTGGATGTGCGACCGTTTGTCATTCCACCCTGAACTTGGGTGTGTTTTCACCACCCCAGGAGGGTCCTCTTCCTGGGCCTTGGGGAGAGCAGGTGTAGACAGCCAGGATTGTGTCTTTCCTCATGGACCACCGACCCTGTTGGCGAAGGGAAGATGGGGGGCAGGGGACTGAGAAGCGGGGTTCTGAGCTGGAGTTGACTGTCAGAGAGGGACTGGGGTCTAAAGTTCGTTGTGGTGGGGGCTGTCCTGAGAACCATTATTCGTGTTATCCCTTGTCTTCACTGACTCCCTGTGGTCCCCAAGGCCAGCTGAGCATGTTAGAGGTGATGGTAGCCAAGAGAGAAGTTGGAAGGAGAACCTCACATGTGAAGTGTGGCTGAGAGGTATGCATGGGACTGAAAGAGGGAGTGGGGGGCTTCTCTTCTTTGGTGACGCAAGGTGGGGAGAGGGAAGCGGCTGTGCCAGTCAGGTGTTCCTGTCTCGTTCCATGCCCACATGACCTCTCCAAGGTGGTGTCTCCCTTAGGGCATTTTTGGCTGCAAGTAACTGAATTATGAACCAAAGTTATCTAAACAATTAGGATGTTTAATTTCCCGCTTAATTTTTTTAAGTTTATTTATTTTGAGGGAGGGGAGGGGCAGAGGGAGAGAGAGAGAGAGAAAATCTCAAGCAGGCTCCACAGTATCAGCACAGAGCGTGATTTGGGACTTGAACCCACAACTATGAGATCATGACCTAAGCCGAAATCAAGAATTGGACGCTTAACTGACTGAGCCACGCAGGCACCCCAATTTCTCACTCAATTCTTAATTTCACTTCAGAATCGACAGGGCCACTTTTAGAGTAGGCTCAGTGGCTCAATGAAGACATCAAGGATTCAGGTTCCTCCCATAATTCTGCTCTGTCATCTTCAGAGCATTAGCGAGGGCCAATCTCGTGGTCACAGATGGTTGCTGCACCCCCAGATATCACCTTCTGATAGGAAGGAGGAAACCAAAAATCTGCCCCAAGAGGTTATTGGTGCACATAGTCAACTGACTGAAAATGTCAGCTTTTCAGAGCTCGCTGATGAGCGAAGGCCGACACAGTTTGACCCTAAACGAACCGCAGAAGCAGTGACTATGTTTTGCATACATTATCTTTTTTACTTCTCACGATCAGCCCCACTTCACGATGACACCCGAGGTTCACAGAAGTCCAGTAACTTGCCCTGTTTTATGCCAGGAACTGAAGGGGCTGGAATTCAAACTCCAGTCTGTGTGACTCTGGGCCTGGCTTTCTGTTTGACTTTTTAAAAATGAAAGAAATACATATTTATGATAAGAATTTCAAACAATACAGACCGTGGCTTTTTGCTTTGAAACAGTACATGTTCTTGATAAGAATTTCAAATACTGTAACGGGTACAGTGAAGATCTGTCTCCCGCCCCTCTGTGTAGTTCCCACTGCAATTTCTGCGAGTCCTCTAGGAGATTTCCTCTGTAGTCCCAAGCTCAGACTTCTAAATATTTTATACAAATGAGATCAACTTTGATACGATTCTGCACCCATTTTAAAAATTAATGCATCTTGCAGGGAGCATTGGGTGGCTCAGTTGGTTGGGCATCCAACTTTGGCTCAGGTCAAGATCTTGCAGTTCGTGGGTTTGAGCCCTGCGTCGGGCTCTGTGGTGAAGGCTAAGAGCCTGGAGCCTGCTTTGAATTCTGTGTCTCTCTGTCTGTCCCTCCTCTGTTCACACTCTCTGTCTCTCTCTGGAAATAAATAAATAAATAAAACATTAAAAAAAAGAAATTAATGCCTCTTGCTAGTAAGATTGCTATATATAGAGAGTCTACCTCCTTCGTTCTCTTGGGTATATTGTATTGCATAGAATACAGGAGTTATTACTGATGTTAATCCAGTTCTCTTCTGCTGGTCTTTATGCCATTTCTCATATTTTTTTGTGTTTATAACAACCATGTAAAAATAAATTTCCTTGTATATATAGTTTTGTGTCCATATGCGAGAATATCATTGGATGAAGTTTTTATCAGATTGTATATACGAAATGTCTACGGATATTGGCAAATTGCTCTCCAAAAAGTTAGCACGAATAATACGTGGAAATCCTTATTTTCTCATACCTGCGCCAAGTTTGAATATTACCACACTTTAATATTTTGGTTAATTTGATAAATGAAAAAATAATGTCTTAATGGTTATTTTGATTTGCACTTCCTTTACTGTGAGTAAGGTTGTGTTTAGCCAGGCTGCTTGGATGAGAATTCCTCTTTGGTGCTTTCAAGCTGTGTGATATTGGGCAAATTGCTGTACTTCCCCGGACCTCAGTTTCTTCATCTGTAAAATGGGGACAGTAATGGTACTAGCCTTATTAGTTGGTTTCAGGAGTTAGTGGCGTCATACATGTAAATTGCTAGCAGAGTTCCTCGCTCAAAACGAGGGCTAAGTCAATGTTTGGTATATTTTTTTTAATGTTTATTTATTTTTGAGAGACATAGAGGCACAGCATGAACAGGGGACAGGGCAGAGAGAGAAGGAGACACAGAATCGGAAGCAGGCTCCAGGCTCTGAGCCATCAGCACAGAGCCCGATGCAGGGCTCGAACTCACAGACCGTGAGATCATGACCTGAGCTGAAGTCGGCCGCTCAACTGACTGAGCCACCCAGGCGCTCCTTTTTTTTTTTTTTAATGTTTATTTATTTTTGAATGTTTGGTATTATTATTATCTCCTATATTTACTGCCAATTTGAGTCTTCTTGTGATTTGCCTATTCATATCTATTTTCCATTTTCATTGGGTTCTTTTTTCCTTATTGATTTATTAGAGCTCTTTCTGTATCAAGAACATCCTCCTTTTATATATATTACAAGTATTTTTGTTTACCTTTTAACTGACTTTATTCTTTAGAGCAATTTTAGGTTCAGAGCTAAATTGAGAGGAAAGTACCCAGATTTTCCATATTCTTAATTAATCCTGTGAGCTAATGGGCTCATTCATCCCTTCATTCAATAAACACTTTTTGGTGTGTCAAGTTCATGCTCATGTTCATGAGAGGCCTTAACAGAACAAGGTGGATCTGACAGAGAGACAGGGAGAGAAAGAGAACTGGAGAGAAGGAAGAGAGAGAAGGGGGGAAAGATGGAGAAACAGAGACAGTGAGGACAAGAAAAGATGTAGGATGACTAACTCGTCCCCGTTTTCCTGCTTTTCGCCTCCAAGACCCATGGCCTGGAGAGCCCTATAGGCTTGGGAACCTGAAATTATCGGCCACCCTAAAGGAGGACGATGAGGGAGGGACAGAATGAGGAATGGAGAGCAAAGAGACGGACCTCCCGCTAGGGCTCCTGTAACTGAGCACCGCACACTGAGTGGTTTAAACAACAGACACTTACAGTCTCACAGTTCTGGAGGTGAGAGGTCAAAGATCAAAGTGTCAGCTGGGCTGGTTCCTTCCGGGGCCAGGAGGAAAGGATCTGTTCCAGGCTTGCTCCTTGGCTCGTAGATGGCTTTTTCCTGTGTCCTCACATCATCTTCCCTCTGTGCATGTCTCTCTCAGAGCCCAGATTTCCCGTTTGTAAGGACACCAGTCAAATTGGATTAGAAGCCACCCTAATGACCTCACTTTAACCTGATTGTCTCTGTAAAGATCCTGTCTCCGTATGAGGATGCCTTCTGAGGTACCGGGGCTAGGACTTCAACAAACGGATTTGGGGGACACAGTTAAGCTCGTAACTGATGGGAAGTCAGAGAAGGACACCCAGAGGCCAGGGACACAGATGGAGGAGAATAGTGGGTGACAGTGAGGGGACCGAGGACCAGGAGTGACCACACACTATAACTTGTTTCTTCTCCTGACAGTTGGCTTCTGTCCATAGTCTATATCTCTCCCAGTTACATCCTGCCTCCACTCTCCATCCCAGCCCAGCGCCCTCCCTGGAGCCCTGTGTCATCGCATTGCAGACATGGGTATGGTCCCGCCCCCAGTTCCCAAGCACAAGGAGTAGTGGCTTCCTCAGAGCCTCAGTGCCACCTCTGTCCCTCTGCAGCTTCTCTGAGCCTGTGGGTATGCCACCCTGGATGGCCATCTCTGGCCTGCAGAACTGCTCCTGTGGCAAGGCCTGCTACTCCCTGTCCCACGGGGTGCTTATCCCCATCGGCCACCGGACTTGGAATCTCATTCTTCTCAAGGATTGTGATCCGACATTTTTTCATTTCCACCCCCACCCTACCTCCCACCTTCAGACCTAGCCAGGTTATTGGCGATGTAATCTTGTTTGCTGGGATTCACTTACCAACTGATTTGTAATCCAAAAAAAAAAAAAAATAATAATAATATCACTCCAACCTACAGGTCTTGCTCAGCTTCTCTGACTCTGTTCACAAGCATTGGGAAGTACTCAGCATGCCTATAGTCAGTTTCTGAACTATGGCTGCGAGGTGATATTTGGTCTAACACCAAGCCTTAGTGCTGAGTTTCATTCTGTTTAGCTGGGAATCTTGGCAATGAAGGATTCTCTGGCTCCAGCAAAAGTTTCTCTGTCATCTCCTCCCTCTTTATTATTGCGGTTTTCTCTCCCAGCCACTCAGTTCATCCATGGATATGCCCATCCATCTACTTACATATCCATTATCCATCATTCCCATCCATCAATAATCCATCCATCCATCCATCCATCCATCCATCCATCCATCCATCTATCCACCCATTATCTCTCCACACATTAATTTATTCACAATCCGTCCATTAATCATTCATCTATCCATCTCCTTATCTATTCATTATTCATCATTCGCCACAATCCAGATATTCATTTATTTATATACCTTCATCACTTAACAACCCATCCCCATCTAACTACCATTATTCATCTATCCATTCCTCTATGTCTCCACCCACTATCCATCATTGACCATCCTCCCATCCATCTACGCACCCACCCACCCACCCCCCCATCCATCCTGTCCCTTCTGTCCCAGCTCTCCACTTATCCATTCAGCAAGTATGCTCTATATTTTGGTAGTATGACAGGGAAGGTCTTGGGTCTTGTAAGGAAGGAGATAGAATGAAAACAAAATGAAACAGTACTTCAAAGCACAACAGCAGCCAATCCTGCAGGGTACTGTGGGAAACCGGAAGGGGAAAAAAATCACTAAATTTCTGAAGCTATTGGGGAAAGTTTCAGAGGAAGTGACATTTGACAAGGCCATTGAAGGATAAATGGGAGTTTGTCATACAGAAAATGAATGGGTGGTGGTTGG
Organism: Paguma larvata; assembly: GCA_030068075.1. NCBI lineage: Eukaryota > Metazoa > Chordata > Mammalia > Carnivora > Viverridae > Paguma > Paguma larvata. The sequence goes on along the minus strand of CM057837.1, from coordinate 55,870,805 downwards.
GGGTGTGTGGCAGGAGGGGAGAGTACACATTTTGGGGTGAAGAACTGCATGTGCAAAGGTGTGGATGATGCAGGGGAGATGCTTAGTGGGGCTAGGGTGCAGGAGGTGGAATAAGGAATCTCTGGAGGCCAAAGCTTTGGAGGTAGATAGAGGTCAGATCAGGGATGTCTTGAATGCCTGACTTCATTCCATGGACATGGAGAGTCACCGAAGGCTATGAAGAAGGGAAGGAACACAGTCAGGTTTGGGCTTTGGAGGGTCATTCTGGCAGTGGGGTGGAGAAGGGGCAAGCCCTAGAGGTGGAGTTGCCGGGGCCCACACCAGCTGATCGCTAAGAGGACCAGCCCTTGGTATTGGGGTGGCAGGTACCAGCGAGGAGGGGGCTGGCCCCTGGGGGAGCTGGGGTCTCCGTAGGAAAGTGGATCAGTGACTCCAGCCTCAGATGGAGTCCCGGGGCCCAGTCAGAGCTGACTGTGGGTGGGGAGGATTCTGCTGGCAAGATAGAGGTTGGCTGGCTTTGTTTCCATCAGCATGATAAAGGGGCTCCTGTGGGGCTCAGCAGAACCACTGCCCAGGCAGGGTCTCAGGCAGCAAGAACCCAGCCCACCCACAGCTGAAATTTGGGGTCCCAGGCCCCGGCCCGAGGGAGTGCCAAGGTCAGAGGGCAGGATTAGGTCCTGCTGCTTGGCACATGAAGGTGGCAGGGACTGTTTCCATGGATCTGTGATTTGAGTGGTTGTGAGCGCACGCCACGTCGAGCTCAGCCATCTCCCCTGAGATCCCCGGGACCAGTTAACCCTGGTGGGTAGTCCAGGGTTCTCTCTCAGTCTGCTGGCACCTCTGACTCCCTCTCTGGGGTGGGTTGTCTCACCTCTGACCTCAGGGCTTCTTGAGGCTGGTCCCCAGTTCCCCAAAAGCTGGGGGGAATGTGGACTTGTGCTATTTTAAGTCATTAAGTCTATGGCAGTTTATGACAGCAGCAACAGGAAACTCATACAACTTTCAGCTCTGGAGATGGATATTTTTCCACGGGGACATGTCTTGAGTTTTTATGTTGTCAGTCACGGGGGCATGGGTGCCGTATGTAAAAGGTCATCCAGGTTATTCTTTTACATATTTAAAGCTGTTTCTTGATGCCTCTGGTGGCCAGGGCCCTGGGATGGTGCCGAAGACACTGGGGGTGGATCAGGCATAGTCTCCCCAGCTGTGGGCAGCTGTGCGCATGACTGATCACACGCAGGGGTGACATATGTGGTGTGAACAGGGTTTGGGAGGACACAGAAGGGGGCGCCGTGCCAGCTCGGGGCTGGGCCCGCTGTCACTTGGTGTGTGACGTTAATCATTTAGATGAGGGAAGAGAGAAATGGAAGGCATGAAAGTGGGTCTCATTTCAATGCAATGCAAATGACACCTGCGAATGACAGCAGGAGCTAACACTTTCCATACGAGACTGCCAGGCCCCGGTGGGATGTCTAGGTGAAGCAGGTGTGATGGTCACACCCCCACCCCAAGATGAAGAGGAAGGTCCAGACTCTGGCTGGGGCAACCTCCCACCCGCTGGAAATGTACAGGATTATTGAGATCGCAGCGAGGGAATCTCTGTGTAAACATATTTTCTGGCTTATCCGTGGTGCTCTGGACACAGTTGCGGCATTCAGGGGTCAAGGGAGACTGCTGGTGTTTGAAGCCGTGGGTGACTTCCAGAGAGGAAGACAAGGCGACAAGTCGCATCTAATGAACACTGAAATGTGTCTCCGCTCTGAAGATGCCAGGGAGGTTCTGACCCATAGAAAGCAGGTCCTGATCCTGCTGATGAAAGGGAGCTTTTAGGAAGAGACAGAGGCTTGCAGACTGAAGAGACAGGCCGGGGAGGGTTCCAAAGAGACGGTCTAGAAAATGCAAAGTCTTGGGGGTCAGTGAGGGTGCAGCATGTTGATGGTGTGGGCTGGTGGGTGAGGAGGGGGCCCATGTGGGCTGTTGGGCACCTGGGAGAGGGATGGACGCTGGGAGATGGGGCCAGAGTGGGAGGTGGACCACTAAGAGGGTGTCGCTCTGGGCACCCGTGACTGGACAAGTAGGGCGTGTGGCTCAGCTGTCCCAATGGAGAGGCCGGCTCCTTCTGCAAGAGCCAGGGCACCCGGCATGCAGGGTAGGGCTGCCTTCACCTGGGTCCTCAGTGGGACGTGGTTGCCCCAGCCCTAAGCTGGGCCATCCCACGCCAGGAGGGAGTTGTGCTTTTGTCAGAAGGACCTCTTGGGCAGGGCTCGTGGGGCCCGTTAGAGAAAACCAGAGCTGGACAGCAGTTAAAAAGATAGATTATATTCGCAAACTATTGCAATCGGGGATACGAGAACTTAGTATATAGAAGTGAGCTCACTTCCAAATACAGCATGGGCAAGTGGAATTTACTGCCAAGGAGCAGGGTACAAAAGCAGGGGTCAGTGGACAAAAGTTATGGAGAGGAAGCCTCGAGTCAGGGGGCGGGGCGGGAATCCACTGAAACCTACCTGACAGGATACCTGCTGAAGGCAGGCCAGGCTGAGCAGATAGCAACATTGGGCAGCAAGAATTTCAAGAGTTGGGGCTTCTCATGGAGCTGGCTTAGCAAGACTCTTGGCTGAAACTGGGCAATGTGGGCTATACATGGACACATGCCAAGGTCCAGGCCCTGAGGACTTCGGGGGAGCCTGACTAGAGTTTGTCAGGGTCCAGCCTGGGCAATGCTCCTGCCTCAGTTACCTTCTCTACAGGTGGGAGTCGGGGGAGGGACAGTCTAGCGCCTGGTTACTCTGGAGCCACTGGGGATAAGGAGAAGCTCGGAATCTTCTCAGAGACTGTGCCCCCAAATTCTAGTCAGGAGAGAAGGAAGGGCTCCCGAAGGCGAGCCTGTGGACCGAGCGGTCCTCACTCTCCTGATCTGCCTTGGTTTTTTTCTTCACCCACCAAAGCTCAGAAGGAAGCGAGCCCCACTAGTTCCTATGCCTGACGGAACTCACCACAGCGCAATCAGTTTGCCCCAGGGCATCGCTGTCAGTGCTTCCAACTGGTGGTGTGTTTGGCAAAGAGAGCTCTGATCATCATGCAGTCGCGCCCTTCTTGATTTGTTTAATGAGCAGATCCGGGGTGTGCCTTGTAAGCGCGAATCAAACGTGGTTGCTATTTCCGAAGTGACAGGCGGCTAGGGGGGAGGGTGCGCAAACAATGCGGGCTCACCGAAGCTGTTAATCCTGACTCAGAACTTCGCAGATGCCAGTAGTTCTTAGCAAACACAGAGCGCTTTGCAGCAGCTTGCAACCACTTTAGGAGAGCTTTTGCTGTTCTTTTACAGATGAAACAGCTGAGGTTCCGGAGAGGTGAAGTCACGTGACCATGACCGCCCGCTCCCCAGATGGCTGAATCGGGATTCGAACTCAGATTGGGGCCACACGTGTAGCGTCTGCCTTCCTACTCTGGAGTCTGAAAACAGAAGTTGTGTCTCCAGGAGTCCTCTGGGCAGATCCGTGGGAAGGGCAGCCTAGAAGGGGAGCCGAGCGAAGCACAGGGGTGGAGATATGTGGCCTCTCTGTGTGCTGGCTGGGGTGGGGGCGGGGCTGCAAGTGCCTGAAGGAGAGGAGGCTGCCCAGGGAGTCTCTAGCCGTCCTAGGTTTTGAATCAACACCAGGGCCTGGAGGGGAACCCGATCCTTAAGCATGAGTATCTGATCAGCATTTGAAGCCCTTGGCTTGCAGTCCTCAGCCTCCAAGGAGTACAGGAAGAGGGAGGAGTACTGCAGCAATTCACAATCCCGGACATCCGTCTGACAGCTGTGTCCTCGGGCAAGTGACTTGCTCTATCCTCAGGTGCTTCAGCTCCTCCTTTGCGAGGATGTGACAGTTAAGAGGGGGAGAATATACATAAAGCACGGTATCTGTTAGACCACTTTGAGTTCAAGCCACGGAAAAGGTGGTGAATTTAAGAAGGAACTTAGCTCACAGAGTTGGCAGGGAGATGGGCCGACTGGGCCCAAGGGCAGAACCAAGGCACCTACGGAAGAGAACGGTCGGGTCAGAATGTGAAGATGCTAGAAGGAATGGCTGGAGGAAAGTCAACCCCTTCCAGACCTGATTCTGTGACCCAGATCCAGATTCTGGGGGGGGGGGGGGAGGCTGTGACAGGCCGCTTCCTGATGAGGGCTGGGCTGGGAGCCAAGAGACGGAGGATGATGGGAACAAACAGGGCGTGGTTAGGAAGGGAAAACAGACATGATGTCTACGGCTTGGGCTGGTGTAGCATCAGGCACTTCCTCCTAAGTCTCTCCTCTCCTCCTCTCTCTTCCTCCTCTTCTTCTTCCTATGACTCTTTCCCCTTCTTTCCTCTTCCTTCTCTCCCCGATTCCCCAGAATGGTGGGTTCTCATCAACTTTCATCTAGACTGTAGCATCTGCCCTGCCTCTCACCTCCCGCTGACAGCTCACCCACGCACCTTGCAGCTCTACTTCTAAGATGTAAATATTGTCTTGTTACTTCTCTGCTGAAAAGGCTCCAAGATCTTCTCAACAATGCAGGATACATCTCAGAATTCTGAAGCTCGTCTGCCTTTCTGGTGTCAGCCCCATTACCCCACACTGCTCCTCTCTGACCCATCATTTTTGCAGTACTCCAGGCCCCGGTGTTCTCTCTTCCTGAAATGCACCATCCCAAACCTGGAGAGCTCCTGTTTATTCTTCAGCTCCCTTCCAAATGGGGGATGGCTCGCACGTATTACAGAAAAAGTGTGCATCCAAATGACAACTGATCAATGACACATGCATGTTATTAGAGATTTTTAAGGACCTGGGTAACTAGCCCAGATGTCATGACATACCTGGGACAAGGGACTTACCCAAGGTGATGTGGCAGGTGATGATGGGAGGGCTCAGGTCGGCAGAAGGGCAGCCTCCTGGGTGCAGTTTTGTGGTTTGACCTCATAGTGTCACCAGTTGGTTTCTGGCGCTTTCACAAAGTAGAGTTTTTTCCTTGTCTTCCTGCCTCAGGCAGATGACAGTCTAAGGAGCCTGTGTGAAGCCCTCGCCTCCAACTCTGGAGCGTCAAACAGCTCATGCTGTTTCCCCATCCAGGGATGGAGAGGCGCTTCTGATTTTCAATCTTTTCACTTGGTGGGCTTCTAAAAGTTCCATTCCACAGGTCACAGTTGCTTTGGCCATGGCTCAGGGTAGGGACCTTTACACTAGCCTGCCTTCTCTCCTCTGCCTCCTTTGACTCCTTTGGACAGTTAATGCTTCTGTCCTCAGGGGTCCCACAGCATGAGCAGTGAGGTCATGGATTTACTGGCTCTGGGCTCTGATATGGGCAGGACCAGGAACCAAAGGCAGATCGTTTGTGGCGGGGACATCAGGAACTGGGAGCTGGGGCAGGTCCATCCACCTGTGAAGGGAGTCTGGAACAAACTGGAACTCCTACTTGGGGTTAAGGCTTGAAAAGCCTGCATCCTAAGAGGGCAAGTGGTCCAGAGAAGGAGCTGGGAAGACAGCTTTTGGGCCAGGCCTTGGGCCAATGACTGGATCAGTCATGTCCTCCATATTGGCATTTTTGGAAGCTTGAACTCACCATTGCAAAAGTTGGTTTAGGGCTGAATACTCTGGAAGGCCAAATGAGAGCAATGACAAGATCTGGGAAGGTGGGTGTGGGCACGGAAGGTGAATATAGTGAGAATGCCAAAGAAAACAGAACGACTAAAATTCCAAAGCACATGGGAAAACTAATCATAATGAGTGAGAAATAGAATCAACAATAAGGTGATGACTTCACTGCCGAGGAAATGGAAATAAGGGAAAATTTAAAAAAATTAAGCATTTTGAGACCTTCAAAGAGGAAAAAGTGTTTACAAAAATAATAAGAACCAATAAAATGAAGCCAGAAAGATATAAATCAAGAACAGATTGGCTTTGTGAAAGAACTGATTAGAAATCTGGGTATAAAAGTCATGCTAATCAAATCAATAGGTGAAAGAGTCAAAGATAGAATTAGTGAAAGACACTTACAGGTATAAGGAGATGAAAAGATGGAAAAGAATTTAAGAGGTAGGTTGGAGGGGGGAAATGACACAGAAGGAGTAGAAGATGGAATGACTGAGAATCTTCTATAATTTAAGAAAGACATGACTTCAGAGTAAAAGCATGCACAGGACGTTGAGCAGGACAAATATAAGGAAATTGAGAGAGAGACCCCCCAGAGATCAGGTTAGTCCCCCTACCCTCCCAACCCCAGGTCACCCTCTCCTCATTTGTGGAGACTGGGACACAGGTCATGATTGTTCAAGAGGTGATTGGGCTCCATTGTCTGTCTGGATTTTATTTTTATTTTTTTGTTGTTAATGTTTTATTTATTTTTGAGAGAGAGAGAGAGCGAGAGAGAGCGAGCATGAGTGGGGGAGGGAAACAGAGAGAGAGGGAGACACAGAATCCGAAGCAGGCTCTAGGCTCCCAGCTGTCAGCACAGAGCCCGACGTGGGGCTCGAACTCACAAACCTCGAGATCATGACCTGAGCCAAAGTCGGACGCTTAACCGACTGAGCCACCCAGGCGCCCCAGTCTGGATTTCACATGCAGCAGGTAGTCAGAAGGTCTGGTGCCTGGTGTCTAGAAGGTGCTCAATAAACATGTGGCAATTAATAATTTTATAACCAGTGAGTAAGTCAGTGCTGGGAGAAACCAGTGCACACGTCTTAGTGCATGGCCAGGGTGCAGGCCATGAGAATCACTAGAGTGGAGTCTGGGAAATGGCCACGGACAAGCTCATGCCCCTCTCTGGCTGAGCTGGCCAGGCCTGCTGTCACTTCGGAGGGCCGCTCTTGGGGCCAGTGTGCCCGGGGGCAGTGTGAGAGAGCTGCGTGCCCCCTGCCACTCAGACCATGCTTGGTGATCGGGGATATCTGACCGGCTTCCCCACCCTGGAGAGCGGCTGGCCCAATAGAGGTGCGAACTCATTCCCCTTAAATATGTTATTAGCAAGGAGTTATTAATAGAAGAGCCCTACTAGCAGCACGATCAACTAATATTTATGGACTCCAAAGTGCTTCGTGCTTGTTATCTCATCTAATCCCTATAATAGCCACAGAGGGTGTTATTTGTGTCATCATTTTATAGGCTGGAAAAAAAACTAAGTTTGGAGAATTGGAACAAGCCGCCTGAGATCCCTGAGCTCCTGGTGGCCCCTGGTCATTGTCCTCTGCCCTCCAGGCCTCTGCCCTCCCGCTTGTCCAGAAACAAAGATTTACTGAGTAACCGAAGAATGTATCCAGTACTGTGCGGCCAGCCATGTGTAACGTGTTCCTAGGCATGAGCAATCTTCAAACACGGAGGGGGCAGGGAGCGGAGTGTATGGAGGCCTAGAACTGACTGACGCTGCGGGGGTGAGGGGGCCCCTTTCGGGGAGGTAAGGAAGAGATGCGAGATGGGACAGTCCCTGCCTCCTCCTGCACATCCAGATACAGTACTCACGGCTGCATTGCTAGCATTTCATGCATAGACTTTCGTTTTATTCTTTTCCTTCACGTGTGACCTGTGGACTTCACGTGACTGAAGATCTATACCCCCCTTTCAGTTGAATGCATCCTTCCTGAGTCCTGCATACTTTCGTTGAGAGTTTTCCACTATTTTATTATTTATTATTTTATTCATTTTTTTTTTATTTGAAAGAGAGAGAGAGAGAGAGACTGTGAGTGGGGGACAGGGGCAGAGGAAAAGAGAGAGAGAATCCTAAGCAGACCCCACGCTGACTTGAGGCTCGATCCAATGACCCTGGGATTATGAACTGAGCCGAAATCAAGAGTCGGATACTTGACGACTGAGCCACCCAGGCACCCCTAGAGTTTTCCACTATTTTAATAAAATCAGGGGAAAAGAAATAAAGCATTGGAATAATGGACAAATACTGCTGTCCAGACGTGGAAGTCTTCGGTCTGGATGGACTGGACCAAGTAGAACTTAACGCCCCCACCCCCTCCCATAGCTGTGAATGAAAGTCGAGTCAGGCACGGGCAAGACCATATACCAGATACGCTAAAGGACAGGTGGTTTAAAAGTAGAACATGTGGGGGCCTAGTTCAAAAACGAGAGGCTTTGTGTTGGGTGGGGTGGGACAGGGAAGGAAGCCTGGGGCACTGAGCACAGGTCCCAAGGCACAGAGCAAGCAGGCAAAGCATGAGGTGTAAATGCACTGGGGCCCACGGGGCTGGTCCATCTGAGCACGGCTCTGTCCAGAGCCAGCTTTGCCAAGAATCTGGCCACTCAGCTCCACCGAAGAGCCATGGTTATGGTGACCACTGGCTTCAGAATGCCTACTTTCATGTCACTTATCAGTAAAGTCCCTGCATTTGAATTTCCATGTGATGGGGCACCTGGATGGCTCAGTCGGTTAGAGTGTCTGACTTCGGCTCAGGTCGTGATGATCTTGCGGTCCGTGAGTTCGAGCCCCGCGTCGGGCTCTGTGCTGACAGCTCAGAGCCCAGATCCTGCTTCGGATTCTGTGTCTCCCTCTCTCTCTGCCCCTCCTCCACTCTTGCTCTGTCTCTCTCCCTCAAAAATAAATCAACATTAAAAAAAATTAAAAAGCAAAACATGCAGAAGCTGATGATCGCTTCTGTTTCCCAAACATCGATTCATAAAAAAATCAACTGACCTATTCGTGAACGACTCATTCAGCAAACATTTCTTGTGTGCCTGGCCACCTGGAAATGACTCAGAGGAAGCCTCACCCACAAGGAGCTCACAGCCACAGCAGAGAAATCGTGTGGGGTGGAAAGTTCTAAGTGGTGATTAAATTGCACCACTGTCTGTTGATTGGAGCAATCTCCTTGGGACCCTCCCAAAGCTGTGGTTTCTGAGCGAGGTGCTGGATTTCAGTGTTTCTATACACACACATTCTGAAGTCAGACTGGTCTTCCCCTGGGTCATCTAATTGAATGTCGTTTACTTGCAGAGAAAATGCTACTTGAGAAGGGAAATGAGAGGAATGCAGGAAAGAAGCCTTTGTGCCGCGGGGCGGGCTGGGGCTTGGTAGAGGAAAGAGGCAAGCAAGAGTGGGAGGGTGGAGGGACAGGAGCCCTGGGCCAGGGGCCTGGCCGCCCTCTGCCACGGTGACAGAACGTGGCAGACACTGTGTATTCCTGGGGTTTGTGTAGGACAGAAGGAAGCCCTTATCTGTCTGTCTTGACAGAGCCGCTGAGCAGAATGAATCCCTTTTGTCTGCAGGCTCGAACCCTCTGCACACTGTGCAGCCTTGGCCTTGTCCCCACAGGGCCTCCTGCCCCGCTCCTGGGGGCACTTAGCACCTTCTAGAGCGAACTGTTCATTACTAGGTCTCTGCTTTGAGACAAGGAGTCGTCGAGGGGCCCTCTCTCACCTCTGAGTCCTCAGTGCCGGGCACAGTGCTGGACAGGGGCACCAGGTCGCCTTGCCAAGGGTGGGAGGGAGAAGGATAAGGGAGCACCCCAGGGGCATGGAGATCAACGCTTGTAGCCGGTTTCCTCTTTGTATCACCCTGAAGGTCCCTCCCAGCATTCCGTTCCTCTTCTTCCTCCTCACAGCCAGATGCTGAGATGCTGGCTCTTTCCATAGCACTTTGCCTGCCAGATGAGAAGAGAGGGCATCGGCAGTGACCTTGGAGAGGGGAGGGTGCTTCTGCTGTTTGCAGAGGTGCAGGCAGCATGGGGTTACACCCTATTGGCGCTGCCGGCCAAGGGGGGACCCCAAGTGCCATCGCTCCAGGCTGTCGCTTACTGACCTCGCTTGGACACATCACTTCTGTTCACTGAGTCTGTTTCCTCACCTGTAAAATGGGGGTAATAGCATCAACTCCCGGGACGATGTGAAGATGAAGTGAGAGATACAGCATAAGGCCCTTGGCACATTACAGACCCAAAATGGAGGCTGTCGTTACGTATTCTGGGCCTGAACCCACGGAGGAGATTCCACAGGCGGATGACGCCCGAGTGTGACCAGCACTGTGGTTCGCTGTGGCCTTGTTACGTGATGTTGAACACACAGGACAGAGCGAGTGGAGGGAGCACTATATCGGGAATCGGAAGAGGCCTGAGGTTTGAGTCTGGGTTCTGTCTCATTGTAGCTGTGTGACTCTCTGCAAGTGAGTTACCTTCTCTGAACTACTGTTTTTTTCTAAATTGTTTAATATGAACGGAGTCTTTCAGATACTCTCTTTAAGAGTGCAGACAGTGATCTCCAGAATAAAGGCAAATGTTACCGTTTTCCTCCTGATAGGACATTTCTTCCCCCGGAGCTTTAAGCTCACAGGTGGCGGGTGGGCTCCTGGCGATTCCCGGGCAGTGACTGGCAGCCTGGTGAAGCTGATACCAAGGAGCTGTTTTCATTGTCGCTGTCTGATCCCTTATCAAAAGGGCACCAAATATTTACCCAGCTCTCTGGCTGGCAGTGGGAGTGCTGGTCTAAACATTATGACGGGGCGGGGATGAGATCGAATCAGGGGCGTCCTGGACTCCTCACCTACACCCCCAGATCTAATTACGTCACGTTACCTTTGATGGCCCAGAGCCTATGAGGGCTCCCGGAATTGTGAGCCACGGATTTGGTGAGTAGCGGAAACCACAAACCGCTGTGAGTCGTGGGGAACCGCTGAGAGGCAGGAGCGGCTCCTGGGGGGCTTCCGGCCAGAGGACTCTCATAGAGGGAGCACCATGACACAGAGAGCCGCAGGCAGGCTGCTTGGGAACCAGAGCTGGGGCTGTTGGCTCTGGCCTCCCTCCCTGAACGGCGGGCAATAGGGGGAGCGGATACTAGGGTGGGAGCATGAGGGCAGGACCTAGGAGGAGTGGGGAGCACTCCCCCCACAAAGCTAACTATTGGCACATGCAGTCCAGCAACGCTCCCTATACGCCCCCAGCCCTAGAGGCCGCCTTCACTCCCTCCAGGCAACAAAGCTAATAATGCTTACAGCAGCCTCCCAGTCTAACTCTCAGATGGACCTTCAAACAACACCCTCCAAATATTTGTGGAAAAAAACCCGACAATTGATGAGAGACACCGAGGAAATCGAGTTAAATGAGCAAGCAGGAGATTTAAAAGAAAAAAAAAAAACAATTTAAGAGGGATGGGTTTATCTAACCCATTAAACGAGAGCAAGCAATTTTATTTTGAAAATAAGTAATGAGGTTTGGGCAATGAAAAATATGATTGTCAAAATACATTAAAAAAAACTAAAGGGATGGGACTCCTAGCCACAGTAGTGAAGAGGGAGTTAGTGAGCTGGAAGAACAAGACAGGGAATACTTCCAGAACCCAGTGCAAACATCATACAAAGACCATTGGTGGTCTACCGAATTCCAGCCTCCCCTTTTCCAGAGCAGGGGCTGGACTGTTTCCCAGTACTCACTGCGGGTAGATGTGGCCACGTGACTGAATTCCACCCAATGAATGCAAGAGGAGGGGCTGGGTCCCTTCTGGGTGGAGGGCCTGCTTCCTTGTTGCTGTTCCCTCTGGGGAGGGAAGGGGGAAGGGAAAAATAATCAAGTAGAAAATGGAAGAAAATATCAAAGGTGTGAAGAAAGCAAGACTAAATTTAAGGACCTATTGAGTGTCAAGCAGGATGAAAGGATAGAAAAAGAGAAAGAAATCCTGGCTTAAATTCTTGTTGTGAAATTTCAAAACACAAAGAATAGAGAGAAAATCCTAAGAAGGGGAGAGAATTAATAAATAAACTTAAGAAACGAGGATTAAACTAACATCAGTTTTCTCTCTTGGCAAAACCGAATACAAAAGACAAAGGAGCAGTATATTTAAAATTCTGGGGAAAAGTGGTTTGAACTTAAAAGGCTATACCCAGCCAATCCGGCAGTCAAGTGCAAGGGCGAAGTAAAGATATCGGAAGGGAGAAAGTTCTGTTTACCACTGACTTTATTACCTGTGACTATATTTGAAAGCATTGCTGGAAGATGTAATTCAGCAAAATGAGGTACGAATCCAAGAAAAAGATATGCGTTCCAAGAAATAAATGAATAAAGATACCAGTCAAACTCAGTGATTCCAAATCGTTGATGATGTTGTCAGTATAATATACTGATTATATTGTATATAATTATAATAACCTGGAACCAAGATTCTAAATAACCTCAACATTGGAGGGAAGTCACGAGGAAAATAGAAACATGTTAAAAATGGCAATAATATGAGTCACCCGGGTGGCTCAGTTGGTTAAGTGTCTGATTCTTGATTTGGGCTCAGGTTACGATTTCTGGGTTCGTGAGATTGAGCTCTATCTGTGCTTTTAGCATGGAGCCTACTTGGATTCTCTCTCCCCTCTCTCTCTCTGCTTCTCCACCTGCTCTCTCTCAAAATAAGTAAATAAAACTTAAAAGGAAAAAAATGTGAAATAAAAAATGCAAGTCTCTTTTTAAGAGAGGAGTCATATTTAATTAAAGGGAAACTACAAAGCAGGTCGCTTGGACTTAAACATGCTTTATCCATTCAAGTAATATATTGTAAGTTGCCTTCTCTGTGCTACGATGAAAATGGAAGGTTGTGGTATATTTATGACTCGGAGAACTAAAACACAGAATCAATTTGCTGACAAATCTGATTGATGTCAAGGTCTCAAGTAAAATGAAATTTTATTCTGCTCTAACTGTATCACAAGCCATGAATCCTCCCTGCTGTGTTTCCTGATGTTCAATATAAAGATATAATAATCATCTTTGTTATAAAGAGGTCCTTTGTTATCCACTTATTTTTCTACCGAGCATGTCATCACAAGTGTAATTTCTTAACTTACATATGCGTACGCACATCAAGGCTTTTGAAACGTATTTTAGTCATTTTGTAAAACGTGACCACCAGCAAAGGAGAGAGTGGTTATTCCAAAATCGTGCCTATTGTTAATCACTCCAGATGTAATTGACTCACTTCCTCTCCTTCCTTCCGGTTTGTTTTCTCACAATGTTATTACTGGGAGTTGCAATAGTTTATTCTGCTCGTTACTCCTGGCTATATATATTTAATGCAACCCTGAGTTAAAAACAAATGCTAAATAAAAAATGTAGTGTCAATATCAGATGTTGGCCAGGACGTGGAGAAACTGGATTCCTCATGCGTTGCTGGTGGGAACATACAAGGGTACAGCCACTCTGGAAAACAGGTTGGCAGTTTCTTAAAAAACAAACAAGCAAGCAAGCTAAACTTGCAACTTGTATTTGGACCAGGAATTGTACTCTGTATATTTGTGCCAGAAATAAAAATATTTTCACCCCAAAATTGTACACAAATGTTTATAGTGCCTTTCTTTGCAATAGCCCCAAACTATCAGAACCAACCCACAGGTCCTTCGGTGAGTCAATGGTTAAATATACGGTACATCCTTACTGCGGAATACTTCTCAGCAATAAAAAGAAACAAACTATGGCTGCGTGCAACAACTTGGGTGAATCTCCAGAGACTTATGCTGAATGAAAAGCCAATCTCAAAAGCCTACTTACTGCACGATTCCATTTATATCGCATTCGTGAAATAACACAATTATAGACATGGAGAACTATTAATGGTTGCAGAGGTTAAGGAATCGGTGGGAGCAGAGAGTGGGAACAAGTGGGTGTGGTTATCAAAGGTCAACAGAGGGATCTTTGTGGTGACTATTTCAATGTTGACGTTCTGGTTGTGGTATTACTCTGTGGTTCTACCATGAGGGATGGAGAGAAAGGGTACAGGGGATCTCTGTGTTATATCTTAGAACTAACTGCGTGTGACTCTATAATTATCTCAAGTAAAAGTTTCTTTTTTTAAAGAAAACATTTATTTATTTATTTTGAGAGAGTGAGAGCGAGCAAGGGAGGGGCAGAGAGCGAGGGAGAGAGAAAAGAATCCCAAGCAGGTTCTGTGCTGTCAGTGCAGAGCCCCTAGTGGGGCTCGAACTCACAATTTGTGAGATCATGACCTGAGCTGAAATCAAGAGGCAGACATTTAACTGACTGAACCACCCAGGAGCCCCTCAAATAAGTTTCAATTAAAAATGTGCTTCTGAGAATTTCTATACATATAACCCAATTCAGAATTTTATCTTTGGCATTAAGGTTCTCTTCTTGTTTGGGTGGGATATAAATTATTGTTCATATATTTTACTCTTTTTCTCCACATCTCATCAGAAGAGTTCCTGGTTCTGTTAATGTCAGTGGTAGCTCTGTGACTCGTTTTGGCTTTAGAGTGGGTGGAATACAGTTCCTTGCCCCCTGACTTTCTGCTCAGTCATGCAGCTTGCTTTGGCCAATGGATGTTAGCAAAGGTGACTCAAATAGGGCTGGAGACGAACTTGCACAATTGGGATTAAACCCTTGCACTTCTATTATCTCCATGAGTGAAGCGTTTGAACTTGCCCATCATCTGGGGACCCAGGATGAATATGGGTAGAGAAGCCTAAACCTCAGTGAGGAGCCAAGTTCTGTCACACCTGCAGCTCAAAGCAGAGCTGCCCCATCAAGTCCAGCTTAGCTCAGCTAAACCCAAGGTGACCTGTAGTTGTTTGTATGTCACTGAGAGTTTCGTGGTTATTTGTTACTCAGCAGTAGCTGACCCATACAGCGCTGTATCAGGTAAACATGTTAGGACAGCGCAGCTGAGCACAATTTGAGATGAGGACTAGAATAGAGTGGGTTCTTCATCCAAGACATACAGTAATCTGGTCGATATTTTCCTTAAAATCCCACCTACACCCATTTTGGGAGTTTCTGGATCAAAACACCTTTTATAACATGTTTTGGGGAGCTAACTCTATGTCCAGCATATAGCACATGTAAAACAACTTAAAAATATTTGTTGAGTAACTGTGGACTGTTTGAATGAATCCCAGAAGGTCCCAGAAGGCAGGGACAGGGACTGGGAGAGTGGACATAAACAGTGTAGGATGGACTCCTCTGATATTTCTCCCCTGTCTTCGAAAGAGGGATGGGTGATGCACTGTGGGCTGGTAAGTCCACCAGGGTGGCAAAAGACAAGGACTTAGAAGACTCTAGGGGAATGATGTCCCTTTTTCCTTGTCTTTTATTTAATCTCTGCTAAGGAGGAAAAATGCTGTTCTGAGCTGGTCAGCTTCAAGATCATGGCTTATATTGGGGGAAATGGAGCTTTAACGACAAATGGCAGCTGTGCCCTCTTCCTCCTTTCTCTCTGGCTGGTGGGCATGTCTTGCATTGCCTTTCTTTGAGATGGAGTAGAGAAGGAGCAAAGCCTTGGTAAGGAGGGGCGGGGAAAAGGCACAGGGCATCCAGCCTAACCGGGAAAGAGTTAGGAGCAGGGAGCCAGGGAAAAGCCAGCTGTCTGGGGTGGGACACAGGAAAGGTATTGGCTGCCAGCTGACATCCCTTATCTTTCTCTCCAGTGGCCAGAATACGTGAGTTTACAGCCTAGCCTCTTTATGGCCTCAGGAGGGAGCAAAGGCAAACAAAGAAGAAGTGATCCCGCAGGGGCTGGGGAGCCACCTCCTACAGCAGCTGTGCTTTCTTTAGTGGCCCTGCCTGCTCCCTGAAGAACTTCGAGGAAGACCAGGCCTTAGGGGCTGCCCGACCTTGAGGTCCCTCGTTTATATCTCCCTTTCAGGTGGCTTTGAAAATGACTGTGAATACATCCCCATCTTTTAGAGCTTTGGATCCTTGCCAGCTTGTCAAGAGCCGAAACCAGTCATGGCTCCATTTTAAATTGTTTTTAATGTTTTATATTTATTTTTGAGACAGAGAGAGACAGAGCATGAGTGGGGGACAGGCAGAGAGAGAGGGAGACACAGAATCGGAAGCAGGCTCCAGGCTCTGAGCTGTCAGCACAGAGCCTGATGTGAGGCTCAAATTCATGAACTGTGAGATCGTGACCTGAGCCGAAGTTGGACGCTTAACCAACTGAGTCACCCAGATGCCCCTGTTTTTGTTGTTGTTGTTTTGTTTTAGTCTTTATTTATTTTTGAGAGAGCGAGCGTGAGTGTGTGAGAGGGGTAGGGGCAAAGAGAGAGGGACGAAGGATCCGAAGAGGGCTCTGCACTGACAGCAGAGAGCCTGATGCAGGGCTCAAACTCACAAACCATGAGATCATGACCTGAACTGAAGTTGGATGCTTAACCAACTGAGCCACCTGGGTGCCCCTGTATACCTCTTACTGAGAAGGACATTCTCCTCCTTTCCAAAACACAACTACTGTGATTCAGGTGATTAGCATTGATGTATAACTACCCATCTCATCCCTAGGCTCCGTTTATCAGTGATCCCAAAATATTTAGATTTAGCTCTCACGAATCTGGTCTCCTTTATTCTGGAACAGTCTTTCCTTGACTTTCATGGCCTTGACATGTTCCAAGACTTCAAGGCCAGCTATTGGTAGTCTCCCTCACTTTGGGCTAGTCTGACATTTCCTCAGTATTGGGTTCATTTTTATGCACCTTTGGCAGAAATATCATAAGCAGTGACGTGCCCTTCTTGCATCCTATCATGAGTACATGATTCCAATTTGTAGCGTTAGTGATGGTGGTCGCTCCGGTCACTTTGATTAGGGTGGTGTCTTCTAGACTTCTCCACTGAAAAGCAACTAATTTCTCTTTGTAATTAATAACTATTTTATGGTGAGGTACACAGAAGCCGTGTAAATATCCTGTTGTTCATCAAACTTTCACTTTATTCATTTAATTATTTATATTGGAGTGGACTCAGGTTTCTATTTTGTTCAATGGGCTATTATCTATTACTGTCAATATTTATTTTAATGGTCACATTGTCCCAGATTGGGCCAGCGAAGGTCCCTTTGCCTGGATTCCAGGTCCTTTTAACACGATTCTTAGAGCACTCTGTTATTTTCTAGCCTCTAAGGATCTCTCAGGCTCATCTTGTATGTTCCCTGTCCTTTGGATTCTTTTAATGGAGAATGACATTGGAAGCCACATCTGGGTGTTGGGAGTGCTCATTGTTATTGGTGTCACTACTCCAAGGCTCTCTCAGTGGACAGAGCAAGGAGATGAGTGTGTGTGTATGTGTGTATGTGTATGTGTGTGTGTGTGTGTGTGTGTGTGTGTGTGTGTGTCACAACTACATTCATGTTTATATATACAGATCTTCCTTGACTTACGGCGGAGTTATGTCCTGATAAACCCATTGCAATTTAAAAATAATGTAAATTGGGGTGCCTTGATGGCTCAGTCAGTTAAGCTTCAACTTTGGCTCAGGTCATGATTTCGCAGTTGGTATGCTGACAGCTCAAAGCCTGGAGCCTGCTTCAGATTCTGTGTCTCCTTCTCTCTCTGTCCCTTCCCTGCTTATACTCTTTGTCTCTCTCTCTCTCTCTGAATGATCCCTTGCTGGCTGGATTCCAGGTGGCTTTGGTCAATGGCAGGAACCCACAGGAGACTAGAAGTGGAACGAGACAAGTTGATCTACTTCTTTCCTACTTCCCTTTGTGTCAGGGCTGAGTCTCTGGTGACAGTGGCATGCCTCCAGACTAGAGCAGCTGATTGGGTGGCCTTTCCTCCACAGTCCCCTGACTCTGATGACACGATTTTCCTCCTCTCACTCTTGTAGCTGGAGAGTGGTAACTGCATTTGCTAATCTCTGGGTGCTCCCCCCCCCAACTCGTCCACACTTCTATAAGTTACCTTTCAATTAATGTCTCTTCATTTGACTATCTGGGGTGAATTCTACTTCCCGCTTAGTCTATCACTAATATGCTTTCATTTTCTTGGTTTTCCCTTCCTGGAAATTTTATTAATTGAATAATAGATCATTTGCATTAAACATCTATGTCTCTTGTTTTCGCTCTTAGGTTTTCCATTTTTTGTGTGTTTTTGCTCCATCTTATGAGCCATTTCCCTACCTAGTCCCAACCATCCCTTCCGATAAAATGTTTTTTAACTTCAGCAGTCATATATTTCATTCTCAAGGCTTCTTTCTTGCTTTCTAGGTCGCTCTTGTTTCCTAGCAGTCCGTTCTTGTTTTACAACCCCAGCAACTTTTTAAATCTCTCCAAGGATTAATGAAAGTGTTAGATCTCTTAAAGTTCTTTCCTGGTTCCCTAGTTACTTCAGTTTTATTTGGGGTCAGTTATTTTGTTTATTTATCTTGACCTGTCTCCTTTGTGCTTGATTTTCTAAATGCATGGGACTCTTCGGTTCTCTGTTCGTAAGAATGGGAAAACAAGCCGATTTTCCTGGATAGCCGATGTGGCCTTCCTTTGCTATAGCTCTTCTGGGAGCAAAGCAGGGCAGCTGCCGGGAGCTCTCTGTGTCAGCTAGCCATTAGAATGAGCACGTGGTGGGGCGCCTGGGTGGCTCGTTTGATTAAGCCTCCAACTCTCGATTTCAGCTCAGGTCATGATCTCACAGTTCGTGAGTTCGAGCTCCACATCGGGCTCTGCACTGACCGTGCGGAGCCTGCTTGGGATTCTCTCTCTCTCCCTCTCTCTCTGTCCGTCCTCTGCGCGCGCGCGCGCGCTCTCTCCCTCTCATTCCCTCGAAATAAGTTTTAAAAAATTAAAAAAAAGAGAATGAGCACGTGCTGGGGCAGGAAGATTTCACAGCGGCCTGGTTGTATGGGTTCGGTCTCGAAGAATGAGTAGGAGTTTTCCAAGCGGAAAGTGGGCTCAGGGAGTCCCCGCTGTGGAAGTGACAGCTACACAAGCCTGGACATGTCAAATGCATGACATTGCCTAAAAATGAGGAGTGTGAGTGGAGAAGGAGTCTGGGGGAGACACCCTAGAAGGGTTTAAGGAGAAACGGACCGATGTGAGACGCTCACCATTGAGGAGTGTGGGGCCTCTTAGGACCCTGTTGGACTAATTCAGGCGGGAGCCTGGGTCTGCAGACTGCTCTTTAGCTGCTGCTGGGAGGGGCTGCGCTGCGCTCCCGCTCAGGGAGGTCAAGGAGCACACAGAAGCCGGGGGCGTAATCGCAGCCCACAGATCTCCAGAGCATGTTTCTGTGCTAGGTTCACGTCTCACCTCATTTGTGCTTACAGCAGCCCTCGAGGTGGATTTTATTATCAGCTCCATTTTACAGAAGACAATTCGAGGCTTGGAGCGTTGGCTCCTGGGCCCGTTCTTGACCACTCACCACACTGGATCTTAAGGCGGTGATAGAAACAGAGAAATGGGCCTGATTGCAAATCTCAGCGCATTGCCAGCAAAGAAGTAGTGGGGGGCCATCCCCGCTTCCTGACGCTCAGCTTTCTCCTCAGACCAAAGAGAACTTGCAGGGGACCAAGGGGTCGATCTGCAAGCGGTTGAAGGCCAGACGCGCCTGATGGCTTAGTGCTTGCGTTCATCTCCAAGGTGATTCACGTGGAACATGCCTAAGGGAGTGGGAAGTGAGGTCCATCGCTAGGCTGTTAAGCAGACTCCTCCATGTCTGGGAGGTCAGACAAAAGGCCAGCCCCTCTTACGGCACAGGGAGAACCCTACCGAGCCCTTTCCCCAGAGACTGCAGAATGTAGCCTGTCTAGCTGGCAAAACCTCCCAGTCTGGGGTCCTGGCCCCAGGCTCCCAGGGGAGGTACAGTGGCCAGCTTCTTGCTTGTGGCCTCCGCTTTCTTGGGAGGGGAGCTTCAGATGCTCCCGCTATGCTGGGTGTCCACCTCTGCCGCCAGAGGGCGGTGTTTCCTTCCCCAGCAGAGGCCAAGGGTCTGACTGCCAGCTCCTTTAGTGTCCCTTTAACTAGGAATTCTGCCCTGAGGAGCTCCCTCCCCCTCTCAGGGGTACTCCAGTGTGGGAGGAGGAGCTCAGACTGCGTTCAGTTCCCAGCCTGGCCGGTTACACTTTGGGCGACTGAGCCAAGTCACTCTACTTTGGGCCGTGTTTCACTGAGAGATGGGATGATCACACTTCTCCTGGTGGGCATGAGGCTGGAATAAGGGCATCTTTCACCACCCGAGGAGGAGCCGCGGCCTGGCTGCCTGCACCTGCTCTGCGGTCCCGGCTCCTCAGCTCTTCTCTGACCCACCGGGCAGTGGCTCTTAAGTGTGTCCATGCGGCAGCCTGCCTGAAAGGGCTCACCGGCAAGGCCTCAGGGGCAGCTCAGGCCTCCACAGCTGCTTCACGAGAAGGCGGTGACGGCGTCTGAGTTCTTGCCTGTACAGAGAACAGGTGTCTATAGAGCTCGCTGGCAGTCGAGTAGTTTCTGGAGAGGAAATCTTCTTTGCTTTAGACTCCAGGAAGCCACTATTATGATTAGGTCCCGTTAAATGCATACTTGCCTGCCTTTGGAGAGACTGGTACCCTAGGGATGGGGGATGGGGTGACAAGGATGCTCATGGGCCACCTGTCTCTGCTGCAGAGCACAGAGGGCTGCAGGAATGTATCATAGCAGATGGGTCATTACAGGGTCCTTGCGAGCAGAGGTGTGGGTTTGGATCTGTTTCTTAGCTGAGTGACTGCGGGCGAGTTGCTCAAAGTTTGAATCTCACTTGGCTTCGTCAGGAAAGTGGGGATGAAAATGCCCACCTCCTGAAGCTATTGTGATGATCGAATAAAGTGATGTTTGGAGAGTCCACGTGTGCCTTAAGTGGCAGCTGCCATTCCAGAAAGGGCCACGGCCCACAACCCCAGGGCCATTTCCACAGATGAATAGTACCTCTGGGGTTACTTGGGAGGGGCGCCCGGGAGGTGTGTGTTGAGTTGTACACGTCGAAAATCTCGGAGCAGGTCCGTTAACTCTCAGGAGACCCTCCAAGCACATACTTGATTTTACAATATGGTCGCCTTGGGACAGAAATTATAAGTTAGTGTATTTAAAACAGGAGCGACCCTTTTAATAAATCCTATTCTGTTTTGGCCAAGTCCTGTGTCACCTGGGTTCTGATGGAAAAGCGCCTTCTCTGTTAATTCTCATTGCAACAACCTTGGAGGCTCTTCCAGGACCTAGAAGTCCCTGCGGATTGTTTCACCTGTGCTTCTGGAAGCCTCCTCACTAAACATTCTCCAGCCACACTGCCTCCTGTGGTCTCCAGGGGTCAAATGCCTCCAGCCTCAGGGCCTTTGCTCTGGCTGTGCCCTCTGCCGGGACCCCCCAGGTAGAGCTGACCTATTTCCCCACAGCAGCTCACCCTGCACTAACTCCTGAGCTAGTGCAGGACCCGGAGCTCCTGGATGACACAGGACAGGGACCCTGTCTTCTTCGGCTCAGTGTGCCCAGCAGGAGAGCCAGGCTCATAGGAAGCCAGCAATTAATATTTGTGAATGAGTTTCTGAAAGACAGGTCTTCTTAGGCCCATTTCGTAGATGAGGGAACTGAGGCCCAGGCAAGGCGAGCAGCGCAGTTCCAGTCTGGGCGGTGCGGAGCTGGGGTGGGCGTGTGGGGAGACCCGCGTGCAGCGGGGGCGGTGGGGCTCCGGGGCGCGGCTCCCGTGGCGGGCGCCTGGGTGTCAGGGCGGCCGGCCGGAGCGTCCCTGTGGGCGGGCGCCGGCGGCAGACTGGGCGGGCGCGGGAGCGCCGGGTGGCGGAGGAGGGAGCCCAGCGGGCCAGCGGCAGAGCGACAGGGCGGCTCCGCTCCGTGCGCAGAGAGCGCCAGGGCCACCGGAACGGGTAGGCGAGCTCGGGCCGCCGAGACGGGCCCCGTGGGTGCAGGGGTGGGGTGCGCCCGAGGCCCAGTCCGAGGGGTCCTCCGGGAAGCCGTGAGCGCTGTCTGCATCGGGGCGCCTGAGGAGGGGGTGTGGGGGGGGCGCTTCAAGGAGCCCAGGGCTCAGAGCCACGCTGCCCGCTGCCCGGGTCAGGGGTGGAGGGCGGGGAGGGCAGGGGGGGCGGCCCCAGCTCCTCGTGTGGACTTGGGCTCACGTAGCTTCCGTGTCCTCCCCTGAAACGTGGGTGGCTTGCTACCTCACCTTGTGGGCTGAGAGGAGAGGAGGTGAGGGGTGCACGGAAAGTGTCTGGGTGCCCGGGGCATTCGGAGACCGGGAGCTGTTTGTTTCAGGAAACAAAATAGACGTGTCCTTTTCCATTCTTACTTCATCGAGAGATTGATATGATTTATATCAGTTCTTAGTTTTCTTCTGAGTGGTGGGGAGCTCAGGCTGCAGGGGAGACCTCCCCCAGGGGTTCAGGGGTCCCCCCCCCACACCTTGTCTTGCCGGCTACCTGGGAAATACATCTGAAGGCATCCTTTTACTGCCAGTGCACAATAATCCCCTCCCCTCTCCCAGACTGGCCATCCCCTGCAGTGTACTTGAAGGACACAAGGTCTGGTCCTCACTGGGCATCTCTGAGGTCTGCAGTGGGAAGTGAGGGACAGTCTTCGAATGAGGTCCCTGGTGGGGGGGGGGCCCAATCTCTAAGAAGTGTCTGAAGCGGTCGCTGTGGTCACCGCTAGGCAACCCTGGGGAGTGGATACGATCACCCCGAGGGGGTCACTGCACTGCCGGAGGCTGCAAGGGACGGGCACCGGACACCCGGAAGGGACTGATACCTGCTCAGTCATAGTCAGTCATAGCCCTTCAAGCCGGTGTCTCCTCCTTGGGGAGCTGCACTCCTGTCCTCTGCCACAGCGTGGTCTCTGAGGCTCCAAATTGTGTCAGTAAGGTGGCAACTCTGGGAGTGTCATTGCGTTAGAGACCCCAAGCCTGGGTCAGCTTGGGAAGGACAAGGGCCTGAAGAGGCTGGGTGGTCCTTGGAGCTGCCGGGGAGGTGGGCGTTCTGAGCCAGCACGCTGGGACCAAAGGCCAAAGCATTCAGCTTGACCAACGGAGGTCCCTGGGGTACCTTCTTATTTAGCTGAGCCACCTACCAACACCCCCAGGTGCTCACTGGGGCCTTGGGCTCCGTCAGGCTTTGTCAGGCACATTGGGTATTCATCTCCGACCCAGCCTGTGCCCCTCCATTGCCACACAACAGCTTGCGTCGCTTTAGCACGGGCTCTACTTCCCTTCCCTCCTTTTCAAAATCTGTCTGGCGGGGCCCAGTGCCAGGGATTTCAGAGTCAGACTGACTGGGGTTCCAGCCCTGCCACTTACTGGCTGTGAGACCTCAGGCAGGTCCCTTCCTCTAACTGGACCTCAGTGTCCGCCTCTTGAAAATGGAGCAGATATTAGATTGGACCACATGAATCTGCCATGTTTGCAGGTCAACAATGGTTGATCATATGGTTCAGCCTCGGAACGCCTTCCTCCCAGGGCTGTGGTGTGGATTAACGCGCAGTGGAGTATCGGGCCCCCAAAGCTCGGTGAAAGCTGATGTCCCTTCTGCCCTCTGTCTCCAGAAAGGCGTGTGCTCTCCAGAGTGAGTGTCTCTCAGGCTAGTCGCTGGCCTGTGGATGGGATGGTCATCGACTCTGAAATGCACGTGGTGGGAGTGTGGCCCTTTCCAGCCCTGGAGACAGATGGGTACTCGGTTGTGGGGCAGGGCTCGGAGCAGGAGGGCGCTGCAGCAGGGCTGGTGCCCTTTTGAGGCCGGGCACTGGGCAGAGGATTGGAGTAGGGGATTCATCCCAGCCCTGTACCCTCCCGCAGGACTTCCTAAAGAGGCTTTGGGTCAGAGCTGGAGCCAGGTCCGCTCAGGGGCCTGCGCCTGGGTTTGTAGGACCGCTGTGGCCAGTTCCTCCGGGTGGAAGGGCGCAGGGTCCCCTCGGGTGGGGTTGGTGAAATGTGTGGGAAGAGAAGGAAATAACGTTTGATGAACACCTGCTACATGCCAGGCTGGTCTTGTTGCAAAATGGGCAGCTCAGCTTCCCAAAAGGTGGCAGAGAGAGCTCCTGACCATGACCTGGCCCATCGAATTTCGTTCTTTGTCCAAGGGACGAGATGGAGACTGAACCTGAAAGAATCTACAGGAGGGGGAGCTCCAGGGTCCTACCTTTCAGACACCCCCCTTCCCCTGAACCAGGCTGTCCTATAAGTATTACTCCCCCCCCTCCCCCACCGCCTCATACAACTGAGGAAACTGAGGCTCCGAAAGGTTCAGCGACTCTCCTAAGGCCACTCTGCAGATAGGTGGCAGGGCTGGAATTTGAACCCAGGACAAGCACACGGCCTGTTGGCCTCCTGAGGTTCCTGATAGGTTTCTCTGCTGTTTCCCAGATGCCTGTGGTGTCTCTATCTGTGCAGCAAAGGACACTGTTCTTGACCCCAGGGGCTCTCAGACTACCGGAGAGACAAACCTACAGCCTGCTCTTGGGTGAACCCCACTCCCAGCAGCAAGGTGACCCACTGCCCCAATCACTGGTCTCACTCTGACCATTCCTACTCTGAACCCCAAAGTCCCAGTTGGTGGACTTGTGGCTGGATCATGATCACTTTGCACCAGGCCCTGGTGGCGTCTAAGTCCAATCTCCTTTCTTACTCGATTCTGCTCAGGAGCACCTGCCCCGAGGGATCCTCTGTTCCGGGGGACCCGCACCTCTCAGCAGCTTCCGGAGAAGGAATTCAGCTTTCCTGCTGACCCGGGGCTCTTGGATTTGAATTACTGCCACCTTGCCCCTGGAGTGGGCTTCTGGAAATCCTCAGTCCTTGTGTGCAGAGGGCCTTTCTGGGGCGGAGGCTCATGGAGTCCTCCTGGTGGGCCCCTCCCAGCCTCTGCAGAAACCTACAAGGGCTTGCTGACAGTTTTGCTCCTTTCTGGGTCCCCTGGCTCCCCCGGTCCTCCATGACGCTTTCCTGCCTTGCTCTTTTCCCAGTGCCAGCACTTTCCTCCTTTGCCCGGTCCCACAAACTGCTGGGAAGGCTGGTTTGGGTTCAGGCATCCATGTGGTCTAGTCGGCACAGACTGGTGGGGGGTGTTCTGGACCACTTGTGACCATCCCTTGTGTTACTCCTTATGGGTTTTCTAAGAAGGGGTCTGCAAGCCAGGCAGACCCCCCAGTGCCGTCTCCTTTGGCTCTCCCTTTCCTCCTGCCCTGGCCCTCATCCTCAGTCTATTCTCTATATCCAAGTGATCTTTCTTGAATGGACTTGCAGTGGCTCTCCCAGCATGCCTGCTCTGGCCCACCTCTCTGGTCTCATGCTTACCATTGCCTTCCGTCAACTCAGGGATCCAGTTGTTCTGAACTGCTCGCTGTTCTCTGAGGAGGCTCTGCTCTCTCCTATCCCCCCCACCCCATCTTTGCCCATGCTGTTCCCTGCACCTTGAATTCCCTCCTCTGTCTTGCCCATTGGGTGGTTGACTCCTTTTCAACTTGGGGCCCTGGATCAATGTAACTCTCTCTCTCACCTTTCTGCTTCCTCTCTCATCTCCCTGCTCACAGGCATCCCATTGCTACTGGTTTTGGCCATGGCAGTATGGCCTTGAAGTTCACCTGTGTTCTGGGCGGTCAGTTCCTGTGGTCTGGGAGGGACACGGCTGTATGCCATCTTGGCCTTTGTTTCTAGCATGGGGCTTGGCACATGTTTATCGAGTGAAAGAGTGAATGAAGAAGTGACAATTTTCTGGAGTTTCCATGAACTCTGCTGTGATCATGCTGTCCTCGGCCAGTTTGGAGCCACTGGTATTGCGCCCCACCATTGACCCAGCCCTGGCTGATGGTCACCCAGAGCCTCAGGTTTCTGTGGCATTCGCTGCTTCTGAACACAGTGCACCCTAACCCTAACCCTAACCACTGCACTTTTATGCAGCTTTGGCTGCTCTTGGAGTCTAATACCGGGCTTTGCATTTGCCCTTGCTAAGTTTCATTTTGTCAGATTCTGTTCCAAATAGCCCTTGCTGCCAGGAGATTGTAGTGCCAGAATAGTACTCCTACCTCTGAGATTCAGTAGGCAAAACAACCAGGCCGTAAACTGTTAGTTGAATTCACGACTTGAAATGGCGGAATGTACCTCATCTTTATAAGCCACATTAAATACACGGTGAGCGATGTTCGTGATAGTTGACAAATAGACATCACTGCTTTCTGGTTAATTTTGGTCACACTCTATAAAAACTGCCTTTAAACTAGCACTTGATGATGAAGAACACATATATGTTCACAAATGGACGTGGCCACTATGTAGGACTTACAGAATATCCGAAATAGGGTCTTCCTCTCTCTGAAGAGTATTTATCAACGTGGGGCTCAAGGACGAAGTGCCCAAGAACCACACAGGCCGTTTGTTAAAGGACAGATGCCTGGGCGCCATCCCAGACTCTCTTAACTGTCTGTCCTGGTGAAGGGCTCTGGAGTCTGCACTTTTGACGTGCCCCTGGAATGGGTCTGATGCTTCCTGAGGGCTGGGGACTGCCTGAGAGTTTAGCGACAGCTAGAGATGCCGTGGGGAAGGTGTATCACAGTGGTGCGTGGAATGATCTGATGACTTTCCCTGTCAGAATATCTGTCACTGGCATTACTATCTGGAGATTCTGGAGTCTAAATCCCACTTTGGTCTTGGCAGAGGGTCCCTTGTGTTGAGGAGACACCAGGGGAAAAGAGATGTGACCAGGCTGCTGTGTTTGGGAACTGCAAGCTGTTTTGGGTGACTTCAGCATAGGCAGGTCAGTGGGCAACCATAACCATGGCCCATAACCTTGCTACATGTGTAGCATGATGGCGTGGGGGGGAGAGAGCCCGTGTGCCGATGACTCAGTATTTTTGTACCTGGCAGCCTTCAACTCTGCCATGTGTCACCTGAGAAACAGGGCTGACAAGGCAGGTAGGGGTTGAGGCCAGAAGGGTGTACTGTGTTTCGAGCTCTGAGATTTGGTTCTATTCTCAAGGGCATGGGGTGCCCTGGAAGGACCTAAGCACACGGTGGCATTTACTGCTGTCTCTATTTGGATAAGATGTGACAAGAGGACTTCTACCCATACTCCTTAAGCAGTTTTGTCTTTGAACTCTGCTTATGAAAATCTAGTTTATCTATCATTAAAACAGCCTGGAAGCCTGAGGTCAGAAGGAATTTGTAGAACAAGTTCTGGCATCAGACCTGGGTTCGTATCTGAGCCCGGTTACTGATTAGCTGTGTGACTGTGGGCAAGCTGCTTTATATCTCTGAGTCTCAGCTCCTCTACAGCAGCCTTGGGATGGAAGAAGCCATGACCCTCTCTACCTGGCCGCCACTTCTCCTTGGAGTCTGCATAGGAGGCCTGATCACTAAGTACCGTATGTCTGTTTGCTTTGTAGGTATTGTCACTGAATCTTCTGGAATCTTCTCACCTGCACCATGAACATCTCTCACTTCCTGGCCTTGCTGCTCCCAGGATCCCCACAGGGTCAAAACAGGAGCAGGTCAAGGGGCATTCCGTACAACTTTTCTGACCACTGCCAGGATTCTGTAGATCCGATTGTCTTTATTGTCGCCTCTTATAGCATCGAGACTGTTGTGGGGGTCCTGGGCAACCTCTGCCTGATATATGTGACCATTAGGCAGAAGGAGAAGACCAATGTGACCAACCTGCTCATCGCCAACCTGGCTTTCTCTGACTTCCTCATGTGCCTCATCTGTCAGCCGCTCACAGCCATATATACGATTATGGACTATTGGGTCTTTGGGGAGGCCGTTTGCAAGATTTCAGCTTTCATCCAGTGTATGTCGGTGACAGTCTCCATCCTTTCGCTTGTCCTCGTGGCTCTGGAGAGACATCAGCTCATCATCAACCCAACAGGCTGGAAGCCCAGTGTCTCCCAGGCCTACCTGGGGATTGTGGTCATTTGGCTCATCGCCTGCCTCCTCTCCCTGCCCTTCCTGGTCAACAGCGTCCTAGAGAATGTCTTTCACAGGAACCACTCCAAGGCTGTGGAGTTTCTGGCAGATAAGGTGGTCTGTACAGAGTCCTGGCCACTGTACCATCACCGCATCATCTACACCACCTCCCTGCTGCTCTTCCAGTACTGCGTGCCCCTGGCCTTCATCCTGGTCTGCTACGTTCGCATCTACCGGCACCTGCGGAGGCGGAAGCGGGTGTTCCGCAAGGGCACCTACAGCTCGCGGGCTTGGCAGTTGAAGCGGATCAACGGGATCCTTGTGGCGATGGTGGTTGCCTTCGCCGTGCTCTGGCTGCCCCTGCATGTGTTCAACAACCTAGAGGACTGGTACCATGAGGCCATCCCCATCTGTTATGGCAACCTCATCTTCTTGGTGTGCCATCTGCTTGCCATGGCCTCTACCTGTGTCAACCCTTTCATTTATGGCTTTCTCAATACCAACTTCAAGAAGGAGGTCAAGGCCCTGGTGCTGACATGTCAGCAGAGTGCCCCTGTGGAAGAGTCTGAGCATCTGCCCCTGTCCACAGTGCACACGGAAGTCTCCAAAGGGTCTCTGAGGCTCAGTGGCAGGTCCAACCCCATTTAGCCAGGTCTTGGGCTTCTTCCATGCCATGGTCACTGCCAAGCTCCTTCACTTAGCCAAGTGGGCCAACTGCATCATTACTGGCATCATTACTGGCATTCTGCTGGACGCCATCCTTACTGGCTTTTTGGAGCTCAGAGAGGCTGGCAAGAACCCATTTTTGCAACCATTTGCATTGTGGAGACTGACATTCAGATGGTTCAGCCATTTGTTCCTGGGAGAATTCTGAGCGTGTATTCTGCAGGTCACAGTGTGCCTTGCAGCCTGAACAGGTGCCAGAGCTGGAGATGGTTTGCTCGTTGCAGGCAGAGTTCATTCTGGTAATTCAGAAACAGATGCTCAGCCTGAGACCCCAAGGGTTTCACCTCTGTCAATGAGACTGTGAGGTCACTGTGGAGTGAGGGAAGGAACACAGAGGGTCAAAGCTCTGGACCTTGGTCTGCCCCTCACTTCTTGGAAAGGTGATGTTGGTGGACAGGCTTTGTAAGTGGTCAAGAAGTCTAAGAAGGCAAGTTAGCACATCCTGTTGCAGAGAACGGATCCTGGTAACCTTGGGTCCTCAGGCTCCTCTGTAGGAGGAAAGTCACCCCCGAGCAGCAGGAATCCCAGGATTCACATCCTGCTTTATCTCTTCTCCTGCCTCTGCCACCTCATGTGGAAATAAGCCTGCATGTATCTCCCCTTGATAAGTACCTTGAGGGGGACATCTGCATTGTTATAGAGCTTGTCCTCCAAGCTCTGGTGGAGGACCTGGTGCAGGGAGAGGGCTCCAGCAAGGTTTGCCAGGGTAGGCTGATGGAAAACATGCTCCTGCTGAGTGCTCGGCTGAGCATAGGTGCCCTGAGCCACGGTCCACCATGGGAAGGGCTCAGGTTGCTGCAGCCACGCTCTCCTACCTGTCCTTCCTACCCTTTAGGACCTCTCTCGACAAGGCAGCAGGCCAGGGACTCTGTGACCCTTCCCCGTGTTGACCCACTGCCAAGGCTGACGGCACTCAAGGTTGTGACTCTGGTCTCTGTTCCACACTCTGACCACTAAGCCCTCTTGCTCTAGGTGATGTGCACTGTTGTTCCAAAGCCTCCCCAGGCCTTCAGTAGGGGCAGAGGCAGGGGGTTCTTGAGTTTGGCTTAATGGGACACTGGTTGAAAAGAGTAGGGGTCCTCCTTCCTCTAGCCCACCAGGGAAAATGGAGAAACGGCTACAATGAATGTGAATATCTCACCCATGGAGGTCTTGCCCCAGACCTGGATCTGCTGAGCCAGATACAAGGCTTTATCTCTCTGTGGCCCAGACAGGTCAAGATGGCTTCTGGGCCACTTTCAATGGGATGCCCAGGTCTGGCTCTGCCTGCTCACTCACATACCCTCTGGCAGAGTGGGCAGTGGCTAGACCCACCATAGCCTCCGGGGGCAGGATATTCAGGTGCCCAGAGCCCTCAAGGAGTCTCACTGGGAGGCTGCGAGGACCGCTGTTCACAGGACATCTGGCAGAGGGCCAGGCAGCAGAAGATTGAACAGTCACGTCTGACTGTCTCTCTGACCTGGCCCCTGACCGAGAACTTGTGCACCTGACACCCAAGACAAGTGATCTTTGAGCCACCAGCTCCCTTCCTGGAGCTGTTTATTTCTTTCCAGCTTTTGGTCACATCTCTCATTCTGTTCGTTTGCTGACTTTTACCCTGGCTTTTGGGATAGATTTTGAGCCACTGTATTGGGCGCAGCTTGTTCTTGTCCTCTGGTGCCATCTGCTGCTGGCTGCTCCAGGTAACCACCTGCCTATCCCAGCAAGATGTCCTTGACCAAGCTTCCCAAAGAATGCGGGGGCCTCAGACGCCTCCAAAGCCCATGCAATTGCCTGGGATTTATGCCTCATCACTCATTGCAGTGGTGCCAAGATGCTTGGGAACAAGGATGCTTTAGGGTGCCCACATGCTTGAGGACAGGGGGACTGGGCTGGGTATCTGGCAAAGGTGCTTAGCATTAGGAATTGAGATAGTGGCTGAAAGCTCTGTTGAGCATCTTCTGTGCTGTCCTCACCTTGGTTGGGTTGACACAACTTACCTGAATGGCTGGCTTCTGCTCCCAGTTCCTAATGACCCTTGGAGTTGTCTGGTTCCCCAGTATGCTGGGACCTTGCTGCTCGAAGTATGCTCAGAAGACCAGCAGCCTCAGCATTACTTGGAACTTGTTAGATCTGTGGAATCTCTATTCCCACCTGAGACCTATTGAATCAGAATCTGCATTTGATCAAAATCTCTAAGTCAGTGTTCAAGTTGGAGAAGCTTTGCTCTAGGAAACAGAGTGCCTGGAGCCTGGAGCCCCTCAGTGAGCACCTGTGGACACCCACTCTAGGATTTCAAGTAGAGCTCTAGGAATCCTAGTTCTGGAAAGAAGGCTTTAAAATGGTATTGCCGAAAAGATGGGTTATTCCACTGTGGTTGTTTGTCTCTTCTCTGTCTGCATGTGGACATATTTCTTGTGAGACCTGTTCATTCCTTAAATAAATATTTGCCAAATGAACAGTTTGTGTAGTTACATTCTTAGTGAATGTGCCCCTCCGTATTCTGCCTTGTTTCCCTTCAAACTGTATCGTCAACCATTCTCCATGTTGCTATATATCATTTTTGACAGCCGATTAAGGATTTAAAAAATGTGCCAGTGAAAGCTGGTACCTCCGGGCGATATCTCTCTTTAGCTCCTGGCAGGGCCTTTCTCTGTCCCTGCTAATGGGCATGTCCCTGATTGTAGTGGGGGGAGCCCTTCTTCAGAGGAGCATCAGGGCTGGATTTGGAGACTCATACTCATGAAGACCATCAGGGGACCCTTCGAAGGCGCAGAAGATTACTGAACCCTGGTGGTGGGAACATAGATCTTGCCTCACTCTAGCACTTCCATTTTCCAGAAATGACATTGGCTTGTTTTTTTTCCCATTATAAAAAGTGAATCATATAAATTCTCGAAAATATGCAAAATATGAAACAAAATGAAAAAGGAGACATGTGCCGCCACTCAAAGATACTCATTGTTTACGTTTTGGGGAGTCATTTCTTTAGTTTGTATATACAGAGTGTTAGTTTTTTGTTTTTTGTTTTTTTTTGAAAAACATGGTAGAGATCATACTGTAAGTATATGCAGATTTATATATAAAATATTTTTAACAATCTTTTTTGGCTTCACATTATAAGAAGTTTTTAAAAATTTTAATTTATTGTCAAATTGCCTTACATACGACACCCTGTGCTCATCCCAACAAGTACCCTCCTCAATGCCCATCATCCATTTCCCCCTCTCCCCCACCCCCCATCCATCTTCAGTTTGTTCTCTGTATTTAAGAGTCTCTTGTGATTTGTCTCCCTCCCTCTCTGTTTGTAACTATTTTTTTTCTCCTTTCCTTCCCCCATGGACTTCTGTTAAGTTTAAGAAGTTTTATTCATTCATTCAACAGATATGTCAGACACATGGTAGGTGCTGGAGATACAATGGTAAATAAAATAGACATTGTCCCTATTCTTAATGGAGTCTGTAGTCCGATGACTAGACCCCATTCTGCATCCTTAATTGTTATCTGTTGTTGGCATATTTAGATGTTTCTAGACCTATTTGTTATAGTTCTGTGATGAATTTCTATGCAGAGAACTTTTCTGTATTTGGAATTATTTCCTTAAGAGAGATTTCCAGAAGTGGAATTAGTGGGTCAAAGGGCGTGGACATTTTTCAAGGCTCATGATGTGTACTGCTAAACTGATTTCCAAAGAGTCCAGAATGTGCTTTGTGACTAGTGCCTGTTTTACTGTCCCCTGGCCACTGTTGAGGGGTTACTATTAATGAGCAGACCTCCATCGTTCACTAGATCCTGTCCACACTCACCTCCTGAACGTGATGCCAGCGTCCTTCATTTCTTGCGTTTTCCTTTACACAGAACTCCTCCAAAGGCTTGTCTAATCTTGAAGTCTCTGCTGCTTCTCCTTCCGTGCTCTTTTTTATTCACCTGTCCGCCAAATAACTCTTGCCAAGGTCACCAGTGACCACCGTGTTGCCAGATCCTGTGGCCAATTCTCAGTTTTTTTCTTTTGTGACCAATTAGCAGCATTTGGCAATTGGTCAATCCCTCCTCCTTGAATCTCTTTCTGTGTGTGGCTATTTCAGGACACTGTACTCCTGGGCACTCCTTCTTGGGCTCCTTTCTGGACTCTGGTCTTCCTGCCCTCAGAGTATTGGTGCATTCCCAAGGAGACATGGAGGCCCACCTCTGATCCACTAGGCAGCTCACTCAGTCTCCTGGCTTTCAACACCAGTGAACGTTTACATGTCTAATGCTCCCAAATGTGAATCTCTAGCCTGGACTTCTCACTGCTCTTGGATTTGTATATCCAGCCACTGCTTTGTGTTTACTAGATCAAACTTGGCATGTTCGAAAGCAGACTTCTGATTTGCTGCCTTGCCTCTTCTCCCTCAGTTTCCCTCCCACTCTTCATTAAATGGCAACTCTCTCATTTCATTTGCTTGGGTCACCGTCCTGGGATCAACCTTCTGTTCACAGCTCACATCCAATCCACCAGTGAGTTCTGTAAGTTCTGCCTTCAAAATGTATTCAGAACAATCACTTCTCACCTCCTCTGGCTCTGCCACCTGGTCCAAGCCATCACCATCTCTACCAGGAGGACTGCGGTGGCCTTCTGTCTGCTCCTGCTTAGGGAGAGCAATGCTTTGGAGCCTAAGTCAAAACCCTTCCCCGGCTTTCTCCCACTTTCAGAGCCAAATTCACAGTCTATGCCCTGCCTAAACTGGCCATCTGCTTATCTCTGACCTCACTTGTTACGGCTCTTCCCCTCTCCCACCCCCTTCAGCAGTGCTGGCCTCCCTGCTGTCTCTCGAACACTCTAACACTACTCCTACCTCAGTCTTTTGTACTTCCTACTCTTGCTGCTGCCCTCTGATATCAACATTTTCACTCCTTTGGTCCCTTCACCTTAAATAAATCTTTATCAGAAGATTACTTCCTCCACCATGCTATGAAAATACAACCTCCTCACTCTGCATTCCTACTTGATGCCACAGGACTTAGCACCCTATGACATGCTTACACACATTTATTGCTTCATTGTTGAATGCCTCACTTTCCCTTTAGGATGTGAACCCCATTAAGGCAGAGACATTATATGTTATATGTTATATATTCTTCCTCTTAATGGTGGAATACAGGCATTTGGTTTTGTAGGATTTTGGCCCTGGGTGTGCTAGCTGAGTGTGTGACTCTCATAGGCCCCCCTCTGCACCTTGGTTTCTGATTCTTCGCCTGTAATGACACTGGTTGCTATGCATTTAGTATCCCAAACTCTGTGCTAGACATTCTACAGGCATTGGTTCTGCTCAACCTTGAGATTGGGTAGATAAGGAAATGGGTATGGGGTAAAATTGTCATCCAGGTTTTGAAAAAAAGCCAGATTTGAAACCTGATCTTATGGATTCCAAAGTCTGTGACTTGGACTGTTACAGCAGAGAAGAAGGTTGACCAAATGACCTCTGATCTGCCTTCCAGCTTTTAGCTAGAGAGTTTGAACTTTATGGGTAATGGAGAGACCATGAAGGGCTTTAAGCAGGGGAAGGGCATGGTCAGGTTACAGTTAGAGAGATCAGTGAGGCTGAATTTGTCTGGGTTCTTCTAAAGCAGAAGCTGAGGCAGAGGCTTATTGGCTTTTCCTTTATTGGAGAATATAATCCCAGGGAACGAAGTGAGGGACACAGGGAATAAGACAGGAAAGGAGAGAAATCTAATTCAAAGATGTATTATTGAATTGGCTATTTTTCAAAGGCAACTAAATACTCGATCTATTGTGTAACTCTCAGGACAATCTGTCTGGAAAGAGAAAGAAGTAAGAATTTAACCATTTATCCCTGTGTTTCACTTGTCAACTGTTTGCCCCATGGAGCTGTGCATTCATAGACACTGAACACACTTTCACATGAACAGAACAGCTCCGGGGAGAGGTGGGAAGATGTGCTGTGAGGGTATAAGGTGAGGTGGCCTTGGGTCACACCTGCAGGAATTTGGTCAGAGCCTTGCAGAGCTGGACGCTCCAGTGGCCACTGGACCAAGCAGCAGATAAAGACGAGAGGATTTGCAGGTGGACCTAAGCGGTTCTGATGCAGGGCAGAGCTAGAGGTGGGACGGCTGGTGTTATCAGTTGAACTGTATCCCCCACTCCCCAATTCATATGTTGAAGTTTCAACCCCCAGCACCTCAGAATGTGACTTTATTTGGAAGTTGGCAGTATCGCAAATACTAGTTAAGATGAGACCATGCTGGAGTAGGGTGGACCCTTAATCCAATATGACGGGTATTCTTATAAAAGGAGGAAATTTGGATACAGAGACACACACACAGGAGGAATGCTGTGTGAGGAAGAAGGCAGATGTCTAGGTGTTGCTTCTACAAGCCGAGGGAGGTCAAAGATTGCCAGCAAACCATCAGAGGCTAGGAATGAGGCATGGAAACACTATTCCTCACAGCCTTCAAAGGAACCAACTGACACCTTGATTTTGGACTCCCAGCCTCCAGAACATTGAGACAATACATTTCTGTTATTTCAGCCACCAGTCTGTAATACATTGCCATGGCAACCCTAGCAGACTAATACAGGAGGGTAAGATTGAAGGCAGAGAGATCCATCCATGTGAGCTATTGTGTTAGCCTCTTGTTCACTTGCTGGAGACAGACCCCAACTCAATGTGGTGATGCTGAATTAGGGATTTATAGACCCATGTAATGGCGTGGAGTTCTTCCAAAGAGAGTTCTTTGGTTTTAGGCTAGATTCAGGGTTCAAACAATTACATCAGGGCTCTTCTTTCCTTGTCCCTTTGTCTCCACTGCTTTTTCTGATCTCTTAGTTCTACTGGTCTCTTCATGGCCCCACAGTCTCTACATGTGACAGTAAGAAGCTCCATAGCTCCTACCCTTGGTCCTCACCAGCCCAGGGAGAAGGAGCATAGCTTCTCCCATGCCCAGTCAGAACTCTGGGGAGGATTCCAATGGCTCAGTCCTGAACAGATGGCCATGGCCAAGTTCTTGCACACTTTCTTTAGCCAGGCCTGGGTCCCTGGGTCTCTGATCCAGGGGTGGTCACTTGAATCACATGGATGTGATAGGGTTACTATAGTAAGGGATAGAGGTAGTCTCCTAAAGAAAGTGATGCCAGGCAGCCAAAACACAAAAGCAGAAGTGGGCTTAGAGAGGAGAGATGGAGTGGAAAGATATTTAGGTGTGGAATGGACAAGATGACTTGGGGGTGGCGGAGAGAAGGAAGATTCCCACATTCCACACTTGGGCAAGTAGGTGTAAGTTGGTGCATTTAGTGAGATGGAGCAGAATTTGGGGGGGGTGGTAGTTTATCTTTGTATATATTGTCTGAGGTACACTTGGGCATGCAGATGAATGGTCAGATACTTAAGTCAGATATCTAGGGAAAGCTTGGGTCAAGGCCTGACCAAGCTATGCAGATGGGCATGAGATTGGGGTGTGGGGCTGATTTGGAGTTGGGCATGGGCCAAAGGAATTCTAGTTACCTGGAGTTGAATCTGGTTGGGATCCTGGGACATGGGGTAAGGGAGTGCCCAGCAAGTAGGCCCTGGTGGGCAGGGCAGAGTAAGTCAGATGCAGCAGCTGTTTTCCCAGAGCTGAGCCCACAGATGACATCAGACAAGTTGTCCTCACCAGGTAAGTTTTTCTATGGCCTCCCTTTAGAGAATCAAGGTCAGCTCCAAGGTCAAGCTTCTTGGCTGGAAGCTGGGAATTGTTGCTGTGACTTAGTGCTTTGCAGGGATATAATAATGCCTGAAAAAAATACTGAGAAGATCTGGAAGTTTCTCAAAGAAGAATCGTTGACTTCTACAGCATGTTGAGGGATGGTCTGGTGGTAGAGGAATGAGCGCAGCTGTCGTCTGTCTTAAACTGGGTCATGCTGACTTGGGACAGACATCTTTTGGTCACAAACCTCCTGGTTTGGCCTTGACCGGTGGTGGGGCTTCTCCCCAGAGTAACTCTTCAAGGTTCTGATACATTTTTTCAAGACTGCTGCAAATATGCAGACATAGACCAAACTGGAGCCCCTGGGTCCTGAGAAGACACTGGAAGGGGTTTGCAGAACATAATAGGATGCTTTCTTTGCTGAGAAGCAAATAAGCACTTCCTACCCTGGGCAGCTGGGAAGGCATCTGCAGAGTGAACTTGCCAATGAACCACAGAGCAGGAGGGTTCTTATGAATGTGGCTATGTAATCATGGCCCTTGAGGTTTCTAGTTGTTTAAATGTCACTATTTATTTGAAATTGATTCCCATCAGACTTTGAAAAGTTATCAATGCAATTGTGTGTCAGCACAAAGCTCTCTTAAAATATATTTCCTTTCATTCATAAAGCTGTTAATGGGCATTCGATTAGTCTTTCTCTTGACTGCCAAGGAAACCGTACCGAAAGTAGGGCACGCATTCAGAACAAAGAACCTCAACTCACTGGCGAAAACCCTGTGATAGCCTATCTCCCTCACCAGATAGTGTGCTTCGCGATGGCCAGCAGCCTGTTGCCACCTTGTAAATGTCACTTGCAGCCCTGTCTTGGTTTTATGACTTCAAGGCGCAGGGTGGAGAAGGGTAGAGCTACAAAAGATTTCCCGAATAGAGACCCCCCTTTTCCTACCTTTCCTTTAACAGACCTGTTTCTTCAACACACAGAGCTGGGGCAAGTGGGAGACTTGTACCTTACCTGGGCAGGTGTGAGCCTTGGTCTTTTCCCCTGGTTCCTGGATACTGTCAGAAGGTGCTGCCAGTTGGTGGCAGGGTGTCAGTCACATCCTGGTGGAAGGAATACTGAGGTCTCTTATCAGTATGTTTAAAAATTCAGAGGTAATGGCCTGCTCCACCTTGTTCCCCAGTACATAGCTTTAAAGCAGTTAGATATAGCATGGTTTATATAAGATGGTGGGTGCTTCACCATCTATGAAATCTGAGGTCTATGGCTGTGGGCAGGGCAGAGAGGCCTGGAGCCTGAACTGTGGGGAGAAGCATATGCAGCCGGTGCATTTCATCTCTTATTCATTGGCACCTTCTCTGCAGACGGCCCGATTGAGACACTGCAGACAGGCAGGTAGAAAAACAAGTACCATATGTAATGATAAATGCATTCATAGAGACAGGGCACAGGGGACCAGCCCATCATTCACCTCGAGGGCATTCGGGAGGATGTGCCTTTAAGTTCACAATGTGGGCAGGACCGGAAAAGGCTGACACTGGAGTGAGCAACAGCAGGAGGTAGCCGATCTATTGCATGTAGGGCTGGGGGTGCTGAAAGCAAGGCTGGGCGGAAAGGTGAGATCCGATACTGAAAGCTTGCATCCCAGGCTGAGCGGTTTGACTCTTCCCAGCTGGGGAGGAGAGAACACTTAGGTGTCTTAGCTGGGGGTACCATGATTAGATTGAATGTTAGGAGAGCTGCCTTCGACTGCAGTGAGGAGAAGAGTTGGGAGTGGTAACTAACATACTCAGCTCATTCTGGTTTAGCTTTTCTCTGTAGGTTGGCCTCACACAGGGGCCAGTTTCCCGCAAAGCTCCAAGGAGGCTGGCTGCAGCCGAATCCTGAAAAAGGCCAATCTTGGTGGAACAGTGCTGTGTCCTAAGCTGGAACCCTCCCCTCCCCCATGCCAGAGTGGGGCTGCTGCTCCCCAACTATGAATGCTGAGCTGGAAGAGCAGGCCAGATGACCAGAGGTCTGCTACTCCACACTACGATCAGATCCCAAGCCCTGATCCCACCAGGACAGGGGCGGTGCTTCCCTCATCATGAAAGCACAAGGTCTAGGGGCCCTCTCCTGGAGTCCGACATGGGCCAGCTAGATCCCTACACACTGCCCTGGAATGGGTCAACACATTTGTTCCTGGGCTTATCTCTGTGGGTTTCCCCCACTGAACCCTGCTCCAGCAGGCAGTGTGTGGGCCGCCAGGTAATTTTCCCTTGTTTGCATAAGGAG
This sequence comes from Paguma larvata, assembly GCA_030068075.1. Classification (NCBI taxonomy): domain Eukaryota; kingdom Metazoa; phylum Chordata; class Mammalia; order Carnivora; family Viverridae; genus Paguma; species Paguma larvata. The sequence goes on along the minus strand of CM057837.1, from coordinate 55,832,597 downwards.
TTTGGGCCCTGAGGCCATTTCCATAGCTTTTTGGTTCAGCTTGCTAAAGTGAGGCCACTCCCACTCACAAGTGCAGGTGGCCGAGTCCTGATGAACGCAGGCACGGGGGAGGGGGATGCGGCTGTGTAGAGCATCTTGAGCATGGGGGCCTGGACTGCCGTGACCGCCGACCTCCTCCTCAGCCCTTCTCCCCACTTCCCAGACCCCCTCCCACAACACACTCCCCAGGCCTGCCCTCCTGCCCAGAGATTATGAGGGCTCTGTGTCCGGTTCCGAGCCGCACAGGGTATGATTTGGTGTCCAGAAGGGGTGACTGGATGTCATAGAAGCCTTTTCACATCATGATAGCCATCTTCTCATTGTGGATTCTGTGTCACCCACTCCCTGAGAAAGGTCTGGAAGTTACTAAACACCGAGTCTCAGTTTCCATATTAGTCAAATGGGGGGCTTGGACTAGACTATTTTCAGGATCCTGTGCTCTTTTAGAAGAGTCCATGATTTCTCCATTTCTGACCTCTCCATGGAATGAAGCAGAAGGCCTCTTCAGGGCCAGCATCGGGACCAATGAATAGAATTCCCAGGGGCACACGGGTGGCTTAGCTGGTTAAGCATCCGACTTCAGCTCATGTCATGATCTCACAGTTCATGTGTTCAAGCCCCTGTTAGGCTCTGTGCTGACAGCTCAGAGCCTGGAGCCTGCTTCAGATTCTGTGTCTCCCTCTCTGCCTCTCCACACACACACTCTGTGTGTGTGTGTGTGTGTGTGTGTGTGTGTCAAAAATAAATAAACATTAAAAAAAAAAAAAAAGAATTCCCAGTACATGGTGGAGGTTTTCCGAATCTTACTAAATTCACAATCTCATTTTCATGAGGACTGTCCCCATATTTTTTTTTTTTTTTAGCCTGGCATCCGCAGGCCAGAACTCGATTCCGTGGCTCGGTTAGTTAATTTCGTCATTTAGGTTAGTGTTGGCCATGTCAGAGCTGTGCAGTTGGCCATTAAAGGCCAGACAACAGCATCATCAATCTGAGTTATTACTGAGCGCTGACGGACACATGGTGTCAGATAGCGAGCCATAAATGTCCAAAATGGTGAGAAAAAATGTGGGATGAGCTGAGTCGGAGACTCCCTTGTCATAATACGGCTAACTTGTCTTGCCAGGCTCCAGCACGCAGGCCTGCGTCCAGCACCGCATTCGTGACACTCCTGGGACTCAGAATGTCAGTGCTTGAGCCTGGCCGGGCGACTTCTCCATGAGGCCCCGAGCCTCCTCCTCCCCCCACTGCCTGGCCTGAACTGGCCCGAAGCCCGGCACTGGTGAGTGTCAAAGTATGGGAGTCTGTAAGAGGGTGACAGATCCAAAGCATGTGAGCATTACTCCTTTTGGGAAAGTCTATTCCAGAATTAATGACATCAGAGGTCTCTAGTCTTCCAGCTTCACGCCATCTAAGCCATCCTCATACTCTTTCTCTACAAGCTCTGTCATTCCGACCTACAAATCCTGTGATGCACCACATTGGAACAATTCCTCCCAACACTTTGCCAACCCTTTCGGGATCTTCTTTCTTCCAAAGCCAAGTTCCTCTGAGAGTATTCTACACTCACACCCACCACTTCCTCCCCTCCTCACTTTCCAACTGGAGGGTGTTTTATATCCACAGCTGCCGACGTTGCTATCCATAAAATTCCAGACGGCACGCTGCTCGCCACACGTTTGGGTCCTCACCCTACTTGATTTTCGTGGCATTTAATTCTTGATCTCACATCCCTGAAATCCCCTCTATTGTTTGCTTCCAGGACAAGACTCCACCCCCATTCTCCTAACTCTGGCTGTTCCTTCTCAGGTTTCTCTGTCCCTCAAATATCAGGCTTTTTCTGGTTCTGCCTTGGCTTTTGTGTCCCACCCAACGTGCTTCCCATGAGCAATTGCATTGTGTTCCTTTGGCTTCGGCTGCTACTTTGAAGGTGACAGTTCTCAAATGACACCTCACCAAACATCATCTACTTGCTACTCCACAACCCACATACACCTGAAGTGCACGCCCAAAGCAAAAAACCATTTTCTTGCGTTCCTGCTGGATTTCCCCTCACAGTTACTACTACCACCAACTATCTGATTGCCCAAACCCCAGCTTTGGATTTGTTTCTACTCCTTTGGACTATCGCAGGAACCTCCCTCCATGGTATCTCCTCGTCCAGTCTTGCGACCCAGTGGATTCATCTGACTCTAGTCCTTAGAGTTTGACCTTGACTTTCTCATCTGGTAGTTCCCACCATCTATAGGATGGAGTCCCAATGCTTTCATGTGGCCCTTGGGCCATTTGTGGCCCACCTGTATCTGGCCTTCTCATTTTCTGTTCTAACCTCTACCCACTCACCACCCTCTGCTGCAGTCCACCACACTGCTTATGTTCTGTTCCTCAAGCATGCCACACTTTGCCCAGATTGATGGGTGTTGAATTCCTGCACACAAAGCTTTCCTTCTTTGAAAACTTGCCCCGTCTCCCTTGTCTCATTGTCTGTATGCCCAGAATACTTTGCACTGTCTCAGTTGGCCACTTAGAGAGTCTTAGAACTGGATGGGAGAAAGAACGTTTCTTTGTCTTTCCACCTGGCTGTAGCCTCCTCAAGCAAAAAGACTAAGCCATTGTCTCTTGGGTACCCAACATACTGCCTGGCCTTGAATAAATGCCCCCATGAAAGGACAGTAGCCTGTTGTCCACCATGAAGAACAGACAAATCAACTTTGAAGCTCGGAGGTGAGCTAGGCCTCAGGGAGGAGATCAGGAAGAGGTGGGCTGGCAACCTCTTTTCCCATAGAGTGCCGCTAATTGAGGTTACAGTCGTCTCCAGCTCCAGCACGCACAAAACAGCTCTCCATACGGAACATTTAAACTAGGCTTCGGGGTGCAGGGGCCTGTCTATTGTTTCGTATTTAAGTAACCGGGACAGTATGATGTAAATTAAATGAGAGAGATAGATAAAGAGGAAGAAAGAGAGACGGAGAGAAGGAAGGGAGGAACCTAGGCAGAGCACTGTTCTCTGTAATTTCTTGGGTTTGATGGAAGCAAGTCCTCAATCTTGGACTCAGTACTTTATCACCTGATTGTACTTCCTCCACATTTCCTCAGGCACAACTGTTGACACAGGAATCTACAACATTTGTATCTATCAACAGAGACCAATTAGCTAATGCATGTGTTCCTGTATAAACATGGAAACTTCCTTATGCAGACAAGGGTAAGCAGACATTTGGCCTAGAAATATTTGGTTTTTAGAAATATTTAACAAGGGGCGCCTGGGTGGCTCAGTTGGTTAAGCGGCCAACTTCGGCTCAGGTCAGATCTCACGGTCTGTGAGTTCGAGCCCCGCGTCGGGCTCTGTGTTGACGGCTCAGAGCCTGGAGCCTGCTTCAGATTCTGTGTCTCCCTCTCTCTGCCCTTTCCCTGCTCACGCTCTGTCTCTATGTTTCTCAAAAATGAATAAACGTTAAAAAAAATTAAAAAAAAAAAGAAATATTTAACGAATTAGAGATGGCAGACGAAATGCCAGCTACCGCCCGCTCCTCCGGGCATCCAGGTGCCTAGACTCGTTTGGGTGTTCTGTAAGTGACCTTTTCTTGGAACAAATGCTATACGAGTGATTGATCTTTATTTGTAAGCAAGAGCCAAATTTGACTTTGTCTAATTTAAACACAAATTAGGAAATACAGATAAACCAAAAGAAACCTAAACCACAGGTAGTGACCGTTAACATTTTAGTTTATACACATAGTCCCTTTTAAATTCTATTTATTTATTCACGCAGATTTTAAAATTAACTTCTCTTAGACAGTCTTTCATAACATTCTTCTTTCATTTTATTTTTTAATATATTTAATTAATTTAATTTTTTTAATGGACCTAGAGCGTATTATGCTAAGTGAAATAAGACAGATGGAGGAAGACAAATACCACGTGATCTCACTTATATGTGGAATATAAAAACGAAAACAAATGAACAAACAGCAAGAGCAACAACAAAAAAGAGGAACAAGGTCATAAACACAAAGAACCAGTGACCGCTGAAGGGAAGGAGGTTGGGGAACAGGTGAAATAGGTGAAGGGGACTGCGAGGCACAAAATTCTAGTGATAAAATAAATCGCGGGGATAAAAGTACAGCACAGAGAATGTAGTCAATAATATTGTAATAACTTCGGCGACAGGTGGTAACTGCGCTTTATTATGGGGGGCATTCGTAAAGTATATAACTTGTTGAATCGTTGTATTGTACACCTGAAACTGATGTAACAAGTCAATTAAAGAAATAGACCCACCTGTTTTGTCAGTCTCCCGTTGCGTCGTTCTGAGCATTTCAACGGTCACTGTCAGCTTCCCCGAAGCTAGCACATTCTTCAGCGGGTGTGTGCCAGACGCGTGTGCTCTCTCACTTAACAGTGGGAAGGAATGGACTATGCGTGAGTCATCCGTGACTGAGGGTCATTCAGTCAACATCATCAGATGCCTAGGCACGTGCCAGGCCCTGGGGCTGAGGAAGGCAGGACGGCAGAGGTGCACAAGGCGGCCTGGAGGAACTCAGGGCTCATAAGGGAAACCTATATTTGATGGTGAGATTCGAGGACAAAAAGGCCTTTCTGTGTATTGTATCATATACGGGGAAGAAGTACATGCCCAACAATCAGGAAAGGCTAAATAACACAGTAGGATGGGCTACGGGCTGCTGGCGAAGACTTTTTAGTAGAGATGAGGATGCTCATAATCCGTTAAATATTTTATGTTTCTTTATTTATTTTCAGAGAGAGAGAGAGAGAATGAGGGGCAGAGAGAGAGGGCGAGAGAGAATCCTAAACAGGCCCGGCCCTGACAGCGCAGAACCTGACGTGGGGCTTGATCTCACGAACCACAAGATCACGACCTGAGCAGAGATCGAGAGTCAGACGCTTAACCGACTGAGCCGCTCAGGTGCCCTGATCTGTGAAATATTTTAAAACCGGGACGTTGAACCGTATTTGTCAAGTGTGCTTACCCATTCATAGAAAAAACCAAACCATAACCCCGGAGGGAAAGACTACAGTGATTATGACATCGTAGTGATATTTTTGTTTTGTTCTCTTTCTATTTTTCACATTTTCTAAATTTTCTACCATAAGCAGCCTTCGTATTTATAATCAGAAAAACCAGGGTGCCTGAGTGGCTCTGTCGGTTAAGCATCCGACTTCCGCCCAGGTCATGATCTCACAGTTCGTGAGTTCGAGCCCCATGTCAAGCTCCGTGCTGACAGCTCAGAGCCTGGAGCCTGCTTCAGATTCTGTGTCTCCTGCTCTCTCTGCTCCTCCCCCGCTAGTGCTCTGTCTCTATGTCTCTCAAAAATAAATAAATGCTAAAAAAAAAAAAAAAGAAAAACCTATTTTTTTAAAAGACTTCATGTCTGGGTGAAGAAGACTGTTCATGAAGCTTCTTGGGGGCTCTCGGGGTTCTGCTCTTCTATCAGGAAAGCCTGGTTCTAATAATTCCCTCAGGAGAGCTACCTAAAAGCAGAATGAAGGGCAAACAGGCTATGCCCATTTCCAAGCTTCTGATATGTCTGCAAAACCACTTTCCAGCAAGGCTGTGTTGATCTGCTTTCTCCAACAGCCTCTGCGAGAAGTACTAGGTTTTGGAGCAGACGCCTTGGTCCTGAGGGGCCAGGTGCTCTGTCTGGTGACATTGGGTGGCAGGCTCACTTATCTCCCATAAGACACTTGCTGATCTAGTCACCACCACTCCTGCTCATACCCCATCTTATCTCGCATCCAAGCCTGGTTAGGAGAACAGAAATACATGAGTTTTGACAAAAGCCTGGAGCACACTTCATTTGGCCTCCAGCAGTACTATCTCCCGGAGCGAACTTGTCCTGTCGTTGCTATGGACTTTCTGCTGCCTCAGTCGGAAGTGTCAGGGTCTGCCTGAATGGTCTGTTACCTCCGGAGAGACAACATCAAGTTTGCAGGAGGCTGGCTCTGCTGGCTGGGCTCTCTGTCGCTAAGGCAGTGCCAAGAATACGGGAGGCAGGCAGCAAAGGGGCAGAGCAGAGACAGCCTGGAGTGGGGTGCGAGGCAGCTGTGGACCCTGGGCAGGTGACTGTCCTATCCTGGGCCACAGCTTCCTCACTTATGACATGCATCCTAATGTTCTTCCTGCTTAAATATCCAGCCAGTCTGCATGCTCTGGTATAAGGAGATGCCAGGTAAATTTTCAGGGCACCGCCAAACTCCTCGGTGAGTTTGCTTCGTGTCATTTAAAGGTTCCAAGGGCTCTGGACTTGAGATAAAAAATCGCTTGAGCTCAGAGTGTCAGAGTTGGGATGTGGCTAGGTTAAGACTCTCCAATTACAGATGAGGAAATTGAAACCCAGGAGGAAGGAGAGGGTTGTCTGAAGCTCCGTCGTCATTTGGAGGCTAGCTGAGAGGACACCCGAGGCTCCCTTGACCATATGGAGCTCTTCACACCACCTTGCTTCCCTGAAACATCTTATCTGATCTCGCCCCTCGGGGAGGAGCAGAGCAAGCTGGGACTTTTGAGCACGATTTCCTCACACGTTGGATGCCCAGCATGCTGTCCTTATGAGGCCGAGGCAGGCACGGTGAAGCAACATGCTTTCTGCCTCAGAGGGTTTGTGTGGAGGCTGGGGAACCAAAAGCCACCAAGGAGAAACCCAGGACTGTATCGGAAAGGAAAGAAGGGGACTGTCCCCTCTCGGGCCCTGCCAGACCCTAGTCCGGAAGGCCAGGGCTATTCACGGAGTGGGGCGTAGGAAGAGAAGGAGGAGCAGGAATGGGCTGTCTCAGCCCTCTCGTGTTCCCGCTGAGTCTGGTCACCGAGGCCAATGGTGCCACTGTGATGCAGCTCCTGAGGTGTCACGGTGGGGCTGTGGGTAGGGGGGAATGGCAGTAGATTTCTCTCCTTAACTTTCTAGCAAGTTGGCTGCCTGAGTTGGAAAGCAGATTCCCCAGCCTTGCCATCTGTCCTCGAAGTGCACTTGAACCACAAAACGGGCTGTGGGATGCAGCTTGGTATAGTGGAAAGACAGGGCTTTGGACGTAGGCTGAAGGCCCTGCTCTGCTGTGTAGCCAGCCTCAGCATCGGTACTTCTCTGCTGTGTAAACGGGGGTGCTCTTGCTTACCCTGAGGCAAGTATACCAGACCATTTTGTAACCGTGAATCCAGCTCTTTCAATACTGGCCAGAGCTGGAGGCCTCCCGTGGGGGACAGTCCTGGGCCCCAAACCCCTGGTGTAGACATTCCCTTTCTCCACGGGAACCTCGTACATCTCAGCTTGCTCCCACCCCCATGCTGGCCTCTGGACTCTGTTCCCATCTGAGCCCTGGAGAGGCTGGGCTGGAAGGTCTCACCAAATCTCTTGATAGCTTGGGACTCTCTTCCTCCATCTCTTCCTGGCTGGGTTTCTGTCTCCACCACCCCCACTCCAGCTTCACATGGGCCTCTTTCTTCCTTAAACACTCCCTGATCCCTTCTGCCTCTGGAATTTTAGGTACACGGTTCCCTCTGTGTGGAATGTTTTTCATCCCCTGTGCCCTCCCCATTCCCAACTAACCTGAAATGGATAGCTTTCATGTCACTCCCTCTGGGACACCCAAGAGTGCCTCAAGCCCTCTGTTCCACCCTCTGTGGCTCCTTGAATGTCCTGGCACAGCTATAACCATCTTTCCAGAGTCTCCACACCTCACCCCTCCCTGGTGTTTCAGCGACTGTCCCCAGAGAGGCACTTTGTGGAGGCGGAACTTGGCGCCTCAGGCCATGGATATGCCCTTACTGTAGATTCATGGATTTTCTGTGCTTTAGGGTCTGGTGGTGTGCAGAGGAACAATGTCTTCAGTGAGGGGCCATTGACATCAGCTTATGAATATTCATGAGTCTCTTTGTGCCCTGATCTTCCTTTGCTTTTTCACAAGAGAGGGATTTCAGGGCTGTCAGGCCAAGGAAGGGCTAACATGCCTGTCAATTGGGGCCCTGAGGATAAGACCTCAACTAGCTGCTGAATTCTGACAGGTGCCTGAGGATTGTGTGACATATGCCTATATCCTTCCCCACACGTATATATTTTTTTAATTGTGGTTCTATGTACACACACACACACACACACACACACACAGGGAGTCACATGGCCAGTCCGTGCCTCATAACATCAGACATGGGCATGGCATGTAACACAGCAGGGCCAACCAGAGGCCATCTTTAGGAACTGAGAATGGATTTTGGGAGAAGGGAGTTCTCTCTCCTTTTAAATGCATCCTGAGGGCTATGTGAGCCGGGGGCTTCTGCCCACCATCTTGCTGGCTCATGGAGACAGCGTGTCTGAAACGGAAGCCATGCAGAGGCCTGCAGAGTCTTCTTCTGTGGTGACTGAAATTCTGAGGACCTCGCTTGAATTCCCGGGCCTAACCATACCTCCAAATCCTGGTTGTGGACTTCCCAGTTAGGCAAGCCAATGGGGTTGCTTTAGGTAGTGTGTCTTGGTGGAAGATTAAGGATGGTCACAAAATCTTTGACAGAGCTCCTCTTGAGAGGTGGGGTGAATCCAAGGGCGGTCACCTAAGCCAGAGGCCCGTGTGCAAGAATCAGGCACCAAGATGGCCCATGGATGGTGCTCTTCCCGGCACCTTGGGAGGAGAGACCAGAGGTCAGAGTCTGTGGAACTGGAGCAGGAGATCTTGATCTCATTTCACAGTCAGGATTCAGAGGAAGGTGCTGATGCTCTTATCCCAAGGAGGAGGCAAAGCTGCATCAGGTGAAGGCCAAGGCCATCTTGTAAGCAAGTAGATAGATCTAGAGTCCATGCTCACCCCCTCTCCAAGTCAATTTTCCCGATAATCAGTCAGTGACCACTGTGCCCTCATGACCTCCCATCCCACTACCCCCCAACTGACTCTTCTATTTTTCTGCTGCACAGATCTCATTACTGCTGGGAGCAGGGAGCGTGGCTCCAGCCTCGCCCACCTCAGCCGCTAATGAGCGCCCTAATTTGATTGGCTCCAAATGAATGTGACCCAGAATTAAAAGATGCCAGAAGACACTGCCATAAATCGAATGAGTTTGCTTCAATTTATTATGTTTCGAATTCAATTAGATTTCTCCTCCAATCCTTTCCGAATATTAATCCAGCTGCTGGCTACAGAGCAATAACTAGCAGGGCTATTATTGTTGAATCCCAGCCTCCACTGTTCAGCTTGGGCCCGGACGGCAGCGGTGGATGGAAAACCTCAGCCTGGGCGTGGGAAGGTCAAGGGAGTTCAAGGCCAGCTGCCAAGCGTCCCACCAGCCAGCCAGCATATTTCCTGTTGGGGAAGGGATTCAAAGCAATGTACCCGATTAAAATGGTTTAAAAATTATTTTTAGTGCATAAACACTTCAAAAGACTACGTAGAAGGAGCACTGGAGTCATGGACTTTGTCATGTGACAGGTGACAGGGGACATGATGACCCAAGGCCTTGATTCAGCCTGGCCACCAATTCTGTGCAATGAGGACTCTGTACAACCAACCTTTCCTAGCCTCAGTTCCCCCATTTGTCAAACAGGGGGCTGGACTCCCAGAATGGTTTCGATGGCCCTGGTTTCTGCTCTTCTCCTTTTGTTCCCAGCTGCCCACCCAGCACCTCCTGCTGGCCCATTTGGCCTGGGAACCACACCTCCTCAGGTTGCCTAGCTAGGGCTTTCTTGCTGGGCATATGTTGGACTCAGCCAATGGGAAGCTCTGGTTGGAGGGCAAAAGGATAGGAAGAGAGAGGGGTCAGTATTGTGTCTCTCCAACACCCCACTCCAGCCGGCAGCCCCTTTCATATCTCCAGCTTTCTCGGCAGTGGCAGCACTGTGGCTTCTTTGTCTCTTTAGCCCCATGGGAGGTCACAGCACCCTATGGTTGCTGCTGCCATGTTCTCTACACCCCTTACTCATTCACCACGCCCTGCCCACCTTTCTTTAGGGAGTATTGTCTCCCATTAAAGTCTCAGGATTTGAACCATCTGGGATGAATTCCACTTCCTGCCATGACTCCAAATAATGCAGATGAGAAATCCACTTTTGATTGAGGTTTCCCATGGGGAAGGGTCCTCCAAGCTGCCCCCAAGACAAAATTAGGGAGTCTTGATTTGGGAGGCTGGCATGAAGCCAGGGAAGCCCAGGAGCTTCCAGGTGAAGCATGGGAGAGGGTGTCCTCTTGGACGGTGTCCATCCGAGGATGGAGAGCACCAGCTGACCTGGGAGGACCTGGGAGATGGTTGTTCCGGGAAGGCTATCTCTCCCAGCCCTCACAGAGCAGATGATGCCTCAGAAGGACAGAGGAAAGAGGGGAAGGTTTCTGGCCCCACTCCATCCTTGACGCAGTTGGATGTGGGAGAGTGAGAGCCCTGGCCTGAGGGCAAAGGGCATGTATCCTCAGAGAGCCCAGGGAGGGAGGGAGCTCTGCAAAGGGGCTGATGACAGACGGTTTGTTTGCTCTGGAATGGGGTTCCCAAGGGTACAGTGACAGGACTTGGGATCAGCCATGGGGGAAGAGCCTGATGGAGAGGAGTGCCAGAACAGGAGGGAGGGAGAGAGGGAGATGGTGAGTGGCCAGGGGCTTGCATTTGGGATGGTGGCCAAAGATTACAGGGATGGGATCAACTAGGGTTCTATATGGTGCCCAGCATCAGTGTAAGTAAATGACCTCGGCCCTGGAGGATGGTGGAGAGTGCTTCTCTGAATGTTTGGTCCAGGAGTTCTGTGCGGGTGAGCAGGGACCCAGAGGGGACCCTGATGCAAGTCAGCATCAGGCCTAGGTCATGGTGTATGAGCTTCCTAGGGCTGTGGTCTGGCTGCGTCAGGGTCAGCAGGCAGGGCAGGCCAAGTTCTGCATCGGTGGTGGCTCACACATCTTGGTCCTAGTGCTGCCCTTTGTGTTGAGGGGAAACCTGTCAATGACTGTTGACTTACTTGGAGAAGGAACCACCACCAGGGAGGGAAGGTGTCCTTGTCACTGCAGGTGCTCAAGACCATCTGGAAGCTTGGAGTTGATGAAGAGGGAACACAGATAACCTCTGGGACCTAAATGTCCTTGGGGCTTCAGAGAAAACTGTGACCTGTGAGTCAATAGGAAATTCAGGTACAAGGAAGCCAGACCTAGATTTTGGGCAAGTGGTGGTGGGGGTCTAGGCCAAGAGTCTGAGCGCCAGGTCAGACCCCAGAGAAGCAAAGGCAGATGGGAGCTTGGCCATCTGCTCAGGTGCTTCCAGTCATCCCCTAGGGCCAGAGCCAGTGGGGACTGGGGAATGGATGGGTACGGTCAGTGTTGTGGACAGACACTGGAGGCAGATGAGCTGCGTGGCCTGGGCAGCAGACAAATGGGGAGAGACAGGTCTTCTGGTGGGAACAAAGACATCTTCCTATCTCCTGGAGAGAAGGGATGAAAAGATGAAAAGAAGTCCGTTTGCTCATCCATATGTGATTGGTTTTTAAAAATGAAGGCAAGTGAAGGTTCCTCCACCTCCTGAAAAGAAATAAAGTAGTTTCCTTCTTAAAAAGCATAACTCAAATATTAATAAAGATCATTTCAAATTATGTATTTTTTCTTTATGGTCTGAAAGTTTTATCCCAGATGGAGTCACCATACTAGACACTGATCGAATCCGTTTCAAAGCTTACGTTGTCCATCCAAATGTTTAAAGATCTTTTGTTATCACAGTGTGTCTGGTCATTGACAGGATACATACACATAGGAACAAATCAAACAGGAGAGAAGGGTTTATGATGAGGGAAAGCAGATTCCACCCTCACTCTCCAGCAAACTTCTTTTAAACATTTCCATTTTTGGTACTTTAGTACCTCCATAACTCTGAGTAGCATGTATATGTCTGTTAGTTCTTGACTTACTATCCGTAGAAAGTTTATGGATCCTTTATAGTGGAGCATGAGAAATTGCTCCCTGTAGATGCCGTTCTTTCCTCCCTCCATTATCCTAAGTTTTCATAGCTTTCCCACAACTATTTTTGGTCCTTCCGTTAGTCTTATAACTTTACACTGTGTGATTATACCTTAATTCTGTGTTTTGTCAACCTTGGTTAGCGTAATGGACTGTGGCAGGCGGTTTTGGCCTTCCCATACTTACCACTCCTCTTTCTTTTGGGAAGGACTCTTCCCTTCTTTCCCGGGGGCGTGCGAACACACTCCCCTCTGGCCCATCAAGTGCCTGCCACGCCCCCAGCCGTGGGTGGCAACTGCTTGAACCCTGGGCATGTTTCCCGATGCAGGCTGTTAAGAATCCAGAGTATATAATCTTAAGTGAAATAAGTCAATCAGAGAAAGACAAATACCATATGATTTCACTCATTTGTAGAATTAAAGAAACAAAACAAATGAAGAAAAAAAGAGAGACAAACCAAGAAACGGATTCTTAACTACAGAGAATAAATGGATAGTTACCAGAGGGGAGGCAGTGAGGCTATGGATGAAAGAGGAGAAGGAGATTAAGAAGACACTTGTCATGATGAGCACTGAGTAATGTATAGAGTTGTTGAATCACTATATTGTACATCTGAAACTAATATACCTCTGTACGTTCATTACATTAGAATTAAAAAAGTTAATTAGAAGAAAAGAATCCTCCCTCGTACTTTCAGTACTAAAATCTTCTCTGGGATTACCTCCAGTAGGGCAATGGAACATTCTTGCTGCTGGTGTCCCTCTGGACCACTGTGTACAGAGATCCTGCCTGAGAGGACCAATCCAGAGGCCCACAGCGGTGAGAGAGGGAGCTACTGAGAGAGAGATGAGTTCCAATGATCACAAAGACTGGTAGTCCATCTCTACTGGAGCCTAATTCACCTCTTGCCCTTCACAGCCTTGCTTCTTCAGCTAGGCTGAACATTTCATTATTAACTTCAACCAGTTGTATTCACTTTCTGACTAATACAGCATAATCACGGCATAGCAAACACCCCATCGTGTATAAGATGAAACGAGAATCAGCACTTCTGCTTCCAGCATTAGTTTCCTATGGCCGCTAAAACAAATTACTACAAACATAGTGACTTACAACACCATAAATTTTGCGGTTCTGGAGGTCAGAAGTCTGAAATGGGTCTCCCTGGGCTCAAGTCAAGGTGTCTACAGGCCTTTGTTCCTTCTGGAGGCTCTAGTGAGAATCTGGGCTTTGCCTGCTTCCTTGGTTTGTGGGCTTCTCCCTCCATGTCCACCACTGGCAGTAGTGAGTGGGATCCTTCTGACTTGGCATCACTCTGACCTCCTCTTCTATCTCCAACTTCCCCATTCAGGGATGTTGGGATTACATTGGACCCACTCGGACAATCCAGGATGCTCTTCCTATTTTAAAGTCAGTTCATTGGCAACCTAATTCCATCCCTAATCTCCCTTTGCCACTGTGATGTTCTTTCTGACGCTGCTTCTGACATCCAGTGTGTGGTGTCTTTTCCAACACCAAGCAATTCTCCAATTTTCCAATATCAACCCTAAATCTCTGGTTCTCTGATGCCACCTTGGTGCCATTATTCTGCCTACCAGACTTCACATTTTAAATGAAATTTCATATCTCAACTCCATTGGGTACTCATTTACCTTTCTTTTGTTTTTAAATATAAACAGCCTTTATACCTTTTTGGGGTATAAAATTGATATACAGTAAATGGCACATATTTAATCTGATGAATGTTAGCATATATATACACCATTGCCACAATCATGAAAATGAACATATATCCATTGCTCCCCAAAGTGTCCTTGTGCCCATTTGTAATCCATTTCTCCCCCCTTTCCCATCCATATCATCAGGGAATTTTTAGAAGTTCAAAGACATTTATAAATGGAATAATACCATCTGTATGTCTGTTTTTCCAGTCCTTTTGTTTTTTTAAGTAAGCATGTTCACTTGAGATTCATTCCATGTTGTTGCATGTACATTCTTTATTTTTTATGGCTCAGTAGTGTTCCATTGTATGGATATACTACAATTTTAAAATTGAGAATGCTCTGAGTAAGGTTAATGCTCTTGATAAACGTTGAATTGTTCCAGTTAGGTGGACATGTGGTTTCCTTTCTCTTGGGAAAATACCTCGGAATGAAATGATGAGATCATGTGATAGGTGTCTATTTAACTTTCTTTCGTTTCATAGATGTTGCTACGGATTTTGCATTGCATGGCATCAGAAGGCATGTGATTAACTATTTCTTTATTTGTTTGTCTATTTATTTATTTATTTGGGTTTGTTTTAGTTACATACAGTCAAATTCACTCTTGGGGTGGTCACAGTTCTATGAGATTTAAAGCACCACCATCAGGACATCGAACACTTTGATCACTGAGAGCTCCCTTGTGCTGCCTCTTTGTCTGCAGAACCTCATCCGTGAAACTCTTGATCTACTTCCTGTCCCTATAGTTTTGCCTTTTTAATTTTTATTTAAAAATTTTTTTATGTTTATTTTGAAAGAGAGAAAGACAGAGTGTGAGCGGGGGAGGGGCAGAGAGAGAAGGAGACACAGAATCTGAAGCAGGCTCTAAGCTCTGAGCTGTCAGCACAGAGCCTGACTCCGGGCTTGAACTCCTGAACTGTGAGGTCATGACCTGAGCCAAAATCGGACACTCCAGGTGCCTCTTTATTTTTATTAAAAAAATTTTTTTTGAGAGAGAGAAGAGAGAGAGAGAGAGAGAGGGAGGGAGAATCTAAGCAGGCTCTGTGCTGTCAGTGCAGAGCCTGACATGGGGCTCAGCTCATGAATGTGAGAGTATGACCTGAGCTGAAATCAAGAGTCAGTCGCTCAATCAACTGAGCCACCCAGGTGCCCCAATTTTGCCCTTTTCAGACTGTCATATAAATGAAATTATACGGTAGGTAAATTTTAAGACTGGTTTCTTCCACTTCCATAATGTCTTTGAGATTCATCCATGTCATTTCGTGTATCAATTGTTTATTCCTTTTTAATTGAGTAGAATTGCCTGGGTAGATGCTGGTTCAGCTTATCCACTTATCTGCTGAAGGACACTGGGGGGCTTCCATCTTTGGGCAATTATCGATCACTCATAATCATCTTCTCTAATCATCTGTATACAGGGTTTGAATGAACAAAAATTTTATTTCTCTTTGGTGAATATCGAGGAAGGGAATTTCTGGGTCACACGGACATCTATGTTGAATTTTATAAGAAACCGACAAACCATTTTCCAGAGTGGCTGTACCATTTTGCATTCCTACTAACAACACAGGAGAGCTCCGGTTGCCCTACATGCTTACTGGCAACAGTGTCAGTTTTTTACTTTTTTAAATGTTTATTTATTTATTTTGACAGGAGGGGGAGAGGTAGAGATAGAGGGAGAGAGAGAGAGAATAACAAGCAGGCTCCACACTGTCAGCAAAGAGCCCATCTCAGGGCTCCATCCCACAAACCACGAGATCATAACCGGAGCCAAAACCAAACGACAGATGCTTAACTGGCAGAGCCACCCAGGCGCCCCGTCGTGCCAGATTTTAGAATTTTAGACACAAAAACTGCATGGTTTTAACTTGCTTTTCCCTAATGACTAACGACGTTGAGTGTCTTTTCGTGTTCTTATTTGCCATCCATATGCCTTCTCTTCTGTACAAATCTTTGGTCACTTTTAATTGAGTTGGTTTTTTATTGCTGAGTTTTGAGATTAGTTTTTGTGTTGATCCTGTATCCTATAGTCTTGCCAGATTTTTAAGTTAGTTCTGGGAGGTTTTTTTGTTTGTTTTTTAGCTTCTTTGAAATTTTCTACATAGACAATCATGTTATTGGCAATAGAAAGAGTTTTATTTCCTCCCATCCAACGCGTATTTCTTTTCTTTCCTGAGTTGCCGCACTCATAACATTTCTAGTTCTGTCTTGAATAAGGTGCGGATAGTGGACATCTTTGTGTTGTTTTCCTTTGTGTTAGAGGAAAATATTCCATTGGGCCACTAAATATGATGTTAGTTACAGCTTTTTTTGTAGACACTTTTGATCAATTTGAGGTAGTACCCCTCTATTCCTAACTTGCCGAGAGCTTTTATTATCAATGGGTGTTGGATTTTGTCAAATGCTCTTTCTGCATCAATGTGTATGGCCATATGGTTTTTCTTCTCATATGGTTTTTCTTCTCATATGGTTTTTTCTTCTTTAACATTTTCAAATGTTAAACTTGCTTTGCAGACCTAGAATAAGTCCTACTTGGCTGTGGCGTCTAATTCTTTTTACACATCGTTCTTAACCAGTTGGCTTAGTTTTTGAAGTTTCTGATTTTTGAGGAATTGATCTATTTGTTCTAAGTTTCAAATTTATGAATGTCAAGTTGTTTGTATAATTTCTTTGTGTCTGTTAAATGGCTGAAGGATCTGTACTGACATCTCCTGTTTCATTTTTATTTCCTACTTTCTGCTTACTGTGGGTTTATTTTTCTAATAATGTTTAGTGCTGTACATTTCACACTGTACTGGTTAAGACTTGTTATAATCTATGTTTTTTGATATTTTGATATATTGTATTCTAATTTTCATTCAGATCTGTGTTTTTTAAACCTATCAATTATTTAAAAGCACGTTGTCCAATCTCCAAGTGTTTAAAGATTTTCCTGTTGTCTTTGTTTTTGATTTCTCATTTGATTCCATTGTGGTTAGGAGAATACACTATTAATTCCTTGAAATTTGTTAAGGTTTGTTTTATGGCCCAGGATATGGTCTGTCTTGGCAAACAGTCCAAGGACATGTGAAAAAATTGTGTTCTGCTATCATCGGCTGGTTCGTTCTATAAATGGCAATTAAATTCTGTTGGTTGATTGTGGAGTTCTGATCCTCTATATCCTTGCTGATTTTCTGGGTAGCAGTTCTATGGGTTTCTGAGACAGATGCTGAAGTCCTCAACTACAATTTCGGATTCGTGTGCTTTTCCTTTGAACTTCCTCAAATTTTCCTTCATGATTTTGGAGGATTTGTTTTTTGGTGTGTACACATATAGGGTCATTATGTCTTCCTCCTGAATGAATCCTTTTACTATTTAGTAACGTTCCTCTTTGTTTCTAGTAATTTCTTTATTAGATATTCATATAGCCACAACTAATTTTTAAAGTTAATGCGTGTATTGTGTATTTTTTTCCCTCATTTTACTTGCAACCTATCTCTGCAATGAATTTGAAGTGAGACTTTTTGTAAGCAGCATAGAATTGTTGTTTAAGTCCACTCTGCCAGTCTCGGTCCCACTCGGTGCAGTTAGACCATTTGCATAAGGGCGATTATTGAAATGTTAGGGCTTAAATCTGCCCTTTTATTATTTGCTTTATGCTTGTTTTGTGTGATTCTTGTTCCTCTGTGTCTCTTTTCTTGCGTCTTCTTGTGGGTTACTTGAAGCCTGTTTAGGATTCCGCCTAGATTTATTTATCATGTTTAAGAGCGTATCTCTTTGTACAGACTTCCGACATCACAGGATACTTGTGTGTCTTGCCAAAGTCATACCCAAACTGGATTTTACCACTTTGAGTGAAGTGTTAAAACCCTGCCTGTTTGCAGCCACTGTCAGGCCTGTTGAGTGTGTGAAAAGAGCTTCTCGCGTCTCCCCTGGGATCCTTAACAATATATTTGGCCCTGCAGACTCTCCCCACCCCCGCCCCACCCTGATTCCTTCTCTCCATACTTGGTGAACCTTCTGTCTTCCAGAACTGTATTGGACTCTCTCATTTATTAATGTCCCTCCTCCCTTTTGTTTCTGCCTTATGTTTGTTTTTTTTTTTATTCCATTTTAAATTTATAAGCTTTAATTTCAGCGATGTCTTCAGAAAAGCAGGAGCTGAAGGAATAAATGAAGGGAAAACTCCGAAGGCCCTTTTAAAGACAGAGTGTAGGAAGAGCCTGGACTTCAACTCTGGGCAGACCTGGTGAATCAAGAGCTAAGCGCTGCTCACTCGCTCCAAGCGTGGCCCAGTGAGTGTGTGATCACGCCGAGCCCGCGCGTCCTCCCCGGCGGCACACGGTGTTGCTGGGAGATGAGGGAGGCGGCACGTGTGAGGAGAGTCTGGTTCAGGGCCTGGCACAGAGCAGCGCAGCAAAGGGCCCTTGCTGTCTGTGTGTCTGCACCACGGTCCAAAGCTGGGGGCTGGGAGGGCGCGGCTCACCTCTGTGGGGCGACCACCTGCCTCTGTCACTGGCTCCTGAAACAGGGCTGACTTAGCCACTTTTGGTATCAAGGACTGTCCCAGGAAAGGAAGAGTGTTGTCCTTGGAGGGGACAGCTGCCTGGTGGCTGAGTTGAGAGCAAAGGAGCAGGTTAGGGCCATTTTAAGAAAGTCACTGGCCACTACACACTGTCTTTGGGAGGCCCCACCCTCCCTCATAAAACTACCACATCCCACATCAACATCATTAAATGCAGTTTATAAATAATGACATAAGTTATATGTAACTACTATATATGTAATACATTGAGGGGGGGGATATAGCACACAAATATTTTTTAGTAGGCTACACACCCAACATGGGGCTTGAACTCACGACCCTGAGATTGAGAGTCGCATGCTCTTCCAACTGTGCCAGCCAGGGGACCCAGTATTTACCTACTAGAAAACACGCTCTAAGACCTTTCTTTAATAAGACATTTTTTTGCAGTTTTATTTGAGTATTTCAGAGGTCCCGAAAGTTCCCCAGACCGGAAACACTTTTACAAGCCCGGGAAAAGTCCAAGAGGCCTGTGCTCTGGGCTCACAGTGAATGAAGCAGCCCCGCACAGTGTTCAGGAGGATGGCCAGGGCCCGGCTCGCCGAGGGAAGCCTTGGTGGGGACATCGCCACACCAGCGGCAGAGCCTCATGCCACAACGATCCGTTTGCAGAACACAGCCTCGGCAGGACTGATCCCATGGAACCCGCGGCAGCTGGCTGGTGAGCAGGGGACAGCAGGAAAGGCATCTGGGGGACCAGCAGGTGAAATCCTGCTCCATTGCCTTCTGGCTGTGTGACTGAAGTCAAGCTATTGCCCACTCTGAGCCTCGAATGCTCTAAAGTCCTGTTACCTCTAAAGCCTCTAGGACAAGAATGGCCATGAGATTCTGATTTGTTGGTCGCTGCCCCTTATTTACTCTTTTTCTCAACTATGGGTGGCTGAGGGTACTTAAGAGGGGTCTTTCTGTGTACTGGCCTTACTCTGAGACCATGAGGAAACCCAACCCACCGTACAGAAGGAATGGGGGATACTTGCACTGGAAATGCCTTTGTCTTTTTTTTTTTTTTTAAGTTTTTAAATGTTTGTTTAATTTTGAGAGAGACAGACAGAGTGTGAGCAGGAGAGGGGCAGAGAGAGAGGGAGACACAGAATCCGAAGCAGGCTCCAGGCTCTGAGCTGTCAGCACGGAGCCCGACACGAGGCTTGAACTCATGAACCCCGTGAGATCATGACCTGAGTCGAAATCGGATGCTTAACCTCCTGAGCCACCCAGGAGCCCCTGGAAATGCCTTTGTCTTATTGGTAAAGGGAAGGGGAGAGAGGAGATAAGGTGCTGGATTTATAGAGAATGAGGGTCACACCCCTTTTCTTGGAGTGGAGACATTCCTCGGTTCTTTATCCTCCCTGTTGCAACTCTTGAATTGCTAAAGCCTTAAGCGTCCAGGTTGGCCTGATGAATGCTCTCCATGCTTGTGGGAGTGAAGGAGTCCACGCTATTCCTCGGGGGAAGGGAAAAGAAAGGCCAGCTGAAACCTTCCCGGCATCCCCGCATGGGGCTTGGAAAGAGCAGGCACCATCGGCTGGTGCTTCATGAAACCCAGCGGAACAGCTGAGGTGGGTGTGGAAGCTTCTGCCTGTATTTGCTTGGGCCGGCCCAGTTGGGGTTTGGAAGGGATGGTGTAGGAGGGTCATGCCCGAGAAGATGGGGCCTTCTCTGGGACCACACCCAGGCTGCCAGCGCTCAGTCCAGGAGAAAGCCCAAGCCGGCACAAGAGCGACAGGTCACAGCCTAGGGTCACAGGGTGGCCACAGTCTGGTGCCCCTCCCACCAAGAGTGGGTCCAAGCCAAGAATTATTCCTCTTCTGCAAGTGAAGTCCAGATATGGGGTCAGGATGGGAGACGCCAAAGCTATTACAGCTGTTATATTATTGCTGGTGTTGGAAACACATTGAGCTTCTTTGTGGTGGGCATTGGACATTAAACACGAATGACAGAAAAAGTCTCTCTCCAAAGAGGCTCACGTTCCAAAGGGGGACAGACATCCCCTCCCCTAATAATCAGACAAGTACAAAATGTAGTAATTCCCCTGAAGAGAAAAACCAAGAGATGGAGAGAGAATAATGGTCGTAGGGTTGGGTTAGAGTTTAGAAAAGGAAAGGAGGAGTAGTTTCTGCTGAGGAGTGGGGAGGAGGAAGGTGAGGCTCAGAGAAGTGAAGTTACTTACCCCAAGGCCACCTGCTGGTCATAGCAGGACTGGTGGGCTGTCCCTCTCTGCTTTGCCCCCCCCTTTATGTCTACCCACTGGGACCAGGGTCTGAGCCAGGACAGAAACTATGGCACGAGGGTGTGGAGATGGTAAGGGGCCTCATGCAGGCTCAGCCTTCAAAGGAATAACTCAGAGTCCAGTGTCCTGTCTCCTTCCCCTCTACCTTGGACTTTTCCTGGCTCTTCTCCAATGGGCTCAGGAGTGAGACTCGCCCTTTGCAACATGTCACTGAGTAGAAGTCAGATTGTAAAGGAGAACTTGGAGAACACCACCCCTTATTCTGAGACGGAGAAAACAGGTGCAGAGGGGGTGAGTGATTTGCCTAAGGTCACACAGCTGACCTGGAGTAGTCTCCCCAGGAGTCCCCTAGTTCTCTTTCCACTGCCGTGGTTATCTTTCCTCCGGCGAACTTATAGGGACCCTAAGGAACGCATCACTAATGATGTAATTTCATGGAACGTGGGCGTGAGGGGTGTGTGTGGCACGGACACAGGGTACTAACAACATAATGTGACGCTAGCCTATGCCCGGCACATGGTAAGCCCTCCACGAGTGGTTACCTCCCTCTCTTTCATCACCTGGTTTGGGACACGATGTCAGAGCTCGGAGCCTTGCACATTGTTGGCTCTCTACCCAAGTTTGCTAACTGATGGCATGAATGCTGAGGTGTGGAGATGGGTTCCTTCCCACTTACTCACACTCAAAGAACACTATACACCTGCTTGGGGGAAGGTGTAGAGGGAATCAGCTTTCACCTCCTCTCCCCGATTATACGATCCTGCATGTACCTGTGTACACGTGCATGTTTGTGCTCGTGCGCGCACGCGCACACGCGCACAAGCTTTTGGGATTAGCGAAGAACATAGTCAAACCAAAGATCATATTTGGTGGCCTCTTCTTTTTTTCTCATGCTTTAGCAGAAAAAGACATTCCTCCAAGCCCACAGCTGCCATCTTCCTGAGCTGTGTTCAGTCTTTAATCATGTTGTGGAGGACAGGATGATCCGTGACTCAGGAATCTGCTTCGTTGATAACTCAATTCGGTGGCTGGGTCACATTTGTAAGCAGTGATAGCACACTCTACGGAAACCCGGAATCCAATTAGGGCTAAGGGCTCCATCGTTTCTCATCCCTCACTGCCTTCCACGGCCCCCGGCCATCCGTCTTCCACAGATGAAGGCTCCCTGAGGTCTGCAGGGCAAACTTCTGACCGTCCCATCGGGGGCCTGGGCTGCTCTCTTCACCTTCACAGCTACCGCGGGTATTGGAATCAAAGCTTGAGGGGACAGACTCTTTATGCTCCCTCGGTCTGGGACCCTTGGGCCAACCCCAGGCTTGCAGGGTTTAGAGGTACTTCATTACCTCAATCCCACATGGTATTGAAGGCCCTGGGTATTTTCAAAGCCCACTCACCAGACAGCCGTTTGCTCGAGGCTGTGTGTGTTAGTTATTGGCAACAAATGTTGAAGCCAAGACCGTTAGGAAATCAGACTGAGGGTTTTAACTACACAGAAAGCAGACCCCAAAGAGGTTTAATTGGTTGCACTCATATAAAAGTGCTATTAGATAAGGGCTACACAACTTGGCAGCAGGCCATAACCACAAGTTTCTGGATTTTTCTGAGATTCAGACTCACCTCCCAGATTCTAGGACTCATGAAGATTTTTTTTTTTTTTTGCCTTGGAAATTTCTGATGGATTACATTTATTCCATGGGCTCAGCCTCCTCATTTTCTGAGACCTTCACTTGTTCCACTACGTTTCCTGCCCGCCTCCCCGACTCAGTGTTCAGCCTCTTTGTTTAATGAGCTATTTAGATAAGGGACGGCAAATAACTTTCAACTTGCATGTCAGCTCCAATAGATTGGTAGTGACTGCTCTAAAAACTGGGTCTAGAAGATTCTGACCTAACTGAGCACAGTTAGGGGAAGAATGCCATGTTCAATTAGCAAAGCCCTCCATGCCTGCCAGAGGGTGAGAAGTGGCACGTAGGTCACATCATTTGCTGTCTTTGCACGGAACCATTCTAAGCTCTGAGAGGGGCCGTGTTAAATAAGATGAACAGACCTGCCCCTCAGCTTGTTCTGAGGGTCTCTCTTCTCAGGGATGATGAGCCAGTAAGTATTCCCAGATGAGTGGGTGGTGCCCTGGTTGAGACAGATGTAAGCATCATTGTGCCATCCTGTCGAAGGGCATGGACTTTAGAGTTGGATGCTCTTCAGTACAAATCCTGCTTTGACACTTCATGGGTGGGGGGATGGGGGGAGTGGGAGGGGCAGGCAGTAGACTAGTTATCTAAACGCTCTGAGTCACTATATCTTCAAATGTAAAATGAATACCTACTTCACAAGGTAGTTGTCATTAAATGATGTCAGATTTTGAAGTATTAGATGCTTACCTTATATTAATGATTGCTATTATAATTATCACTGGTTTGGAAACACAGATATGTCTCTAAATTTTGTTAGAGATATGTCTCTAAATTTTGTCTCTAAAGTTTGTCTCAAACTTTCTTTTGAATTTAAGAGATACACATACAGTCTTCAGTAGAAGAGAGATCATTCAAAACAGAGGAGGAAGGACATTCTGCTCCTTGGTTAGGGAAACCTGAACTATGGGATAGAAAAAAAAATATTAGGGTTAAAATTCAAAACAACCTTCCTGAAATAAAAGAAGATGTGAATTTATGGACTGAAAGAAAAATTGATACAGAATTGTCAGCACTGAAACAGATGCTAATAAACAGATGTTTGACTTCAAAGAAAAAAAAATTCCAAGGCTATGCCGTGAAAAACCATCCCTCCAAAATCCAGGTAACACCCCCCGCCCAAAACAAACCTCCAAAAGAACAATCACACAAAAACTCAGACCGAGAAAAGCACTTCCAGAATGGTGAAATAATGACCTTGAAACATACATTTTCATAAAAGCAATGAGAACACTAGTGAAGGTTGTCGAGATCAACTTTTTCAGAGCTCGGGAAGTTAACCAAAGGCTTTCAACAATCTGAGTATAATTGAAGAAAAAATGGATGAGTCGTGGTAAGAATAGCAAGTTTTGTGGGGTTTGAACTTGCCTTACTCCCATATTCCATGGTGCATTTGAAAACCATAATTCTCACAACCATGGTAGGGAGAGCTAGCAGCCCGGCAGGTATTGGAGAGGACAGAATGGGTTTGGAGCTTTCCAAAAACCTCCTTTCCCAGAGAACTGTCACTATTGGATCAGATGGCTCCCTGGAAAATCTCCCTTCTCAGGGATTATCTTTATTTGACATGGATCAGTGCTTACTCTGTGCAAACAGCCCTATCCTGAGGGCATTTGTCAAAAACAATCAGCAGCCTGGGGTAGCAATACCAGTTGGGGCTAACAGGAGGCCGATCAAAGCACTTAAAAGGAAAAACTGGAGAATGAAATATTCACAGGGGCTTGGAAAAATTCTGGTATGTTCCTGCAATTCTAGAAGGGCACATATGTGTGCTGGGTTGTACACATTCCCAAGAAAGTAATAAGTTGCTTGCTGGCATGTTGAAGACATACCGCAACACACACACACACACACACACACACACACACACACACACACACAGTTTCATAGCAAAAGTAGGGAGACTTCGTGGTTCAGGTACTAAAGGAAATCTCTGTCCAATCATTAGGTGACCATTAAATTAACTAATGAGAGACATCAGTAGCCACGTGTGACAAAGAATATAGAATTTAGAACATTAGTCCAGCAAAATCACTAAACAAACAAATAAATAAACAGAAAAGACATCAGCAGCAAAAACAAGAGGAGCCTTGGAAGAGTTTTGATTTCCAGACTTGCCACATTATATAATTTAAGATGTCCAAGTTTTAGGAAAAAATTATGAGGTATGCAAAGAAATGGAAACAAATGGTCTATTCACAGAAAAAAGAAAAGTAGTTTTTTAGAAACTGCCACCACCCCAGGGAGGCCCAGACACTGGAATTACTGTTATAGACTTTTGATCAACTGTTAAAAACATCTTTAAAGAACTAAAGGAAACTGTGTCTAAAGAGTTAAAGGAATGTATGATGATATCTCACCAAACAGAGAATATAATAAACTTTTCTATAGAAATTATAGAATAGAGCCAAATAGAAATTCTGGAGTTGAAAAGTACAATAAGAAATGAAAATTCACGAAATGGCCTCAAGACAGATTTAAGCAGGCAGAGGAAAGAATTAGTGAAGATAAGTCATTTGAAGATAGGTCAACTGAGATTATACATCCTGAGGAACAGAAAAAAGAAGAAAAATGAACAGAGCCTCAGAGACCTGCGGTACATCATCAAACATACCAACATACGCATAATGGGAGTCCTAGAAGGAGAAGAGAGAGAGAGTACAAAAATAGCAGAGCAAATATTTGAAGAAATAATTGCCATTAGGTTTTCAAATTTGATGAAAAACATTAATCAACACACCTTATACTCTGTGTAGGATAAACCCAAAGAGATCCACACCTAGCTACATCAGAGTCAAACTATCAAAAGGAAAAGACAAAGAGAATTTTGAAAGTAGAAGAAAAGAACAACGTATCACAAGTAAGCCTCAATAAGGATACTATCAAGTATCCTCAAAAGGATACTATGAAGAAAGTAAAAAAAAAAAACAAAAACAAACCTTTGGAATAGGAGAAAATATTTGCAAATCACAGATCTGATAAGAGACTTGTATGCAGAATATATAAAGAAATTTTACAACTCAACAATAAATGACAAATAACCAAAGGAAAAGATGGGCAGAGAATTTGAATAAGCACTTCCCCAGGGAAGATACACATATGGCCAAAAAGCACATGAAAAAATACCTCAGATCACTGGTTACTAGGAAAATGCAAATCAAAACCACAATAAGATACTACTACATACCCACTAGGATGGCTTTAACAAAAAAGCCAAATGATAATAAGTGTTTATGAGAATGTGGAGAAATCGAAAACTCATACATTGCTGGTGGGAATACAGAATGGTGCAGTCGCTTTGGAAAACAATTTGGCATTTCTTCAAAAACGTAGATGGAGAGTTACGATATGACCAAGCAATTTCACTTCTAGTATTTACCCAATAACTTGAAACTGTAAATCTTTCCTAGTATATTCATAGCAGTATTATTTATAATAGCCTCAAAGTAGAAACAATCCAAATGTCCATCAGCTGATAAATGGATAGACAAATGTGGTGTTCCATCACAGGAGTGGGGGAAGATTTGTTAGAAAAACATGGGTGACTAACTAAGCTCCACTAAAGGGAAGGATCTGAGCTGGCAATCACAGAAAAACAAATACAAGGGGCTTTTAAATCTATAAAAACCATCATATGTTTAAAACCGTTTGTCATCATAGGAAGATTACGGTTTACCCATCAGATGAACAGTGATCAGATTTTTGAAAATTTGCTATGTTACTGAGAGGATTAGGGAACTAGTTCTTTTCTTTTCTTTTTTATGATGCAAATGTCATTTTGGGGGCACTTTGGCAAAATTCATCTCAATTACAATTCCACATAATCTTTGACCATGTGCTATATTTTAGGAGTCTATTGCATGACTGCATTGTATGAAGTCTTACAAGAATATTCATTGGAGGGGCGCCTGGGTGGCTCAGTCGGTTGGGCGGCCGACAGTCTGTGAGTTCGAGCCCTGCGTCGAGCAGCCTGGAGCCTGCTTCAGATTCCATGTCTCCCTCTCTCTCTGCCCCTTCCCCGCTTGCACTCTGTCTCTGTCTCTCAAAAATAAATAAATGTTAAAAACAAAACAAAACAAAAACAAAAACAAAAAAACAAAACAAAACAAAACAAAAGAATATTCATTGGAGTATTGTTTCCAATAACAAAAGTCACAAAACACCCTAAATGTCCATTGGGCAAAGACTTGTATTTACTGGGTTATTTGGCAATCACGTTCCTGGGCATTTCTCGGAGACATTAATGTAAGTCCATCCAAAAATCTGCACACGATTATTCATAGCAGCTTCATCTATAATATTGTATCGATGTATAATTTACGTACAAAGAAATGTACCATTTCATTCTTGCCTTAAAATAGCCCACCGTTTATAAGATCTAAAATATTTCTAGTATCCCATAAAGTTCCTCGGGCCCTTTCCAGTTCGTCTCTGTCCCCTCAACCCACCCCCAAATCTCAGGGCAAGTACTAGCCTGATTTCTTACACTATAGATCAGTTTTCACATAAATGGAATCATACACTATATGTTCCTTTACGTTTGGCTCCTTTTGTTCGGGAACATGTATCTGAGATTCTCCTGTGCTGTAATGTGCATTGATAGCTCATTTCCTTTTTAATTGCCTGCTAGCATTTCCTTGCACGGATGCACCACAATTCGTTTATTCATTTCCCTGTTGATAGATCTTTGGATTGTTTCTCATTTTGTCTTTTATGAATAAAGCGTCTACGAACATTGCTATGTAAGTCTTTTTGTAAGAGATGAGTTTTCACTTCTTTTGGACAAAAAAATCCCTAAGAATGGAATTGCTGGATCATACAAAACATATGTTTACTTTATTTTGTTTTATTTTTTTAAGGTTTATTTATTTATTTTGAAAGAGAGTGTGTGAGCAGAGGGGGGTCAGAGAGAGAGAGAGAGAGAGAGAGAGAGAGAGAGAGAGAGAATCCCAAGCAGGCTCCATGCTGTCAGCATAGAACCCAATGCGTGGCTCAGTCCCATGAACCCTGATATCATGACCTGAGCTGAAACGAAGAGTTGGACGCTGAATTGACTGAGCCACCCAGGCCCCCAGTAAGACATATGTTTAAATTTATAAGAAATGACTGTATTTTTTTCTAAAGCATTACATCATTTACTTTCTCACCAGCAAAAGAGATGGGCCTATCTGAAATTTTTAATGAGCATGTTTTCATGTGTGTGCTGACCTTTTGTATATATTCCTTTGTGGGAGTGTTTGCTCAAGTCTTTTGTCCATTTTTGAATTGGGCTTTTTATTATCGAGTTGTGAAAAGTTTTTTCCTCCAGCTTGATTAAGATATAATTGACATGTAATGCTGTGTAAGTTTAAGGTGAACAAAGTGTTGATTTGATTCTCTTATATATTGCAAAACAATTACCACCATAGGGTTAGCTAACACCTGCATCATGCCACAATAATTACTATTTCTTTCTTGTGCTGATAACATTTAACATACACTATCTTAGCAACTTTCAAGTGTATAACAAAGTATTATTAACTAAAACCTCTATGCTGTGGACCAGATCCCCAGAACTTATTAATTTTATAATTTGGAGTTTATACTCTTTGACCAAAGCTTGTAGGAATTCTTAAACATTGCGGCATCAAGTCTCTTATGTGGCATGTGTTGTGAATACTTCCTCCAGGCTTTGACTCGTCTATTTTCTTGCTGGTGGAGTTTAAGATTTTGATAAGGTCTAATTCATCAATGTTTTTGTGTTGGAGATTCTGCTTTCTGTGTCTTGTCTAAGAAATATCTTCCTTCCCTAAGGTGATTAAGATATTCCGTTTTATCTTTTAAGCTTTTAAGTTTATGTCTTTGATCTGTTTCTGAAAGTTTAAAAATCAGATGCATACGTTATATTTAATATTTAAAATATAACTAATTAAAGGAAAACATGCAGGAGAGTCAGTGGGAGCTGTGCTTGGGTGTTGAAGCCCAAGATGTAACTTGGTTGTGTCCAGCCAGGTGGCCTTAGGCAGGTCACTCCCCAGGGAACAAAATGACCCACTGAAGGTCAGTATAGGTAAGCGGTTTTGAAACCTAATTGGAGAAAGGTGCTGCTCAGCATTGAGGACGCACAGTCCTCTAGAGCTGGTGTACCAGAAAACTCAGAACTCCCCTTACACCGTGGTGAAAACCCTCAGGGTTTCCCCTCCACAGTCCCTCAGTGGGCTTCTTTGCTGGGCAGTAGGGGTCAGTTCCTGCACTGACAGTTAGCTTTTAAGCCACAAGAGGGCACTGTGCGAGCAGATTTCTAGGCCAGCTTGGCGCTGCCTGCAGCGTGGATTCGGTGCTGGGTCCAGATAGCAAGGGTGGTGGTGTATTGACTCTCCAGCGGCAGTGGGAGGCTTTCTAGGTCATGTGTGGTCACACGGAGAAGTGGGGAGGAGGGCAGAGCAGTGCCTTCACCCATGATGTAGAAGGCCCAGCTAGCATGTTCCCTCCAAGCTGGTGGCCTCAGGATGGTGCCGTATCACAGCCCAAGGGCCAGGGAGGGGCTGGTGGAGGAACAAAGGTAGTCATAGACCATTGGGCCATCATCAGACAGGGCCCACTTTGGCCCAATACCATGAGGGAACTTGGACACCAACAGGGGCCATGAAAGTCCCTGGACCCTGCCTCTCACCCCCAGGGCCATCAAGCTACATCAGCTGTTAATGTGATGACATGGGAACCGTGGAAGGTCAGCACTTCTCCTCACCACAGGGTCAAAGATGCAGGGGCCTGGGGCTACATCAAAACCATGTAAAAAACTTCCTCACGCCAGGACGGAAGGTGGCCAAGGCCAGTGTCTTCCGAGGGAAGTAGCCTCAGGACCACAGAGTACTAGGCTAAGAGGTTGGAGGGAATCACTGTCTGTAGTTGCAGCGGCCTCAGCGCTGGGCTCCTGACCTCCAGACGCATGTAGGCAAACTCATTTTCTGTGGGGTTGCCAGAAATCTTACCGAGATCTATCCCAGATGCTCCCCTTCCTGTTCCCTTAAAAGCTCCCGTTGTTGCTGGAAATCCTTGAGCTTCTTGGTCTGACCGCTTGAGTCCTCCCTGACTTGGCTCCTGACAACAGCTTTATCCTCTGATTCTCCCACCTCTGAGTCCTGAACACACCATTCCTGTAATTTGATAGAGCCCAGATCTGCCCAGCTTGTTTGCATTCCTTCCTCTGCCTGGAATGTCCTCCTCTGTCTTGTCTGCCTGATAAGCCCTGAGTCATCCTTCAAGACTCTGCTCAAGGGGCACCTGGGAGTCTCGGGTCGGGTCGGTTGAGCATCTGACTTTGGCTCAGGTCATGATCTCGCGGTTCAGGAGTTCCAGCCCCACAATGGGCTCTGTGCTGCCATCACGGAGCCTTCTTCGGATTCTCTGTCCTCCTCTCTCTGCCTTTCCCCTGTTTGCACTCCCTCAAAAATAAATACACATTTAAGAAGAAAAAAAAAAGATTCTGCTTGGGCATCACCTTTCTCACAAAGCCTTACCTGGTTAGTTCCAACCTGGCTGCAGGGAGAATGCTTGGCCATGGCAACAGAAGTATAGGGTGCTGACACAAATCTGTTCCCTCCTCTACTCCTTGCTGAGACAATCCTGATTTTGCCCAAGCATTCAGTCCTCAGCAAGGTGACTCTTCCCCTGCTCAAGGATAAACCTGGAAGACTCCAAGCCCAATAGGGTCTGGCCATGTCTGCATGACCCACCAGACTGGTGGCTGGTAGGTGGGGAGGGCTGAGCTCTTCCAAAGGGGCTCAGGCGGGGACGGATCCAGTTGGGCTTGTCGGTCATTGCATGGTTGAAACGTGAAACAGGGCCTGGTGCCAAGCAGGTGCCAAAGGAGTTGAGAGAAGCTGTCTTCCCCATTAGATCTTTTAGGACTTTTTCATTAGGGCTGGCGAGTAGGTTTCCTCCTCAGAAAGTCCAAGAGGCCCAGGGGGTCTTAGAATCAGAGATGACGAAGGATTGGTTCAGGACTCCCTGGCTAGTTGGGTCTTCTGTCCTCCAACTGTACTCTTGTTTGTTTTTGTTCATTCAAAACCATTCATCAAATGCCTGCTATATGACAGGCCCTGTATGTTCAGGGATGAAAAAAACCAAGTCCTGCCCGATGGGGCCCCCAGCCTTTTTGAGGGAGACACACAAACCGGTAATTATCCTCTCATGCCGTAAGGGCATGGGTTCTTCAGAATAGAGAGACTTTTTGGTTGCTCACAAGACCGTCCACTCAAGACAGTTCAAGCAGAAAAGGAATCTCCAAAAGGCATGGGAGAGCTCACAGAATCCTGTGCCGAAAGAAAATGATGTCTCAAATCGTGCCGTAAGACAAACTCCAAACTCAGTTTCCTAGATGGGGTCCTCCTTCCCTACCAGCCGGCATTACAGAGGAAGAGACCAGGTCTAGCTTCCGAGGGTGAGGAACCTCGGATCTGAGGATCAAGAGGGAGTTTATGAACATAGCATCTCCGGTAGAGAGGTACCGACAACAGTTTTCATTACAGAATTATGGCAAGGCTACGATCAGGGAGCACCTGGCTTCTCCTTGACCTCCTTTGCTGAACTCAAACGGATCAGACACCAAATTATTTTTAAGAACACAGATCCGGACTGCCTGGGTGGCTCAGTTGGTTGAGCGTTCGACTTCGGCTCAGGTCATGATCTCGAGGTCTGTGGGTTCAAGCCCCATGTTGGCCTCTGTGCTGACAGCTCAGGGCCTGGAGCCTGCTTCAAATTCTGTGTCTCCCTCTCTCTCTCAGCCCCTCCCCTGCTCACTGTTTCTCTTTCTCTCAAAAATAAGTAAAAACATTAAAAAAATTAAAAAAAAAAAGAACACAGAAGCATTAAAAAGAAAAAAAAAAAAAAGAAAAAATCCCAGAGCAATTGTAAAAGTACCTGTTTTATCAGAAGTCCCCAGAGGGTTATTCTAGCAAAAATGATTTGAAGGTGCTGAGGACACTTTCAGTGTCCAGGCCACATCCCCTTGCCAGCCAGTGCCCCCTTTCCCAGCCGCAGTTAGAGCCTGGTGAATGCCCTCGGCTCGACAGGAACAGCCTCACACGGAAGCAACATGGCCTCCCTTCCTGCTCTAGCTGTGGCCCCAGGGGCAGAGGACATCTCGATGCTCTCAGGAGACCTGCTTCTTCCCTGTGGGGCTGGGGAGGAGCTCCGTTGCAAGCATCCAGAATGATGGAGGAAATGTGTGGTTCTGCTAAGACAGATTCCCTGTATCCTGAGCTGTCTCCTTGGCTGCAGCTTTTCTCGAGGCTCCTGTCTGGCCACGTCAGGCTAGTTTTGGGGTGGGCCTCAAGACAATCCTGCGCCCCGAGAGCTGGCATTCCAAAGCCGGCATTTCCAAAGGGCAGGGAAATCCTCTGTCTTCTCTAAAGGCAGAGAGTGAGTGACTCAGTGACCCAGCCCCAAAGGGAAGTTCGGGGCAGGACTTGAGTTAAAAAAAAAAAAAAAGAAATAAAGAATCATCACCACCTGGGGCCCCACAGACAGCACTAAGGACTGCAGCGCAGGGGCCTCTGGGACCCTGCCTCAGCCCCACCATTCACGAGGGGCAGTGGTGCTGCACCTCTTGTTCAATAGCTTATGCGAATGTTGATGATTTACGAGAACAGAACGGTCCCTGATTCTTTGACATTCTGCCTGTTGACAGAGGGGGTCTCTATCTCCTTCCCTGGGCTGGTCTGGGAGGTCTTTGACAGACAGGGCTGTGGTGAACGTGATCTGTGCGACTCTTGAAGTTCATCACAGAAGGCAGTGTGGCAGTGACGTGCCACGTAAGGAAGTCCCACTACTCTCTCCACACTGAAGAGGTCACACGCAGGAGTGCTAGGGGACAGTTCCAGCCCAGGCTAGTCGTGTGAGCGAAAGAAGCCTCCAGATGATTCCAGGATCCTGCCGTAGGGTTCTCTGGCCAACCGAGTCCCCAGCCTTGCTGGAGAAGAGCTGGGCCGTCTGTCCTGGGCCCTGCTGAATTCCTGACCTGCAGAACCCCTGAGCATACTCGTCTTACACCAGTGGCTTCAGAGGGGTTTGAAATGTGGCAGGTAACTAGGACCGCATTCCTGCTTTTAAAGGTAAGGGAAACCAGGCTCAGAGAAAGAGAGAGAGGAAGTGATTAGGTCAGAGTCACACGGCTGGCACAGGGCAGAGCCAGAGTCTACCTCGCAGCCGCGTGGGCTCCAAGGCCTGCTGTTCTATCTCTCTAGCCTGCCTGGTTCCTCAAGGTCACACTTTAAGAAGGAGCTTGCAAACTGGGGCATGTTCAGAGGATGGGGCCCCAAACTAGGCTCTAGAAGGGACAGTGGGAGGGACCGGGACATCTAGCCTTGGCAGAAGGTGCCTTGGTAGAGCATGTAGTGCGTCTTCACTTATCAAAAATGCTGTTGGGATGAGACAGGCATTGTGGCCCTAGATGGGGAGGTGAGTCCAGAGCAGAAAGTTCTGTGGGGCAGGGTTTGGATCCATTAAAGGAAGAACTCTACTGACCACTCCGGCGGGACACAGCGGGGCTGTCCAGGTAGGCTGGGAGTCCCTGTCCCTGGCGGAGCCAAGGCAGCTGGATCCCCGTGGGAGGATGCCATGGAAGGGAGGCAAGAGACGGGCTGGAATAGGGGCACATGACTTTTAAAGCGCCCCCCATCCCCAACTCTTAGAGATCACGATTTAGGCCACAAATAAGGAGGCCACCAGAAAGTATTCTCATTTACTAGAGTCGTCCCCTGGATGACAACGGACACAGTTGGCTCGGCGGGTTCCCACGGGGAAATGCCTACCCGTGCGCTCAGGTTTGCTTCAGTGCCCCCCCTCCCCCAACCAAGAGCTGTTAAAGATCACATTTCTTTTATGAACGCCGACAAATTAAATTGGGCCTGCTCTGGCCGCTGATAAAAACCCAAAGGCACTTTGATTTGAACGTACAAATCTTTATTATCTGATAAGCACAACCCAGGCATCTCGGCTTCAGCGGCTGTTGCCATTGGATCGGAATGAGAGACGCTCCCTACTCGTGTCAGGGAAGGAAAGAGCAGCTCGTCTGATCAAGGACCGGGATAAGCCCGGGCTCCTCAGGACACAGGGTCCGTGGGGTGGGACATTGATTTGCAACTTTCTCTATTAGACAGCGAGGAATTTTTAGTCTACCTACAGCCTCAACTTGTTAGATTTTTTAGAGGAGACTCGTGAATGAATGCGAGTGACCTCCCAGTGGGTCCGAATGCATGTGTTTCTCTCTCGGCGGCTCACAAGTGTGTGCTCGGAAACAAATGGGTTCTTCTGGCCTCCCTGGTGGCCTTTGGGAGAGGCGTATTGGCTGACATGCTTATGCAAATTCCATATTCTCTAGTCTTTTCTCTGCAGATCCTGATTTAGTAGATGGGGTGAGGCTGTGTATCTGTGTGACCTGGGCACAGGTGACTCTGTGGCCCATCAAATTTGAGAAGTTCTTTGTGTGGAGGAAGAAACCACCCCCTCACGCCAAGGTGTCTGTCAGGCCAGATCGTACTGAGGTTAGCCATGTACCCACATCCAGAACTGACTGGGGGAGGGGGCAGTGGAGGGAGGAGCCCCAGGTAGAGAAGCTGGCTGGAAAGCACTAGAAGCCGGGAGATAGAAGACTGAGAGGCAAGTTGTACCCTCCCCGCATCCCCCCAATCAATCCATGGCCAAGGATGAGCAGGCAGGGCCCCGTGGCTCCAGCTTCTTGGCCTTTGCCCCACTCTGAGCTTTCAGGAGTCGCTGCCCACCAGGTTCAGCAGGGCATTCTTGTAGTCGCCACTGGTGTCTCCCTGAGGACAGGAGGGACAAGAGAGTCACAGGGGTGTCTGTCAGCTGCTGTTATTACTACGAGTCACGGTCCTCGGGGAGAGACCTGGCGGATCCCTGTGTGGGTTCCCGTGACACAGGCCCACGCTGTGTCAACCACCTTTTCCTGTTTTCCGTTTCAGACAATTTCCTTGTATCTCCTTTTGGTTCTCTTACTAGTGCAAGGGAGCTTAATATAGACAGCAAATCACAGACACAGTTCTGCCTTGGAGAAAGGAAGGCATTTGGATGGTCCCCTGCCCCCATCAGCTGTCCCAGGACTGTCCCCCATGTCAGGACCCTGGCAGGCCCCGCCATTCATTTATTCGACACAACCCATCATTTATTCGACACCTACTACTGTGGATCAGGGAACCGAGGCTGAAAGGAGGGCCCCCAGGACCACACCTAGAGGTGGGGGAGAGGAGGAGGTGATGAGAGCCCAGGCTTTGGGTCCACGCAGAACCTGGACCACAGCTCTGTCACTCACTGACCCTGTGGCTGAGGCAAGTCCTGTCTCCACCCTGAGACTCCTGCTCCTCTATCAGATGACGTCGATGCTGAGGAGTGAATGGCAAGGGAAACGCGGGCTTGTCTACACAGCAGCTGGCTCACATAGGGGTGGAGCAGGGGTCTCCCCATAGGATAGACCCCACAAGGCCAATGGCTGCAAGCCATTTCTGTGGTCTATCAGTCCCCCTTAGCCACGAAGCAGGTCCTGATAGGTCTGGCTGGCCAAGGATCTGCCCACAGAGCCAGGGAGAACAGGGGAGGGCATATCACCAACTCCCTTTTTATGAGGTCGAGGAAAAGGGGAGGGGGAGGGTCGAAGTGATAGGATGGGCTGAGTTCCCATTTCCTGTGTGCTACAGCAGTTTATGCCTCATGGGAATCACCTCGTCCCTATCTGTTTAGTCAGATTTGCTTGTATAATCATTATTTGGACCTGAAATGTTCTTGTAGATTTTTAACTACATTTAAAATTTCTTCCTTCCTCCCTCCCTCCCTTCCTCTCTCTCTATTTCTTTCTTTTTTACTATTCACAAAACAATTTTTGTGACAGTATTTTTGTTTCTGTGTTATTTTTTTTTCTTCAGAAAACTGTTCATTGCATCTATCTTTTTAAATGTGTGGGTATAAAGTTACCCATGGGGTTCTTATAAATTTTTCTAGTAATTTCCATACAGGAGTTTTTAATGCTGGTATCACTGTTGGACATCATTTTTGCTCTGATGACATTTACAGAGAGTGGTCTATACTAAAAAGAAAATAATTGGCAATTCCAACTAAATGTTTGTAAGTGACAGCTGTAGGCAAAACCTAATGAGGGTGGGCTTCTCGTATGTCTAGACAGGGGGCTAGATTATTGATTATATTGATCGGGCACTAATTAACCTGCTAACTCTCCGCCATGAAGTCTACACACTGGATGCAACGAAGTGATCATTTTCGCTCAGTATTTTTGTTCCCCTGAAGTCTGCCTGTGGCTCCATCTAACTGTGATGGTGAGAAGGTAGAGACATTTCCCTGATGCCACATAAACCATGTATGGCTGAAAAAATTCCTAACACTCTCCTGGGACTGGACGTTGGGAAAGTCATTGCTGCAGGTGACACGTCGGGAGCCAGGGCTGGGTTTTGGGTAGCTCTCCTATCTTTTGACAATAATGGCTGGAAAGCCAAAAACAAAACAAAGAATAATTCCACTGCCCGCCCCCCCCCCCTACTCTCACCTACCTGCTGGGCCATCCTGAAACATTTTAAGGTAGAAATGTCTTTTTAACATATTGTGAGCTATGTGTTTCTTGGAAAGTGTGGCTGACAACAGACATTTGTAGAATAACTAGAAACTTGACTTAACGCCAATGGAGACTTAGGGGTATACTTCTCGACATTTGACTTCTATTAATGAAACTGTCAAGGCCTCATTTACATTAATAACTAGAAAAGTAATTTCTCGCGAAATTACAGCGGTGTGATTGTCATCGCATTTTCTCAGCTCCAGAAGGTTCACTGACTAGCATCTGGTTAGGTAACATGCTGGAGTCCTTCTGACTTATCTCTTAAAATCGTGCTGCTAGGACTGCTTAAGTCTGTATTTGAAAGCTGTTGCCCAATTCCTACCAAACTATTTACTGTCATTGACGTTCGGATGTGGCTTCCTCCTCTGAAAGGATTCAGTGGGTCATTTTCAAAGGGGCAACCATTGCTCGAAGGCAAAGCCAACTCCGGGTGCAATGCATACAGGCCTCCGTGATCTGGTCTCTGCGCGCCTGCCCAAGTCCCCTCCCAGCCCTAGTCACACTCACCCCCTTGCTGATTCCTGTACACACTGCCTGGCAATGAATGTTCGAGTGTGGCACCCACTGGGAAGGGATGGACACATGTGACTGGTCACAGCATCCAGGTCTCCCAAGTAATGCCTCTGTTTCAAACTAGTGGTAGAATCAGGAACTCATGCCTTACCATGATCATGCTGCTGAGGGTCTTCCCGTACATCTTCGTGAACTGACACTTGATAAGATTTAAGTCAATTTCACTTCTTGAAACGATGTTTCTTATCAGGGTCCCATCGCGTGTCCCTGCTCCCTGGACAGGATATAGCAATCAACAATCACAGCTCACCTTTCTGGTCCATCTCTGTGATGATGAACACATCTGTGCTTTGGGTGCAGGGGGCTTTCACGGGGGATGGAGATGCAGGCACGAGCCTCTGCTTCATCGGGTGAAGCACTGAGAGGGGGTGCTTTAGTAGCTCAGAATCTCCATTCCCGCAATCTCTTTTCCCTCACTGCCCACGTATCAGTCCCTATTGGGAGCCAAATGTCCCAAAGTGCATTGTGTGTTGGGTTTGCCACATCAGATTCTAGGCACGGAACACTCACTGCTCCACGGATAAGACTGCTTCCCAGGGTAGCCACATCACGAAGCTCAGATCAACTGGCCAAGTCAGGAGCAGGACCTTCCTGCTTACCTTCATCTTTGACTAGTCTCGTGTCAGATGGCACCAATGGACAAGGGAACCTCATGCCCTCTCTCACTTCCTGGCCAGAGAACTTAGGGCTCTAATTTCAGGTGGTACCGGCAAGCACAGATCAGAGAAGGTGGGCACTGACTTCGCTCTCAGGGAATCATTTTGAGTGTCTATCTTCCACTTTGGTTCTGGGTGCTGGAAACTTCACCTGATACAAGTGGCTTGGACGTCTGTTCGAATGGCTAGTGCGGCCTCTTGGACAACAGACAAACCCAGATGGGCACATCTGAGATGTACACGAAAGTTGAGGGCTGCGTGTGGCCATCTCCCTCTGAACTTCCATTCAAAGGGTGCCTTGACTTCCTGCTCTCTCGAGGAGGTCACGTGGCAGGATAAAAAGAACAGGTGGACTGGCTTGGGTTCAAATCAAGGCTCTGCCATTACCAGCTGTGTGACCTTGACCACAAGCCCTAGTTTCACCATCTCTAGGATGGTAGTTATGACACTGGTCTCACAGGATTGTGATAGAATGTCAGTGCAATGAACACCTGTGAAAACACCTGCTCAGGTTCACCCTCGGGAGGTGCGGATTCCCTTCCCCGGACTCAGTTTGCCCTTTGGGAACTACAACATTCTGATCACAAGAGGTCGGAATAGAAGACACAGGGTTGAAGACAGTAGTGGCTCCGATACCTTGGCTTTGGAGTTGGTGCCGAGTAGGGTTGACAACAAGGGGCACAAAAGACAGAATAGTTACCTTCAAGGCATAGTAAAGTCGCTCTGCAAAGTAGCTGTGGAGGTTCCGGGTGCATTTCACTGGCAAACAGGAAAGCTCTGTTAACACTAGAGGTTGTAGGCGACGTTGCGTACCTGTTTATTTATTTATGTCCTGCCTTGGGTCTTAAGGCCTAGCATTAGGCAATTCTTGGCCTATTTATTTATGCTTTGCCTAGGTCAAAAACAAGAGGCTTTGTGTTGGGTGGGGAGGGACAGGGAAGGCAGCCTGGTGCACTGAGCACAGGTCCCAAGGCACAGAGCAAGCAGGCAAAGCATGAGGTGTAAATGCACTGGGGCCCACGGGGCTGGCCCATCTGAGCACGGCTCTGTCCAGGGCAGCCCCTGGGCTCTTACACTCCAGAGCCAGCTTTGCCAAGAATCCGGCCACGCGGCTCCACCGAAGAGCCATGGTTATGGTGACCACTGGCTTCAGAGTGCCCACTCTACGTGTCACTTATCATTTGAATTTCCATACGACAGATGGGGTCCAGCCCCAGAGCACTAAGGGCACCAGAGAGGGGGGCCCCACGCTCGCTTTCGTGGATGCTGCTTCAGAGACTCAGCGTTGGGTCAGGGAGGTTGGCACTCCAGCCCAGGGCAGCAGAAAGAGCCTGGGCTTTGCTCGAAGCGGGCCGGTGCTCAACAGCCTGCTGATGGCCCGGCATGACTTCATTCTCTGACCTGCCTGCCTTCCGCTGTCCTCATCTGCGGAGGGAGTGATGGGAGTCTTCGAGGACAGGAGGAAGCGCCCAGCAAAGACTTATCAGGAGGTTGTTCAAACTCCACGCAGGGGCCGACTCGCTGAGATTGGAGAGGGGGGGATGCTGAGATGCTCCGACATAGACTGGTTTTCATCACAGCAGTCAGAGCCTGCTGGGGAGTGTCAGAGGCCCCAGGCCACCCTGAAAGACCCAGACACCTTGTGGAGCTCCCCTGACTGCCCAGCACTGAATGGGGACAGCCTGGTATGGAGGTGAGTGTCCTAGCCCCCGGGGCCCTGACCTTGGCTCCGTCATAGGAGGAAGGAGAGGAAAAGCCCCTCTGCCCCTGGGCCTCGGCTCTTCACTGTGCAATGGTTCCCCTCCCTGTGATCTCAGCTCTGGCCCCCAAGATGCGGTCATGCTTTAGGGAAGGTTCTCGGTGCTCCCCGGCATCGGATCGTCAATCACTCAGTTTGGACTCCAACTACACATCATCGTTTCTTCGATGAGCCACCAAGGAAGAGACCAGGCTGCTGGCTCAGGTCCAGACAGGTGACTTGCTTTAGGGCGTCACAGTCAGAACCAGAATATTCCCTGTGTGCCTGCTGGATGGGAGCACAGGCCCTGGCTCTGACATAATCCTGCAAATGTGCACACACGTTCACATACTCGCTTATTCTCACAGGCCTCATGCTCACACTTACACTCACAGCACAGGGATCATGTGGGCAGTACTGAGAATAGTCCCTGGAGGGACGCAGCGCACTGAAGACCCGGGGGCTAGAGTAATTCCAGTGTCTTGGGCTGAAGGGTACATGTCTGTGGCCTGGGGGTGGCCAGCAATGGTCCCTCGAAGGTGGACATAGGGACCCAGTCGCTTGCTATTTCCACCCCGGGCATATCCCCATTCCAGCCCCGTGACTGTGGACACCTGTGTGTCTGAGCACCGAGCCCCATCTCTTACCCACTGTGAGCATGGCCTCCTCCAGGGACCCGTGGGTCTCACTCTTGATGCTGTCCTCAATGCTCTTGCCGGCGATTTTCTCATATTCCTCAAACACTGCCGAGAGACATCCTCTCGTAAGGGATGGGCAGATCTCAGTGTGACGCCCCCGGCATCTCAGATCCGAGACTGCATATCCGTGTGCCGCCCCTGACCTCCGCCTGCTTGTCGGGGAAAGGGCCCAAGTCTCCCTGGCTCTCTCCCCAACTTCATGACTAGATGAGGATGCCCAGCGATAGTCAGCGTAAAGGGAGAGGCCCTGAGGCCAGGGCGCCCCGCGCACCCTGACGTTGCCTCCCTCCCTCCCGGTACCTCTCATCAGGTGCGTGGCACTGCGCGTGCACAGGATGGTGATGAATTTCATCTCGTCAGTCCCCTGAATCTTCTCGCCCGCTGCGTACAGCTCCTAGCGTGGACAGCAACAACAAGCCCGTGAAGGGGAGCAAGGAGGTGAGGGTCCCCCCGACCTGCCCACTAGGTCCATTAAAATCCCTTGTGTGTCTGGTCCAGAAGCCACTCTGGGAATTTCCCTGCCTCCCCCAGGGGCTTTGCTCTGCCTCTGGGCATCTCCAAGCACTCTGCCAGTGCGATCCGAATATGCCCACCTGGTCCTCAGAGGCCTAGAGTCCCTAGGTTGGTGGGGTGTTCCTGCCAGCACAGAGTTCCAGCGGACCCCTCCCAAGTCACTCCCCTTCCTGTTTCAGAGTCTCTCCTGCACCCTCACTTTCCTCCTGGAACACCAAGAAGATAAAAGTCTGCGTCCCAGCCTAGCTTAGTGCCAAAGAGAACCCGGATGAGCGAGGGGCCGAGTGAGGCTTCCAGGCATCAGCCCCAAGAGTCGAGGTGGTAGAGGGTGGGGCAGGAGGCTTGCAGGGCAGAAGGGGCTGAGGGTGTAGGTAGCCTCACCTGTGCATCTTGGACGGCCTGTCCTGGGTCCACAAAGCCACTCACATCATCCCTGCTGCCCTAGGAACAGAAGGGGTGACTATGTAAGCCAGGCTAGCCCAGCTGAGCAGCTGGGGCAGAGGGCAGAGCCGGGCTGGAGGGAAGGCAGGGCTCTACAGCTTTTTGGCCATGGGCACTTCACCAGGCCAGTTGCCCTCTCCGGGGCCAGGCTTTCTCATCTGTAAAAGAAGAGTAGTAAGGGCTGCCTCATAGGGAGCTGGGGGAGTCAGTGAGCTAAGGTAAGCAGAGTAACTGGCGCAGGCTGTGTGTGATGGACCCGCTAGGGGACAGGGCACTTTCCTCCCAGTTCTAGGGCGCCCCCGTGTGGCTGTCAGGGAGGCGCAGTTGTGAGACTTCTTCAACTACGTTGGGAGGTACCCAATGACCCCAGGCCACTCAGGCTGTCCCTTGGCCCTGCCTCCACCCCACCCCAGCAGCTCTGCTCAAGAACTGCTCCCTGGAGCCCAGCTGATGGCGCCCCCCAGGCAAGGGGCTCCTCGCAGCCTGGGCTGTGATACCTGCAGGAGGCACACCAGGATCCTCTCCAGGTAGCCACTGGTGTCGGCTTGGATGTCTTCCTCCAGGCTGGAACCATAGTCTGCAGGGGAAACAGGACCATGAGGCACAGGCCCGCTCTCCTCCTCCCGGCCCCATTCCCCACACTGTCCCCAGTTCAAGCCTTCTGGTAAGAACGAGCCACCTGGAGTGGACGTACGCCCCAGATGTCTGAATGGCAGAGGCCCCACTGCCCGGTGGTCATTCAGAACGAGGGAGCAACACAGACTCCCAACCCAGAGGTGGGTCAGGCCAGGGAGCCCTGCCAGCGGCTGCCTCCTGAGCTCTGCTTCATTTGCGGTTTGGCGAAGCCAGGGCCTTCAGGCAGACCACGTGGAGGACACGCTGGCCTCCATTTGCCTCGCATCCTGTAGACTCCAGCGACAGCTGGCCTGTGGCCCACACAGTCCTCAGGGTCAGCCTGTGTCCCACCAGCAAGGAGCCAGCCCCATCCAGTGCTGACACAGTCCGGGGACGCACAGCACTGCCATGCCCTCAAGGAGCAGAGAGTTTAGGGGTGCGTGCCCCTCTCCCCGGCAGCCCGTGGGCTTCAGGGGGCTTAGAGACCATCAGGCACAGGACTGGGCATACAGTAAGCACTTAGCACCCATGTGTGCAAGGGCCCAGAAAGGCTCGGTGCACCGCGTGTCCCTCATCCCCTGCTTAGGCTCCCAAAGCTCATGGTCATTTCCAAGTGAGCCTTTACCTCAGGCCCCCATCTTCCCTCACCTTCCTCGTACGCCTTCATTATCTCCTGCAGCTGGTTCTTGGTCCGAGAAGCCAGGATCTCAATGATGACGCCCTCTTTGGTTCCCAAGCCCTGTGGATGAAAACCTCCGTCTGCTGGAGAGCCCCGCCCTCCTGCTCTGGCCACACCCTCTGATCTACAGGCAAGAGGGACAGTCTCCGGAAGAGGAAGAACTGGTCGCTGCCCCAGCGGGCCGCTCCGATGGGGGCCTTCGCTGGGGGGTGTTTGTGGGGGAAGTCGCACGCGCTTGTCTCCAGGGGTGGATTCTGTGGGCAGGTGATGCGATGGGAAAGCTCTGGTTTGGCTCCGCCCTCCATGCTGGGTGGTCTGCAGCAGGTCGCCCCACCTCTCTGAGCCTAAGGCTCCTCGTGAGTCCTCGGGGATAAAAAGCTGCCTGCCCCAAAGGTGGATTAGAGACAACAGACGTAAAATGCTGGGCGTGCACACCCAGTGAGTGTCCTTTCTATGGCGATGATTCTAGTTGCTGGACCCTGACTCCCTCCTGATCACCTGCGAGGGCTGAGGGAGTCACAGGACATCTGAGGGACCAGGCAGAGACTGCAGGCATTGCTTTCTAATTCTTGCACGCTTGAGCCGGCGCTGTCCCGAGAAGTGCTGATTTTGGCTTCCTCATGGCCACGCGACGGCAGAGGCCGGCCAGTCTGGGTGTGGGGACAGTCTGGGTAGCAGGCTGCAAGCTCGCCCGGCTTGGTCATGGCAAAGGGTGGCTCGAGGGGAGCTCGGAGCTCTCAGTGCCAGGCTGTCTTGGGGAAGGTGTCCCCGGCAGCGCCCCGACCCCGTCCTCTTGGGTGTTTCTGCCCCTCCCCCACCCCACCTGCTCAGTTACCTTCATGGCATCGTGCAGCTCCTTGGCTTCGTATCTGTACGGCGGGTACATGAGGGCCACGATGAGCCTCTCGAACTTGCCACTCAGCTCTGACTTCAAGGTCTCTGTGAGATCCTAATGAAAGAAGCAGGAAGGACAATGTTCTGAATGTCTGCACCTGAGTGCGGACAGCAGGGTGGCAGCCAGTCCTGGGGGCTCCTGCTGGACTCCCCCGTGGGCTCTGCCACGCGCTGGTGCTGGCTGGGGTTTCTCGGGCCAACAACTCAGCCTCTCTGAGCATCATCACCCTTACCTGTGAAATGGAGACACTCCTGCTTTAAACCCTTGCTTAGGGGGTTGGCTGAGGGACGTCCGCGGCCCGACAGCTGTGAGTGCAGTGCTGGGCCGCAATACACGTTCGTCATTGCTCACCATCAAATCCCGTCACAGCCCATGGGCACTCAATAGACACATGATTGAATTAAGGAATCTATGTCATGTGTGTCTCCTTCCAGGGACACTGGTCTTCCAGAAGAAGCCACAAGACCACACCCGGCTGATCTGCACAACACAGCAAAGGACCAAAGCAAGGGCTTTGTCACCCCTGGCTTGAAATCCCAACCTTGCTGCCTGTAGGCTCTGGGATCTTGGGTAATTTACTCAACTCCTTAAACCATCAGTCTCCCCTAATGCTGACTGCAGAGAAGAATGCAAATTGTGAAGATTAAGAGAAAGAAATAAAAAAAATAAAATAAAGGACACTGGTGCCCGTGGAATACTGGGGCTTCATCATTCACTTTTCTGCATCAAATCTCCCAACTAATGACATGCATTGACGGAGGCTTCCGCCAGCCGTGGCGATGTGTGCCTTTGTTCCTGTGTTTGGCCAGTGCCTGCAGTGCCTGGCTCTGACCCAGGCTGGTGGAAGGAGTGGGGGGAGAAAAAGGGTCCAGCCTGTGTGCTCCCTGCCCCCTGGAGTTCCCTCGAGGCAGAGGGAGCGGGCACAGGGCACAAGAAGCTCCAACATGAAGACAGAGTCCTGTGCCATAGAAGAGAGCTTGGCCTGCACCTCTGTGTGTGGGCAGGAGAAGGGCGTTCCAGGCTCTGGGAACAGTGTGAGCAAGGCACAGAGGTAGGGAAACAGCTCAAGATTGGGCTGTGGAGTCGCTGCGAATAAGCTCGGTGAGAGAGACGGGGGTGGAGGGGAGGAGGCGGGCAGGCTGGACTGTAGAATGCCTGACCCCAAGCCAGGGTTGTGAGGAGCCCATAGGTAGCTCTTCCCAATAAAACACAGGATGGCTAGTGAAATTCTAACTTCAGATAAACAATTAATAATATTTTTAGTGTAAGTGTGCCCTGTCTGCCCCATGGTTCTAGAAGCTGGCCTTGAGACAAGGGCCTCGTCTAGAATGGAGCTGCCCCCGAGGCTGTCTCTGGTCGCAGCAGTGCGGCCTCCCCCCGCACCCCCCCCCCCCCCTGCGCTCCCGAGGAAGCCTGACTCCCGGTCCACCTTTACCTTGCCAAACTGCGCCTTGAAGGACTTGGCGATCTGTTGCCGCTGTGCGTTGCTTCTCTTCGTGAGCACATCGATGATGGCCTGCTCGTTGGTCCCTGCAGGGGCGCACAGTGTGAGCACCCCCACTGCCCCCAGGGAGGCTGGGGGCTGAGCAGGAGGGAGGGAAGCTGCTCGGTGGCCAAGCACTGGGCACACACCACCTAGATAGCTCCAAAACCTGATGATTTTCATGGCGTCGAGAAGACACCCAGGCGGAAATCCTTCTGTCCTTTCCCCACCTCCTCCCCACACAGCGTCGGGGTGCTGCCTGGGGCCAGTCTCAGCTCGATAGGGTCTCAGGACCCTCTGGTGATCTGATCTGCTTTGGACATCGCCTGCGGCCTTTGTAGCTTGGACAGTGAGACCTCCCATCCTGTCTTCTCTTGTGCTGATGGCAGTGGGGGAAAGTTCGGACTGAGGGCCCAGCAAACTGGATCTTAGTCCCGGCCCAGCAGCCAGCGGGCAAGCAGCCTCATCTCCTCGAGCATCTGTTTTCTCCTTGGGGAAGTGGAGATGACAGTAGAGATCTCATGGAGGTAGGGGTCATGGACAAGCTGTCAAAGTTCATCTAGAAAAGGCGGTTCCAGGCCCTGGCTGGCTTCAGGACTGCGCACACTGGAGACAAGGAAGGAGGCCGCCTGTGCCAGCCCAAGCACAGGGGGGAAGCTGAGTGTCCCAGTGCAGCCCTACAAACCCCCCCAGTTTCATCGCTTCCAAAATTTACACGCAACC
The DNA here is from genome assembly GCA_030068075.1 of Paguma larvata. Lineage (NCBI taxonomy): Eukaryota > Metazoa > Chordata > Mammalia > Carnivora > Viverridae > Paguma > Paguma larvata. The sequence continues at coordinate 55,787,804 of CM057837.1, read as the reverse complement.
ACCCTTCCCGTTCTCCTGCCTTGGGGGTTGGGGTGTACATAGACCAGGGCTGGGGGAGGGGGCCTGTGTGCTCCTCCGGGTGCCAGGAGTCAGCCCCAGACTGCCAAGCTGTCCCCTGCCATCCCCTCTGCACAGCCGTGAGCGCAGCCTTGAGTGGAGCGGGCATGTGCTCCTGAAGGAAGGCTGAGGAAGTCCACTCACCAATCCCCTTCATGGCTTTGTAGAGGGTCTCCGCGTCCGGTTCTGGGTTAAAGTGGGGGCTGCCCTTCACCGCAACACCCTCCTGTTCAATCTGCAAAAGAACCCAGGTCGGTACAAAGTGGGAGGGCATTCCACCCTGGGCGAAGGGAGGCCCGAGGGGTCCTCCCTGGTCCAGTTACCGGCAGATATGTATTGAGGAAGGGGTGCCTTTATTTTAAATTTTAATTTTTTGAGAGACAAAGAGCACTGGCAAGAGGGGAGAGGGGCAGAGGAAGAGAGAGAGGAGAGAAAGAGAGAGAGAATTTTAAGCATGCTGCACACTTAGCTTGGAGCCTGACCTGGGGCTCCATCCCACCACCCTGGGGTTATGACCTGAGGCAAAATCAAGAGTCGGATGCTCAACTGACTGAGCTACCCAAGAGGAAGGGGTGCCTGTGTCCACTTTGCACCAAGTGGCCATATGGCTCTCTCACTTCAGGGCTGTGGTGGCCTGGGGTGGGGGAATGGAGGCCCCGGGTGCCTGTTAGCTGCCTTGGCTAAAGGGAAGCCTAGCCTGTCAGCTGAGCCCTCAAGGTGGAGGGAGGGGCCTCTTGAGGAGGAGTGAGGCAGGTCAAGATGGTCGGCATCCATGGCCATCCTGAGAGATGAAGTCTCAGCTTTCAGCGCCAGTGCCAGCCCTGGGGAGCTGGGGGACACAGACTCTTGAAGGTGACTGGCACTGTGGCCGCTTTCAGAGCCACCGCCCAGCGTCTGGTGTCAGGAGGAAGGAAGAACCATAAGGAGGTCCTAGGATGGGGGGCTGGCCTGAGAAAGGACCAGCAGGGGCTTGGCGGACGTCCTTCAGAGTCCAGAGATTTTTTTTTGGGACGGCAAAGGCAATTGTGCGGGTGTGCTCCTGGCCTCCTTGCTGCCTTCAGAAGAGCCCTACAGTTTCCCTGCCCAACCTTCTCGTCAGACCTGTTCTTGGATCTTTTGTGAGAAGAATCCTGAGGCTGGGGAGGAGGTTGACCTGGGGTGATGGGAGCTTGGGAGGAGAAGTGGGGGGGGGCACTGCAGGGTGTGTGTACAAAGGAACACGAATGACAGTACATCCTATGGCATGTAGCTTGGGGGTAGACCTCCTGGGGGTGTCTCTGACTCGGGCCAGGTTCTCAGGTGTCAGCTGTGTGGGGAAGCTACTGTTAAGTGAGGGTACCCTGAGAGACCACAGCCTGCCTGGCCTGGCAGTGAGGGGTCAGTGGTTCCCCTCTGGGCTCTGTGAGACTGCCATGTCACTGCCACAGAACGGCTCTTTGGTTAACAGGCTGGCACCAGCCAGAACCACAGCTTGTGGGAGGGAGCCACACAACCTCACCTGTCCCTGCCCCTGCCCTGGGGTGTGGGCTCCGGATCAGGCCAGGCCTCTTCCAGCTAGTGCCATCTGAGGGCAGGGACTGGGCCCTACCCACCGTACCCAACTCCCTCCAGCACGGTTGGCAGGCAGTGGGAAATGACGACCCACCCCAAACCGCAAAGACAGTGAGTAAGCAGGGACAGGCTTCGTGGAGCTGAGCCGCACTGCCTGGAGAGTGTACAGACAAGGTTGGGGCAGAGGCAGGATCTGAGCTCCAGCTGCCTCCTTTCTGAGAAGCGGGAACTTAGAAGAAGGTAGGGAGCCATGGCACCCAGTTGAGCATCCTGACAGCTTAGGGCCTTTGCAAGTCCATGGGCTCATGGAGGACAGAAGATCAGGGTTAGAAAGAGCTGCATGGTGCTCTAAAAATTGTGATATAAACAAAAGTACTTGGGCCCTTGACCTGGGCCCAATATTTAATTCAGGGCTTGCCCAAAGGCTCTCTAGATTTGTGCCCTGTAGAATTTCTCAGATGCAAATGAATGATCCTTTTTAAGCATGTGTTTGAGGGAAAGGCATAGTAGAGGAGTGGAGGGAGATTGGAGATTGGAATCTGAAGAAGACTCAAGAGATCCTTCAATGGAAAGGAATTTGGTTCCATTGTGTTTGGTCTCCCGTGCACCCATACGCCAACTCCTTCTATCTGCCCTTCACCTACTCTCTTACTTTCCCACCTACCCACCCGTCAGCCCACTCATCCATTCATCTATTCATCCATTCTCCACCCAGACACTCAACGGCCACATCCACCCATTCATCTATCCAGCCATTTATTCATTCATTTAATCACCATGTCCATCCTTCTGTCCATCCAACTATTCATTCATCCACCTATCCACCCACCCATCCATCCATCCATCCATTTATTCACCACATCTATCCATCTATTCATTCATACATTCTTCATCATCCATCCATCCTTCCATCCATCCATCCTTCCAAGCCCTGATTAGATCCTAAAAATACAGGGCAGATTGCCATCTGTGGTATCTATAGGGATATTCCTTTTGAGTAAGAGGTAAAAAGTCTTTCTATACCCTTTGGTTGAATTTCAAGTGTGTGGTAACAAATTTTCCTATCTCATTCCTTAGCACCATGCACCATGCACAAGAAACAATTCCTTCTACAAATTTCATCCTGAAGAGCTTGTGTAGTCCCGGACTACTACAGTTGTGTGCATGCATACATTGTAATCCTTGTTTGTGGCGTCTGAGCTGCTGTTACTCCTGTTAGCCATTTGATCATCTCCTTCGTGCCAGGCCTAGTGCGTAAGATGATTTAGGTGTTGTAAGTGCAATTCTGTGCATCTCCTTGACTTCTCCAGTAGTTACACTAGGTAGGTATGAGTGCCCCATTTTACAGGACAGGGAACTGGGCTCGGAGCGCTTGTCAAGGGGACATAGCTAGTAAGTGGTGGTGTTGACACTGGTCCCACAGCCTGACTCAGAAGCTGAGTTCTGTGTACCTGCCCCGCTCTACTGATGACTCCACCTTTTGGAGACAGTGAACTTCCCTGGAACGCTTCATTGAAAGAAGCTTTGCCCACAGGGTGTCTGGGGGCTTGACCTCTGGATGCCACCCATGAGGGGCTTTCTCCCTGCCCCCAAGCTGGGAGTGACTGCGCAGTGACCGAGTCACTGGGAGCAGCCCATTCAGCAGGTCTGAGGGCAGCTCGGGTGGGAGTGTTAGTCAGCCACTCCCTGGGGCTTTGTTGTGATTTCGCTGCATTGAGAAACCTCAGCCTCTCTTCCCACTCCATGGATTTAGGGGATAAAAAGTACAATTATCTGGAATCAGAACCCCGAATATAAGCAGGGAGGGGTAGAGCTCCAGAGCTTCCTTTCTGAAATGCCACGCTGTTGGCATAAGAGTCCGTCTGGGCTCCTTGCCTGGAGTGGGCTTGTCCAGACTGGAACATTTTCGCTGAAAAGGTGACTCAGCCCTGCCTCTGACTCTGTCTGTAAGAGCTCTGTTCGGGGAAGCTGCCACACCTTTGCCCTCCCCCGTTGTGAGGCTGCCGTGGGGAACCCGAGGAGACAGACCTTCGTCTATGAAAGGGAGGCACAGAGAGGGCCCCTCTGGCTGATCTTTCACAACCCACTCCCCCTGCCCCCACCCCCAGTCCTGGGCCTGGTCCTTACCGGCAGCTCAGCCTGTCACAGGCGGGGTCTACCCGCGATCTTGCGGCCCCAGGCCGGTTCCCCCCCTGGTTTTGGGCAGCCAAGGCCCACCATTTGGGCTCCGGAATTGGGCTTCTCAGAATCTAACCCGGACTCTAGCTCTTACTAGTGTGGCCACCTTGGGGACCTGCTGAGCCTCCTTTGCCTCAGTTTCTTCATCTGTGGATAAGGACACTGGCATCTACATTGTAGAGGTGGGACGAGGGTCAAGGAGATACTGAATGTGAGATGCTTAGAGGGATGTCTGGCACACAGTAGGTGCTTAGCGAAGGTCATCATTATCCTGCCAGGTTGGCCAGATCCCCGCAAGGAGGCTTCGCCCACCTGGCTGGGTGGGGTCCCTGCCGCACTGGGAGCAAGGCCCCGGGTCAGGCTGGGTAGGCAGCAGCTGACTGTGGAAAAGTGCCCCGCACTGGGCTCTCCCTGCCGTGTCTGCATCAGGCCAGGCCAAGACAAAACTGCAGGCTACTCTAGCCCCTTGACTTGCCCCGGCTGCTTCGCTGGGGCCCAGACAACAGCCCCACCATTGCCACTAGCTTCCTTTCTGTCCAGGCCTGGCATGTCTGAACCCGACAACCCCTGGGTTGAGACTTTGTGACAAAGAGATTTCCAGAAGCGGGATAAGCCTGAGTCACCCACTGCCGCTCACAGAGAGCTTGGGGACTGGGGTAGAGAGAGACCTGAGTTCTAACTAGATCCCTGCCTGCCAGCTGTGGGACTGAGCAAGTCACTCAGGGTCTCTGAGACTCAGTTTCCTCATCTGTGAAATGGAAAGAGCAGCCCAGATGTCCTGGGGAGCCTGGGGATGAAATGAAGGAGTTGTGCCTGGGCACGATGTCACCTGCAGATGTCACCTGCTTGTCCTCTTTGTCCCCCTCTTGTATTTTCAACTCCTTAGCATGAGATGGCCTCAGACTGAAACCCAGATGAAACACTCCCAAGAATCTGTTAGTTCAGCTGGGACATCGGAGATGCGGGGACAGACTGTGCTGTCCTTCCCCCCCCCTCAGTCCTCCATGACTATAAAGCATAGATTTTAGCCACTCAAGGCCGCTGTGGGCCAGGTCCTCTTGCCCTCTCTTCTCTTTCCTCAATCTTGACGAATAAACGCCAGTGATCCCCGGGGGACTGCCTGCCCTCCCATGGCCTAAGGCGTAGGCGTTGATGAATCCTCCAACATCAGCCAATTTGATCATGTCGCTCATCTGCTCAAGGATCTTCAGTGGCTCCCCATTACTCTTAAGGTAAAGCCCAAGCCCCTTGGCCTGCCATGCGAGGCCTTTTAGGACCTGCCCCACCTGCTTCTTTAGAGGTCTGTCTCCCCCGATTCCTCTCCCCTCTCACCCAGGGCCCTCTCTGGAGTTACTTCTCTCCAAAGCCAAGCTTACCACCTTTCTGGGCTTTTGCATGTAAGTTCCCTCCGCAAGGAACCATCTGTTTGATTCTCGGCCAGCGCAGAGATGTACACGCATACCACACACATGCGCATACGGCTCAGACGTGATAACCCCTAGCTTCGAGCAGCCTGATCCCTCTCTGCCGGGGCTCATCCTCTGGGCTCCCCCAGCCCTTCAGCCCCCCTCAGTGCATTTCAGGGCTCCTTCGTCTGTCTGTCCCCCCGCCCCCACCCCAAATTCTCTCCTAACCGTGAGTGCCTCTAGGGCTGGGACAGTTTCTTCTCTTTTGCCTCCTCAGTGCGCAACCTGGTGCTTGGCGGGCAGGCAGCGTGATTATTGACTGAGCTGACTTCTCCCTACCAACACCCTGCAGGAACCCTACCTTCCACCGCTGCTTGCTCCACACTTACCCAGGCTTTCCACCAGGCCATCTTGTTCGCCACTCGATCGCCTTTCTCCAGGGAAATGAAGACGTACCGGTCCAACTTCCCTCTACTCCGAGATGGCACAGGACTGGCCCTCCGCAGGAGCAGGCCCGGTCGCTTGGGGGTGGGTGTTGTGGTGCAAGCAGGCCCCAGGCCCCACCCAGCACCGCCCCCGGCCCCCTCCCTTTCCCTCTGGGCTCGGCCTGGCTCTGGGTCCCTCCTGTGGCTCCCAGGCCGCACCCAGGCACCGCCCCGGCCTGCCCGTGGAATTCCGCCACTCACTGCCAGACGTCTGGGCTGTGGCTGTTAGGCGGACTGGAAATTCTGAGCCCCGGCCTTTGAAAGCCCCACTTAGTAACCATGGCTGTAGTTTCATACCGTCTTGACTAGACCTGATCTATATAAAAAAAGGAAGGATACCACGTTTCCCTCTCTTTTATTGTGCAGTTTTTACACCATTAACGGGGGAGTGGGGAGCCCGGCAAAGGACATAAGCACCGACGGCCTCCATTTATTGGGGAGTCTCTAAATCTGGACACCTCTTTAATCACCGCGTACGTTCTGTCCCCCTAATTCTTTGCCTCACACCCAAGAAGCAGGTGTGAGTTCCACGTACTGCAGTGAGACCCAGGCTCCAGTGCTCAGATCATTTGCACAAATCCTACTGCTTATGTTGTTGGCCACCAGGTCTCTCTGACTTGCTCTGCGTCCGCTCTGTGCGGGGCCCCACAGGACGCCAGCCAAAGGAGGGAGTCAGCTCCCCAGGGAAGAGGGTCACTTTTTCCTCTCTGGAGCTTGACTCCCCTGGGTCCCCTGACTAGAATGTTCCACAACTCACTCTTTCTATCTAACTCTTAACCCGCCCTTCAGGGTAAACACAGTGGTTACCCCGGGGCCCCTCCATCCTGGGCAGCTCTCCCAGCGCTTCGAGAACCCATGAGTGAAAAATAGCTCCATAGTGGTGTGATTGTTTCATATTCAGGGAAACCTCTCAGCGTAACAGATGTCCCTTGATGCAAAATCCCCTGGTTTCCTGACCCTGAGTCCAACACTCTGCTCCACACACACAGTGCCACCAGGCTGTTCTTTCTGGAAGTGTGGGCTGGGGTGGGTGGGGACAGAGCTGGGCTGGGTTGCGTAGGCTAACGGAGGCAGCCACCACCCAGAGCTGCCTGAAGACTGGGGATCACTATTGCATAGCACGGTGAGGTGCCATCAGAAAGTCACATGGACTGAGAAGCGGTCGGCTCCTGGCCTTTGGGGACCCACAGTCTCCAGCCTCCTTGGGAGTCCTTTGGGTCAGAAACGAGGTACCCCCAATGGTGGGGGTTGTCAGGACTTCAGCTGCCCATGCCCACGTGCCTGTGAGGGCATCCCCGTGCTGTGGCATGAGTCTGAGTGTCTAGGGAGTGGGTTCCCTCCAGGAGGTTGTGGTTGAAGTCTAGTTATGAGGACGACCTTAGAGCGTGATGGGCCCTGGCAGAGCCCAGAGAGAAATGCTGGACCGTGAGACCAGGACCGGCCACTGAGCCTGGTACAGACACCACCTGGCCCTCTGAGGGGCCATCCTTCTTAGTCTCTTTGACTATCCTAACTGGCCTCCTGGTCTCCTTCCTGGGCCTCTGTTCTTCCCCCTCCTCATCAGAGGTTCTGAACCTTGGCTGTCTTTTGGGATTGCTTGGGCACCTCCTACCCCAGGGACAAAAGCCCTGAGCCCCCCGCCCCCCTTCCCCCACTCTTGTAGGGTCCCTGGCTCCGTGGCTCCATCCATGAATCATCCACTGGGTCCCACATTCCAGTGGGCCTCTGACACCCTGTGTTGTCCCTGTGTCCACTCTGGAGTTTCTCACCTGCCCACTTGTGCCCACGTTCTGCCCTTGTGCCTATTTCCTCCTCCTGATGGCATTTCCTCACTCAAGGGTGAATGTGGGAAGCTCGCTGGCCCTGGCTATGGGCCTCCACCCCATCTGGAGTGACACTCTGTCCTTGGATTACTGGGTCACTTCCTTCCTGAGTCAGGCAAGAAGAAGGTGCCTGAAGCCACGCTGCTCCCTGAGCCCTGCCGAGTGAGCCCTGGCCCGGGTGTCAGACAGAACAGATAGCTGATCACCCTCCGGGGTGCCTGTCTGAACACCCTGTGTGGGCTCCTCATGGGGGAAATCTCTGCAGTCTGTCCTTCCCACAGCTCAGGCAGACAGTGTGAGGACCACGCCCAACAACAAGGCTGGCAGAAGCTGGCCCAGGGCCTGGGGGTGCTCAGTATCTACGCAGGCTGAGCTCGACCTCTCCTGGGCAATGTTAGGAGCTTCCTGAGGGGTGCCAAGGTCCCCAGCCACACGTTTCACTCATGGCACAAAGAACGGTGGGCGCTGCTGTGTTCCTGACACCCAGCTATGCGGGGGCGTGGGGCTGGAGAGCGTGGGTGCCATGGGAGCAGTGTGGTTGGTATGAAGGCAGCACGAGCAGAGAGTGGCCTTGCCAGGAAGACCGTGTGGGCCAAGGGAGGTGTTTTTAAGGCATGAGGGGACTGAACATGTTTCAATGCTCTTGGAGTGTCGAGAAGGAGAAGTGAGGTCACAGGAGAGAGAAAACAGAACAGTGACGCCAGTTCCCTAAGAAGCCAGAGGGGAATGAGAGCCAGGGCACAGCCAGAGACTTTGACATTAGTAGGAAGGAAAACCCCAGCCCCAATCCCAATCCCAACCCAAACCCAAAGCCTCTTTGTCATGAGATCTAAAGAAAATGGGCAGAGAATGGGGGCATGTCAGTAAAGAGAAGGCATTCCTTCTGAGTGTTCTCTGTTTAGCGGAAGGCGATAGCAAAGGCCCAATGTGGGGTGAAGTAGTGAGGTCAGAGGTTGGCCAAGGTTTGAAATTGTCACTGTGGTAAAAGTGAAACTACGGCGGATATCCGGCTTGAATATTGGTCGTGGACTTTGAAAACCCCTAGCGTGCCAAGCCTGAGTGAAGACCCTGGTCCGTATGAACACGGGACTTGTTTGAACCAACTGTGTACAGACTCAGGAACCCATTCTGTCCCATCCAGAGAGCTAGTTCTCCATCCTTGATCAGCCCCACCAGCCTTTCTAGAACCTTCTGGAGAGTCTGCTGCCTTTGCCTCTTAGCAGACCACTCAGTGGGGCTCTCTGCGGTGTTTACTATCTGGCCTGGATGAGTCAGCAAACGTGGATTTGTTCCTTTGTGTGTTCGTTTTATCCTTTGATCACTGGGGAGGAAAGAATGAGCTGCTATGGCTGTAGCGTCTCATTCTCTCCTCATTTATTAATTTCCCTTTTCTGGTTTCCATCTCAGTCACAGGGACAGCATCTGCAGATCCGTCTCTCGAATTCTTTCATTTGTTTTTCTCTTCAATTATGTCCAGTCACAGTACAGTTCTAAGTTGATGCCATGTTAAAACTTTGATCTTTGGTAAGCTCTGGCATTTTCATAATCCGTTATTCTCGTCTGAACGTTTTTCTTTCTTTCTTTCTTTTGTTTGAACATTTTGCACAATCCTCTTTTAATGTCCCTTTTAGACTGCTCTATTATCTCTACTTTCCGGACCCTGAGTCTCTTTGTTTCTTTTATCTGCCGTGTCCTTTCAGTTAGATACCTAGGACTTTTCCCCCTTGAGCTCCTCTTCGGCAGGAAATGTTCTCCAGGAGATTCCTGGTACCCTGGGGTGGGGGAGGCATCTCCCGAGGGACAAGGTCACGTTTGGTTTCACTGGAACCTGGTAGATTCTGTTAGGTCCAGAACGACCTTAACGCTAGCTTTTCAGTTCCGATTTTGCACACCCCTGCATACCACACTGCAGACCTGGGGCCCTAATTTCCCACACGAGCTTGGGACACGTGGCCCTCCTCTGGGCCCTGGCTTGGGCTGGGGATGAGGATTCTGGTCCTGTTTTATGGAGACCATGGCCCTCTGCATCTCTGACCTAAAAGGGAGCAGATCCAACTCTCTATGTGCCTGAGGGCTGAGGCTTCACCCGTCAACCCGTCTGGCCAGAAGGCCTTTGCTCTTTAGTTGTAAATATTGTGCTCAAGTCTTCAAGACCCAATAGCCACACACTGTTGTGAATTGGCTTAATGTCAAGTTTCTTCCTCCTCCTCTTCCTCTTCTTCTTAAATTTCTGGCAATTAGAAAATGGCCTTTCTTATTTTTAGCCGAAACGTGTGTTAAAAGTTGTGTTCAGCACTGAGGCTTCAGTGGCATAGGTTTCCCCCAGCAGTATTCAGGAGCCCAGGGCAGGCACAGAAAAGGTGAACAATTGTTTCCATCCACGTGAATCAGAGGTTTTACCCTGAGCGTGTGACACAAAGAAATGGGACCAGAGACGTGCAGCATATTGGAGTGAGGTTGGGCTAGGTGCTGGGCCCTGGGGCCTGTGCTGGAAAGAGAGCTTGGGAATGACTACGGAAGAGAGGTCCTGATGGGGTGAAAAAGCAATGGGGTGGGAGGAACGGGTCAATAAACACGGTGTTGGCGAGAGGGAGAGGTCTGAATTGCGCAGCTAAGGGATTACAGGGCTCAGGGTGCGCTCCGGGGTAGGGAGATGGAAGTGCAGTGCAGGAAGGTGGAGGCCGAAGAGGTCAAGGATTAAGAGGCCATGGCATTGGATGGGACAGCCCACGAATGTTGAGGTTCGCTGGGATAACTGTGGGCGTTGGACTGCATGGCTCTGTCAGCCAGACGCCCACATCTGCAGTCAAAGAGGGGGAGATGGGTGACTGGGGGGAGAAGGGAAGAGGGTGGCACAGAAGAGTGGCAGGGTCTTCCCTGAGTCCTCGACAGTGTGCAGAGCCCATGCACTTGGGCACACTGGGCTCTGGTACAGAGCTTGGAGCGGGGCCCCCTGGCTCAACCCTAGCTGCCCCAGCCATGAGCCTGCAGCTAAACAGGAGGCTATGTGTTTGGTGGGAGGCCTGTGGGTTGGAAAAGTATGTGCTGAGGGTTTAGGGCATTTCGCCGCCACCCCCTCCATCCCCTGCCAAGTACTCTCCCATTTCTCCAGGCTTTAAAGAAATACCTACGGTCTCCAGAAAAACGAAAAATAGCTCTCACCATTGACAATGTGACACGTAATGGACATGCAATTAACTAAGTGGCGAGACAGAAGCTTCCATCATATTTGCTCCACGGCTGTTTAACACTGATGTTTTAAAGTGGATTTTTAAATTGGGCTAGTACATGAACGTAAGCTCTGAGCGCCATCTCCTGGAACAATCTACCACATCATACTGGCCCCCGGTCATCCTCATCCCCATCTTGAATGAGGCACCTGGGTACCGAATGCCCCAGGCTACAAGGCAGGAAGGCTCCTGGTTGGGGGAGGGGGCACTACAGAAGATGCCCACCCTTCTCCTCTGCCTTCTGCCTCCTGACCCTCAGGGGACTTCTGCTGATTGAGCCCTATCTCATCTTGGCCCAGCTCCTGGTCCGGGCTTGCCTAAAGCAGGGCCCCTGCCCCCTAGCCTTCTTCCCTTTTATGGCTTCCTGTCTGTGTCTGTGACAAATACCTCTCACCACCAGCCATCTGCCGTCTGGGCCAGAGTTTGTTTCCCAGGGATGTCCACCCGCTATGGGTGGAGGAAAGTAAAAACTGAAGGTTCAGGATTTCCAGTGACAAGGAATCGCATTTTTGGATTTGAGCATCCCAGGTCACCTTCGGGGTTAAGGACTGCGATGCTGGGCATTCTGTATGTCAATGGAGCCCTGGATCGTGACCATGGCGCCGTGACCCCCAGAATGATGAGGCCCCAGCACCCTCTTCTTCAGCTTCTCATTTGCCAGAGGAGGTGATGAGCCCCCCAAAGTCCCTTCCTCATCTTGCAGTCTGATCTGAGTAGTTGGGTCCTGACCCATTGCCTCAAATTCCCTGGAGCCCGTCACGCAGGATCTGCCACAGGATGGCCATTTAATTGTGAGTTCTGGGAGCTGTGCACACCGTCACACTCAGTCCTCACATAGCTGCGGTCTCTACAGAGGGGAGAGTCACCTGCTTGTGGTCACCTGGCTTGTCCTTAACCATGGAGCCTTTTGACAGGACCCCCTCCCCCATCTCCCCCAGAACCCACCATTTGAAGAAGAATCAGCTGATAAATAGCTATTAGGGGCTGAATTGTGTCCTCCCCGAATTAATCTGTTGATGCCCGAATCCCCTAGGATCTCAGAATGTGACTATTTGGAGATGGGGTCTTTAAAGAGATAATAAAATTAAATGAGATCATTAGGGTGGGCCCTATTCCAATGATCACTGTCCTGAACGAAGAGATTAGGACACAGATACACACAGAGGAGACACCTGTGAGGACACAGGGAGGGGATGGTCATTTCATTACAAACCGAGGAGAGGGGCCTCAGAAGGAATGAAACCTGCAGACGCCTTGATCTTGGAATTAAGAAAATAAGTTTATTTTTTTTAAAGATTTTTAAAAAATGTTTATTTATTTATTTGAGAGACAGAGACAGAGAGACAAAGAGAGAGGACACTGAAAATCCCAAGCAGCCTCCGCGCTGACACAGGGCTCGAACACATGAACAGCGATATACGACCTGAGCCAGACGTTCAACCGACTGAGCCATTCGGGCACCCAAGAAAATAAATTTCTAAAAAAAAAAAAGAAAAGAAAAGAAAAGCAGCTGTTTAAGGCCTCAAGACTCTGCTACATTGTTATGGTAACCCATGCAAACAAATACTATTGGATGGACATACACTCAGTTCCCTGGGGCATCAGGAAGACAAAGTAGGTGGGAGAAATGAGTGGGAGTGAAGGATGGGGGGCGACCAGGACCACTCATGGAGGGACAGATGGATCAGGCTTCTCAGCATATTGCAGACAACACTGAAGGCACCCGCTCAGCCCATGGTCACACTGTCAATACTGTTCCCATATCCCGTGCTGGGACTGACAGCAGCCATGTGACCACATGGACGTCCTTTCCCCATTGTGTGGCACTGGGGAGCAGTCAGTCAACCTGAGCAGCGGACCAGCAACTGGGGGCTGTAAGGGGGACTGGGCAGCTAAGTGCACAGAGAGGCAGAGATGGGGGCAAAAGAAGCAGATGTGTGTGTGGGGGGGGCGGGGAGGGACAGAGACCAGAGGTCACATGGCCCAGAGAGCAGGAGAGCCTGAAACAGAAGGCCAAGCATTGTTCCCATGGGCTTTCCAATGTCTGGGGCTGCCAGGGCCTGGCTGCCTGGCTGACCATAGGTTAGGACCTACAGCCACTGTTCTTCTGGTGTCTGCCGTGGGCTCTGCCTCTGCACCGCCCGGAGGCAGGGTCAGGCTGGGCTCTCCTGTCTGGAGAGCGCTGATGGCAGGATTTCTTAAACTTTTCCATGGAAATTCCTCAATTGATGGAGGGCACGAACAAGGTGGGGCTACATTCCGAAGCGGTCTGTGAAATTTTTGTGAGCTTCGTGGTTCATCTGAAAGATTCATGACTTAATAACGGAACTCTTCAAATTTCAGAATGTAGCTTTTATGTGCTCATTCCATTCTACCCCCTCGCTCTGAGACGCTAAAGCACTGCTTCTCAGGAGCTTCAGTCTTGACAGCAGGTGGGAGGCAGGTTGCCTTCAGACCACTTGTCTCCCACTGCAAACAGCCAGGCAACACCCAAGGCCTGGCTGCCTGCTTGGAATGTGGAATGGAAAACAGAGCACGAGCAGAACCGAATGGACATTTCCGTAGATTGCTTTCCTACGTCAGCAGATCGCCGAGCACAGCACAGGTGGGAGCACCAGGCAGTGCCTGAGACAGACCCCTTCTGCCATCTTGCCACCTGTCTACATCCTGGGCCTGCTCTGGGAGTCCTGGTGCATGGACAAGGAGGTGGGGGAGCTGTTAAGATTGACCACAGCTTTAAGGGTACATCTCCAATACGGCGGTGGGTATGCGTGGGTCTCTGCTCACATGCTTGTGAGGAAGGTTTGTGCCTGACCCGGGTGGGGTCTGAGGGAGGATCTTGGTTTCCAGAAGCACAGGCTTTGGGGCCAGGCTTGGAGGCCTGCTGTGAGTCCACATGGGCTGCTTCACAGGACACAGGCATTCAGAAAATGTCTAAAATAAGGAATAAGCATTGCCCGGTATATTCTCCTTTGTAGACATTTCAGCTTGGGACAGCTCAGGTATCAGACTTGTTATGGAGATATCTTGCCCCAGGTAGGAGGGGGAGATGGGACCAAAGGCAGCCCACCTGCGAGTCAGCTGTCAGGAGTGGGCAACGTCCCTTTCTCTCTTCACTAAGGTTAGGAGGCCCCTGCTTGAGAACAAGCCAGAGGCTCTGCTAAGCTAGAACGGGGGAAGGCAGGGCAGGAGCCCGGGCCCAGGGAGGGGTCCCCAAAGAAACTCCCTCTTGCTGCTACCTCCTGATACTGTCACTATTGGAAGTGAGGCCAGGGTCGGTGGCTGTGGGTGGCCAGGAGCGGGCCGATGTTCCTCTAAGATGTCCATGCCTACCTCCCTCCTCAACTCAGGGATGAGGAAGGTGTGATGAGACCTAGTTACTATTGGCTAAAAATAAGAAGGCTCTGGATGTCCATTAATGAACAGATTTCAGTTCACGGTCACATTAAGCTTTTTATTAAATCACAGATACATGTCTCCATATAAGGTCACAGAGGCTGCGAGATGGGCGTGAGTCATCTTATGGTTATACATGGATATAATGTAGGGGCACAGAGCTACTTTCAGAAAAGGGTCCTTGAGCCTCTCAGGCCAGGACGGTGCTTTCACACCAGTTACAGACAAAACAAATTATTCTACTTCTGAAGAAGGGATAAAAATCTCTCTATATACTTTCATGCTGTTTTCACTCTCTGTCCAAAGAAAAAAATGTTTCACACACTTTTCTTGGTATCATGAACTTTTTACCCATGATTCTTAAAAGACCCATAGTCCTAGCCACCTTTTTAAAGCTGGACGTGGCTGCTCTTGGCTCGTTTGTATATGACCCATAAGCCCCAGCAGCTCAGTGAAGGCAGTCTAGAACCAGTGGGTCCCATCCCACACTGCACACGCATCTGAGACCCACTGAACCCTCCCCCATGGGGCCAGCCCTGTGCCACCTGCCAGCCTTGTTAACATGCTCTGTGTTTACACAGCCGGTGATTTTCACTCTTGTAACCCTAAACCAAACCGGAACATTGGCTGAGGCCTCACATTCCTTGAAGGACCTCAGGAATGAGGCATGGAGTGGTTGCTTGTGGTCTTCAAGCACCTATCATTGCTCTGGAATGAGTCGCTGAATGGGGCCCCAGTGAATCTACTGAGTCCCATTGCCACAGGGGCTAATCCCCCTCTTCTCTTTCCTCCATCCTGAGTTGCCTATTTCTCTGAGACACCCTGTGCCTGGCATTTCGTGCCAGGAAGAGGCCTTCCTATAAACAGCTTGCAAGACAGATGTGTTGGCAGAGGTGGAACAGGACCACCATGTGGGGGGACATGTTCTCTGTCACCGTTCCTGTCCCGGCAGGGTGCTGGTCTGGGGCCCAGGCTATGACAGGGCCGAGAAGTGGGGGAAGGGTCCACAAGAAAGAGCAACTCCAGGTATAAATGCTTTGGAGAGTCACCCTGCACACATTTTCCACCCACATAGCCGTTCCAGGAAAACCTCTTCTTTCTTTCTTTCTCTCTCTTTTTTTCTTTCTCTTTCTTCTTTCATTCTTTTCTTTCTTTCTTTCTTTCTTTCTTTCTTTCTTTCTTTCTTTCTTTCTTTCTTTCTCTCTCCCTCTCTCTCTCTCCTCTCTCTCTCTCCTCTCTTCCTCCTTCCTTCCTTCCTTTCTTTTTATTAAATTATGGGCATCACTACACAGCCACTTGATTTATTATTATTCTTTAAAATATTTTTTAACGTTTATTTATTTTTGAGACAGAGAGACAGAGTGTGAGCAGGAGAAGGGCAGAGAGAGAGGGAGACATAGAATCTGAAGCAGGCTCCGGGCTCTGAGCCGTCAGCACAGAGCCTGACGCGGGGCTTGAACTCACGGACCGTGAGATCATGACCTGAGCCGAAGTCGCATGTTTAACCGACTGAGCCACCCAGGCGCCCCTACACAGCCACTTTAATCAATACAGACTAAAAACCCAAACCTGACTTATTTTTTACCTATACTTGTCTTACAGGATTCTACTGAAAAGCATAATTATGACATTCAAGGACATGAGGGCGAGGGTGCAGAGTACTTTAATTTACTACCAACATGGGTTGGAGATAACTGGTTGTGGTCTCGCAAACGGCAAATGACAAATAGGGAAGGTTTACATTCTCTAGGGAAACGGAGTGGATTCTCTAAAATTCTTCTGGGCCTAGGGACAGTTTGGGGTATCTGGAAAGGGAAGTTGCTCTGCCAGCTGGTGAACTTGAGGGGGGCTTGTCTCTTTCTAGGACACATCCAGAGTGTGGGTGGTGAAAAAAATGAAAACCAAGAACATGGAATGAAGGAGGGTGAGAAAATCAAGCCTTTCTGCACAAAATTAGGGAAGGAGACACAACTGGATTCTTATTTCAAAGACATGTTGGGTTTTTTTCAAAGAGCGGAGTTTAGCTACAATCCCAGGTGTCCCAGTCCTTGGTGACAGATGAAGAGCAGGCTATGGGGACTGGGTAACATCCAGGCCTTCATCCAGAGGACACCAGGATGCTTTGTCCTGGAAGGAAGCCGTCTAGATATGTCTCATGCCGTGGAGCAAAGCCCACCAGGTGACAAATTCTCTTGCTGATTAGCAACTAATTCCAACTCCTTTTGACTGTAAACCAAGACTCAATACGTATGTCTAATTCAGTGCACAAAGGGCTCTTAATAACCTTGGGGTTTTGGTGCGTTGGAGGCTGGGCTACGGGGGTGGGAGTGACAAAGTGGTTCCACAGAGCGCCCGGGTGGAGGGGACCATCAGCGGCAGCATCCGGGAGGGAAGCCGGGAGCACTTGCGTGACGGATATCGGTAGCTCGAGTAGCAGGAGCTGACGGGGAAGCACTCCTGGCTGGGTGGAAGGCAGATCTGTGGGGCGCAGGCTGGAAGGCAGATCTGTGGGGCGCAGGCTGGAAGGCAGATTGGTGGGGCGCAGGAATACTTCCTGCAGGGGGGCCTCAATCGGAAAAAGCGCCTCCTCTGTAGGCAAGAGAAGAGAGAGAAGGTCACTGAGAAACCAGTGGAATTGGACCAGAAAGCTGTGGTTTCTCTGGCTGCTGGGGCCTGCCCAGTTCCTTCTCTAATTACGCCCGTGCGCTCTACTGCCCAGCTCCCCAGCGATCCCCTGCTGGATCTGTCTAGGCCTGTCAGTCCCCAGAAAGTCCCATCGGTCCCCACAGGTGCTCCATGTAGTGGGCAGACTTTGGGCTTCCATGAACCCATCATTTACTCATAGTGTTACCTTGAGTGCCTGTGAGTGACAAAGGTCACTGACCACTGCTTTCTCTTACTGAGACTGTCATTGTCATCATCCTACTGTTAAAAATCCTGGGGCGCCTGGGTGGCTTAGTCGGTTGAGCGTCCAACTTCGGCTCAGGTCATGATCTCACAGTCTGTGAATTTGAGCCCCGCGTTGGGCTCTGTGCTGACAGCTCAGAGCCTGGAGCCTGTTTCAGATTCTGTGTCTCCCTCTCTGTCTTTGCCCCTCCCCCACTCATGATCTGTCTGTCTCTCTCTCTCAAAAATAAATAAATATTAAAAAAAAAATCCTTACTAACCCTTTAGAATAATCTTGGTTTTCCCTCCTAACGTAGGCACATTAGAAAAAAAATATACCTAAAACCCCTTGAACTTGTAAGTATGTTCTTAATGAATCTGGGACACCTTGAGGTTGACCTTGTCCTTGTCCTTTCCCATACCCATGAGGCTGTTGGTCCAATGAAACTTTCAAGAAACACACGCACCCTTGGGGACCTGCACCCCTGTGTGCAGAGTAGAGCCAAGCCCAGAGATGAGCAGGGATTCTTCGCTGTGACTTTCCCTGAAGGACAGCAAGACTGACATACTTTGTAAAATGTCACTTTCTAAGGAACTTTCTATGTAAGTTCATAGGTTTCATCAAGTTAGGTTTCATCAAGTTAATATTATTATCTTTTACAGATAAACATTTCTGCTTCTCCTGATCATAAAAGTAACACTTGCCTGTTGTAGAGAACCCAGACAATACAGACACACATGTATGAGGAAATAAAAGTTGCTTCTTTCCCGATCACCCAGGATAACCACTATGAAGAGAATCCTAAGCCCCCTGTCTATAGCAAGTTCTTTGCTCATTTATCAGCAATCTCGTTTATGATCTCAACTCCTTAGCTAGCCATTCTCGTCACCAGACCCACAGGCATGGCTTCTCCTGCCACCCTCCTGCTGGCCCTCCATATTGTCCATGCTCACCTCCCCTGCCTCCTTCTCCCCAGGTCTCCCCAGCCTCCAAGTCACCAGCCCTACCCTCATCGCCTACTCGGCCCAAACCCCGTCTCTTGCCACCTGGCCATTCTCACCTTCCTGTTCACCCCCTGCCATCTAGACCCTCAGGTTCCCTTTTTAGGTCAACTCAACTGTCTTCATTCCCCTGGTCACCGGGCTCTGTCCCCAGTCTAGGCTGTACAGAATCATCTCCAAGGAGAGGGTCACCCCGGCTCCCACTTCAGCTATGTGTCTCCACTCCAGCCATGCTCTCCAACACCAGGCTCCTGGTTTGTTGCCCCTTCCCTGCATGGTGACCTGAGGTGTGCCCTCCATGCTCCTGGACTCCAGGGCTGTCCTCCCTGGCCTCACCATTTCACACATCCAGACCGATTCATTCTCTAATGCCCCCTCTGTCATACCACATTCCAGTGCCGAATAGGGGACCCTTTGGTCCGAGGCCAGAGCACTGCAGCTGGGTCTCTACTCAACACCACAGACTATCTGTCTCGGGCCCATGGGTAGGGTCTTCGTCATGTAGCAGGACGCTCATCATCCCTGCCCCAAGATCACATCAAAAACTCCCAAGCTATGCTTAACTGTACTTTTTTTTTTTCCAATTGATCCTTAAATCAGTTTGATCAAATTCCCTAGACATGTTCCCTACAATTCCAGTAAAGCAGACCTAAGAGCACGATTTCTCTGGTAAAAGCTGACAATGAGGACTAGGTTTTCCATTCTCAAATCTTCTTTCATAGCAGTGAGTGAAGGTTTGTGGTTTCATTATAGGTCAGTACACTTGCATTCCAAGTGTGCATGGGTGTGCTGCTATTGAGAAAAGACCGGAATCTTTTATCTTTATTTCAGCTCCTGTATTTCTGCTTATTTACTCCAGAGCACGAACAGATCATCTGCACCTAGCGGCTGCTGTGGGATCTCTCTGATCTCATCAAGAGATGACCATGGGGCACCTGTGCTGAGGCCTGTCCCCTCCCCCACGCCAGAGCCCATCCCTGGGAGCTGCAGGCTGGATCTTCCCATGGACTGCAGAGAGAAGATAGGGGCCCCATGCGGCAGGGGGAACCGGGAGGGCTGCAGAGACCCTGAGTCTGCGGTGCAAGCATCAGGGGTGAGTGGAGGGGTCCGGGGGTGGAGGGGAGTCTCCGTCCTCTCCTCCTTCCTATCATTTGATGATCTAAGCCAGTGACCAATTACTCCTTACATCAGTTCAGTGCGGCACAGTGAAGGGACTCATCTCGGATCACTGGAAACGGTTGACTGCTAGCCCTAATCTCCATGGTTTGGAGCTGGGCCCCATTACAGCATTTCCTGCTACTTCATGTGGAATGTGTGCATGTGTGAGCATGTCCTTGCACATGGTTGGGTGTGCCTGTGTGTGCGTGACGTTCGGGTCGGGGGACGGGAGGGTTGCAGAGCACAGGGCAGCCAGCTGCCCTTGGAGTCACAATCCCAAGGTTATGATTTGAGACCTCAAAGTTCACTGGCTTGACAGACAGCTGTCAAGTTCAGTCTTCCTGGACAGGTGAAACCACATCCCAGCTTTGTCATATGCCCCTCCCTAGTGGAGCTCCCTCTGTGCCTTGGACAAGAGGCAGAAAGGCATCATTAGGTCAATCTGTATCCAGGTTCTAATCGTTGCATGGAAAAACTCTTTCCCAGCAAACATACATGAGCTCATATTTAGAAGGAGGCCTGTTATCAGCTTATGATCCAAATAAGATAGTGACATTCACAATTGTTTGTTCATCTAACAGCCTGCACAGCAGACAGAAGTATTATTTCAGATGTTTCCCTATGACCCTGACAGGATAACACGGGCATCGGAGCCTGGACTTGGACGTGAACCTTCTGGGGGTCATTACCTGCCCTGCCACACCTCTCCACAACCCGGTCACATTGAGTCCATCACTAAATTTCAGGGGCTCAGTTTTCACAGCTGTGACATGCAGAGAAGTGACCACCTTGCAGGAGGAGAGTCAGCCACACTGGCAGTGAGGTGCCGGCTCCGGATGCTGACCCTTGGGCTTCTGGGCAGGTGACTTAACTGGAGTTGTGGGAGTTGTGGGAGGATGAAGGAGTTAGTTGTATCAAGCACTTAGAACAGTGTCTGGCTTTGGGAAGCTCTGTGTCACTGGCAGGTGTGGGCCCTGCGGGGCGGCTGTGAGGAGGAAAGGAGATGCTGTGCACAGGGCATTGTGTGGGGGACACGCAGGGCAGGTGCACGGGGACACAGCTCTATGACCGTTGGCATCACGTGCAGTGGGGCAGGGTAAGGCTGAGCACTGTGGGCCAGACTTCCCTGCGGATCTAGCAGTGGTCCTGTCGGTGAACTAATGGGCTTCCCTGGGATAAAGCAACCAAGGAAGAGAATCAGGACCTTGGATGGGAGCCAGGGTTTGGCTCAAGATGAAGAAACTAGACTGACTCTTGCTGGGTCATTCTGTACATGTGCCTAGGGAGAGATGGTCCTGAAGAAAACAGCCACACGTGGGTCTCCAGGAGGATGGTCGGAGGGACAAAGTCACACGGGAGAGGACCGAGGAGTGGGAAGGGAGCCCACACCCACAGGGCCTAGTTATGGGCTCTGGGCTCTGCTCAGGATGATGGGGGTTACTTCACATGGCCCTGGGGGCAGCCGCTCTCCCTCTGGGTGGCCTTTGCTACTTTGCCGGCCTCTCAGGACTGTGTTTTGCCATCAGCAAACAAACGGGGTCACTCTCACTTCCAGCTTGAAAGAGTACTAGGCTGACTCCAGAGCCGGCATGGCAGGGGACCTGGCAGAGCGCTGGGCAGCCGTAAGTGCCCCACAATCCAGGACACTCCCAGCAGGGTCTTGGGAAAGGGACCATTTCAGAGGGTTGTCCAGCGGCCCTGCCCCCAATCAATGGGGTAGGGTGGCCCTTTCTGGTATCTCTCCCTTGTTCTCCCACTGGTCTCGAGCCTCCCTCCATGTGTTGCTCTGTCCCTCTGCCCAGAGACTGTCCCTCTGCCCACAGGGCATGGGTTCAGGACACAAGGCAGGCGTGGTGCTCAAGTGACCATAATGGGGCTGTGGCCCCAGGAGATTCGGATGCAGATGAGCTTCTGTGCAAGCATGGCTGGGACTGGGAGCTCTATTCAGACCCAGAGCCGGGAGCCTAGTGGTCTCCTGAGCAGCCTTGAAACCTCTGACAGCAGACACGGCCCTGCTGGGTGTCAGCACACACCTGGTGCGTCTCCTCAGGAGGGTCCTGACCCTCAGGCCTGCCCAGGACTCCTAATGCTCACCTGGCCACCCAGGGAGAGTCATGCTTGCCAGAACCAAGGAAATGACTAATGCGGCCCTCACTATAGATAACTGGGGACAACCACGTCCTCCAGGCATCTAGCCCAGTCTGAGCAAAGGGGAAGCCAGGGGAGCCAGGAGCCTACTCTTTGTGGGCTCTAGGTCTGAGCCCTGCGTTGGTTTTGGGGTCACATCATGGTTGCATGAGTACTGACCTGATGGGTGCAGGGCAGTGAGAAAGGTGGTCCTGGGACTTGGGGTTCAAGTTCAGCTTTGCCACTCCTAGCTCTGTGTCCTAGGGCAAGTCGCTTGACCTCTCTGTGCCTAGTCCTCCTTTGGTAAAACTGGCATATTAGTAGTACCTGCACATACAGTTACTGGCAGGATTGAATACAAAATTATGGAAAGTTCTTAGACTGGCAGCTGGCACAGGAGGAACTCTGTAACGATTAGCCGTCACAACTATTACATTCCAAGCAGGACACCTGTAACATGCAGGCTTCTCCCCGTTGTCACAGGCAGTGGCACATGGAGGGACTCTACCTCCTGGTAAAAGCAGTCAAGGTTGGCCAACATCATGGGGGTGTCATCATGCCCTCCAGCATGCCTGGCACATGAGGGAGCCGCCCAGGAGAGTCTCAGAGGATGGGGGCGTGGAGCCAGCAGACTCACAAGGTGGGGAGCTCAGTGCGGAGGGACGATGGTCGCGGGCCAGGAGAATTGCTGGCTTGCTGCCCTCTGCAGCCTCTTTGGCTTAAGTTTGGAAGCACTGGGTAACAGTCTCCACAAGAAAGCTTCCTGTCCTGATGAGGACCAGCAAGGAAATGCAGGTGTCCCCATCTAGAATCCGCACGGAGGCTCATGAGCACCGTGTCTCCTTGTCTGGGGCATCCTCCTGGGCAGATGCCTGGACAGGGCTCTCTGACCCACAGTCCCTGAGCACGGCTGTCAAGCGCAAAGAGCAAAGGGCCCCCTGCCCTGGGGAACATCCCTGTGCCCCTGCTTACCCTGCACCTGGGCTGATACCACATCAATGGTACCCGGTCGCAGCTTCGAACAAAGTCGCACAAGTTATCCAGTTTGCCCTGAAAAGCAGATATGGCTGTGAGGAAGCTCCAGGGCGTGGCCGTCACCCCCAGTGGGGTAGAGTCCCCTCTGCCTGAGATGGCTCCAGAGGGCTCTGTCCCCAGGAACACACTGAGGCAGCCCTGCAGTCTCCACCCGGGGTAGAGGCCTGGTGGCCTTGTGTGTTTTGGGGCAGGTAGTGTCACTGTAGGACACAGATTGTTTTGGAACCTGAAATGAGTCCGTATCTCTGGTATAGGAGGAGAAGCAGGGGCTACTTTGAGAGGAAGGGTCCAAGGTGGGGGACATATGGGGGCACAAGGAGATTTCCCACAGGGGATCGTGATGCGGGCATCAGGGAGCTGGGAGGAGGGGACAAGGGCCTGCCCTGGGGCACACCAGGAGCAGGTGCGGACGGGGGCTGTGCTCTGTTCAGGGGGCAGTTTCCTGATCCCGGGGCTGTTGGGGAGAGAGGAAGGGAGGCCACCAGCAGAAGGTCCTGGACCCAGGGGCAGGTGGCCTCCTGGCTCCAGGATCTGCAGTTCAGGCCTCTCTGGGCCCGACTGAGGGGGGCAGGTGGGGCTGTGCCTCGTGAGCAGGAACAAGCCCCAGGCCCGTGACCTTTGCCCTCTCTGGAGGTGTTTGGGCTTCTTTGGGCCCCCAGGCTGACCGGCAGCAGGCCCTCCAGCTGCCATCTGAGGCTCCTTGCAGGTCAAGAGGGAGACTGCCGGACTAATGTGTCTGGTCCCTGCTAGAGTGGTTCCCATGGATGCATCACCGAGGATGCAGGACCAGGAGGAGGGCAGAGCCCGGGAAGGAAGATTATGGGGTTCTTTCTTCCTCAGCCAGGTCCGCCTGGGGCCTCCCCACCCTGTCATCATGCCCCCCTGCAGGGCTGGGAGCTCCCTCCCAGGGTGTGGCCCTAGCACTTCCTGGGGTGAGGATGTTTCCTCACAGCCTCCTCCTCCATGAGGCCCTTATCCCCGTGTCAGTGTGTCCAAGGACAACGTAGTTAGCTCAGTCCCTTGTTCCTCTGAGCTGACTCAGGCAAGAGGTGCTGGTGCCACTGGGTTTTCTGGATAGTTTTACAGTAGCACAAACTTTATGCAGAATTTTCCTTAAAACAATTATTTTTCTGACCTGTAGGAAACTGTTCGTGACATTGAGTGTGTGTTTTACTCCACTGCCTGCTGGTGAGAAAAACGGAAGCCATTTGGAGCTCCTGAGAACCTTGAGCCAGCCTGGGTCTGGCGGGCTGTGGCCAGCCACCATCAGCAAACCTGGACCGCTTCCAAGGAGGAGACCCTGGCGCCGGGCACTCCCCAGTGGTGGTGGCGGCAGGAGCCCTCACACTCTTTGCCCTGTCCTGGGGCCCGGGATCGGGATGGCCTCTGCTTTTTCTCTGGTGCCAAGGGATCCACGTAGTGCCCACGAAGCTCATCTCCACCCAAGCCACGGTTCACGGGGGCCATGGACTGGCGCTCCCCCTTGTCCCTCAGCCCAGCCTAAGGGCCCTTCTCACCTCTATCCGTCTTATTCTGCCTCCTCGGCACCTACAAGTCCTACAAGGGAGAACCACTGGGCAGGGCTGTATACATTTCCTCACTGGCGCCTGAGGAAGAGAAAAGCACAGTTTGCTTCTTGGTTCAGCAGCTCCGTGGTGCAGCACATGGCATCTGTTGCCCCAGCACCTCTCAAGCACTGGCCACTCAAAAAGGGGAACCTGGAGATTTCAAGGACCAATGAGGAGCACTGTGTACTGTGACCGTGTCCTCCATGTGAAAACAAGCCAACTCCTTTGGTTTGTAGATGTGGCATTTCTGTAAAAGGCCGACACACTCTATCTTGTCCCTCTGTTCCCTGGTGCCTCCCTTGGTGGAGAAGCCTTGCCCCGCGGCTCTCAGATAGGAGGGCTGTCAGGGTAAAGGATTCTGTGGAGGACAGGCCTGTGTTCACCTGACCCTGGCACATCCCGCCTCCTCGGGTGACACTGCAACCAGCCACCCTACAGCCCCAGGCACTGAGGCCTGTGTCCTTACCAGCTCTTAGGCTCAGGTCCCCCTGTTAGGGACACTGTGTCCCTGCCACTACTACTTGGGCTTTGTTTGGGTCCTCACCCTGAGTGAGCCATACCTGCTCTCCGGACCCCTGCTCTGTGCTCACATGGCCTGGGCCTTACTCATACTCGATGCCAGTTAAGACCCCTTTCAACCTCTCCAGCTAATGTACTCCCCAAAGTACCAGCCCAGCCAAGCCTCTTGCCCGGCCAGGGGACAGGGAGGAAGACCAGTGAAATGCAGCCCAACACACATCAGAGCCTGAAGGGGGCCAACTGGTCCTGACCTGAGGCTCTTTTTCCAAGAACTCGCCTGAGACCTAGTGAAGGTACAGCTATGAACTGTCTTTTGGGAACTGAGAGAAGCTCTAATATTTTTGGGTCACAACTGTTGTTGAAACAGGCTGCCCCAAGTTGCTAACTGAGTGACACAGCCCTGGATCGGGCTGAGTTGCATACTTGGGAAGGGTGTTTATGAGTCCTAAGTCCTCCCGAGGGCCCTCCCGGCCCCTCCCTCATCCTCTTCTTTCTGCCAGCTCTCTCTGCCCAGGTAGGTGGCAGGTGGTGGGGCGGGGGGTAGAAATATCTCCTAGGCAGCAAGATCCCTTTTGGGAAGGTCAGTGTGGGCACTGGGCATGCTGACAACATCAGAACAAAAATCATGACTTACCATTATTATTTTCTGCACTGGTGGGTTCCTGCAGGGCTAGAATCAAAAAACACATGAGCACAGGTTGGAGGAGCATGGAGGGTGCTGAATCAGCCATGCAGACAGGAGGGGACCCTACTTAGCAGCATCAACCCAGAACATGGGCTTTGGGGTGTCAGTCTGTGAGCCCACTGTTTGTGGGTCTGTGGCCAACCGGCTCCACCACCCTGAGGCTCAGGCTTACCAAAGAGGAATCGGACCTCCCTGCGGGGTGGACAGAGAGACAGCCAGACTAGGGTTCCTGGGCCCTGGTGGAGGTGCTCCACCCGGTAGTTTTCATTAGCAGCCCTTCCATCACATGAAGACAAGAGAACACGTCCAATTCCCTTCCTCCTCTCCCCTTAGCTCCCACAGCCCGCAGCCGTCCTTAGTCCCCACTCTGTGCTGACAGCCCCACCCCCGCTCTGTGTCCTCACAGCTCCCCCTCCACAGCAATCCGACCTGCTGCTGTCTTGCTGCTTTGCTCTGTCCTTTCCCACCTCTGCTGTTTCCTCTTCCTTCACCCAGCTCTGGCCCATGTCCTTGCAAACCCAGCAGCCAGTGCATCTGCCCTTCTCCCTCCCCCGGGACCAGTGTCTCTCCTTTGCTAGGGCTCTGATGCCACAGCTATGAAGCTGGCATTTCCCTCTCCACCCCCAGGTACCGATACCAGAGGAGACACCAGACTGTGAGCTCCTGCGTGCGGGATGGTGGCAGCCCCTTTCCTGTCCCTGTGTGCCCAGTATGGGGCCCACTGGGCCCTGGCCCTTAGTAATGACTGAGGAAGGAAGGAGGGATGCACTAGCTGTGTGCAGACATCCATATTGGTTTCCAAGGCTCAGCTGCCCCAGAGGCTAGGAATCGTCCTAACCAGCAAGATTCTCCCTTAGGGGCCCCGGTGCCTCCTGGAGACCTGCTTGCTTCCCTCAGCAGCAGAGGCCTCTTCTGCTGCTTGGTCTCCCTGAGCTCTCCAGAAGCCTGGCTGCTGTGAGGCCTCCCCGGTCACTGGGCCCTGGGGTGGCTTCTCCCCAGTGGACAGGGCAGCTCATGGGCCGCCTCTGGAAACCAGCATGAAGTAGGGGGTCCCTGAGATGCAGGCTGAGTCTCTCTCCAGGAATAGAAGACACAGTCTGTGCCTGCTTGCTCACGTCACGACCTGGGAGCTCATGGGAATGTGCCCACTGGCAGGATCAGGGGGCGTGTGGGGTAGGGGCTGCATCCTTCAAGTTGTTGGCATGGGCCTGGGAAATGGCACAATGTTCAAGATGTTACTTACTGTTCTGCAGCAGCATCGACAGAGGCAACAGAAAAGACACAGAATTAATAGTGCAGCCAAGAGGATTGCAATCCAGTAGAGAGACGGGATAGGTGGCATAAATGGT
This sequence comes from Paguma larvata, assembly GCA_030068075.1. Lineage (NCBI taxonomy): Eukaryota > Metazoa > Chordata > Mammalia > Carnivora > Viverridae > Paguma > Paguma larvata. Next base: position 55,761,349 of record CM057837.1, on the reverse strand, counting down.
GGGAGCGGTGCCTGGGTAGGGAGTTCTGGAACAGGAAAAGGAAGGGCCTCTTCTACTCCTTGTTGTAGCACATTCTGAAGGGCCTCTCCCACTCCTTCTGGTAGCACATTCTGCAGAAAGCACAGATCAAAAGTCTGGGGTGGATCTGAATGGGCCTCTTACTGGATGCCTGCCCCCAGCACCTCACGCTAGACCTGCACATCAGCCTGCTCCCAGTGAGCTCAGATTTCCTCACCTCCAGGGAGCACTGACGGCCTGGAGGACAGGACCGCACTCAGAGAGCCGCTGTGGAGCCCTGGGCCACAGACTACACCACTGGCTTTGTTCAGAGGCTCTGGCCCGGATCCCTGACAAGGAGCGAGTCCCCGTGGTGTGACGAGCCAGCCCTCACTGCACGCCTGCAGCCCTGCCCTAAACCAAGTGCTCTGCTTTCCCTGAGGCAGGGGAGCTGGAGGAGACGGAGTCTGTGCCCAGGAGACAGGGCTGAAGGGGGAAGCAGGGTCGGGGGCCCATGGCGGCACAGCTCCTCCTGAGTTCTTTCCTAAATGTGCCAGCTGAGGGCGGCCTGTCAGAGTCCTGATGGACAAACGGCTGAGTGCGGTCTGCTGATCCATGAGCGCCTGTCCTGGCACCAGTGAAGACACAGTCGGAGGACTGTCAGCGCTGCTGGGACCCTCCCAGACCGGACACTAGGCTGGAGGCAACTGGGCAGGGGCATCACTCCTCCCAGGGAGCCCTCTTCTCGCACCTAATGTGCTCTGTCGCCCATGTCGTGCTGCCCTGCACCAGGTGCCCGGATGATATGGAGCCCTGAGCAGCGGGCACCTGGGAGCAGCACCTGCTTTCTCTCCTGCCTGTCCTCGAGCTGAGTCCCAGGTCCTCCCCACAACCCTGGCAGCTTCCCACCAAGTGCAGGAGAGCAAGGTCCCGCAGAGGTCGGAGAGTTACCAGAGACGGACGGCTGAGGAGCATGAGAAAGCAGCGGAGGCAGAGGGGAGGCTGACGGCCTCCGCAGAATGATGGGGGTGCTCCCCAGGCGGGCTTGGGCTCTCGGGCAGTGATGGAGTGTGCGGGTTCAGCTGTATCAGCAGCTGCCCAAAACACTCCCTGACTGCACAGGGCCACAGCTGGTCCCACCCTCCAGATCCCCTGTGGCTGGGGCCCGGATTTGGAGGACACCGCTGCCCCAGAGGTCCCGGACTTGGGCTCCTATCACAGTAGTCTCCCAGCCTCCCCCACTCGCCCAGCTGGAATGCGGGATGGGGCCCCGAGCTCCCCACTGCTATTCTCGGGCCAGCGGAGGTAGCAAGGGGTGAGGCAGGGTGGCAGAGCCTCGGCACCATTTCTGGACTCTGTATAGAGCTCTAACTATTCCCTCTCCTGTGCCTTCAGGGGTACTTGGTTCACAGAGAGAGCAGAGGTTCTGCAGGACCTGGACAGGAGGCTACACCACAGGTGCCCTTGTGGAAGTGCTCCTAGGGCACCGCACAAGCCCGATGTGCGGACAGCTTGCCGATGAAGGGCTGAGGTCCCCAAGCTGGCTCTGAGAAGTGGTCCCAGCTATCTGTCTGCACGAGCTACACTCTCGGGTCCTCGGCACTGTGTCCCCTCTCTTGCTTCCCAGGGTGTGTGCTCCTTAAGTGTAAAGACTCTGGATAGCCCCAGAATGGAAGCTGCAGCCTTACCCTAGCACTCACACAGTTCTTGCTGGTGATGTTAGCATCGCTCTTAATGAAGGAGGCAGCATTGTTCAGGCTAACTTCCAAGCGGACCGTCCTACAGCACAGAAATTACGGAGTGACAAAGAACCCCAATAGACACAGTTCTTGCATTTTGCTCAAACCACATCCCACATATCTTCTCATTGTAACAGATCATCAGGCATTGGGGCCACCAGTGAGCACGCGGCATGGGTAAGGGGAGCTCACCCCAAGCACTTGAGGTCAATCTCTGCAGCGAAGGCTGACCAGGCCTGAGGAGCCCTGCATGGGGTCAGATGCCCCCATGGGCTAGGTTTCCAGGGTGGGCGGAATGGTGTCACCATCCTGACTTTTCTCCATGTGCAGAGTCTGTTGGCTTAGCTCTGATGGCTACATGGGGCAAAGACCTTCTCTGGGGACACATTCTCCAGTAGCCTCCCTCCTCAGCAGAGACTGGGCTATAGCAGATCTCTGAGCACCTTGGGTGACCACCAACAAGGAGAAGTGGAGAGAATGCCTTGAGACTTTGGGAGACAGATATGTGCCCCCCAGCAGAGGTGACAGCCCATATTCTATATACCTCATAGTGGCAAAAACTGCACCTGTGGCCCCTGACCTGGGCACTTACTGGTCTGGGTTTTGTATCATTACTCCTGAGCATGTTATGGTGGTATCGTCCACAGTGGTGGCTCTTTTGTCTAGGAGAAAACCACAAGAGAATAAAGTCAATGAGCACGTCCATCCATCCATCTCCCTTCAGCTGGCCCCTGGCAAGCTGACTGACACTATAGCAGATGCCAGATTCTCTTTGCTGCCTTCCTCTGAGCCCCTGCCATGCACCAGGCCCTGTGCAATGCCTGGCTGGAATGGAAAAGGCAGCTCAAGCACCTGCTCTCAAGGGCCCTACATTTGAGGGATGGGAGGGAGACAGACAATGAAATAACTAATAAGGAGCAAAATAAATGCAGAGAGTGACAATTCTTGAGACAACAATAAACAGTGGAAGGCACAGAGGATGGAAGGGAAGGGACATTTGCTTAGGAATGTGGGGCTGTCCTGTCCTGACAGACACCATTTCCTTTAGGGGTACTGTAATATTTATCATGCAATATTGTGATGTCTGGAGGGAGCTCTGGGTTTACCAGATGGCCCTGTAGTAAGGCGTTACTGAACATAATCTAGTCAGGTCAATTGGATGCACTGGGGGCTAAGTGGGAGAAAATCCTACTGTACCATCCTGCTTTCTGGGGAGAATCGTACCCATCTCAGTGCTGAGGGCACATCTATGTATCCAGCCATGTGCTTCTGCTGGCCACTCACCCAGTATGGAGGAACACCCGATGCCTGAGTATTTCCTTACATTATAGGCTTAGGTAGGTTATATGGCTTAGCTCGACTACCATACTGGCTTCATTTTTCAGTAGAGGAAAAGCTGAGAATAGAACCCTCATATGGTCAAGGTCAGACATACGACATGTGCCCGTGCCAGGATTCCAGGGCCTGGGCCTGGCAGCTGGCATCCTCTCTCAATCCCAGATGCACACATTCTCCTGGGGAGTTACGAGTGTACCTGGCCTAGACTCAGAGCCCCAGGGCTGCCCGTGTTTCTCACCAGCAGACTCAATGGATTCGGGTCCTTATCTCTTCAGGAGAGTGAGAGAGCTGAGGCAAAGGAGGGGAGAACGCACACCCAGCACACCATAGCCCTTCTTGGCAGGGATAAAGCACTGCTCAAGAGGCTCATGTGGTGTTGGGCGTTGATGACTTGCCAGCCTTGAGTGTAGATGGCCAGGCGTCCCAGCCAGGTCCCTCCTCCTACTTGTCCACGCTCAACTATCCTCACAGCGCCCAAGGTCAGCAAGGGCTTTGAAGGCCTGGCTGTCTGAGGGGAAGGCAGCCTGTTGTAGGGAATCTGTCACTTGGAGGCACCAAGAGAGCTACTTACCGAAGAATTTATTATCGCTGAAGCGGAATCTACAAATAACTTCCTCCTTGTTTACTGCGTTATTAAATCCTTTTCCAGTAATCATCATTTCATAGTCTTCTGCAAAAGCAACATTCAAAGGTCTGTGTAAGGTGGGTCCGGATAATGGAATATGTGCAGATGACTGAAAAATGTTATGAACTGCATGATCCCATTGATGTAAAAATACTTTGAAAGCATATTTAGATAGGTATGTATGTCTTATGATCAACTATATATGGTAGCTATCTCTGGGAGGCAGTAGTAGAAAAGGGGGAACATTATCAGAGAGGGACAGTAGCTATCCAAGCTGGTGGCAAAGTGTCTTTGCACTGCATAGTGGGTCCTGCCTTCACCCTCTGGGTCCTGCCCTGCCCTCTGCACACAGTGGGTCTCCTGGCCACCCTGCGGGACCTGTCCGCCGGCTCTCCGAGGAAAGCCCGCCTCTGCCCTGTGTCCTACTCTGTGCCGCCACTGAGGTGCCTTGGCTGTTGGGCTTTGTAGACACTCACTCTGGGCCAGCCACATATGGGAAATAGACTGAGAAGGTGCCACCTCTAGCCTTCCTCCCAGACACAAAAATCCAAGTACACCCAGCAAACATACAGGAGTGATGAATCTGCAAACCACTGTGCCAAGAGTACCCGGCCAAAGAGAATGTTTAAAAACGATGTTCATACTACAAGAGTCTACTGAGAAGCTATTTTAAAGGAGCAAGCAGCCTATGGAGGAAAAACTGAGAAGAGCTGCCTGCAGGGGTTGGGGACAAGGATTGCCTGACAAGTGATCTGAGGGGATTTTCTAGGGACAATGATAAATTCTGTCTTCCTGGGGTGCTCATTTTTCAGAAGTCATCAAATGATACACTAAAGTTTGCTGCAATTTAAGGAGAGTTCTTAAGAAATATTGTATACATAGAGGTGCTTGGATGGCTCAATCGGTTAAATGTCTGACTTCAGCTCAGGTCATGATCTCATGGTCTGTGAGTTCAAGGCCACAACAGACTCTGTGCTGACAGCTCGGAGCCTGGAGCCTGCTTTGGATTCTGTGTTTCCCTCTCTCTGCCCCTCTCCGACTCATGCTCTGTCTCTCTTGCTCTCAAAGTAAATAAAACATAAAAAAAGATATATGTGTATAAATAAAGATATGCAAAATGATGGATTTTGGAAGTAAGATAGCCTGATGTTTGTAATTGACTTGAAACACATAAAAATATAAGATACATTGTGTGTTTGTGGGTGTGTGTGTGTGTGGAATGGGTGTGCATGTGAGGGTGTGCATGTGAGTGAGAGTGAGAGAGAGAGAGAGGAAGCACCCTGGATAGATAAACAATAAAGAAATATGGTGAGATAGTGAATATTAACTGCAAAATCCAGGTAATGGAGACAGTGGTGTTCATCGTACAGTGGTTTCCACTTCGCTGTGGGTTAGAAAATTTCCTTCATAAAAGGTTGGTAACACATCAAGGAACTGAATGATAAAAATAAACCGTGACAGCGCCAAGCAAAAGTCATGGCACATTCAAGGTGAGAAGTGACAAATGAGAAGGACGGACCAAGGGCCGCGGGAATCCAGAGGCGCCAGCAAACCAAGAAAGGGACACGGGTGAGCCTCCTGTGAGGGTGGCGTCAAAGGATGGGTGGGCTGGATCTTGTAAAGTGGGGGGATGAGGGGACTTGCAGGAAGCCTAGTGCCACCCCCAGCCTGAGAGCTGAGGGAGGACCTGGCTGGCCCTGCTGTGGGGCCTCAGACTCCCAGGCCTGGCTGAGGTTGGGGAAGGGGCCTTCTCGGTGCCCTCAGGCCCCGTGCAGAGGATGGGCTGGAGCACAGACCTAGAGGCGGGAAGGCCAGCAGAGGCCTCTCTGCCGCACCCCAGAGACCACCCTGAGAGACTGAAGAGGCCAGAGTCTCGTGCTCATCCCCTGTCTGCTTCCCAAGGCACCCTGGCCCACTGATTTATTTCAAATGACAGCCTGATGAAGTGGCTCCTTCTATTTCATTTGGGGCCCAGGTTCCTGCCTTAAGCTTTGCCTCCAAGTGACTGCCATGTTGTGTGGCAGCTTTCGTCAAGAGGGCAACAATTTAAAAGGTCAGAGCAGGAAATGCTGAGTTAAGCTGTCAGCGGGTGTGCGGCAGGCACCTGTATCCCTGGCCAGGCCGCCATGGGGGATGGACAGTGACTGACGTTTGCACCTGCGGTCTGACATGCTGCTCAGACGCCATGACCTGTGTGTGTGCAGGGGACATAATCAGAGAAATGAAGCTGTCGAGTCGGCTGCACGGCTGGGAGCTTGGAAACAGAAACAGGACAAGAGCCTACTTGTGTGGGGGTCTCCTGCCCACCTCCAACCTCCCACTGCAAGTTGGTTAAGAAAACAGGAAGAGCCAGAGAGCTGCTGCCAACAGCTGGCTCAGCTGGAGATGCTTTCTTTCTGTGTGATTTTACCACTCCCTGCACACGAGTTCAGCCTTGGGGCGCTGGCGTCAATGATGATGGGAATATTAGCACCACTACTATTGGTTAGGGCTTCCCAGCTTCTAGATCCTGGGCCAGTCCTTTTAAAATCGCCTGGCCTTACGTCCTACAAGAGATCGGCTAGTGGGTGTTGGAGACAAAAGGGGAGCTCACAGATGTTTGGTAGTTTGCTCCAGGTTGCATGTCCGTGGGCAGCAGAGCCAGATCTGAACACGGTTGTGTCTGACCCCACGGTCTACTGCACTATAGCCTTACGGTTAAGAGCACAGAGGCCAGACCCAGCCTCAGGTCTGCATCTGGCTGGATCCAGCTGCGTGTGCTGTTACCAGTGGAGTAAGTGCGCTTATCCATCCTCCCCAGCAGTACCAGTCCCCGGGATGAGACGTACAAGCCTGCACACACAGAGCTCATAGCAGGGAGGGGCCTTCTATCACAAAAGTCACTGCACAGGACGTCCTCCCCAGACTGACACAGAGACCTTTGAGGAGGAAGGAGTGCACGCTTGTGAAGTTCCAGATGTCACGGAGAGGCATTCCCCATGTAACCACTGGTGTGTTGTTAGCTGCATTTTTGTGGATGCCTTTTGTCAGACTATGTTCCTGGCATGATGCTGGCCATTGAACTGTATCCAATTCTGTTATTCATCCATTGAGATAATCATGTGTCTCTTTTTTCATGTTGCTGATGCGGTAACTTACATGGATATTTCAAATACTGAATAGTCTTGCATTGCTGAGGTGGTCTCTAATTAGTATTGATGCACTGTCCTTTTTATATGTTGTTGGATTCCATTTGCTAGCATTTTCTTGAGGGCTTTCAAAATATACTTTTTCTTATGTCTTAATTAAACTTTTGGTTTTGATATTTAAAAATGTTACAACATTAAACTTATTGTGGTAGTCATTTTGCAGTATGTTATGTGAAATCACGGTATATTTTAAACTTATACAGAGAGGTGTATATAAATTATGTCAAAAACAAAAACAAGAAAATTACACACATACCCACACATCATCTCTGGCATGAACACTTCACATAACAACACGCTTACTTATATACTCAATGCACGCTTCTATACAACCACCCACACATGCACACACCACACACTGAAACTGTACCCTCACATCACCCCCAGCACACACACAGCACATATTACAACATACATCCCTGTGTGTACAACAGTGACTCTAGCTCTTACCTCCTGCACACAAATGGGAAGGCTCCACATTTGTAACTTCAATACATGTCTTACCTAGGAGCTGGAATAAAAAGAAAGGTGGCAGGTCAGGGACAGTGCACGGGAAGTTGTGGTGAGATGTCACCCCGTCCCCTTTCTCATGTCCCTTACTCACTGGTTCTACGATGGTTTTTAGTTCCTTAAATCCATTGTCCACTCCAAACACGTGTTCCGGGGTGTCTGCAATTTCCAACAGCTACAAGGGAGAGGAGGTGCCTTGGGCGCATAGATAGGGGATAAGGACACGGAAGTCCCCATCCCAGGAGACAGTCTCTTGTCATGCCATGTTACACTCTGAGGGAGACCCTGGCCTTGGCCAGTAGCCCACCGTTAGGGAAGGGAAAGCCCTTACCACTGCATTTGGGTGTGGAGGTTTGACGCGACACTTGTCATTGCTAGAGTGGCTATCTGCTGTCCAGACACTAGGGGTGGGTTAGAGGAGCACCCTCGGGCCACCCTGGGAAAGCTGCCTTTGAAAGTTCCCCATCTAGGCTCACGGGTGGCACCTAGTTACCTGTTTGGAATTACCTGGTCTTTCCTATAGTCTTTTACACCAATGGCATAAACGTATGACCCCAAGTTCCGAGACTTTGTAGCCTAAGAGAATGAAAGTGTTGAGTATAAATCACCAAGTACGTGGAACAAAATACTGATAATGATGACTGGACTCACTTCTAACTTCGTCTCTTCAAGGGCTTCTGGCAGCAGTGTTCCATCAGTCATAGAGATAATCATGGAGGAAACTTTATCTTCTGCAGGAAAAGTGAGTGGCCCGGTCAGTAAAGGCACCCAAGTGACACTCTGCAGGCTGCTGGGTCCACAGCACTGCTCCTCATACCTCCTCCTCCAGAGGACAGGCACCCGACCCAAGAACCCACTATCGGAAGAGCCTAGAGGGCTAGCAGCCCCGTCCTGGAGGGAGGAGGGGCCTTAGCCAGGACCTACATTACAAATGGCACTGAGTCCTGCTCCGGTCCTTCCTCCTGAACTGTCACTGCAACCAGACATACAATCTTTGCTCTGAAAGGCAATGCCATTGACTTCACTGGACAAGCATCAGCCTTTTCAATGAGCAAAGGGAATGACGGCCAGACTCGACTGTACAAGGTGTCCTGCAGCTCAGTGGAAGGTGTGGCTCTGCCTCAGGGCAGCACCCACAGAAAGACCTGCTGTATCTGCAGGCCCCGGGATCCAGAAGGTGAGGTCAGGGGCTCTCAGGCTGCAGATGCTGTTCCCAGCTCAGTGCCTTTCCCCACCTGGCCCATACTTCTTTCCTGGCAAGGGCTGCAGCCCTAAACTAGATGAACATGGTTCTGAGCAGAGCACAGCCATTTTCAGTGTTGGAGACACAGTCATAGGATGACATCAACCAAAGGGAAGGAACCACAGGGAAAAGGTTTCAGGGCCAGAGGTGTGATGGAGACAAAGTGTGGGCAGTAAGGGGGAAATCCAGCTCTTTTTTTCTGAAAATGGAATCCTGTCTGCTCCTGGTTCCCCTGGCTTTCCTTGTTCAGGCAGCCCAAGTGTAGATCAAGCACCTCACAGTTACCCAGACTAGAACGTACACACATGATCCCATGTGGTTCTGAGACACATCACTGGGGGTGGCTTTCATCCTCACTGCACAGAGGAGGAACCTGTGGCACAGACAGGGCAAGCACCTTGCTCCAAGAGTCGGCACTAGGAAGGGGCCTAGGAGGGTCTGGACCAGACCTCGCTGAGGTCCAGGCCTGGTTCTGTCCCCACACCGGCCTGCAATGAAGTCACCGGGAAGCTTACCTCCAGCGTTTTCTTTTTCAATCTGCTCATTTGCCTGCAAGGAAATGAAGCAGTGTTGGGGGAGGGCGGTGGGAGGACCCAGGATATCTCAGAACTCCACAAAGCAGGGATCCTCAGAGCTCTAGATTCGGTACCTTTTTAAGTCCTTCCTGCATGTTTGTGGCTCCGGTAGGCACTACATTCTGCAGTTTGCTAAGACCATCACGTATTTCATTTCTGGGAAAAAAAAATCAGAAAAGGGGTTGTGGTGGGATGAGGTATTGACTATTAAAAAGACCCCAAAGCTAAACTTTGTGCAATGCTGGTGGGAATGCAAACTGGTATGGCCACTGTGGGCAACATTATGGAGGTTCCTCAAAAAATTAAAAACAGAGGTGCCATATGATTCAGTAATTCCACTATTGGGTATTTACCCAAAGAAAATGAAAACACTAATTTGAAAAGATACATGCATGTTCATTGTAGCAATATTTACAATGACCAACGTACGGAAGCAACTCAAGTGTCCAATGATAGATGAATGGATATAGAAGATGTGGTATATACATTCAATGGAATATTATTCAGCCATAAAAAGTCATAGATCTTGCCATTTTCAACAACATGGATGGATCTAGATGACGTTATGCCAAATGATTAAGTCAAACAGAAAGATAAAATACTATATGATTTCACTTATATGTGAAATCTAAAAAACAAAACAAATAAGTAAACTGACAAAAATCAGAAACAGACTCATAAATACAGAGCACTATCTGATGGTTGCAGAGGGGAGGGAAGGGGGGTTGGGCAGAACGGATGAAGGGCAGTGGGAGATACAGGCTTCTCGTTATGGAATGAAAACGTCACAGGAATGAAAGCTACAGCAAAGGGAATATAGTCAAGGATATTGTAATAATGCGTAAGGGGACAAATAGTCAAGGATATTGTAATAATGGCGTAAGGGGACAAATAGTAGCTATACTTGTGGTGAGCACAGCATAATGTATAGAAGAGGCAAGTCACTATGTTAAATGCCTAAAACTAATGTAAAACTAATGTGTGTCAACTAGACTTCAATAAAAAAAAAAAAAAAAGAAAAACAAAACAGCTCCAAGCTGTCCTGCAACCATTGTGCACTGTGCAGACCTGCCTGGTCGGGAAGGGACACAAGTCAAGCAGCCTGGTCATGACCTTATGCCCCATGTCCTTGATATGAACAGGCCTTGCTCAGGCCTCCTCTGTCCCCCATCTGGTGAGCATGGGGTTGGGGAGAGGCTGCTTTGCTGCACCCATGGGTACAGTCTGGCTTTCTCTGCACTCACCACTGTCTCAGGCACACCACCTGGGGGACCCCCAAGGGCCCTGCCTTGTTTGTCCAGGGTGAGCGTGAGGCACACTCATGGGTGTGCTGCTGTGACTCACAGTGTGGCTGGCAGGGCTGCTAGCACCTGCTGGGTCCCTCGGGAAGGCACACTTTCCTTCAGCAGGGAAGGCTGAGTTTGGAAAAGTTTGTCCTGCTGATACCCCTGCACTGTCCCATCCTTTGCTGTCACAGATCCCTAAGAGTGACTCGCCCCCACCCCAAGCCTCTTCTCCTGGATTGGTGCCAAAGGAAGTAGCAAGCTGCCTAATGAGAGCGCTAGGGCTCCTGGGTTCACGTGCTTCTGAAGTAAACGGCCGAAAGCTGGGGCAGTGGCTCGAGGGCTGCCCATGCAGGTGGAAGGGCAGTGATCCCCTGGCTGCCATGGCATGTGGCCACACAGCCGCTGTTAAGGGGGATTTCACAGGTGGGACTGGGGGCCTATGTTCAGGCTAATCCCATGTGACAAGCTGAGCTGGCACATCTTCTCACTGTGGGGAGTGGTGATGTTGCTGTGGGGTGAGACCTGAGAGCCCCAGGTCCAGCCCCGCCTGCCCAGGAGGTGAGGCCTGGCACCCATGGCCAGTGGAGGCCAAACCAGGTGCTACCCAGCCCAGCAGAAGTACCCTCCCTTCCTCACCACATACTGGAAGATTTTCTTCCGGTCCATCCCAGTGTCTGGCCCAGGAGCCCCCAGGTTGGGCATTGGCTCTCCCCAGGGAGTGCTGCCCCTCCAACCCTGCTCCCAGCTCTGTTCATGGAGGGGACACCAGCTCCTTGTCCCCTAGCAGTCCTTCTTACTCTTTAATACCTGTCTCAACCCCTTGGAGCCCCACCATCTCTTCCCTGTCATCACCCTCCTTGCCATCAATCCTGGGGGCTTCCTAGCCCCTGTGCCCCTAGCTTCTCCAGAATCCAGAACAAGCCCCTTTTGGGGTATGTCTCCTCAGCCTACACTCTGCTAGCAGAAAGTGCTCAGAAAGTGTTAAGCAGGGTCCCAGCCCTGCTCCCACATTTTCTGCAGACCCTCCAGAATCACACCTGTACCAGGCTCTAGTGTTCCCTCCTGGATTCTCTCTGCATGCCAGGGCCCTTCCAGGCTCCCTCCCACAGGCTTCCTCAGCTCCTAGGCAGTGGGGCATGTTTAAGAAGGCCAATCCAAGGCTGAGCTCAGCTCCAATCAAGGTCTTATGGGTTTTTGGGAGCTGGCAGCTTTAGGACCCTGCTCTGAGTGTGAGCTGTCTTCCCAGCCCACATCTCACCCCTTCCCACCAATTTCACACCATTTCCACTCCCCTAGGCCCCACTCCCAATTCTGAACCCTGGTTTGGGGAAGATGTGACTGTGTTCACTGTCCAGAGAAGACCAGGGAGACCCTCCCTGAGCCCCTACACAGGCCCTGAGCCCCCACCTTGAATGAGGCAGAGGTCTTTCCCTCCCCAGTGGCAGCTTCTCCTCCAGAGTCCCCTGCCCAGCAGCCCTGCATCTCTCTGCCACCTTCCAGAGTATCTCCCAATATTGCTTCATTCCACCTCAATCCCACTCTGTTCTCTCTGTGCTAATGCAAAACCCCACCTATGCACAAATTTGTGCTTCCACTAGTGCTTGGAGCAGCCAACCCTCTCCCTGCTTGTCCTGGAGCCAGGCAGGAGAGTGCTGTCTCCATACACTGACACAACCACACCCCTCCCCTGCAGGCTGGCTGTTCACTCTGTTGCTCTTGGCTTCTTTCCATGGTCCTGAAAGGCAGACCACAAATACTGGGGTCTATCTAGTCCTAAGGATGCTCAACCTCTCTTTGATGTTTAACTCTCTCTGAATTGGACTCCAGTCATTTGTGACTTTGAGAATCTTAACCTCCTTAACCAGCTACTCAGAAGCTCCATAACCTCCAGCTTATAGGCCTTTGGGAAAACTGGTGGACCCACCATGGCCAACCTAGGATGTGGTCATGCCTTTCTCAAGCACCCTATCCCAGCCTGATGTTTAGGACCTCAATCTTGGGCTCCTGTATCTCAGACCCACTTAAGGAGCAAGATCCCCTTCACCGAGATCATCAATACTTTGATGCTGCTCATCCCTTCCTCCCTGGTTATGACTTTGTCTCACTGAAGTCCCCATTGGTCCAGGGTAGAGAGTGACATACAATAGCAGGTCCTGAATGCAGGTCACTGTTCATAAAGAAAACATATACCTGATCCAAAAAATTCTGAGAGTCTTCACAGCCAGCCCGTTCTAAGAACAGGGAAGAACGAAGAGGAAAGGACTCAGGTAGGACTCAGGTAGAGGAAAGGACTCAGGGATCTGAGAGAGCAGGAGAGCTAGATCTGGGTATCAGGGTATAACAATTTAGGGAATCCAGGCCTGCCCAGTAGCCTGCACACCAGTGGGCTCCCCATTGTGATCTCAGAGAACCCATTTTCTCCCTGGATGTTTCATCAGTCTCACCCACTGGGCCTGTCTTGGGGGTCAACGTGGCACTTACTTATCTGAGGTGAGTTTCATGAGGGTATGGCCCTCTGTGGAGTAGGTGATGAAGGACACCCGTAGGTTCGTGCTGGGGAGAAAGCACACATGTGTGAGAAGTCATCAACACAGGAAGCAAATGATGAATGAGCAGCCAGGGGGAGTGCGTGACAGTCTCCCTGCCCCACCTCAATTCTTCTACTTTGAAGTCCATTTCCCAAACCCCAGAACTTTCTATAACCTTAGTAAGGAATTCTGAGGTCTGTAAGATGTGTGACCTTCCTGGAAGGGAGGAATGTCCATCTTTACACTCATAACACCCCGGAAGTATTTGTCTATTTGCCTGTCTGTCTCTCTCTCTTATGTGCACATGCATGTGTACACGCACATGCACACACACACGCACACACACGCACAGGCACTCACACAGATAGGCGCTCACACAGACAGCTGCATACAAAAGGAGATAGACATCGACACACTCCTGCAGTAGGGACTCCCACCTGGCCTCTCTTCTGTAACATTCTTTGGAGCTTCACCGCCCTTCCTTCCTTGCCTGTCTTCCCCACCTCAACTCTTCTCATCTCAAATTATTTTCCCCCTTGGCAGCCATTTATACACATCTATCTCTTTCCTGCTCCTGGCCACTGTCTGGTCTGCTGACCCTCATCATCCCTTGGCTAAGTTGGTACCGTAGGTCCCTAGCTGAATTCCTTACTGTTCTTAGTTCTTGTCCCCACTCATTTTACCCACTTTTGCCTGACTTTCTTCTTAACGCACTACCTTGATCATGTCAGACCTCTAATCAAGAATCATCTGTTGCTCCCTATTGCTCACACCAGGAGATCTAGGCCCTGTGGGTTGGCATTATGAGCTGCTATGGCCATGGCTCTAACCTGGACACATGCAGCCTTATCCCCCAGCCTGTCCTTGAGTTAAATCTTATCTGTTGCCAAACAGACTACTCACTCCACAAGAAGTCTCCTTGCTGGTTCCTGTTACCCTATCTTTCCCATCCATCAAAGCCTAGTTACTATTGCCACGCCTTCTGGGAAGCCATCCTTGAATTAAAATTGTTGCTTTTTCCTTAAGCTTGTCATATAAGTCCTTGGCTTTTCTTTTGGCTCCTGATACCTTTAAACCAGGTATCTAATTACTGTGTTACCAGTTTGCCTGTTTCTTAATTTATTAGGTCCTTAAAGGCAAGACTGGCAGACTGTGTCCCCAGTCATATGGCCTAACTCTCAGGCAGGGGCCAAGTAAAGCTGCTGGGGCCCTTGGAATCACTGTGATTTGTTTTTCCTGCTTCAGAACCTCACTCTGGACTCTGTGCTCCTGCCTGGAGGGACTCCAGTGCCCACTGAGTCCAAACAGCTCTGTGCTGTGTCTAGCAGAGGAAATCACACTATTAACACAGAGAAGCCATACTTTTCAAACTTCTTGAGAAAATCTTCCACAAAGTCGTAAATGTCCATCCAGTTGTTGTTCACACTGCCCGACCTGAAAAGGAAGAAACATGAGTGAGAGGTATGAGTTACATCTGTCGTGTAGGAATAGTTTCTGCCTTCTCTGCCCTCCTGCAGGCTCTTCAGCAACCTCCTCATTCCTACTCTCCTCCACATAGCTGAAGTCAGCCACACACCCTCAGTGACTTCAGTGGGTCATCCTGGTGGTGACTTTCCTCAGCGTGAGTAGTGGGAGACCTGTGTGCTTGGGACTGAGGGACTTCTGAGGTTGAAGAACTTCTGGTGGCAAACCAGGATACTTGGTCATGCTAGGTGGGACTGTGGGACAAGAAACAAGGGGGGGGTGCATTGGTTGGTAAAGCCTCCAGCAATTCTGATTTGTTGGCTCTCCTGGTTGCCCATTGTCTCCCAGATGTCTGCTCTTCCCCGGCCCCTTGAAGGTGTGTGTGGTTGGGTGCGAAGCAGAGCTCTTTGGCACCACATCCCTACAAAATGCTCTTGGCTTTTACTTTCTATTATTCCTTTTGCCTCTTGTAGGCTATATCTAAAACTGTTAGTAGATGATGAGGAAACTAAGGATAGACGTTTCAGATGTTTCAAATGATGTCAGGATTATTATTTATGGACATGTACATACCAGGAACTTTATAGGCATGATTTCCAATTCCAGAACAACCCTATAATATCAGAGTTATTCCCATTTTACAGATGAGATTCACAGGTCATGACATTTGCCACAATTTCCAGAGTTAGCATGAATTTGAACCCAGATCTAGCTTCAAAACCCATGCTCTGCCCATTGCACCCAGGCAGATGGGGGTGACTCTGGTTGAGTTGGACAACTGCTGGGTAGCAAATTACTAGACTCTCACAACCAACCTACAATGCAGACTTTATCGTAGAAGCTTCCATGCTCAAATGCAGGACAACTTCCTTAATTAATGGTAACCTTTTCATGCTCCTTCTCATTACTTTTCCTTCCTGTTTCCCCCCTGTGTGAAGAGGATCTTCCAAACAAGTTTTAAGGAAACACCTACTTACTCTGGGTAAGTTTCCAGCTTGTGATGATTTTGAAGAAAGGTTTAGACTCTGGAACATAGACAAACATGAGCATTCATGGACCATGGAAAATACCACAGGGACTTATAGATCCCTAGGAAGCAGGCAGTATGGAAAGAAACTATGTGGGCTTCTAGCACAGAGAGCTCCAGTCATTTTCTAGTGACTCATTCTTTTTTTTTTTTTTTAATGTTTATTTATTTTTGAGAGACAGAGAGACAGAGTGTGGGGGAGGGGCAGAGAGAGAGGGAGACACAGAATCAGAAGCAGGCTCCAGGCTCCGAGCCGTCAGCACAGAGCCCGACGTGGGGCTTGAACTCACAAACTGCGAGATCATGACCTGAGCTGAAGTCAGCTGCCTAACTGACTGAGCCACCCAGGCACCTCTCTAGTGACTCACTCTTAAATGAGGATAGAGATGATTCGCAGAAACTTGAAGATATTGTTATCATTGAAGCTTGAGGCCAAAACGCCCTAGTGATACAACTATGCTGAGAGAATGGAAAGGATGGGGGAAAATCATGTAGGGGAGCTGAGCTATAAGAAAGCTTAATTCTCTTTCCTTACAATAAGAAGTTCAATAGAGAATGAGTAAACCTCGAACAGCAAAAAACAGCATCAGTATTAACATGTTATTAGAAACAGAGTCATATTCCCAGAAGAAAAATCTGTAAAACGATAGATAAAAACACAAGTCCCAACTAACTGCTTCCTGACAAGAGACTCATTAAGCTTTAATGACACAAGTAGGTTCAATGTGAAGGAACTCAAGATATTCTATGCAAGTGAAAACCAAAAGAAATTAGATAGTTATATCAGACAAAATAGACTTCAAGCCAAAAATGGTAACAAGAGTCAAGGAAAGTTATTATAAAGGGGTCAATATATCAAGAAGATATAACAATCACAAATACATATGTACTCAACACCTGAGCACCTAAATATATTAAGCAATACTAACAAATCTGAAGAGAGAAAAAATAACAATATAATAATAGCAGGTAACTTCAATGCCCCAGTTCAGCAATGGATAGATCATTCAGACAGAAAATCAACAAGGAAACATTGGATCTGAACCATATCATGGTCAAATGGACTTAATTAGACATATATAGAACATTTCATCCAACTGTTGTAGAATGCACATTCTTTTCAAGTTCACACAGATTATTCTCCAGGATAGATCATATGATAGGAAATGAAGAAAGTCTTAGCAAATTTAAGAATACTTAAATCACAGCAGATATCTTTTCCAACTACATGGAATAAAAAACAAAAGGAAGGGGTACCTGGGTGGCTCTGTTGGTTGAGCATCCAACTCTTGGTTTCAGCTCAGGTCATGGTCTCACAGTTAATGAGATCAAGCCCCATGTTGGGCTCTGCACTGACAGCCTGGAGCTGTCTCTCTCTGCCCCTTCCCTGTGTGTGCTCTCTCTCTCTCTCTCAAAATAAATAAATAAACATTAAAAAAGCAAGAGGAAATATGGAAAATCTACATTTATGTGAAAATTAAACAACATACTTTTGAATAAGCAATGCATGAAAAAGAAGCCAAATGGGAAAAGAAAACCTTAAAGGTAATAGAAATGGAAATAAATAGCAAAACCTACAGAATGCTGAAATGCTGAAATGCAGAAATTTTCCTGAGAGGAAGCTTTATAGTGATAAACGCATATATTGAGGATATAGCAAAATATCAAATAAAATATCTTACTTTACATGTCAAAGAACTGGAAAAAAAAGAGAACAGATTAAGTCCAAAGTTAACACAAGAAACACAATAATAAAGGTGCTGACGTGGATAAATTTAACTTAAATTAGAAGTAAAAGAGGAGACATTGCAACTGACGTTATAGAAATACGTAGGATCATAAGAAACTACTCTGAATAATTACATACCAATAAAATAGAAAACCTAGAACAAATGGATAAATTCCTAGAAACACACAACCTGCCAAAATTGAAAAATGAAGAAGTATAAAATCTGAATAGACCTATATCTAGTAAAGTGATTGAATTAGTAATCACAAATCTCCCAAAAAAGAAAAGCCTGGGACCAGATGGTTTTGTAGGTTAGTGTGACCAAACATT
The DNA here is from genome assembly GCA_030068075.1 of Paguma larvata. NCBI lineage: Eukaryota > Metazoa > Chordata > Mammalia > Carnivora > Viverridae > Paguma > Paguma larvata. The sequence continues at coordinate 55,743,770 of CM057837.1, read as the reverse complement.
TAATGAAGAGTTAACACCAATCTCTTCCAAATTCTTCCAAAAATTGAAGAAAAGGGAACATCTCCAAACTCATTCAATGAGGCCTGAATTACCCTGATATTAAAGCCTGACAAATACCACAAGTATAGACCATTATCCTAGAGGAATAGGGATGGAAAAATCCTCCACAACAAAAATCTAGCAAACTGAATTTAGCAGCATATTAAAAGATTTTTATTCCATGACCAAGTAGGATTTATTTCTTCAATGGAAACATGGTTCAACATGCAAAAATCAAACAATGCAATTAGCATAATAGAATACAATTAGCAAAATTAATAGATTGAAAAAAATCGATACTACATGATCATTTCAATTGATGTAGAAAAGCATTTGAATGGGTACAAAGGAGGGCATTCGTTGGGATGAGCACTGGGTGTTATATGGAAACCAATTTGACAATAAATAAAAAAAAAAGCAAAAGCATTTGATAAAATCCAACATACTTCCTTCATAAAAATACTCCCACTATGAACAGAGAAACATTCTAAAAAACTATTTGAGCTAAAACAAGAATTCAGCAAAGTTTCAGGATACAAAATTAACATATAAAAATCAGTTGCATTTCGATATACACTAACAATAAACACTCCAAAAAGGAAATTAAGAAAACAAATCCATGTATAATATTATCAAACAGAACAAAATATTTATGAGTAAATTTAACCAAAGAGGCAGAAGACTAGTACACTTAAAACTACAATATATGGCTGAAGGAAATTTAAATTTTTTTAATGTTTATTTTTTTTTGAGAGATAGAGAGTGGGGAAGGGTAAGAGAGAGAGGGGGAATGAGAGAATCCCAAGCAGGCTTCACACTCAGTGCGAAGCCTGATATGGGGCTCAATCTCACTACCATGAGACCATGATCTGAGCTGAAATCAAGAGTTGGACGCTCCACCAACTGAGCCACCCAGGAACCCCTATGGCTGAAAGAAATTTAAAAAAGACCCAAATCATTGGAAGAATATCACATATTCACGGATTAGAAGACTTAATATCCTAAAGCTGGCAATACTAGCCAAGGCTATCTACAGGTTCAAAACAATCTTTATTAAAATGTCAATGACTTTTTTGGGGCAGAAACTGAACAATCCATCCCAAAATTCATATGGAATCTGAAGAGACCTCAAATAGTTAAAAAAAATCTTGAATAAGAACAAAGTTGGTGGACTCACATTTTCTGGTTTCAAAATATACTACAAAGCTACAATAATGAAAATAGTTTGGTACTGGCAGAAAGACAGACATGTAGACTAATGGAATAGAATAAAGAGCACAGAGATAAACCCTCATGTATATGTTCAGTTGATTTTTGACAAGGATGCCAAGGCCATTCAAAATGGGAAAGGACAATATTTTCAACAAATGGTGTTAGGAAAACTGGATGTCCAAATGCAAAACAATGTAGTTAGGCTCTTATGTCATCTACAAAAATTAATTAAAATGAATCAAAAACCAAAATGTAAGAGCTAAAAATATTAAACTTTTAGAAGAAAATATAGGGGAAAACCTTCATGCTGTTGGATTTGGTAATGGTATTTTGGATACAGCAACAAAAGCACAGGTAATAAAAGAAAAAATAAACCAAACTTCATTGAAATTAAGAACTACTGTACCATTCCACCTATATGAGTTACCTAGAATAGGCAAATTCATAGATATAGAAAAGAGCATAGAGGTTCCCAGGATTTGAGGAGGGATGAATGGGGAAATATTGTTTAATGTATGTATACAGATTCCAATGACCTCTGTCCTCATCAAAACACATAAGCCATGGCTAGCTTGAGGGGTTGTGAGGGGTCCCGAAAAGGAAAAAATAAGAGACATGGGATAGTTCACCAAAAGTGGAGCACAGATCAACAAACTGTCCTGCATACTCCTGTTCTGTTCACCTGATTGGTGGAGAAGCTGTGAGGACACAAACATGCTGAGTATGGATACTCTTTCAAGGATGCTCCTTCAGCTGTCATCCCCTCTAAGACCCTCTCACCTGCAGAGTTGCCTTACCTAAGAGAGCATGCCTTTCCTGAAGTTCCCACCTGAAGTGACTGACGGCCCAATCATTTGGCCCAACTTGGCCCAGCCCTGAGGGCACCTTTTAGCTCCAAAGCTCCCCATGAATCAGGTGAGGCTGTCATGTCTGCACTGAAGCTCCACTGAATCCTACTTTTGCCCGTTCCCTTGCACAGATATTGATGTCAAGGCATCCCCTAATGAGCATCCTGCACAGGCTTTGTCCTTGGCCTGGATGGGTCCTGGAGCTCTGTCTCTGTCCTTTATGTCAACTCCTCTTCCTCCACCAGTGCCACACGTGTGGGTGCTCCCTGGATTCAGTCTGCCCATTCTCTTCTCAGTAGACACACTTGCTCTGGGATCCTACCTGTTTTTCTCCAGTCTCACAGTTCTCCTGGGACCTCTTAGGGCCTCCCCCTTTCCACTCCAGCCATGCTATCACTCTTCCCCTTCCAAGCCATTCTTCTCAAGGCAGCCAAGAGGTGCTCTTGAAAATACAGGTCTGATCCTTCTCTCTTCTGATAAAAGCAATTCTTTCAATAACGTCCAGATGCTCTTGAGGTGAAAAACACACCTCTACATGTGTGCAAGGCCTCACTATTGGCCTGACTACTTCCCTTCTCCTCCTTCTCCCCACCACCCAAAAATCCTCTGAGAGCCTCACTGCTCAGGCCTTTGGACTGGCCACTCCCTCAGTCTGGAGTTCCCTGGCTCATCACCTCCCAGGTGCCTCAGAAAATACTGCAGGCACACAATGGGGTTCACTAATTTTCATCCAATTCAATCTAGTATATGAACAAATGAATAATGAATCTAATGAATAAGGTAAACCACTCAAGACCTTCCTGCAGGTGACAGACTATGTTTGCTTCCAAAACCACTGCAAGGACCCACTCAGCCTCACAGACTTTGGAATGGGCTTTGGAGGAAGACATTCCAGAGTTTCAACTTCTGCTCCATGTCTTCCCATCTGAGGGCTTTAGGGGATCATTCCTGTCCCTGAGTGGCTTCCCTCTCTCATCTGTGAAATAGGGGTAATAACATTTACCCTCAGTTGTGAGGAAGACTCAGTGATGAAGCTGCTTTCCTCCTTACCCTTGTCTCCAATCCAGAGCAACACCTGGCCTTCCTCATTCAATCTGTCTAGATTCTTCAAAATAGATCCAGAATCTGGCCACTCAGCACCTCCACCCCTACCCTACTGGTCCATACCACCATTATTCCCTTCCTGGATCCCTGCACCAGCCCCCCGCACTGGTCTGCCCTTGGACCCTTGAATTGTGATCTTTTCAGATGAAGATCTAATTGCATGCCCTCTCTGCTCAAAAACACCTTCTCATCCCCCTTCACCTTCTAGTCTGTCAGCCCCACCTTCCTTGACCACCTCTTCAGAACAGGCCTTCCCTCAGCACTTCCCATCCTCCCACCCTGATCCCTGCCCCACCCCCAGCCCCATGTTTATCTTATCTAACACACTACTTTCTGTCTTCTTTTATTTCCTCTTTCATGGAAACTCCAGGAGGGTGTTTGATGCCTTATCCCCATGCCCAAACAGTGAATGAAATATAGCAGTTGCTCAGTCATTATTTGTGAATGGACGAATTGTTAAGGGAAAGAATGAATGAACAGAACTGCTCATCACATGGGTGAGAGGTCCCAGAGAACCTCAAGAGACTCACCAAGCAGAGGCAGCCACCCCAAAGGGCACGTCAGAAGAGACCAGAGCCAGGGAGAAGAGGGGGGCCCCTGCAGTGCTGGGGAGTCTCTAGCTCCAGTGCACATGACTCGCCTTCTCTAGTAGCATTTTATACTCATCCTCCACAATTCTATCTGATGCTGTGCTGGGAAAACTGTCTCCAAACTCCCCTTCATCCTCATCACAACCTGGTCAAGTTTGTGACAATCTGTATCATACATACGGGGACCCTGAAGCACAGAGAGGTGAAGCAGTTTGCTCACGGGCCCATGACTGGTGAATACTGTCTGCCAGACTTGCAGACCTGGGGCTGCCTCCTCAGTTGTCATGACTCCCCTTTCCCCAAGAGCAGCAGGGAGAAGTGCCCAAGGGAGTACGTCCTCACCCTTCAGGGATTTCTCATCAAGCTAGCCCTGCAAGAAAGTGTAAAGCCTTCTTCAACAGACTCAGTGTTCACAGGTCCCAGGGAGATGGTGTTATTTCCCTGGGGTTGAGGAGTGTGCTATGGTTTCAGATAAGCCTGGTCTGGCAAGCCGTGGGCAGGATCTAGCTGGACTCCTCACTGATGGCCTGGGGCTGGGAAAGGGGTGTGTAAGGGCTCTTTCATGGACGCCCTCAGATCCTCCTATCTGCAAAATCCAGCAGGATTCAGTCCTGACACTTGCTATTCTGGCCTGTCAAGACTGAATGACCCAGAGAAAAGCTGTTAATTCCCTTAATGCCTTTCTACCCCCAGCCCTAATGCCTAAGAGAGAAATCTCCATCCCCCTTGCCTGTGCCAAGTATCACTGAGGCAAGATCTGCCCAGGGCAGCCCAGTAGTCCCTCCACAGGAGAGTGAGGAAGGACTTATTCCAGTGGGCACGGTGGCTCCCATCTCTGCTGGCTTTGCTTAGAAGCTGGCACACATCCCCCTAGTCATCAGCCTCCATGGAGAATAGAAGGGGATCAGAGACAGTATAGCCTGGGATGCTGTCATCAGGGCACACAGGAAGCCGAGTCTTGCCACCTCCACCAGCTTTGTGGCTACTTCATCCAGCCTCTAGATGCTGCTGCCTATCCATGAGATTGCAAATGCAAATGCCTCCCTACTCTACATTCCAGGATGGTTTTGAGGATGACAGAAGTGCAGTGGAAGGGCTTTGGAAACCAAAATGTATTTCAATGATATAATCGACAGTCATACCACTGATAGTATTGACTCAGTAAAGTTCATTCTCAACCCAACAAGTTGCAAATGGAACCAAGACAATGTCTCCAATTTCTCCAAGCATGAAGATCATCGCCTTTTGATGACTCCAAGGTGCCCAGCTTCCCAGAACAATACCAGGTCAGACCTAACTGTTCTGAAAGTGCACAAAAACTGTAACTAGTCTCTAAGCAGTTGAAGAAGAAAGCGAAACTCTTGGCAGGAAAACAAAGGACTTTATACCTTCTTTTTTTCGCTTTTTAACTTTTAAAGTTTATTTATTTATTTTGAGAGGAGTTGGGGCAGAAAGAGAGAAGGAGAAAGAATCCCAAGCAGGCTGCCTGCTGTCAGGACAGAGCCTGTTGTGGTTCTTGATCTCAAGAACCATGAGATGGTGACCTAAGCTGAAATCAAGAGTCAGACACTTAACTGACTGAGCCACCCAGGTGCCCCAGAAAAACAAAGTACTTTCCAAACTGTGACACTGTGAGAATGCCCAATAGAAGCAACACAATCTCTCTCGGGCCCAGTAAAAATAAAATCCACTTAGGTGGAAAACAACATAACCAAAAAACCTCACAGACAGAAACTGAAACCCAGAGAGCTTCTAACAACTGCTGAGAAAGAGCTCCTAGCAATCTTCTGCCTCTCCAGCTATTTATGGGGCATGTAGACCACAGATTCAGGCCATGCTGGTGGGGGGACTGAGAACCACCCAGAAACCCTATGGTGGCCTTTTATCTTCTCCAAAAGGAAAAGTCCCAGAGAACAAATTTTGGGGGCATTCTTTCTGCCTCAGGAACGGGGAGGGGCGGGGGGAGGAACACAGAGGTTCCTTGGCCCTGACCAAGGTTACTCCCCGCCCCCTTTGCTCACAGATGCTGGCATCCCCTTTAGCCACGACCTGCCCATATTGACTTCAGGGACCACACCACCCTGGGTTGCTGGGTAGGGCAGGAGGACCACTCACTCACATATCCAAGACGAAGTAAAGGTCATATGCGCTCTGGCAGGATTCCGTTGTCTCTTGTACTCGGCTCTTCTGGAAATGGTGGCTGCGGTGGTGGTGGACAGCTCCCCCAACTGGTCGGGCGTGGTTGTGGTGGACAGCTCCCCCAACTGGTCGGGCGTGGTTGTGGTGGACAGCTCCCCCAACTGGTCGGGGGTGGTTGTGGTGGACAACCCCCCCAACTGGTCGGGGGTGGTTGTGGTGGACAGCTCCCCCAACTGGTCGGAGGTGGGTGTGATGGATTCTCTTGCTCAGACCAAGGCCATGCGGGTCTCTGGAGCCCCGGAGGCTGTGCGGCAAGCTTCCGGCTTTCAATAGCGGAGGCCGCAGCACCAGCAGCAGAAAGAGTGCAGGGCCCGGGACGCCCAGGCCGTGGATCCCCATTTTCCTGGCCGCCCTTGTGGAGCTGCTGGACACTGGCCACTTCAGGCGGCTGCCTCCGGAGACTCCGCCTATGCCCTGGGGCTTCGGTCCCCTCCAGCACTTTTCCAAGGCGCACTTCAAGCCTCCACGTGCTACCTGCCCTTTGGGCGGAAGAAGCAAGTGGTTGGCTCTGGGGCGATGGGCCCAGTACCTGCTGGCCCTTCCCCCACGCCCCTGGGGCAGAAGACCTTGTTATGAGGGACAGGAGGGTTGGCATGGTGACTTTGTGACCTGCAGCTCTGCTCAGTGTCCTGCCTATTGACAACCCCAGGCAGGAGTCATGGGATCTTTGGATGGGGCGGGGGCAGGTAAGATGAAGCCTCCATTTGTCTCTTATCCCAAACCCTCACCGGTGGCTGTTAAAATCTCCAAGACTCTGCCTTTTTATAACTCAAAGAAGGCAGCCAAGGTGGCTTATATGAGGACTTCCCTGTGGGTGTCCAGGAGGTCGAGGAACTGGGAGACTAGAGTACAGTAATGAATGATCATTGATGAACACTGAAGTCACCCATGGATATGGAAGTAGCTAGAAGGAGAAGAAGGCAGTGCAGTGTTGTCATAGTCCTTTGTGAATGAGGGACATTCTTATTATCTACCTCTGTGTAACAAAACTATCCCCAAATTAATGACATAAAACATATGTGTACGGTTTCTGTGGATCAGATATGCAGAGAGGGCTTAGTGGGGATGGCTTCATGGAAACCCATTTGGTCTTTCATATGAATTTTAGAAGCAGTACATCCTCTCTGCTACTCCAATCTTCTTAATACTCGATTATAGTAACATTAAATATACAGATACACTTGGATGGGTTTGAATCTGCCAGCTAGACTCCCCTATCAGTGAACCTGGCAATGTCCCCCTGTACTCCTTTTTCAGTACCTTTCAAATACATTTCCTTATGAAGATCTCGACTTTTTTTGTCAAGTGCCTTCCCTAAGTACCTTATATTTTTGCTGTTATTGTAACTCATTTTTAAAATGGCATTTAAAAAATAAAGCTTTTAAACTGTTTATTGGTGTTGTGGACAAATGTTTTAATTTCTTGATTATTCACACAGCTTGTTAAGCTTCTTTATGCTAAAATATATCCGTAGAGTGGTTTTGGTTTCTATGAAAACAAAAACCAAAACCATTGCTCTGATTAGTTCTCCAATGACATGCTGGCTGGAAGGTGTGATGGAAGTATTCTTGATTTTAAAGAGAATACTTCTAATATGCCACTATTAAGAATAATAATTATGGAAGGCTTTCGGTAGAAATTCTTTATTAGATTAGGGAGTTTCCTTACTCTTCTTGGTTTTCTACAAATTATGAATGAGGGGTGAATTTTATCCAGATTGTTTTTCTGCATATTTTGTGATAAGTATATATTTTCACCACCAATGTATTCATATTTAATTATGTCAATGGATGTAAAAGTAATTTTAACATTTTACAAGTAAAACCTAACATGGCCATAGTAATTTTAAAAAAATGTTTATTTCTTTTGAGAGACAGAGAGCATAGGTGGGGGAAGGGCAGGGAGAGAGAGAGAGAGAGAGAGAGAGAGAGAGAGAGGGAGAGAATCCTAAGCAGGCTCTCAAAGCCTGACATAGGGCTTGATCCCATGAACTGTGAGATCATGAACTGAGCTGTAAATCGAAAGTTGGATGCTCATCAGACAGAGCTACCCAGGTGCCCTGGGCATGGGACTTTTTTTTTTTTTTAATTTTATAATAGTTTATTTTCAAATTGGTTTACATATAACACCCAGTGTTCATCCCAACATGTGCCCTTTTTAATGCCCATCACTCCCTCTCCCCCCTCCCTCATCCCCCTCACCCTCAGTTTTTTCTTAGTCTTTGAGAGTCTCTTATGTTTTATCTCCCTCCCTCTCTGTGTCTTTTTTTCCTTTCCCCTCTTCCCCTCCCCTTGGTTTTTGCTTAGTCTCACAAAGTCCACCTATTCGTGGAAACATATGGTATCTGTCTTTTTCTGACTGACTTATTTCACTTAACATAATACCCTCCAGTTCCATCCATGTTGCTACACATGGCCAGATTTCATTTTTTCTCATTGCCACGTAGTAGTCCATTGTATATAAGTACCATAACTTCTTTATCCATTCGTCAGTGAAGAAATGGGCGGAAGATATGAATAGACACTTCTCCAAAGAGGACATTCAGATGGCCAACAGACACATGAAATGATGCTCAATGTCTCTCATCATCAGGGAAATACAAATCAAAACCACACTGAGATACCACCTCACACCAGTCAGAGTGGCTAAAATGAACAAATCAGGAAACTATAGATGCTGGCGAGGATGGGACTTTTTAAAAAACACTGCTGGATCGAGTTTCCTACTAGTTTAGATTTTTTTTTTAAGATCACAATCATGAGAGAAGTTGGCTTATAATTTCCTATTTTTGTCCTGTCCTTATCTGGTTTTGATATTATGTAATATTAGTCTCATAAAATGCAGTCGGGAGTGTTTTTATTTTCTTTTCTCTTGGAAAGATTTTGAATATGATCACAATAATCTCCTCCTTGAATATTTGGTATGATATCATCTGCACCTGTTCTCTTTGTAGGAAGTCCATAAACTACTGATAGAATTTATTTAATATATGTTGAATATTATGGACTGAACTCTGTCCCTTCCCACTGTTTATACTTTGAAAGTCCTAACTGTAATGTGACTGTACTTGGAGATAGGGTCTTTAAGAAGGTGATTAAGGTTAAATGAGATCCTAAGTGTGGCCCCCTAATCCCATAGGAGAGGTGTCCTCATAAGAAACATCAAAGCTCTTTTCCTATGCACACATAGAGAAAGGGGCCAAATATATATATATATATATATGACATAATATTTTTGCTTCCTTCACATATATTCCTAGAGGTAAGATTGCTGGATCATATCATAGTCCCACTTTAAAATTTTTGAGGAATCTCCATACTATATATATTGACTATACAAATTTACAATCCCATCGATAGTGCACAAGGGTTCCCATTTTTCTGCATTTTTGCCAGCATTTGTTACCTTTTATTTTTTTGAAGATAGCTATTCTAACAGGCATGAGGTGAAATAACATTGTGGTTTTGATTGAATTTCCCTTTTGATTAGTGATGTTGAGCACCTATCAGGTAACTGTTGGCAATTTATATATCTTCTTTGGAAAAATATCCTTCAGGTTCTTTGCTTATTTTTTAATTGTATTATTAATTTCTTTGCTATTAAGTCATATATGTTCTTTATATACTTTGGACATTTTAACAATATTAATTCTTCCAATCCATGAACATGGGATACCTTTCCATTTATTTGTATCTTCTTCATTTTCTTTTATTAATGTCTTTAAATGTTCAGTGTAGAGATATTTTGCCTCTTGGTTAAATTTATTCCTAAGTATTTTGTTTTGATTCTATTGCAAACAGAATTGCTTTCTTTATTTCTTTTTGGACTATGTGTTGGTAAGTGCTTCTTATCACATATATGCTTTGCAAAATTTTTTCCCATTCTGTAAGTTTTTTTCATTTTGATTATCGTATCTTTTGCTGTTTGGAAGCCTTTTAGTCTGGTGTACTCCAACTTGTTTATTTTTGCTTTTGTTGCTTGTGCTTTAGGTGTCATATCCAAAAAATCATCACCAAGACCAATGTCAAGGAGACTTTTCCTATGTTTTCTTCTAGAAATTTTATGGTTTAAGGTCTTATATATAAGTTTTTAACCCATTTTGAGTTAATTCTTGTGTTATAAGATAGGGGTGTACTTTCATCCTTTTACATATGAATATCCAATTTTCCCAGCACCATTTATTAAAGAGATTGTCATTTCTCCATTGAGTATGCTTAGCTCCCTTGTCAAATATTATTTGACTCTATATGCACGGGTTTATTTCTGGGCTCTTGATTCTGTTCCATTGGTCCATGTGCCTGTTTCCATGATAGTAACATACTATTTTGAATACTTTAGCTTTTATAATATACATTAAAATCAGGAAGCGTGATGCCTCTCACTTCGTTCTTCTTTTTCAGGATTGTTTTGGCTACTTGGAGTCTTTTTGTGGTTCTGTATAAATTTTAGGATTGTGTTTTATATTCTCAAAAATGAAATTGGAATATTAATAGTGATTGCATTGAACTTATAGATGGCTTTAGGTAGTATGGATATTTTAACAATATTAATTCTTCCAACCCATGAACATAATACCTTTCCATTTATTTGTGTCTTCCATTTCTTTCATTAATGTCTTTAAGTGTTTAGTGTAGAGACCTTTCATCTACTTGGTTAAATTTATCCTTAAGTATTTTATTGTTTTGATGCTATTGTAAATGGGATTGCTTTTTTATTTCTTTTTGGATAATTTGTTGTTACGTGGTTGCATTTGTATAGAAATTTTTATATGTTAATTTTGTATTCTGGAACTTTACTGGATTCATTGATTAGATATAACATTTTTTTTAGTGACGTCATTAGGATTTCCTACATGTAAATTCATGGCATCTGAAAATGGGACGAATTTTACTTCTTTTCCAATTCTGATGCCTTCCCTTATTGCTTTGTCTAGGATTTCCTACTATGTTTAGTAGAAGTGGTGGGAGTGGATACCCTCATTTGCTTCTGATTGTAAAGGAAAATATTTCAAACTTTCCCATTGAGTGTGATAGCTGTGGGCTTGTCATATACGTCCTTTATTGTGTTGAGATAGGTTCCTTCTATGCTTAATTTGTTAAGAATTTTTATAATGAATAGATGTTGAGTTTTGTCAAGTGCTTTTTTTCTTCATCTGCAGAGATGATCAGATGATTTATTTCATTCTATTAATGTGATGTATCACATATATTTATTTGTGTGTGGTGAACGCATCCTTGCATTCTGTGGATAAATCCAACTTGATCATGGTTAATGATCCTTTTAATGTGTTGCTCAATTTGGTTTGCTAGTATTTTATTGAGAATTTTGCATCTATATTCTATATTTGCATCAATGATATTGACTTGTAATTTTCTTTCTTGGAAGTATCCTTTCTGGCTTTGGTATCAGGGTAATGCTGGCCTCATAAAATGAATTTGTGAGTATTTTCTCATCTTTGATTTTTTGGAAGATTTGGAGAAAGATTGACATGAAATCCTCTTTAAATATTTGGTAAAATTCACCAAGGAAGTCATCTGGTTCTGGGCTTTTCTTTGTTGGGGGACTTTTTATTACTGATTCAATCTGTTTATTAGTAATTGGTCTGTTCAGCTTTTCTAATTTTCTGATTTAATCTGGGTAGGTTGTATTGATATTTATTTTTCCTTTTAGTTCTGTTAATTTTTGCTTTATATATTTAGGTGTTCCAAAGTGGGGTGCCTAAATATTTACAATTATTATACTTTTTTGATGTATTGACCCCTTTATCATTATATAGTATCATAGAAACATATCATTGTATGTTTCTAATAATTTTTCCATTTCTTCTAGGTTGTACAGTTTGTTGGTATCTATTTACTCCTAGTAGAATAGTAGGCTCTAGTAGAATACAAATCCTTAGTATTTGTGTGGTACTCTTTTCATTTATAATTTTATTGATTTGGGTCCTTTATTTTTTTCCCTTAGTCTAGTTATAGATTTGTCAGTTCACCTTTTCAAAGAACCAACTCCTAGGTATGTTAATTTTTCTATTGTTTTCCTTTTCTCTATTTTGTTTATTTCTATTTCAGTCTTTATTTTTCTTCTGCGAACTTTGGGATCAGTTTGCTCTTCTTTTTCTAGTTTCTTGAAGTGCAGAGTTAGGTTGTTTATTTGAGATATTTCTTATTTCTTAAGGTAGACATTTATTGCTATGAAATTCTCTTAGAACTGCTTTTGCTGATCTTATAAGTTTTGGCTTGTTCTGTTTCCATTTTCACTTGTCTCAACATACTCTTATATTCTCCTTTAAAAAGATTTTTTTAAGTTTATTTATTTACATTGAGAGACAGAGAGAGTGAGCAGGGGAGAGGCAGAAAGAGAGGGAGAGAGAGAATACCAAGCAGGTTCTGTGTTGTCAGCGTGGAGTTCGATGCGGGGCTTAAACTCACGAACCATGAGATCACAACCTGAGCCGAAACCAAGAGTCAGACACTTAACCAACTAAGACACCCAGGTGCCCCTTAAATTCTCCTTGTAATGTCTTCCTTAATCTATTGGATTATTCAGGACAGTATTTAATTTCTATGTATTTGTGAGTTTTCTAGTTTTCCTCCTGCCATTGATTTTTAGTTTCTTATCATTGTGGTGAGAGAAGATACTTGGCATAATTACAGTCTTCTTGAATTTGCTAAGATTTGCTTTGTGGCCCAAAATACAGTCTATCCTAGAAAATGTTCCAAGGATTCTTGAGAAGAATTGTATTCTGTTGTTTTCAGATAGAATGCTCTGTATATATCTGTTAGGTCCATTTGGTCTACAGTCTTGTTCACATTCACTGTCTCCATATCGATTCTCTGTCTGGATGATCTATCCATTGTTGAGACTGGGGTATTAAAGTTCCCAAATATTATTGTATTGATACTTATTTTTCCTTTTAATTCTGTTAATTTTGCTTTATATATTTAGGTGTTCCAAAGTTGGGTGTCTAAATATTTACAATTATTATATTTTCTTGATGTATTGACCTCTTTATCATTATATAATGACCTTCTCTCTGTCCCTTTTGACCACTTTTAGTTTGAAGTCTGTTTTTTCTGATATAAGTATGGCTACCTCTGTTTTTTGTTTGTTACAGTTTGCCTGAAATATCTTTTTACCATCCCCTCACTCTATCTATGTGTGTCTTAAAGGCTAAAATGAGTCTCTTGTCTAGGTAGGATATCATTGACTCTTGGGTATTTATTTAAATTAGTTCAGTGATTCTATGTGTTTTGATTGGAAAATTTAATCCATTTATGTTTAAAGTAATTATTGATAAGGACTTACTATTGCCATTATGTCAATTGTTTTCTGACTGTTTTGTAGATCTATTTTTCCTTGCTTCTTATCCTGCTGTCTTTTTAAAAATGCTTTGAAGGGCACCTGGGTGGCTCAGTTGTTAAGCGTCAGACTTTGGTTCAGGTCATGATCTAGCAGTTCATGAGTTCGAGCACTGCGTTGGGCTCTGTGCTGACAGCTCAGAGCCTGGAGCCTGTTTTGGATTCTGTGTCTCCCTCTCTCTCTGCCCCTTCCCTGCTCATGCTCTGTCTCTCTCAAAAATGAGTAAATGTTAATAAAATTTTTAAAAAATGTTTTGATGTATTTTGGTATCAGTATACTGTGACTTCTTTATCATGTTATTTTGTGTAATTATAGGTTTTTCCCTTGTAGTTACCATGAAGCTTACATAAAATTTATTATAATTGTAACACCCCATTTTAAACTGATAGCAACTTGACATTGACAACATTCCTAAACTTCACACTTTTGCTTCTCTTTCTCCTCACATTTTAGGTTCATGTTACATACATATTTATATTTATATTTATATTTACATTTATATTTATATTTATAATGTGTATCCAATAACAGAATATTGTGGCTATGGTTACTTTTACTATGTTTGCTTTTTAATTTTTAAAGTAGGAAGCGAATTATGCACCATCATTGCTATATTACAGAATCTAACTATGATTATATATTTACCATTACAAGTGAGTTTTATAAACTTTCCTATGTTTTTGTAATATTAATTAACATCTATTTACTTCCACTCAAAGAACTCTCTTTTGTATTTCTTGTAAGTCAAATCTGCTAATGATGAGTTCTCAGTTTTTGTTTGGGAAAGTATTTCTCTTTTATTTCTGAAGGACAGATTTGCCAGACATAGAATTCTTGTTTGAAAGGATTTCTTTTCTTACAATATTTTTAATATGTTACCCCTTTCTCTTCTGGCTTGAAATATTTCTGTTGAAAATCTCTCAATAGTCTTATTAAGGTTCTCTCATTTGTAACTTCTCTCCTCTCACTAGCTGCTTTCAAAATTCTTTGTCTTTGACTTTTACAATTTAATTATAATGTATCTTAGGGTAGCCCTGCTGAGATTTAATCTGTTAGGAGGTCTTTTGGATTTCATAGATCTGGATGTCCATTTTTCCAAGATTTGGGAATATTTCAGCCATTGTTGCTTTAAATATACGTCCTGTCCCTTTCTGTTTCTCTTCTCATGTTGGAATTATAATAGTCTGGATATTGTTTCTTTTGTGTCCTATAAGTCATATAGGCTTTCCTTATTCTTTTCCATTCTTTGTAATTTTTACTTCACTGGCTGGATAATTTCAAATATCTTGTCTTCTAGGTCATTGATTTTTTTCTTCTGCACGGTTGAGTTTTCTTTTGAAGGTCCCTATTGAAGTCTTCATTTCAGTCATTGTATTTTTCAGCTCTAGGGTTTTTATTTGATCTCTTTTGATGGTTTCTATTTCTTGTTGAATTTCTTATCTTATTCACATGTTTTGTCGCCTTATGTTTATTTAGTTGTCTGTATGTTCTTATTGTTCACTTCTTTAACAAGATTATTCTGAATTCTTTGACATTTATAGTTCTCAGTTTCTTTAAAGTCAGTTATTGAAGTTTTATTAGTTTCCTTTGGTGATGTCACGTTTACTTGATTTTTTGTGATTCCTGATTTTTTATTTTGTTATCTTCATGTTGGAGTAAGTGATCTCCTCTCCCAGACTTTCCTGGTTCACTTTGGCAGGGATAGTTATTTACCAGCCAGCTCAGTTTGGGTTTCTGGTTGTATCTGCTGATCATGTCCTTAGACAGGTGGAGCTTGCCATCAGTCCATTTTAGGGCAAGGTCACAGAACTTGAAGCTCTGAGTTCAAGGTGTCAGTGTTAGTGGCTGAGATCAGTTGGATAGGACTGTTGGCTTAGTTATTTCCCCAAATGAGAGACTATGGGATGGGTCTGTAGTTGCTTGGGTTCTCTGATCAGGCTTACTCTGGTTAGAACTGATACTATATGCAGTAGTAGGTGGGGCTCTAAATTCGTTTCCCTGACTTGGTATGGCAGCAGAATAGGCCCCAGGGCCAGCATGAACTCATTGTTTGGGGCCTGGGAAAGACTATTCACTAAATTCCCCAGCCAGACAGGGTCACTGGTTTTGGTCCACAGGTAGGGAAAGCCATGGGCTGTGTTCTCTGTTTGAGTGCCACTATATATAACCAGGGCTGGTGGATGGCATATGAAGTCTCCTGTGTGCTCTGGTTAGAGTCCCTGGTAGGGGCGGCTGAAGTTATATTCAGCAATATGTGGGGCTATGGATGAATTTCCTTGCCTGGGTAGAGCAGTGGAACCAGCTCCAAGACCAATAAAGCTTTATTTGTATTCTTTATTTGTGCTCTTGACTCAGTCCAACCCAACCCTAAGTTCCCTGGCAAAATGTGTCTCTAGCTTTGCTCTGCAGATGATTGGCTCTGCATGCAGAATAGCTGCTCAAGTGTTGCCGGGCTAGGAAGTTTTCTGGTATTCCAGCTAGGCTTTCTGGTTAGGTGGGCAAGGAGCTAAGTGGGTGGGGCTAAGAATTAATTCATTTTCCTGGGCAGAATAGGAGGGCCAGCTCCAAATAGCCTTCCAGGTGTTCCTGGTCAGGCTTTCTGGTCAGAAGGGACTGGGAGCTACACTCAGCAGTGTGTGTTGGATGGGACATGGGGAGGGACTCTGAATTAGTTCCCTGACTAAGAAGAGCATGGAAAGGATCTAGCTTCAATGCCAGAAGAGATCTTTGTGGTCTTAAAACAACCCAACTTGCTACCCAAGTTTTCTGGTTGAATGGTGCCTCTGGCTTTGCTCTGCAGATGATCAGCTCTGCCCGTTTTACTCTCTGCTTGAGTGTTGTTGGGCTATGCAGCCGCCAGGTGTTTTGGACAGGCTTTCTGGCCAAGTGGGTCTGGGAACTACGTGCTGCAGTGGCCTGGGCTATCACTCAGCTCCATGCCTGGGTAGGAGCAGAGCTGGCTCCAGAGCCATCTGTAGGGAGCCATCTTGGGCTCACAGGTTGAGACATCTCCCTGTGTGGAAAAGGCAGATGTTGCAAGGTCTCCTGCTGACCAGCTGGCACCCAATACTATCTCCTTGTAATAATCTTCAGGCCTGGACTTCTTGAACTGTTCTGATTGGCCTCAAGAGATGTAATGCCCTTTGGTTTTATGGCATATGAAAAAAGGGACCTGGAGTGCGATACCTTGATGGATAACATCTGAATGAGAGTAACCTGGCTAGAAGTAGCCTCAAAGTTGCCTCTTGGGGATAGGTTATACAAATTGACCATACAGAATAGCAGTTATGAGTTGGTTAAAAATTAGTGTAACTTATGTAGACGTTAGGCCCCTATTATGTAAATTCACTCACTCATAAGAAAATGAATTTAGGCAGGCATTAAAAATTATGTCTCTACCCAATAAGTTAGCCTTACCCCATTGTAGTTTAAAAAGCTGGACAGAATGACTCCTAACCTATCTATAGACAATAACATAAGTCTTAAGGCAGCAATATATGCACCATCTGCTTGCTCAAGGTTACACTAACAACCCTGCTTTCTTCTTAAGTCTAGCCCTACTTCAAAATCATGTATGTTCATTAGCTTAGGAATGGAATCAAAAAATAGCTAAGGTAAGACTCTCCTTCAAGGTCTGGTGGATTGACATAATACACACTGTCTCCTTTCTTTAACTATCTTCTAAGAAAAAGTAATACTCTTTGATATAAAGTAACTCACTGCCTATTAATAAAGATACTGAGACCAGCAGGGCAGAGATGCCTGCCTGGTTCCAGAAGCCTCGTTGTTCTCTCAAGTCATCATTGGGCCAACACCATTCATCCTCTGGGGACACTTGAGAGTGCTGCGGCTGCCCCGTGGCAGCCATCCAGAACATTTATTGAATGACTGAAGAAGAGGCAGGGACTCAGAGCTGGTTTCCTCTTCAGTTCCTCCAGGATTTTCTCTTAATTCTCATCTGCTCTGCATCCCTGGCTCAGCTCAAACAATAACCCACATGCTTGACTGAAATTGCACCAACAGTTTCAGTTCTGTGAGACTGTACTTTCATATTTCTTTACCTTCACTATAGGAGAAAATTCTAGGTTTTTCAAGCCTGGCACAAAGGTTGCATACTCAGAAGCCATTCTGTTCAATCTCAGCATTTCTATCTTCACTAGTCCAACCCTCCATGGGGAGTTAAGTTCCCTGACATCTTTGAATTCTGTGAGGTCACAGGCCTCATCAGTATCTGGCACAGTGCTGCAATTTCACAACTGAGGAGGCTTGGAAAAGGCAGACAGGCAGAACAGCTCTAGAGCCTTGGAATGGGTAATAAACGACGATGACAACAACAACAACAACAACAACAACAAAACATGTGCTTTTCATATCATGGGTGTGAACCATATGATGGTTCATTTCTCACAATGCAGCACTTCCTAGGTTGGTTGCTTAGTAGAACTCTGGTTGGTGGCCCCGGAGGGTTGAGCCCTCAGGGAGAAGTATCCCCTTTGATAGGAAAGGCTGGACATGGTCAGACATCCTGCCAACATGGGGAGCTCAGTTTCAGAGTTTCAAAAATCATCACTTCATGATCCCATGCTTAGGACTCATAAAAGGTTGGACAGTCTGGGATTCAATTCCAGTTTTTTTCATTGGAAAAACATGGGGTAGTACTGAGATATGTCTGTGTGGCTCAGGGGGTTGTCTTGCTGAGCTGAGACTAAAAAGAACCAAGGACAAGAAAAGCCCTTTTCAGGACACGTAATAGAGAGACAAGGATGAGTAAATAGTGTCAGAGGGTGACAGCCCAGGATGAACTGAGGCTATTGAGGAGAGTGGAGGGACAGCAAAGGGCCCCTTAAGACTGCATGGGAGCAAGGAGACAAGGGCTGCAAACATCCACTGCAATGGCTGGCTGAGAACCATCCTCTAGGTGCAAAGGGCATAGGCGTAGGTGCACATGGGAAGAAGGAGTGAGGTAGCACCAGGCTGCTGTGCATGTGATCTCCTGACCCAGAACTCACTGGCCAAGGCATGATGTGACCCCGGAGGTGACATCGCGTCTCTGCACAGGTCATCTGAAAGCTGGGTCATTGGGGAGGTGAATGGAGCCTGGAGTTGGATGAGACCCAGAGTTTGATGCTGACCCTGGGAAAGGGCCTGTGAGTCTTTCGACAAGAAGAGATGAGTAGCAGGAGCTGGCATGGGCTCACTGGGGATGGGCCACGTCAGGCACACGTCATTTTTGGCTTTGAGAGGCTTCGATCTGGTAATGTCACAGATGGAGTGGACCAGTTAGGGGGAGCCCCAGATAGAGTACTTTTGTAGGACATTGTTTGCACTTGCCTGAGTGACCTTACCTCAGCAGTGCTGATGTAGAGAGAGAGGCGACCCTCCGGGAGCTTGGTCATGCCAAACATCCCCAGCCAGTTCCCGTACCCTCGTCTTGTCCTTTTCTTCTTCTTCTTCCTCCTCCTTGTTCTTCTATCCTCATCTTTTCTTTTCCTCCTCCTCCTTGTATAATAATAATAATAATATTAACAATACTTATTATTATTATTATATCATCTCATTTTCTTCTCCCCCTTCTCATTACGAATATTATATATTCATCATATGATTTCTTCCTCCTCCTCTTGTTCCCGTTATTAAGACTTGGATGATACCATAGATGAAGCTAGAAGTCATATGGATATCTAACAATGCACTTGGCAGAATCCAGACCCACAATGGTCTCAAGAATCTGGAAGGCTGTGTTTAGGGACATGGCATTTGGTGGGTTGGAGATGATGCACATATGGTTTCCTTTGTGTGGCTGTTAGGAAAATTACATGCAATAAAATGAATTAAGCCTTCGGCACGTAGACACTTACATAGTCAATAGATGGTGACTTCTGCAAGGGAGCACCATTATTCCCATCTTTTCAATGAGGAAATTAAAGCATTGGGAGATTAAATAACTTGCCCACGAGATGAGTAACAGCTAGTGAGTGGGGAAACAGGTCACATTCATATTTCGAAGATCTTTTGGGCTTTTTACAAAGAGCAAAATTTGGCCCAGACCCCATGCATCCAAGCCCTTCATGATAGATGAAGGCCAAGCTCTGGGGGGCACATCCATGTCCACGTCCACACACACCAAAGTGCTTTGTCCTGGTAGGAAGAGTATAGATACATTTTGTACAGTGGAGCAAAGCTCAGAAAGTAACAGACTCTCTTGTTGATAAGCAACAATTTTAACTCCTTTAGACTGTAAACCAAGACTCAGTTTATATGTCTAATTCAGTACACAAAGATCTCTTTAACAGTTTTGGGTCTTGGGGGCTTTAGAGGCTGGGCTATGGGGGTGGGAGTGACAAAGCAGTTCTGGAGAGTGCCTGGGTAGGGGGAGGGCGCAGTGACAGCAACCTGGAGGGTCGCCGGGAGCCTGTTGGGGAGGAGTGGTGGCACCATGAGCAGCAGCTATGGAGAGGGAGGCACTCCTGGCTGGCTGTAAGGCAGACGTTTGAGCCATAGGGCAACTTCCCGCAGAGGGGATTCACTAAGGTGAAGTTGAGGCATCGACCCTGCAGGGAAGAAAAGAGAGAGAAGGTCACTGAGAATATATTGGAGTTGTGACCAGAAAGCTGTGGCGGCCTTGGCTCAAGAGGCTCAGGCTCATGACCCATCAGGACCCATGTGGTAGGACCTTAATGATGCCCTTCCTCTCCCTGGGTGCTGGCCTCCAGACTGGCTCGGTTATTTCAAGGCTCGGTTAAGCTGTTGGGGGTCTGCCCTGACTCCTCCAGGCAGCCCCAGTGCTCTGACTCTGGACTCTCTCTGTTCTGGTATTGAACTTGTCTGCTCCTCCCTGGACTGGGAGCCTTAGGAACAAGAACAAAGCCTGACTGTCACAGCAGCATGAGCCTTGCCCAGGCTCCCCTCTCTCAGTGAGTGTGTGCTGAGGGGTTGAGTCCTCACCACAACTCTCAGGCCAGGCTCTAGGCTCCCAGGGCAAGGGCAGCTGGGGGGATCCTCGGATGGGCAATGGGCTATGGAGGCAGCAGAAAACATGAACCTCTTTGTTTGGGAAGAGAACAACATAGATGCTTCAGGACAGTAAACTTTGCCCCTGGTTTACTGTCACCCCCTCCTTGTCCCTCAGCCCCGAATCAGCTGAGGACTTCTGGGTCAAAGGCTCAGATAAGCCAGGGAGGGTGGCCTGGGCACACTGGCCATCTGGCAGCATCTCTGACCACTCTAGATAGTGGATAAGAAAGGGCCCTCGTCTTCCATAGGCAGTACACTTGACAGGAGGGAGACCATTTTGGCCTTTCCCGACCCTCAGTTCCCTTCTAGCAAGTAGTTCCTCTAGGACCACAGCGGCTGCCTTCAACTCAGACAAACCTACCAGTACACCAAAACAGCCAGACCTTTAGGAACACTAACGGGGGAAAGCCCCTGGGCGTGCCCTTCCTTAGTGTGTAGTCTTTGAACACCCTCCTCCACACCATGTACACTTGCACCTTCAGGTCCCTATGAGCCACTGCTCATTCTGTGCTGCACAAGGTGCAAAGTACCAAACTGGACAGTCCCTGTTCTCAAAGAAGCTTCTAGGGGCGCCTGGGTGGCTCAGTCGGTTGAGCGTCCGATTTCGGCTCAGGTCATGATCTTGCGGTCTGTGAGTTCGAGCCCCGCATCGGGCTCTGTGCTGACAGCTCAGAGCCTGGAGCCTGCTTCACATTCTGTGTCTCCCTCTCTCTCTGCTCCTCCCCCACTCATGCTCTGTCTCTCTCTGTCTCAAATATAAATAAACATTAAAAAAAAAAAAGAAGTTTCTAGTTCATTGGCTTGCTGTGGTCACCTGAACAATGGCCTTGACAGATACCCAGGTCCTGGTCCTTGGAATCTGTAGTTGTTTTGGGCTACACTGGAAAAGGAACTTTGAGGTATGATTAAGCTAGGGATCTTGAGATGAGAAGGTTATTCTGGGCTATCTGGGGGGCCTGCAGGCCACCACAAGGGTCCTGTGAAAAGGCGATTTTAACCACAGAAGAGGAGAAAGTGATGGGAGGGGTGAGGGGAGGGAGATTCAAGGTGCTGTTCTGCTGACGTATAAATGGAGGAAGACGTTAGGAGCCAGGGAACCCTGGGAATGCAGATCTGGAAGTGGAAAAGGCAGGAAGGGGATTATTCCCAGACCCTCCGGAAGGCGAGTGGTTCTGGCAAAAGCTGGATTTCTGCTCAGGGAAACCCATTTCACATTGCCAGGCCCCAAAACGGTGAGGACTCTGGGACTGAAAACCTGCTGCTTTTAGCTACCAAGTTGGTGACACTTTGATAGAGCAGCACAGGAAAGTAGGTGAACTTGCCCAATCGAGACCCCACAATGCAAGCAGTCATGCAAGGCGCTGGAGGAAAGAGCAGACTTAGCCCCGAGAGAACATCCCGTTTAGGATTCGGGCTCTCTTTGAAGTCATGCATGCCGTTCCCCTGCCAGCTCCCATTTGTGTTGTGCATGTAGTGCGAGTGCCTCAGGCCATGAGTAGGGTTTCATCCACAGAGGCGGGCAGACTTAGGAAGCAGGGGACAGGGTACCTGTCCTGGGCCAGCTGTCTATCGCCTGAGGGGGCCTGGGCAGGCTTTGACCCTAAGTGTTTTTCTCTGGAAAACAGAGATCATGCTGCCAGGGATGAGATTAAGGCAGCAGATGTGAAAGACCTGTGTTAATGACAGGTGTGGTGACAGGCCAGTTAATGACAATACTGTGCATATGGAGTGACCTATGGATAGGGGCGAAGCTGTTTCTATGACATCCAGGTGCTTCTGTGCCCTGCCTGGGCTGGGACCCTTGTCCTGGCTTCTGCAGCACCCCTGCCCCCAGTTCTGAGGTCTGCTGTTACAGTTCTTACATGTCCCCATTTGTGGCCCGTCTCAATCTCCCCTATGGTCTTTTGCCTTGACCTCCGGCGGCCACAACCAGGTGATAGGGCAGCCTGCACATGAAGACACAGAGGCTCCAGCACAAGGAGAAAAGGCTTTTCCTGGATGAGGTAGTGCATGTCCTCTGGCACAAACTTGTGGCCGAGGGAGGTTCTGGGTCTGAGCAGTTGTCAACCCAATAATGTCACAGCCAGACTCAAGGCAGAACTGAAGAGAAGCCAAAGAGAACAGGATGGGGAGGCTTCACGTCCATGCTATGTTCCCGATCTGGAGTCCCCCAGGGAACAGGGGCCTTGGGAATGCCAGATGCTTACAGCTCTTTGTCATTTTTAACATGGGTTTATTCAGGCCTCTGTTCAGTGTAGATGTTGAAAGTGCTCATATGCGAGAATGACGGCACTGCCATGGGATTTACTTTTCCCCAAGTATCTGTTCTGCCCTTTGCAAGTGTGCTGATGCTAATCTGATAGCAAGGGAGCGGTGTTCCACCCAGAGCAGGCTGCACAGAAAAGCCTTTACTTCAAAGAAGGCTGGTGGGGGAGGGGGCTGGCAGGTACGAAGAAAGTCGGGAAAAAGGTGGTTCCTGAGGTACTGGCTGCCTGTTTTCGGAGGTCCCCATCCCTCCCTGCTATAGCTCTCTGCTCTGGTCAGCTTTAGGCCCACACCGGGGCCCACGGACACACATCAACAGGCCATCTGCACATCACACCAACAGCTGCAAGACACACAGTTTCCTCTTCAAGTTTGTCCGGGTTATTATGCCTTTCTCTGCTGCTTCTTAGGCAGAAAAGTTGATTTAGAAAAGCACTAAATGTTGCATACTCTATGTGAAGGTGAAGGAGCTGGTTCCTATTGTGTCTGACCACAGGCAAGTCACTCAGGATCTTGGTAACTGTTTTCCCATCCTTAAAATGGGACTAAAATCTTTAACATGGTGACTAGGGAAGCCATGACCATTCTTCTCATCTTCCTTAGTAACAAAGACCTGATTTTGTTGGGAGAGGCAATGCACTCAGCTGTAAAATGATATTTCCAAGTCTCCCTCGCTGATCAAGATGGCCATGCAAATCAACTCTGGCCAATGGAAGGAAGATGGGATTGCTGAGCAATGATTGGTAGAAAGGCCCTGTGCCTTTCTTCCATCTTTCTCCCTGGAATGTGAATGGGATAGCTGGAGCTCCAGAAGCAACCTTGTAAGCATGAAGGCATATCGAGAGCCTGGGCTATTAAAGAATAGGTACGTTTCTCAAAAGGCTGTGCTGTGGGGCTTCGGATGCAGGCAATGTAAGAACCACTAAGTCCCCATTTGTCAGTTTTTCCCCAGGTTGTTCTGTCTCTGTAGAGTGCCTCTCTTTATCTGGCCTGCCCAGGGCATTCCTAACCACCTTTCAAGACTGACTTTTCAGTCTTTCCATGTTCCAAGCCCCAAAGCCCCAAGGAATTGCTTGGCTCTTTTCTCTTCTTGGAAGGACTTCTGATTTCCACTCTATGGATTTCTTATCAATCTGTTCTCAGCTTAAATGTACTGTCACTGAGATTCTGCTCTGGCAACCAGGCACTGGGCATATTCATGACTTTCAAGTCTCTAGGCAGTATTTGTTACCACCTGATATTCTTCAAGAGAAACGCATGACATGGCCCCTAACCCTCTTCATGACAGGGGATAGCTTTCTTCTGGCTAACCTCTGTCTCCCGGCACTTGACATGGAATAAATCTTAATTGAATTAATGGATATGGTTCAAACTGTGAATATGAACTTTTGTGATTTCCTTCCCCTGGTTTAATGCTTACCTAGACATCTAAGCTTAAATAAATACTTATTTGTATTTTATCCTACTATTACAAGTAAAGCTTTTTAAATACTTAACTTTCAAAGGTACTTGGAATTTATGTTAGTATGTTGTTAAATGTGCTTTAATTTATATTTTTTGCCAAGAGCTTGCCAAATTAAAAAAAAGTCATGTTACAGAAAAGACCCTGAATAGCCAAAGCAATCTTGAAAAAGGAAACCAAAGCTGGAGGCATCACAATTCCTCACTTTGACCTGTATTACAAAGCTGTCATCGTTAAGACAGTATGGTACTGGCACAAAAACAGACACACAGATGAATGGAACAGAATAGAGAACCCAGAAATGAAGAACCCACAAATGTATGGTTAACTAATCTTTGACAAAGCAGGAAAGAATATCCAGTGGAATAAAGATAGTTTCTTCAGCAAATGATGTTGGGAAAACTGGACAGTGACATGCAGAAGAATGAACCTGGACCACTTTATTACACCATACACAAAAATAAACTCAAAATGGATGAAAGACCTAAATGTAAGACAGGAAGCCATCAAAATCCTACAGGAGAAAAAAGCAACAAACTCTTTGACCTCGGCCACAGCAACTTCTTACCTGACATGTCCAGAGGCAAGGGAAACAGAAACACAAATGAACTATTGGGAACTCATCAAGGTAAAAAGCTTCTACACAGCAAAGGAAACAATCAGCAAAACTAAAAGGCAACCAACAGAATGGGAGAAGATATTTGCAAATGACATATCAGATAAAGGGTTAGTATCCAAAAATCTATAAAGAATTTATCAAACTCAACACACAAAAAACAAATAATCTGGTGAAGAAATGGGCAAAAGACATGAATAGACACTTTTCCAAAAAAGACATTGAGATGGCCAACAGACGCATGAAAAATTGCTCAATGTCACTCATCATGAGGGAAATACAATCAAAACCACAATGAGATACCACCTCACACCTGTCAGAATGGCTAACATTAACAACTCAGGAAACAACAGACGTTGGCAAGGGTGTGGAGAAAGAGGAAAACTTTTGCATTGCTGGTGGGAATTCAAACAGGTGTAGCCACTCTGGGAAACAGTATGGAGGTTCCTCAAAAAATTAAAAATAGAACTTATTTTTATGTTCTATTTATATTTATGACCCAGCAATTGCACTACTAGGTATTTATCCAAAGAATACAAAACTGCTGATTCGAAGGGGTACATGCACCCCAATGTTTATAACAGTGCTATCAACAATAGCCAAATTATGGAAAAAGCCCAAATGTCCATCGATAGATGAATGGATAAAGAAGATACATACACACACACACACACACACACACACACACACACACACACACACACACACAATGGAGTATTTACTCAGCAATCAAAGAGAATGAAACCTTGCCATTTGCAAAAATGTGTATGGAACTAGAGTGTATCATGCTAAGTGAAATTAGTCAAAGAAAGACAAAAATATGACTTCACTCATATGTGGAATATAAAATACAAAACAGATGAACACAAGGAAAGGGAAGCAAAAATAATATAAAAACAGGGAGGGGGACAAACCATAAGAGACTCTTAAATACAGAGAACAAACTGAGGGTTGTAGAAGGGGTTTTGGTGGAGGGGTGGGCTAAGTTGGCAAGGGCATTAAGGAGGACACCTTTTGGGATGAGCATTGGGTATTA
This sequence comes from Paguma larvata, assembly GCA_030068075.1. NCBI lineage: Eukaryota > Metazoa > Chordata > Mammalia > Carnivora > Viverridae > Paguma > Paguma larvata. The sequence goes on along the minus strand of CM057837.1, from coordinate 55,718,026 downwards.
TAAGTAAGTGATGAATTACTAAGCTCTACTCCTGAAACCATTATTACACTATATGTTAACTAACTTGGATGTAAATTGAAAAAACATAAAGAGTAAAAAATGGAAAACAAAAAAACCTCATGTTAATAATTAAACAGATGTGAGTACTCTGAAGTTCACAAGCTCACACAGATGTGCAAAACACACATACTCTCACCAACTGGGCCACTACCTTATTTATACAATCTCTTCAAGCTAGTGTTTGGTTGGATTGTGGCCATTATTCTATGGGGCCATTGTATTTATTCCTTAAATTGTTCGATCTTAATGTTTTAGTATAGAATAAGGTAATTCTTGCATTGCTTACTTTTCCAAAAATTCTCAAATGTCTATTTTTAGGGGTGAATTTTAAACCAGTTTGATCAAATTCCCTAGACATGTTCCCTACAATTCCAGTAAAGCAGAGCTAAGAGCACGAATCCTCTGGTAAAAGCTGACAATGAGGACTAGGTTTTCCATTCTCAAATCTTCTTTTATAGCAGTGAGTGAAGGTTTGTGGTTTCATTATAGGTCAGTACACTTGCATTCCAAGTGTGCATGGGTGTGCTGCTATTGAGAAAAGACCGGAATCTTTTATCTTTATTTCAGCTCCTGTATTTCTGCTTATTTACTCCAGAGCACGAACAGATCATCTGCACCTAGCGGCTGCTGTGGGATCTCTCTGATCTCATCAAGAGATGACCATGGGGCACCTGTGCTGAGGCCTGTCCCCTCCCCCACGCCGGAGCCCATCCCTGGGAGCTGCAGGCTGGATCTTCCCATGGACTGCAGAGAGAAGAGAGGGGCCCCATGCAGCAGGGGGAACCGGGAGGGCTGCAGAGACCCTGAGTCTGCGGTGTAAGCATCAGGGGTGAGTGGAGGGGTCCGGGGGTGGAGGGGAGTCTCCGTCCTCTCCTCCTTCCTACCATTTGATGATCTAAGCCAGTGACCAATTACTTCTTACATCAGTTCAGTGCGGCACAGTGAAGGGACTCATCTCGGATCACTGGAAACGGTTGACTGCTAGCCCTAATCTCGATGGTTTGGAGCTGGGCCCCATTACAGCATTTCCTGCTACTTCATGCGGTATGTGTGCATGTGTGAGCATGTCCTTGCAAATACATACTTGGTTGTGCCTGTGTGTGCATGAGTTTTGGGTTGGGGGAGGGGAGGGTTGCAGAGCACAGGGCAGCCAGCTGCCCTTGGAGTCACAATCCCAAGGTTATGATCTGAGACCTCAAAGTTCACTGGCTTGACAGACAGCTGTCAAGTTCAGTCTTCCTGGACAGGTGAAACCACGTCCCAGCTTTGTCATATGCCCCTCCCTGATGAAACTCCCTCTGTGCCTTGGGCAAGGACAGAGGACTCAGGAGCTCCTTGGCAGGAAGGCATCATTAGGTCAATCTGTATCCAGGTTCTAATCGTTGCATGGAAAAACTCTTTCCCAGCAAACATACATGAGCTCATATTTAGAAGGAGGCCTGTTATCAGTATATGATCCAAATAAGATAGTGACATTCACAATTGTTTGTTCATCTAACAGCCTGCACAGCAGACAGAAGTATTATTTCAGATGTTTCCCTATGACCCTGACAGGATGACATGGGCATTGGAGCCTGGACTTGGACGTGAACCTTCTGGGGGTCATTACCTGCCCTGCCACACCTCTCCACAACCCGGTCACATTGAGTCCATCACTAAATTTCAGGGGCTCAGTTTTCACAGCTGTGACATGCAGAGAAGTGACCACCTTGCAGGAGGAGAGTCAGCCACACTGGCAGTGAGGTGCTGGCTCCGGATGCTGACCCTAGGGCTTCTGGGCAGGTGACTTAACTGGAGTTGTGGGAGTTGTGGGAGGATGAAGGAGTTAGTTGTATCAAGCACTTAGAACAGTGTCTGGCTTTGGGAAGCTCTGTGTCACTGGCAGGTGTGGGCCCTGCGGGGCGGCTGTGAGGAGGAAAGGAGATGCTGTGCACAGGGCATTGTGTGGGGGACACGCAGGGCAGGTGCACGGGGACACAGCTCTATGACCGTTGGCATCACGTGCAGTGGGGCAGGGTAAGGCTGAGCACTGTGGGCCAGACTTCCCTGCGGATCTAGCAGTGGTCCTGTCGGTGAACTAAAAGGCTTCCCTGGGATAAAGCAACCAAGGAAGAGAATCAGGACCTTGGATGGGAGCCAGGGTTTGGCTCAAGATGAAGAAACTAGACTGAGTCTTGCTGGGTCATTCTGTACATGTGCCTAGGGAGAGATGGTCCTGAAGAAAACAGCCACACGTGGGTCTCCAGGAGGATGGTCGGAGGGACAAAGTCACACGGGAGGGGACCGAGGAGTGGGAAGGGAGCCCACACCCACAGGGCCTAGTTATGGGCTCCCAGCTCTGCTCAGGATGATGGGGGTTACTTCACATGGCCCTGGGGGCAGCCGCTCTCCCTCTGGGTGGCCTCTGCTACTTTGCCGGCCTCTCAGGACTGTGTTTTGCCATCAGCAAACAAACGGGGTCACTCTCACTTCCAGCTTGAAAGAGTACTGGGCTGACTCCAGAGCTGGCATGGCAGGGGACCTGGCAGAGCGCTGGGCAGCCGTAAGTGCTCCACAATCCGGGACACTCCCAGTGGGGTCTTGGGAAAGGGACCATTTCAGAGGGTTGTCCAGCAGCCCTGCCCCCACCTCAGTGGGGTAGGGTGGCCCTTTCTGGTATCTCTCCCTTGTTCTCCCGCTGGTCTCAAGACTCCCTCCATGTGTTGCTCTGTCCCTCTGCCCAGAGTCTGTCCCTCTGCCCACAGGGCATGGGTTTAGGACACAAGGCAGGCGTGGTGCTCAAGTGACCATAATGGGGCTGTGGCCCCAGGAGATTCGGATGCAGATGAGCTTCTGTGCAAGCATGGCTGGGACTGGGAGCTCTATTCAGACCCAGAGCCGGGAGCCCAGTGGTCTCCTGAGGAGCCTTGAAACCTCTGACAGCAGACACGGCCCTGCTGGGTGTCAGCATACACCTGGTGCGTCTCCTCAGGAGGGTCCTGACCCTTAGGCCTGCCCAGGACTCCTAATGCTCACCTGGCCACCCAGGGAGAGTCATGCTTGCCAGAACCAAGGAAATGACTAATGCGGCCCTCACTACAGATAACTGGGGACAACCACGTCCTCCAGGCACCTAGCCCAGTCTGAGCAAAGGGGAAGCCAGGGGAGCCAGGAGCCTACTCTTTGTGGGCTCTAGGTCTGAGCCCTGCATTAGTTTTGGGGGTCACATTATGGTTGCATGAGTGCTGACCTGATGGGTGCAGGGCAGTGAGAAGGGTAGTGCTGGTCTTGGGGCTCAAGTCCAGCTTTGCCACTCCTAGTTCTGTGTCCTGGGGCAAGTCGCTTGAGCTCTCTGTGCATTAGTCCCCATTCTCCCCCCTCCCCTCTGCCTTGGTAAAACTGGCATAGTAGTAGTACCTGCATATACAAGCAGGATTGAATGCAAAATTATGAAAAGTTCTTAGACCGGCAGCTGGTACAGGAGAAACTCTGTAACGATTAGCCGTCACAACTACTATATTCCAAGCAGGACACCTGTAACATGCAGGCTTCTCCCCGTTGTCACAGGCAGTGGCACATGGAGGGACTCTACCTCCTGGTAAAAGCAGTCAAGGTTGGCCAACATCATGGGGGTGTCATCATGCCCTCCAGCATGCCTGGCACATGAGGGAGCCGCCCAGGAGAGTCTCAGAGGATGGGGGCGTGGAGCCAGCAGACTCACAGGGTGGGGAGCTCAGTGCGGAGGGACGATGGTCGCGGGCCAGGAGAATTGCTGACTTGCCTCCCTCTGCAGCCTCTTTGGCTTAAGTTTGGAAGCACTGGGTAACAGTCTCCACAAGAAAGCTTCCTGTCCTGATGAGGACCAGCAAGGAAACGCAGGTGCCCCATCTAGCATCCGCACGGGAGGCTCATGAGCACAGTGTCTCCTTGTCTGGGGCATCCTCCTGGGCAGATGCCTGGACAGGGCTCTCTGACCCACAGTCCCTGAGCACGGCTGTCAAGGGCAAAGAGCAAAGGGCCCCCTGCCCTGGGGAACATCCCTGTGCCCCTGCTTACCCTGCACCTGGGCTGATACCACATCAATGGTACCCGGTCGCAGCTTCGAACAAAGTCGCACAAGTTATCCAGTTTGCCCTGAAAAGCAGATATGGCTGTGAGGAAGCTCCAGGGCGTGGCCGTCACCCCCAGAGGGGTAGAGTCCCCTCTGCCTGAGATGGCTCCAGAGGGCTCTGTCCCCAGGAACACACTGAGGCAGCCCTGCAGTCTCCACCCGGGGTAGGGGCCTGGTGGCCTTGTGTGTTTTGGGGCAGGTAGTGTCACTGTAGGACACAGATTGTTTTGGAACCTGAAATGAGTCCGTATCTCTGGTATAGGAGGAGAAGCAGGGGCTACTTTGAGAGGAAGGGTCCAAGGTGGGGGACATATGGGGGCACAAGGAGATTTCCCACAGGGGATCGTGATGCGGGCATCAGGGAGCTGGGAGGAGGGGACAAGGGCCTGCCCTGGGGCACACCAGGAGCAGGTGCGGACGGGGGCTGTGCTCTGTTCAGGGGGCAGTTTCCTGATCCCGGGGCTGTTGGGGAGAGAGGAAGGGAGGCCACCAGCAGAAGGTCCTGGACCCAGGGGCAGGTGGCCTCCTGGCTCCAGGATCTGCAGTTCAGGCCTCTCTGGGCCCGACTGAGGGGGGCAGGTGGGGCTGTGCCTCGTGAGCAGGAACAAGCCCCAGGCCCGTGACCTTTGCCCTCTCTGGAGGTGTTTGGGCTTCTATGGGCCCCCAGGCTGACCGGCAGCAGGCTCTCCAGCTGCCATCTGAGGCTCCTTGCAGGTCAAGAGGGAGACTGCCGGACTAATGTGTCTGGTCCCTGCTAGAGTGGTTCCCACGGATGCATCACCGAGGATGCAGGACCAGGAGGAGGGCAGAGCCCGGGAGGGAAGATTATGGGGTTCTTCCTTCCTCAGCCAGGGCCGCCTGGGGCCTCCCCACCCTGTCATCATGCCCCCCTGCAGGGCTGGGAGCTCCCTCCCAGGGTGTGGCCCTAGTACTTCCTGGGGTGAGGATGTTTCCTCACAGCCTCCTCCTCCACGAGGCCCTTTTCCCCGTGTCAGTGTGTCCGAGGACAACGTAGTTAGCTCAGTCCCTCGTTCTGCTGAGCTGACTCAGGCAAGGGGTGCTGGTGCCACTGGGTTTTCTGGATAGTTTTACAGTAGCACAAACTTTGTGCAGAATTTTCCTTAAAACAATTATTTTTCTGCCCTGTGGGAGACTGCTTGTGATCCAGTGTGTGTTTTACTCCACTGCCTGCTGGTGAGAAAAACGGAAGCCATTTGGAGCTCCTGAGAACCTTGAGGCAGCCTGGGTCTGGCGGACTGTGGTCAGCCACCAACATCTGCAAACCTGGACCCCTTCTCCAAAGGGGAGACCCTGGCGCCGGGCACTCCCCAGTGGTGGTGGCGGCAGGAGCCCTCACACTCTTTGCCCTGTCCTGGGGCCCGGGATCGGGATGGCCTCTGCTTTTTCTCTGGTGCCAAGGGATCCACGTAGTGCCCACGAAGCTCATCTCCACCCAAGCCACGGTTCACGTGGGGCCATGTACCAGCTGCCCTCACCTTGTCCCTCAGCCCAGCCTAAGGGCCCTTCTCACCTCTATCCTTCTTACTCTGTCTTCCTGGTACGTACAATAAGGGACAATCACTGGGGTCCGTGTCTTTATACATCTCTCTGGCATCTAGGAAGAGAAAGCACATTTTGGTTTTTTGTCTGTAGCTCCTGGCGGCAGACATGTAACATCTGTTGCTCCAGCACCTCTCCGTGGCCACTCAGCAAAGGTGCATGGAATATTTTAAGGACAAATCAGTAGCATCCTATACTATGGCCGTGTCTCCCATGGTAAAAACAAGGAAACACAATTTATTTGTAAATATATTTTCCCCAAAGGCTGACAAAGTCTTCCCTGTCCCTTTTGTTTTCCAGGGTCTACCTTTGGTGGTAAATCCTGGTCTTAGGGCTGTGCAGTGGGCACGAGGGCTCTCAGGGTGGGGGCATTTCCATGGGCCAGGGCTGCGTTCATTTGACCCTGGCAGATCCAGCCTCTTCAGGCAATATTGGCATCAGTTACATACAGCCCTGAGCAGTGAGGCCTTTTTCCTACCCACACCCAGGCCCAGGTCCCCTCTCTCAGACATGGTGTCCTTGCTGTAGCTACTTCATCTGGGACCTCTTTCAGGTTTCTACCCTGAGGATCCACCGACTGCTCACCTGACCCTAGCTCTCTGTGCTCATCCGGGCTGGGCCGGCTCACAGCTCAATGCCAGGTTAAGACACTCTTCGACCTCCCCAGCTTATAGTCTCTAAACTCTAACTGTGGCCAGACTTCTTGCCCTGCCACGTGACAGGGATGAAGATCAATGAAATGCAGACCAACATACATCAGAGCTCGGGCAGGGACCAAGTTCTGAAATCGAAGGCTCTTTTTCCAAAAGTTTACCCGTGTACTAGCAACAGTCCTTGGGAAATTGATAAAAATAAAAACGCCCCGAATATTTCAATAAGAATCACAGTGCTTGCTGAGCCATGTTATCTCAAGTTGCTAATCTGGTGGCAAAGGCCCTGGATCAGGCTGTGTTGCACACTTGGGAAAGGTATTTGGAGTCGAAGTCCTTCCAAGGCACCCCTCCCCCCAACCCCTCCCCACCCCCCACACTCCTTCCTCACCCTCTTCTTTCTGCCAGCTCTTTCTACCCAGGTAGGTGGCAGGTGGTAGGGCAGGGGGTAGAAATATCCCCTAGGCAGCAGGATCCCTTTTGGGAAGGTCAGTGTGGGCACTGGGCATGCTGACATGAGGACAAAAATCATGACTTACCATCATTATTTTCGGCAGTGGCGGCTCCTCGCAGGGCTAGAATGAGAAAGAGACATGAGCACAGGCTGGAGGAGCATGGAGGGTGCTGAATCAGCCATGCAGACAGGAGGGGACCCTACTTAGCAGCATCAACCCAGAACATGGGCTTTGGGGTGTCAGTCTGTGAGCCTGCTGTTTGTGGGTCCGTGGCCAACTGGCTCCACCACCCTGAGGCTCAGGCTCCTGGCTTACCAAAGAGGAATCGGACCTCCCTGGGGGGTGGACAGGGAGACAGCCAGACTAGGGTTCCTGGGCCCTGGTGGAGGTGCTCCACCCGGTAGTTTTCATTAGCAGCCCTTCCATCACATGAAGACAAGAGAACACGTCCAATTCCCTTCCTCCTCTCCCCTTAGCTCCCACAGCCCGCAGCTGTCCTTAGTCCCCACTCTGTGCTGACAGCCCCACCCCCGTTCTGTGTCCTCACAGCTCCCCCTCCACAGCAATCCGACCTGCTGCTGTCTTGCTGCTTTGCTCTGTCCTTTCCCACCTCTGCTGTTTCCTCTTCCTTCACCCAGCTCTGGCCCATGTCCTTGCAAACCCAGCAGCCAGTGCATCTGCCCTTCTCCCTCCCCCGGGACCAGTGTCTCTCCTTTGCTAGGGCTCTGATGCCACAGCTATGAAGCTGGCATTTTCCTCTCCACCCCCAGGTACCGATACCAGAGGAGACACCAGACTGTGAGCTCCTGCGTGCGGGATGGTGGCAGCCCCTTTCCTGTCCCTGTGTGCCCAGTATGGGGCCCACTGGGCCCTGGCCCTTAGTAATGACTGAGGAAGGAAGGAGGGATGCACTAGCTGTGTGCAGACATCCATATTGGTTTCCAAGGCTCAGCTGCCCCAGAGGCTAGGAATCGTCCTAACCAGCAAGATTCTCCCTTAGGGGCCCCGGTGCCTCCTGGAGACCTGCTTGCTTCCCTCAGCAGCAGAGGCCTCTTCTGCTGCTTGGTCTCCCTGAGCTCTCCAGAAGCCTGGTTGCTGTGAGGCCTCCCCGGTCACTGGGCCCTGGGGTGGCTTCTCCCCAGTGGACAGGGCAGCTCATGGCCGCCTCTGGAAACCAGCATGAAGTAGGGGGTCCCTGAGATGCAGGCTGAGTCTCTCTCCGGGAATAGAAGACACAGTCTGTGCCTGCTTGCTCACGTGACGACCTGGGAGCTCATGGGAACGTGCCCACTGGCAGGATCATGGGGCGTGGGGGGGGCTTGGTTACCTTGTGGCTTGGGGAGGGCTTGTGTCATAGGGCTGTGAGGGCAGAGGTCACGCACCTTCTTGCAGCAACAGAGACAGCAGATCAGCACCAGGATAATGATCAGGATTGGGACAAACAACGGGAATAGGTAGTCAAGGGTAGGCTTTTCTGGGACAGCCATGGGTACTGGTGCCCCCTGTGTGTCCTCTGTGGGCTCCACGCTCTCTGGTGGGGCAACTGGAGGCTCAATTGTTTCCTGTGTGTCCTCTGTGGGCTCCACGCTCTCTGGTGGGGCAACTGGAGGCTCAGTTGTTTCCTGTGTGTCCTCTGTGGGCTCCACGCTCTCTGGTGGGGCAACTGGAGGCTCCGCTGTCTCCTCTGTGACAACTGTGGACACTGTGGTGCTCTGTCTGGTTGTGGTCGTCGTGGGCACTGTGGGGACTGTAGTCTCCTCCTCTGGGGCATCAGTGGGCTCCGATGAATTGCCCTGCAAAAAGCACATACGTCAGAGTCCTGGGTGGGTCTGGATGGGCCTCTTACTGGGTGCCTGCCCCCAGCACCTCACGCTAGACCTTCACATCAGCCTGCTCCCAGTGAGCTCAGATTTCCTCACCTCCAGGGAGCACTGACGGCCTGGAGGACGGGACCGCACTCAGAGAGCCGCTGTGGAGCCCTGGGCCACAGACCACACCACTGGCTTTGTTCAGAGGCTCTGGCCCGGATCCCTGACAAGGAGCGAGTCCCCGTGGTGTGACGAGCCAGCCCTCACTGCACGCCTGCAGCCCTGCCCTAAACCAAGTGCTCTGCTTTCCCTGAGGCAGGGGAGCTGGAGGAGACGGAGTCTGTGCCCAGGAGACAGGGCTGAAGGAGGAAGCAGGGTCGGGGGCCCATGGCGGCACAGCTTCTCCTCAGTTCTTTCCTAAATGTGCCAGCTGAGGGTGGCCTGTCAGAGTCCTGATGGACAAACGGCTGAGTGCGGTCTGCTGATCCATGAGCGTCTGTCCTGGCACAAGTGAAGACACAGTCGGAGGACTGTCAGCGCTGCTGGGACCCTCCCAGACCGGACACTAGGCTGGAGGCAACTGGGCAGGGGCATCACTCCTCCCAGGGAGCCCTCTTCTCGCACCTAATGTGCTCTGTCGCCCATGTCGTGCTGCCCTGCACCAGGTGCCCGGATGATATGGAGCCCTGAGCAGCGGGCACCTGGGAGCAGCACCTGCTTTCTCTCCTGCCTGTCCCCGAGCTGAGTCCCAGGTCCTCCCCACAACCCTGGCAGCTTCCCACCAAGTGCAGGAGAGCAAGGTCCCGCAGAGGTCGGAGAGTTACCAGAGACGGATGGCTGAGGAGCATGAGAAAGCAGCGGAGGCAGAGGGGAGGCTGACGGCCTCCACAGAATGACGGGGGTACTCCCCAGGCGGGCTTGGGCTCTCGGGCAGTGATGGGAGTGTGCGGGTTCAGCTGTATCAGCAGCTGCCCAAAACACTCCCTGACTGCACAGGGCCACAGCTGGTCCCACCCTCCAGATCCCCTGTGGCTGGGGCCCGGATTTGGAGGACACCGCTGCCCCAGAGGTCCCGGACTTGGGCTCCTATCACAGTAGTCTCCCAGCCTCCGCCACTCGCCCAGCTGGAATGCGGGATGGGGCCCCGAGCTCCCCACTGCTATTCTCGGGCCAGCGGAGGTAGCAAGGGGTGAGGCAGGGTGGCAGAGCCTCGGCACCATTTCTGGACTCTGTATAGAGCTCTAACTATTCCCTCTCCTGTGCCTTCAGGGGTACTTGGTTCACAGAGAGAGCAGAGGTTCTGCAGGACCTGGACAGGAGGCTACACCACAGGTGCCCTTGTGGAAGTGCTCCTAGGGCACCGCACAAGCCCGATGTGCGGACAGCTTGCCGATGAAGGGCTGAGGTCCCCAAGCTGGCTCTGAGAAGTGGTCCCAGCTGTCTGTCTCCACAAGCTACTCTCTTGGGCCCTCTAGCATGTGTCCTCTTTTCTTGCCTCTCCAACTATCTCCTCTTGCAACGCCAGTGCTCAGCCCCAGGAAGTAGGATGCAGCCCCACTGTGGCACTCACACAATTCAGGCTGGTGACTTTCATGTTATCCTCAATGTAAGTGGCGCCATTGTCCAGGCTGTATTCAACGATGAGCACCCTAAAGCACAGAAAAGTCATGTGGTGACCACCAGCCTGGAGATGTTTAGTTCTTGCACTTGGCTCAAACCACAGCCTACAAGCTGTCCTCTTTGTAATGACTTGATCAGCAGGCATTGAGGCCACCATTGAGCACACAGCATGGATAAGAGGGGGCTCACCCCAAGCCCTACAACGTCAACCTCTGCAGTGAAGGCTAACCGGGCAGGAGGAACCCTGCATGGGGTCAGCTACCATTGTGGCCATGGGCTGAGTTTCCAAGGAGGTCGGCTTGGTGTCACTGTCCTGACCTTTCTCTATTTACAAAGTATTTTGGCTTAGCTCTGAAAGGTTGCCTATAGCAAAGGTACCCTCCTTGGGAACATCAGTTCTCATATTCTCCCCTCCTCAGCAGAACCCTGAGCATCTCAGGGGGATACCAATAAGAGTAGTTATGAAGGATGCCCTGAGCCCTCCGAAGCAGACATGTAGCATCCCACATTCTGTACAGCACATGGTGACAAAAACTGCCCACTAGTCCCTGACCTGAGGTACTTACTGTCCGGGCTTCTTAAATACGTGTCCTGGGCAAGCTAAAGACTCATTATCCTTAAATTTGGGTTTTTCACCTAGGAGAAAACCACAAGAGAATATAGTCAATGAGCATGTCCATCCATCCATCTCCCTTCAGCTGGTCCCTGGCAAGCTGACTGACACTATAGCAGATGCCAGCTTCTCTTTGCTGCCTTCCTCTGAGCCCCTGCCATGCACCAGGCCCTGTGCAATGCCTGGCTGGAATGGAAAAGGCAGGCTGAGTACCTGCTCTCAAAGGCCTTTGTTTAAGGGACAGGAGGAAGACAGACAATGAAATAACAAAGAACAAAATAAATGAGGAGGGTGACGAGTCCTAAGACAACAATAAACAACGGAAGCTACCGAGAATGGAGGGGAAGGGACACCTGCTTAGGAATGTGGGCCCTGTCCTATTCTTTACATACGCCATTTCCCTTAGGGGTACTGTAACATTTATCATGCAACATTGTGATGGCTCTGGGTTTACCAGATGGCCCTGCAGTAAGATGTCACTGAAAATAAACTCATCAGGTCAAATGACTGCACTGGGGGCTCAGTGGAAGAAGGTCCTACTGTACCACCCTGCTCTTTGGGGAGGATTATATCCGCCTCAGTGTTGAGGGCACATCTGCCTGCCTAACTGTGTTTTTCCTCTGGCCACTCACTCATCATGAGGAACACCTGATGTCTAAGTATTTCCCAATTATAGGCTTACACAGGTGATATAGCTTAGCTCAACTACCATATTGGCTTCATTTTACAGTAGAGGAAAAAGAAGCTGAGAACAGAACCCTTATTTGGTCAAGGTCAGACATATGACGTGTGCCCGTGCCAGGATTCCAGGGCCTGGGCCTGGCAGCTGGCATCCTCTCTCAATCCCAGATGCACACATTCTCCTGGGGAGCTACTAGTGTACCTGACCCAGACTCAGGGCCCCAGGGCTGCCCGTGTTTCTCACCAGCAGACTCGATGGATTCGGGTCCAAGGTCTCTCAAAGTGAGTGAGAGCTGAGCCAAGGGAGGGGGAATGCACACCCAGCACAACACAGCCCTTCTTGGCAGGGGTAAAGCCCTGCTCCAAGAGGCTCTTGTGGTGTTGAGTGTTGATGACTTCCCAGCTTTGAGGTGTAGGTCGCCAGGCTTCCCAGCCAGGTCCTTCCTTCTACTTGTCCACACTGATCTATTCTCACAGCACTCATAGTGAATGGTCAGCAAGGGCTTTGAAGGCTTGGCTGTCTGAGGGGAAGGCAGCCTACTGTAGGAAATTTGTCACTTGGAGGCACCAAGGTGGCTACTTACTGAAGATATTGACGTCGTCCAACTTATATCTGCAAACAATTTCATCCATCGTGTATTGATATAAGTCTTTATCAAAAAATGTCACATCATAGTCTTCTGCAAAGTCAACATCCAAAGATCTGTGTGAGGGACGGCTGAGGGCTGCCTTCCCTCTTATCAGCTACTAATAGCAGGTCACCCAAAAACTGCATTTCCAGGGACTCCTCATAAGGAAGAAACTATGTCAAAACCAAGATGTGTGACCCCTGTGGCCAGATCCTCACCTGATTTCACTGAGGGTCCACTGTGAGTGCGAGGGGGCTTGAGCACCCAGGGTCCCCTCACCTCCACCCATGATCTTTGGAGTCCCTTAAGGCATCTAGCCTCATCTCCTGCATAGGGGCAATGCCAGCCCTGGGTTTCTGACCCTGAAATGTCCAAAAACTCTGTGAAAGATGCAGGAGGTCCTCTCTATGGGGTCCATGATATAAATGAAAGAAGAGCCAGGACAACAAGGCTGAAGACAGCCCTGTCCCATGCCTGAGCTGGTTGTCCAGGCCTGGGTGCCTTATGGCTTGGTGACGCTTAGGGTTTCCTCCTCCTCCCTGCTTTATGTTTGCCTATCACGGGCTGGAGGCCCAGGAGCAGGGACGGGACTCGGGTGAGGCAGGCAAAGATCCCAGGACTCTGCAAGAAGAATCCCCCAGGTAAAGGTAAGTTCTATCTTAGCTGTGGTTCTGGAAGTCTTATTATTGCTCTCCCCCTATTTCTGCCTGAGGCCTCATGGACTACAGACAACCACCTGGGATTCAGCAAGCATTGCATCTCTCAGTGTGGAGACACTGATATGCTAAGGTGCAGGTGTAGGCCCTAGACTCACCCGGGTGCTGAGGCTCCCCTAGTGCTTCCTGGTCCCTGAAGTAAACACCAGGAGATTGAGAGGACAGATGGTAGACAGGATCCCAAAGGATTTAGCCAGGATAGTATGCAGGTCTTCACCTGCAAGCCCAAAGTCACTAGCCTCCACTGCTGCACATGTCCAAGACTGGGTCATTCCAGTCCCTGAAGCTTGATTTGCCTCAGGTCAGTGAACTAAGGGAACAATTTCTCAAAATTCCAGGGCAACCTTGGATATGGCTATCCCGATTCCTGATTTCTCCTGCTTCAGGTCTTCCTGCAGCTCCCATTGATTGAGGCAACATTTACAAATTCTGCTTTAAAGAAAATAGATTCTTGCCCTGTAGCTGAGGAAGGCCTGCTGATATGGTATGTCAGTCTTTCAAGTGTTTCCCAAAAATGGAAGTCAACATTGAAAGTCTGCATGTTTTCCCCAAAAATCCAGATTACTAGCTTTTATGGAAAATGGGAACACCTGGCATCAGCAGGTTCATATTTCTACATGTCAACCATTGGCTTGAAAGTGGGCCACTGTTTTGCACACAAGGGAGCAGCTCGCCATGGCCAGCATGCATCACTCCAGAACCAATCACACTGCAGTAAATCATCCTTCGTTTGGCCTGAGCCCATCCTAATGCTCATGGACCTTGTATGGCCCCTAAAGGCTCCTGCTGGCAGTGGCCCTGCCCAAGGAAGCGCATGAGTCATATGGTAGTGAGAAGAGAGCACTGAGGTTTTGATACAGGGCAGGAAGGGCCAGTCGATGGCCCTGTGCTAAAAAATCTGCATTTTGTCCATCTAGGCAGGATTGGTGTCCCTAAGGGACATGTTCTTTCCCACACACATTAACCAATACCGCAATTCTGTCAGGCTTCCTGCTCAAGGCTCACGCTTCATAAGGACCCTTCCCTCCATGACACAGGGCTCTGTGATTGACCTGGAAGGTGCAGTTGGGCTTGTCTCCTGCAAACCTTTCGCCAGCCCAGTTAGGAGCACCCTGAGCAGAGCTGCTGGCCCTGAGTCTCATGGAGTGTCATCTGCAATTTACATTCTAGGATTTTTTATTGCAAAGAAGGATTTCCTTGCAAGACAGAACTGTAAATTGATAACCCACATTGTAATTAGATACAGGCAGAGAGGGAAAAAGTCAGCTGGCTACATGTGGAGAGATCAGGCTCCAGAGGAGGCAGAAACAGCAAGTAGAGCCTTCCTGCCACAAGCAGGAACACAGGCAGAAGGAACCAGAGATGGGCAAATACAGATTTGCCAGACCCGAGATTTTACACACCCAAGGCATGTTAACACTGGTGTTCATCCAAATGGCACGCCTCACTAACTGAGTATATACTATGGGCCAGTCGACACTTTCCTTAACCTCCAACACCCACGAGCTAGGCATTCCTACTCCAGATTACAGAGAGGGAGATTGAGGCTAAGAGAGGGCAGATGGCCTCCCCTGGTACAGGGCCAGGATCTGACATCTAGAGTTTAATCCAGGCCACTTCTGCCCCCTCTGTTCTTGTCTTAGTTCTGAGCAGCTATCACGCAGTTGCTCAGGATGTAGAGCAGCTGCTGAGGGCAGGGCTGCTTGACAGCATGGAACCCTGCGGTACCTGCACTACTCGGGAAACTTGCACACTGTCCTGCTGCCTGCGACCCCCTTTTCACTGTGTGCGCCCTGCAGCTCTTCAGGCCCTGCTCAGTCATCACTTCTCTTTTGCAGTAGCGTCCTCTGTGTCCCCAGGCACTGCCACTCTCAGAGGGTCTTGTCACTGTGGCAAGACTCGGTAAGTGGAAGGCAGGGTGATGGTGTCAGACTTTCGAGCAGAAGAGACGTGGAGCTAAAGGAACTTGCTTTTTCCAGTAGATGCTCCTTCTGCTCTAACATCCCTCACCCAATTCCTCCAACAGTAACACACACAGGAGGAAAATGAAGCCAAGGACAGACTATCTTTCAGGTAGAGCCCAACTGTGTACCCACTTTTAGGTGGCACAGGGACCGTCCAGTCCCTGGCAGAGAGACCGATCCTTCTTTATGAGAGCTTTCTTTCTGAAGGAAGTTCTATGCTGGTCCTCCTGGGGCTGCAGGGAAAGGAGCTGAGAAGGAGGCAGCTCCCTGACAAGTTCAGGAGGAAGCCGAGCAGTGAGGAAGGATAACCAACTGACCCTGACACTGACAAGGGACCAGGTGAAAGTGACCTGCCCTGGGAGGGTTGGGCTCTGGGAACACCACCTATTGCCTGACACAGGCTCTTTGGGAGATATTCAACTCTACTGACCAACTTTTAACCTGTGTATTCTCTTAATGCTGCAATTCTCCTTCTGGAATCGACCTGGGGAATACTGACTCATGCCCACAGAGAGGTGAGCCTCAGGTGTTCACAGCCTGCTGCAGCCACATGTTAGGAATCACCACAGTACCGACCAGGAGAGACTAATGAAAGAAATTTCCTCCATCTGTATGATGGAATATGTGCAGATGGATAGAAAATGTTATGAACTGCATGATCCCATTGATGTAAAAATACTTTGGAAAGCATATTTAGATAGGTATGTATGTCTTATGATCAACTATATATGGTAGCTATCTCTGGGAGGCAGTAATAGAAAAGGGGGAACATTACCAGAGAGGGGCAGTAGCTATCCAAGCTGGTGGCAAAGTGTCTTTGCACTGCATAGTGGGTCCTGCCTTCACCCTCTGGGTCCTGCCCTGCCCTCTGCACACAGTGGGTCTCCTGGCCACCCTGCGGGACCTGTCCGCCGGCTCTCCGAGGAATGCCCGCCTCTGCCCTGTGTCCTACTCTGTGCCGCCACTGAGGTGCCCTGGCTGTTGGGCTTTGTAGACACTCACTCTGGGCCTGCCACATACAGGAAAATAGAATGAGAAGGTGCCACCTCTAGCCTTCCTCCCAGACACAAAAATCCAAGTACACCCAGCAAACATACAGGAGTGATGAATCTGCAAACCACTGCGCCAAGAGTACCCAGCCAAACAGAATGTTTAAAAACGATGTTCATACTGCATGAGTCTGCTGAGAAGCTATTTTAAAATAGCAAGCAGCCTATGGAGGAAAAACCGAGAAGAGCTGCCTGCAGGGGTTGGGGACAAGGATTGCCTGACAAGTGATCTGAGGGGATTTTCTAGGGACAATGATAAATTCTGTCTTCCTGGGGTGCCCATTTTTCAGAAGTCATCAAATGATACACTAAAGTTTGCTGCAATTTAAGGAGAGTTCTTGAGAAATATTGTATACATAGGGGTGCCTAAATGGCTCAATCGGTTAAGTGTCTGACTTAGGCTCAGGCCATGATCTCATGGCGTGTGAGTTGAGGCCACAACAGGCTCTGTGTTGACAGCTCGGAGCCTGGAGCCTGCTTCAGATTCTGTTTCCCTCTCTCCGCCCCTCCCCCACTCATGCTCTGTCTCTCTTGCTCTCAAAGTAAATTAAACATAAAAAAAAATTTGTATAAAGACATGAATGATGGATTTTGGAAGTAAGATAGTTCGGTGTTTGTAATTGACTTGAAACACATAAAAATATAAGATGTATTGTGCGTTTGCGGGTGTGTGTGTGTGTAATAAGTGTGCATGTGGCGGTATGCATGTGAGTGAGTGAGAGAGAGAGAGAGAGAGAGAGAGAGAGAGAGAGAGAGGAAGCACCCTGGATAGATAAACAATAAAGAAATATGGTGAGATAGTGAATATTAACTGCAAAATCCAGGTAATGGAGACAGTGGTGTTCATCGTACAGTGGTTTCCACTTCGCTGTGGGTTAGAAAATTTCCTTCATAAAAGGTTGGTAACACATCAAGGAACTGAATGATAAAAATAAACCGTGACAGCGCCAAGCAAAAGTCATGGCATATTCAAGGTGAGAAGTGACAAATGAGAAGGACGGACCAAGGGCCGCGGGAATCCAGAGGCGCCAGCAAACCAAGAAAGGGACACGGGTGAGCCTCCTGTGAGGGTGGCGTCAAAGGATGGGTGGGCTGGATCTTGTAAAGTGGGGGGATGAGGGGACTTGCAGGAAGCCTAGTGCCACCCCCAGCCTGAGAGCTGAGGGAAGACCTGGCTGGCCCTGCTGTGGGGCCTCAGACTCCCAGGCCTGGCTGGGGTTGGGGAAGGGGCCTTCTCGGTGCCCTCAGGTCCCGTGCAGAGGATGGGCTGGAGCACAGACCTAGAGGCGGGAAGGTCAGCAGAGGCATCTCTGCCACACCCCAGAGACCACCCTGAGAGACTGAAGAGGCCAGAGTCTCGTGCTCATCCCCTGTCTGCTTCCCAAGGAACCCTGGCCCACTGATTTATTTCAAATGACAGCCTGATGAAGTGGCTCCTTCTATTTCATTTGGGGCCCAGGTTCCTGCCTTAAGCTTTGCCTCCAAGTGACTGTCATGTTGTGTGGCAGCTTTCGTCAAGAGGGCAACAATTTAAAAGGTCAGAGCAGGAAATGCTGAGTTACGCTGTCAGCGGGTGTGCGGCAGGCACTTGTAACCCTCGCCAGGCCGCCATGGGGAATGGACAGTGACTGACGTTTGCACCTGCGGTCTGACATGCTGCTCAGACGCCATGACCTGTGTGTGTGCAGGGGACATAATCAGAGAAACGAAGCTGTCAGGTCGGCTGCACGGCTGGGAGCCTTGGAAGCAGAAACAGAACAAGAGCCTACTTGTGTGGGGGTCTCCTGCCCACCTCCAACCTCCCACTGCAAGTTGGTTAAGAAAACAGGAAGAGCCAGAGAGCTGCTGCCAACAGCTGGCTCAGCTGGAGATGCTTTCATTCTGGGTGATTTTACCACTCCCTGCACACGAGTTCAGCCTTGGGGCGCTGGCGTCAATGATGATGGAATATTAGCACCACTACTATTGGTTAGGGCTTCCCAGCTTCTAGATCCTGGGCCAGTCCTTTTAAAATCGCCTGGCCTTACGTCCTACAAGAGATCGGCTAGTGGGTGTTGGAGACAAAAGGGGAGCTCACAGATGTTTGGTAATTTGCTCCAGGTTGCATGTCCGTGGGCAGCAGAGCCAGATCTGAACACGGTTGTGTCTGATCCCACGGTCTACTGCACTATAGCCTTACGGTTAAGAGCACAGAGGCCAGACCCAGCCTCAGGTCTGCATCCGGCTGGATCCAGCTGCGCGTGCTGTTACCAGTGGAGTAAGTGCGCTTATCCATCCTCCCCAGCAGTACCAGTCCCCGGGATGAGACATACAAGCCTGCACACACAGAGCTCATAGCAGGGAGGGGCCTTCTATCACAAAAGTCACTGCACAGGACGTCCTCCCCAGACTGACACAGAGACCTTTGAAGGAGGAGGGAGTGCACGCTTGTGAAGTTCCAGATGTCACGGAGAAGCATTCCCCACATAACCACTGGTGTGCTGTTAGCTGCATTTTTGTGGATGCCTTTTGTCAGACTATGTTCCTAGTATGATGCTGGCCATTGAACTGTATCCAATTCTTTTTTTTTTCCTTCAAATTTTTATTTAAGTTCTAGTTAGTTAATATACATTGCAACAGGGGCTTTCGGAGTAGAATTCAGTGATTCATCACTTATAACACCAAGTGCTCATCATAACAAATGCCCTCCTTAATACCCACCACCCATTTATCCCATCCCCAGTCTAACTCCCCTAATGACCCTCAGTGTGTTCTCTATAGTTATGAGTCTTTTGTGGTTTGCTTCCCTTTCTCTCTTTTATCTTACTTTCCATATGGTCATCTGTTTTCTTTCTTAAATTTCTCATAAAAATCATATGTTATTTTCCTTTCTCTGACTGAGGTATTTCACTTGGGATAATACACTGTATCTCCACCTACCTCTTTGCAAATGGCAAGATTTCATTCTTTTTTAAGGCTGAGCAATATTTCCTTTTGTATATATACCACATATTCTTTATCTGTTCACCAGTTTATGGGCATTTGGGTTCTTTCCATAGTTTTGCTATTGTTGATAATGCTGCTATAAACATCAGGATGTATGTACTCCTTCAAATCTGTATTATTGTAAATTTTGGTTATACCTAGTAGTGAAGCTGCTGTAGTTCTGTTTTTAACTTGAGGAACCTCCATACTGTTCTTCAGAGTGGCTGTACCAGTTTGCATTCCCACAAACATTGTAAGAAGGTCCCCTTTCTCCACATCTTCACCAATACCTGTTGTTTCTTGTGTTGTTAATTTTAGCCATTTTGACAAGTGTGAGTTGGTATCTTATTGTGGTTTTGGTTTGTATTCCCCCGATGATGCGTGATGTTGAGCATCATTTCATGTGTCTGTTAGCCATCTGGATGTCTTCCTTAGAAAATTATGTTTATGTCTTCTGCCCATTTCTTCATTGGATTATTTGCTTTTGGGGGTTGAGTCTGATAAGTTCTTTATAGATTTTGGATACTAATCCTTTATCTGAAATTTCATTTGAAAATATCTTCTCCCATTCAGTAGTCTGCCTTTTAGTTTTGTTGTTTCCCTCGCTGTGCAGAAGCTTTTTATCTTGATGAAGCCCCGAGAGTTCATTTTTTCTTTTGTTCCTCTTGTCTTCAGAGACACATCTAGTAAAAAGTTGCTAAGGCAAAGTCAAAGAGGTGCTGCACGTCTTCTCCTCTAGGATTTTGATGGTTTCCTGTCTCACATTTAGGTCTTTTATCCATTTTGAGTTTATTTTTACATATGGTATAAGAAAGTGGTCTAGTTTCATTCTTCTGCATGTCACTGTCCAATTCTCCTAACACCAATTGTTGAAGAGACAGTCTTTTATCCATTGGATATTCTTTGCTGCCTTGTTAAAGATTAGTTGACCATATAGGTGTGATTACATTTCTGAGTTTTCCATTCTGTTCCATTATTTATATGTCTGTTTTTATGACAGTACCATACTGTCTTGATGATTACAGCTTTGTTAATATACCTTGAAGTCTGGAATTGTGATGCCTCCAGATTTGCTTTTCTTTTTCAGGATTGAATTGATATCTGGGGTCTTTTTTAGTTCCATGCAAATTTTAGGATTGTTTGTCCTAGCTCTGTGAAAAATACTGTTGATAGGGATTGCATTAAATGAGTAGATTGCTTCGGGTAGTATAGACATTTAACAATGTTTGTTCTTCTAATCCATGAGCATGCAATATTTTTCCATGTCTTTGTGTCATCTTCAATTTCTTTCCTAAGTGTTCTATAGTTTTCAGAGTATAGAAATTATACCTCTTTTGATAGGTTTACTCCTAGGTATTTTATTGTTTTTGGTGTAATTGTCAATGGGATTGATTCCTTGATTTCTTTTTCTATTGCTTCACTATTGGAGTACAGAAATGCAACAAATTTCTGTATATTGATTTTATACCCTGCCACTTGGCTGAAATCATGTATTTGTTCTGGCAATTTTTTGGTGGAGTCTTTAGGGTTTTCTACATAGAGTACAATGTTGTCTGAAAATAGCATGGATCTGTTCAAATTTTCTATTTCTTCCTGTTTCACTTTGGTAGTTTTTGAGTTTCTAGGAATTCATCCATTTCTTCCAAATTGCCCAGTTTGTTGGCATATAATTTTTCATAATATTCTTTTATAATTGTATCTGTGGTGTTAGTCGTGATCACTCCTCTTCCATTGGTGATTTTATTTATTTGGGTCCTTTCTCTTCTTTTTGATAAGTCTGGCTTGGGGTGTGCAAATTTTATTAATTCTTTCAATGGACCACCTCTTAGTTTGGTTGATCTATTCTATTGTTTTTTATTTGTTTCTCGATCATTTATTTCCTCTCTAGTCTTTAAGATTTCCCTTCTTTTGCTGGATTTATGCTTTATTTGCTGTTCCTATTCTAGCTCCTCTAGGTGTAAAGTTAGGTTGTGTATTTAGGACTTTTCTTGCTTCTTGAGATAGACCTCTTTTGCAATATACTTCCCCCTTGGGACCACTTTTGCTGCATCCTAAAGGTTTTGGAATGTCATGTTTTCATTTTTATTTGCTTCCATGTAAGTTTTCGTTTCTTCTTCAATTTCCTGGTTAACCCATTCATTCTTTAGGAGAACGTTCTTTAATCTCCATGTATTTGTGGTCTTTCCAAATTTTTTCTTGTGGTTGACTTCAAGTTTCATAGCATTGTCATCTCAATATATGCATGGTATGATTTCAATCTTTTTGTACTTGTTGAGGACTGATTTGTGATCCAGTATGTGATGCATTCTGGAGAATGTTTTTGTGCACTCAAGAAGAATGTGTATTCTGGTGCTTTAGGATGAAATGTTCTAAATATATCTGTTAAGTCCATCTGTTCCAGTGTGTTACTTAAAGCCATTGTTTCCCTGTTGATTTTCTGCTTAGATGATCTGTTCCTTGCTGTAGTTGTGGTGTTAAAGTCCCTACTATTATTGTATTATTGTCAATGAGTTTATGTTTGTTATTAATTTGTTTATATACTTGGGTTTTCCAAGTTTGGGGCATAAATATTTACAATTGTTAGATCTTCTTGATGGATAGCCCAATGAATTATGATATAGTGCCCTTCTTCATCCCTTTTACAGTCTTTGGTTTAAAATCTAGTTTATCTAATATAAGTATGGTACTCTAGCTTTCTTTTGATCTCCAATAGCATGATAGATCATTCTCCATCCCCTCACTTTCAATCTGCAGGTGTCTTTAGGTCTAAAATTAATCTCTCATAGGCAGCATATAGATGGATGTTGGTTTTTTTTTTTTAATCTATTCTGATACCCAATGTCTTTTGATTGGAGAATTTAGTCCATTTACATTCAAGAGTGATTACTGATAAATATGTATTTAGCGCCATTGTGTTACCTGTAAAGTTGATGTTTCTGGTGATATTCTCTTTTCCTTTCTAGACCTTGTTGCTTTTGGTCCTTCTCACTCAAAGAGTCCCCTTTAATATTTCTTGCAGGGTGGTTTAGTGTTCATGAACTCCTTTAGTTTTTGTTTGTCTAAGAAACTCTTTTCTCTCCTCTTCTGATTGACAGACTTGCTGGATAAAGTCATTTTGGCCGCATATTTTCCCCATTCAACACAGTGAATATATCACGCCGCTACCTTCTAGACTGCTAAGTTTCTGTGGACAGATCTGCCGTGAACCTGATATGTCTTCCCTTGTAGGTTAAGTACTTTATCTTCCCTTGCTGCTTTCAAGATTCTTTCCTTGTCTGTGTATTTTATGAATGATATGTCTAAGTGATGACCGTTTTTTGTTGAATTTGATGGGAGTTCTCTGTGCCTTTTGGATTTTGATTTGTTTCCTTCCCCATATAAGGGAAGGTTTCAGTTAACTTTGCTCAAATAAACCTTTTTGCCCGCTTTGCCCCTCTTCTTCTTCTGGGGTTCCTATGAAAGGTTATTACAATTTACGGTGTTACTGAATTCCCTAAGTCTACATTCATGATCTAATACTTTTCCTCCCTCTTCTTCTCAGCTTCATTAATTCCCATAATTTTATCTGCTATATCACTGATTTGTTCCTCTACTTTGTCCATCCTCTGCATTGCACCCAGTCA
This sequence comes from Paguma larvata, assembly GCA_030068075.1. Taxonomy (NCBI): domain Eukaryota; kingdom Metazoa; phylum Chordata; class Mammalia; order Carnivora; family Viverridae; genus Paguma; species Paguma larvata. The sequence continues at coordinate 55,695,544 of CM057837.1, read as the reverse complement.
GTTTTGGATCTTTGTTATAGCATTTTTAACTTTAGCTTGATAGATTTTAGTTCTTTTATTTCTGTAGTAAGGGATTATCTAGTGTCTTTTATGCTCTTCCTAAGCCCAGCTATTATTCTTTATGATTATTGTTTTAAATTCTGGTTCAGGCATCTTACTTATCTGTTTTGATTAAATCCCTGGCTGTGACTTCTTCCTGTTCTTTCTTTTGGGATGAATACCTCCATCTTGTCATTTCTGTGTGTGTGTGTGTGTGTGTGTGTGTGTGTGTGTGTGTGCACGCATGTCAGGAAAGGCTGTTATATCCCTGCTCCTGAGAATAATGGCTATATTAATAAGAGGTTCTACACTGTCTTGTGCCTGATGCTTCAGAAAGTGTTTCAGAGTGTGGACTCTGCTGTTGTGTTTTGGCTGCTCCTTCCCTCAGGTCAGTCCTCTGCAGAGTTTTTCCTTGCCTACTGTGGGGAGTGGTTGGACCTTATCCACTATGTGGCAAGTTTTATGTGTGTTTTGGTCTGCTTGTTAAAAGAAGATAGATCTTATTTTCCCTAGGGCCGAAGTTTTGGAGGACTCTATATGATCAGTGAACTGGTGCATGCAGGGGGTCTGTGCCAGTCTTCTGGGGGAGGGGCCTGTTGTGCTGGTACTCAGGATGACTTGTCCTTGTAAAGATGTACCTGCAGGGTGCAGTGGGGCTGGGCTTGGTGTAAGCTGCTGCAAGCCTCCACTGGGTTTGGTGTGTTGCTCACTAAAGTCTCTTTGTGCTAATGGGCAGGGGGAAAATGGTGTCACCCCACTCTCTCATCCCTGGAGGGGGAGGTCACACCTGCCACTGTTCAGGAAGAACACACTTCATCACACACTTCTTCTTCTTCATCACAGAAGAGCAAACAATCTACATTCTTGTATCCTAGATTTGTGTCAGAACCCTGCCTTCACCCTGCCTGTGTCTGAGCCATCTGTCTGCCTGGTTACACAGCACTCGGTGTTTTATCTCAGGCATCTGACTAGGTTTCAAAGCTCCAAATTTTAGGGACCTGGTGTGGCATGGACCCATGCTGATCCTCTGGGGGAGGGTCTTGCTGTGCTATGGGTGGTATTGATTTGTCGCAGAAAAACAGTTGCATGACTGTGCAGTGGTTTGGAGTTGATAGCAAAGCACAGACAAAGCTGGAACCAGGGTTTGCTGCCTATAGCAAGTGTCTCTGTTCCTATGCTAGTTAACAGGGCAGCATGTCAGTGCCATCAGTTCTTTTGTACCTGGAGAGGCCATGCCACCTCTCCCACATGCACTCCAAGAAGGGGAACTGTGTCTCCCTGTGTGCCTCAGGGGATCCTCAGACCACACTGCCCACTCCTGGGCCTGTTCTCCTTCCCCATAGGAACACTACTAAGCCCACCAGGTACAACCCTGGCAACGGCATGGACTTCTGAAACTTCAGACTTTGAGCTTTGCTGCTTTTAAACGCTTATAGTAGTCAGTTCCTATCCTTTTCCCAGTCAATGGTTTTGGGGAAGAGTTTTTCTTGTACAATCTCCTGCATCCTGACTCCTCTCGTTCTCTCTCCTACTCTCCTCTCTCCATGATCAGGGTTCCCTCCCATCCAGAGCACATGCAATTCTTTTCTCCCTCAATAAACTCCCTGCAGTTCCTACCTTCCACAATGTGGCCATTTTTCTCCCCTAAGATGTGCAGTTTGTCCTCTCAGCCCTCAGATCGATTTCTTAGGTGCTCAGAACAATTTGATATTTATCTAGCTGTTTTCAAGGGACAAGGCTAGCATAGGATCCCTCTACTACTTTACCTTATCTTAACTCTTCCCCCCTCTAATTCTTTTATTCACCCATTGAGATCATCACGTTTCTCTTCTCTACATTGCTGATATGGTAAGTTACACTGATATTTGAAATACTGAATCAGACTTGTATTGCCTGGGTGACAATATTCTGTTCTCTGTTTTGTCCTGTTCTGATGTTTTACTCTTTTAATATGTTCTCAGATTTCATTTTGCAGCATTTTGTTGAAGGTTTTTAAATATCCTGTATTCTTATTATGTATTAAACTTTTGGTTTTGAGATTTAAAAAGGTAATTACACTGATCTTACTGTGGGAATCATTTCACAATATATGCATGTCAAGTCATTATGTGGAATACCTTAAACTTATACACAGGTGTTTGTCAGTTATATCCACAATAATGGGGAAAATATTTACACCACATAGGCACACCACAACCCTTGCTTGATGTGCACACTCCAATCAAACGTAGACATACTTACATATCCCAGGCACTCTCATACATCCAACATATTTCTATACTACCTTGCTACATATGCACACCACACTCCGAGACACCCACACACTACCCACACGCCACATATTCACACACACACACACACACACACGCACGCACACACACACACACACACACTCCCCATTCTGTCTAGAACAGTGACTGTAGTTCTTACCTCCTACACAAACAAAGTAACTTTCCCCGGCCATAACTTCATGACAGGAATTTATCACCAGCTAGAAATAGAGAGAGGGGTGGCAGGTCAGGGATAGTGACATGGGGGAAAGGACATGGTGAGGAGCCATCCCATTGCCCTTCTCACATTTAGCCCACACTCACCATGCGAGCAAGGTCTTCCAGGGTCTTGAATCCACTGTTTATCCCATAAAATTGGTCCTTTCTTTCTACAATGGAACTTAGCTACAAGAGAGAGGAGGCACCTTGGGCACATGGCCAGGGGTTGAGAACAAAGAAATCTCCATCCCAAGAGACAGTCCTCTGTCCCCTGAGGCCAATTTAGACTCCAAGAGTCAGACCCTGGTGTTAGGCAGCAGCCCACACTTAGGGAAGGGAAAGTTTTTCTGCCTCCACTGCTGGTGTGCAGGTTTTACACACTCGTTATTCATGTATGGAACAGCTATCTGCTGTCCAGACACTGGAGTGGGTTACAGGAACATCTTTGGAAAAGCTGCCTTTGAAAGCACACCCCATTTAGGCTCGCAAGGGGCACCTGGTTACCTGTTCTGAATTACCTGGTCATCCGCATAGTTTTTTACGCCCACAGAATAAACTTTGGCGCCCATGTTACGAGCCACTTCAGCCTAAGAGAAAGAACCTTTGAGTAAAAAGTACCCAAATACATAGAGCAAAATGTTGGTAATGATGGGTTGGACTCACTTCGGACTTCGTCTCCTCCAATACGCTTTGTGTCAGTGGTCCTCCGGTTACAGCAATAATCAGACTGTTAGCAGTGCTGCCTGCAGGGGAAACAGGGAGTGACCTCATTGGTAAAGGTACACGAAATGACTCTCTGCAGGCCCTTGGGGCCACAATACTGCTCTCCATACTTCCTCCTCCAAGGAAGAAGTGCCCAGACCTGAGCACCTGCCATCAGGAGTGTCTGGAGGGCTAGCATTCCAGTCCTGGAGGGAGAAGGAGCCTTCTCTCTCTTAGATGAAGACAGTTCTGGGTAGAGCACAGCCTTTTCCCGGGTTGGAGACACAGTTACAAGATATCAGTCCAAGGGAAAGAACTCGAGGAAAAAGGACCCATGGCCAGAAATGTGATGGACACAAACTGTGGGCAGTAAGGGGGAAATCCAGCTCTTTTTTTCTGAAAATGGAATCCTTCTGCTCTTGGTTCCCCTGGCTTCCTGTTTTCTTGTTCAGGCAGCTCAAGTGTAGGTCAAGCACCTCACAGTTACCAAGAGTCTAGAACATACAGACATTACCCCATGTGGTTCTGAGACACATCACTGGGGGGGGGGGCTGTCATCATCACTGCACAGAGAAGAAACCTGTGGGATAGAGAGGGCAAGGACCTTGCTCTAAGAATTGGTGCTAGGAAGGGGCTTAAGAGAGTGTGCATCAGACCTTGCTGAGGTCCAGGCCTGCCTCTGTCCCCACACTGGCCCACAATGAAGTTACCAGGAAGCTTACCTCCAAATTTTGCTTGTCTAATCTGCTCATTTGCCTGCAAGGAAATGAAGCAGTGTTGAGGGAGGGCGGTGGGAGGACCCAGGATATCTCAGAACTCCACAAAGCAGGGATCCTCAGAGCTCTAGATTCGGTACCTTTTTAAGTCCTTCCTGCATGTTTGTGGCTCCAGTAGGCACTACATTCTGAAGTTTGCTAAGACCATCACGTATTTCATTTCTGAAAAAAATTAGAAAAGGGAATGAGGTATAATTTGGAGTTGAATTTACAAGGAGCCCAAGCTGTCCTGCAGCCATTGTGCACTGTGCAGACCTGCCTGGTCGGGAAGGGACACAAGTCAAGCAGCCTGGTCATGACCTTATGCCCCATGTCCTTGATATGAACAGGCCTTGCTCAGGCCTCCTCTGTCCCCCATCTGATGAGCATGGGGTTGGGGAGAGGCTGCTTTGCTGCACCCATGGGTACAGGCTGGCTTTCTCTGCATTCACCACTGTCTCAGGCACACCACCTGGGGGACCCCCAAGGGCCCTGCCTTGTTTGTCCAGGGTGAGCGTGAGGCACACTCATGGGTGTGCCGCTGTGACTCACAGTGTGACTGGCAGGGCTGCTAGCACCTGCTGGGTCCCTCGGGAAGGCACACTTTCCTTCAGCAGGGAAGGCTGAGTTTGAAAAGTTTGTTCTGCTGATACCCCTGCCCTGTCCCATCCTTTGCTGTCACAGATCCCTAAGAGTGACTCGCCCCCACCCCAAGCCTCTTCTCCTTCTGGATTGGTGCCAAAGGAAGTAGCAAGCTGCCTAATGAGAGCGCTAGGGCTCCTGGGTTCACGTGCTTCTGAAGAAAACGGCCGAAAGCTGGGGCAGTGGCTCGAGGGCTGCCCATGCAGGTGGAAGGGCAGTGATCCCCTGGCTGCCATGGCATGTGGCCACACAGCCGCTGTTAAGGGGGATTTCACAGGTGGGACTGGGGGCCTATGTTCAGGCTAATCCCATGTGACAAGCTGAGCTCACACAGCAAGGCTGGGAGAACGTGAACCCTGAGAGGGCTTCTCACTGTGGGGAGTGGCGATGTTGCTGTGGGGTGAGACCTGAGAGCCCCAGGTCCAGCCCCGCTCTCCCAGGTGGTGAGGCCTGGCACCCATGGCCAGTGGAGGCCAAACCAGGTGCTACCCAGCCCAGCAGAAATATTCTCCTTCCTCTTGCCACATTTTGGAAAAAATGTTTTAACTGAACCCCCAAATATGGGGGAACTCTCATCACTCTCCAGAGAGGACCAGATGGGCCCTGCCTGAGCCTCCACACAGATTCTCACATCTGGGCCCTGAGCCCTCTGCTTTGGAGGAGACAGAGGTCTTCCCCTCTTCAGTGGCAGCTCCTCTTCCAGAGCTCCCTGCCCAGCAGCCCTGCATCTCTCTGCCACCTGCCAGCATCTCTCCCAATGGACTCACTTCCTTCCACCTCGACCACACTCAGGTCTCTCTGTGCTAAAGCAAAACCCCACCTATGCACCAGTTTGTGCCTCCACTAGTGCTTGGAGCAGCCAGCCCGCTCCCTGCTTGTCCTGGAGCCAGGCAGGAGAGTGCTGTCTCCATGCACCGACTTCACTACTCTGTATTCCTGGCTTCTCTCCATGGTACAGATTGGCGTCTCCGCGCCACAAATACTCGGCCCGTCTAGTCCTAAGGGTGCTCAACCTCTCTTTGGTGCTTCACTGGGTTCCAGTCATCTGTGTCCATGAAAATCGTAACCTCCTTAACCAGGTATTCAGAAGCTCCATAACTTCCCACTTCCAGACTTTTGCCCAAACCGCTGGGCTCACCATGGCCCACCGAGGATGCAGGCATGTCATGTCCTCCGCAAGCATCCTCTCCCAGCCTGATGTTCAGGACTTCACTCATGGGCTTCCCTGTCTTAGACCCACCCAGGGAGCAAAATTCCCTCTACTGAAAACATCAATGCTTCAATGCTGCCCATCCCTTCCTCCCTGGTTCTGATCTGTCTCCTACCCACCCCTCTTTATACACTGGCCCAGGGCAGAAAGTGACACATAACAATAGGTGTCAGACACAGGTCATTGTTCATAAAAGACCTGCACATCTGCTCCTTACGATCCTGGGAGTCCTCCTAGCTAGCGCATTCTAAGGAAAGGGAAGAGTGTGGAGGGAAGTACTCAGGACAGCTGTAGGTCAGAGCTTAGAGGGGTGGAAATGGTCTAGCCGCACACAGTCTGCCAGTGTCAGTGCAGCCAGGGGTCAGAGAGGGCTGGGGAGCCAAAGCTGGGGATCAGGGTGCACAATGAAAGAAGTCCAGGCCAGCCCGGCCTGCACCCCAGTGGGGACCCCACTGTGGTTTCAGGGAATCCCTCAGCCTCTTGACTCTCCCTGAGGCCTGGTTTTCTAGGGCTGGCAGTGGGGATCATATCAGTGCTTACTTGTCAGAGGTGAGCTTCATGAGGGTGTCTCCCTGCGTGGAGTAGGTGATGAAGGACATCCGCATTTCTGCACTGTGGAGGAAGCACGTGCTTGTGAGATGCCATCGACACAGTCTCAAAATGAAATCAATGAAGCTCAGAAAAGCAAGGCTCAAGGCAGCTAGAGAGGGGGGTGTATGTCAATTTCTATACTTCCCACCACAACTCTTCTGCTTTGGGACCCATTTCCCAAACCCTGGAAGTTGCCATAGTTTAGTGAAAAAGTTTTTAGCGCTGTAATATGTGTGGCCTCCTTAGAATGGAATGCCAAGATGGCATCCTGCTCCACGCTTACACTCTTACGTTCTTACAGCAGTCCAAAAGACAGACAGACAGACAGACAGACACACACACACACACACACACACACACACACACAGAGGCATGTGAACAGTGCATCACAAGGAGATAGACACCTTCACATTCCTGCATGAGGGGTTCCTCCTGGTCTCTCTCTTCTACTATAACATTCTTTGGACCTTCATTCCCTTCTCTCCTAACTCCTTCTGCACCTCCTTCTCTTGCCAAAGAAATTATTCTCTTCCGTGGCAGTCATTTAGATACATCCCTCCCTTTCCATCCTCTGGTCACTGTCGTCTGGTCTGTTGACCCTCATTATCACTGAGATAATTTGGTCCAGTAGGTCTCTAACTGAACTTCTTATTGCTCTCGGCTCTTGCTCCGACTCATTTTATCCACTGTTATAAGACTTCTTTTCCTGAAGCACAACCTCAATCATGTGAGACCTCTGCTCAAAAATACTATACCCACCTATTGCTCACAGCAGGAAATTCAAGCTTGTGGCCTGGCATTATGGGCCCCTATGTTCTTGGCTCTTAGCTGACTTGTCCAGTCTCATCTCCCGGTCTTCTGACTAAATGTACTTTGCAACCAAACAGACTATTCCCATCACAAGAAGGCTCTTAGACGGTTCCCGTTACCCTGTCTTTCCCTATCTTTCAAGGTCTACTTCAAATTTCCACATCTTCTAGGTACCTATCCTTGACTTTTTCTCTAGGAACTTTTTGCTTTTTCCTTTATATTGCCATGCAAGACTTTTTTCTCTTTTTCTTGGCCTTCAGTCTCATTTAACCAGGTTTTAAGTAACTGAGTTACTGGTCAGTCTGCTTTTTTTTTTTTTAATTTTAATGTTTATTTATTTTTGAGAGCAAGACAGAGCATGAGCAGGGGAGGGGCAGAGAGAGAGGAAGACACAGAATCTGAAGCAGGTTCCAGGCTCTGAGCTGTCAGCACAGAGCCCGATGCGGGGCTCGAACTCATGAATAGTGAGATCATGACCTGAGCCGAAGTCGGATGCTCAACCAACTGAGCCACCCAGGTGCCCCTGCTTTAACTTCCTATACAAGCCTGTAAAGTCCTCAGAAACAGACTGTGTCCCCTTTAATGTGGACTGACTCTCCAGCAAGAGTCAGTGAAAGCTGCTAAGAACTAATGGACTCAGTATGATTTTCCTTTTTTCCTTTTTCAGAACACCACCCTGGGTTCTGTCCTCCTGGCCTGAGGGACTCCCATGTCCACTGAGTCTAAGGAGCTATGTATCTGTCTGGCAGAGGTAAATACCCTGGAGCATGGAGAAGTCTTACTTTGGAAACCTCTTCACCAGATCATCCGCAAATTTATAAATTTCCTTCCAATAGTCGTTCACATGGTCTGACCTGAAAACAAAGACTTGAGTCAGAGAGATGAGAGACAATCATCAGGTGAGCAATTTATGTCCCCACCACCCCCAGTCCCTTTAGCAAGCTCCTCTGCATCCCACATAACTGAAGCCTGCCACATACCCATAACCCTGGTGGTGATTTTCATCAGTGTGAATGGTGGGGAGGTTGAATAACCAGGCCTTTGTCCTTGTGAACAAGTAACTTCCAGGGATGAAGGACTTCAGGGGGCAAAGCAGGATGGTTGGTTTGGTCATGGTAGAGAGACAAGAGATGAAGGAGGATGCATTTATTGGAAAACACATTCTGACTTTGATATGTTGGCTCTCTTGTTCCCCCACTTCCCTTTGGAATAACCATTGACACTGTCTGCTCCTCTTCTACCCCTTAAAAGTGTGTAGTGGCATGCGAGACAGGGTTTTCTTGCACCAAATTCCATCATATGCCTCTTGGAAGCAACAGATCTAGGCTCAAAGAGTGACCCACACTGGTCTTGTAATCCTCTGAAGGGCTCTGGATTCTTGGGTATCAGACTATTCTGACATACCTCCTTAGGTTGGGGATCCATTTGTAGGCCTAAGTCTGACCTGCCAACCATTCCTCATGACACACACAGAGATTCTGTTCAGCACTCACATAGTAGGAAAAGACATTCCCAACAGGAGGCTGTGCCTCAAGCAAGGGAGGATATACTACTCAGACTATTTTATTTCCCTTCATCCTTCAAAGCTGAGCCACTCTAGACATGGAAGGCATATTATAGCACCACTGCAAGGGGAGAGATAGGAATAGACTTGAGACACTGATCTCCTCTCGCCATCATGCTCTGACCAGCAGGGAAAGCCACAGGAAAAGCCGCTTCCTCTTCTTATTTTCAGTTTCTCACTCATAGGCTCCCACTTTAGTGCCTGGTTGGTGAAGATGCTCAAGGGGGTTGGGGCCTAATGACGTCCCTCCTGTCTAGGCAGGAAGCCCTTAAACGTGTCCTACCAGCTCAGGGTTCAATGATCTCTGCAATCCAACATCTCTATAGTTCTGTTCTATTCCAGGTTATGATTGGCAAATGTGAGGTTCACTAAGAGATTTGGTCAAGATCCTATAGATGTTAAGGGGTAAAACAGTCTGATGCCCTGCCCTGGACTCTTTTTCTGGATCTATGACAGTTCATGTCTTTCCTATGTCATATAAATTTGAGGTACCCACAGGAGGCCCTTCCTCTTTCCTCCGATGATAACTTTGTCAATAAACATCCTAAATGTCATATTTATATGTGTGATTCTCATATCCAAGAGCATTCTTTTATTATCATTTTCACTGCCTCCTCTAAGTTTCATCTAAGACTATCAACAGATGGTGAGGAAACTAAGAATAAATGATTCTAACTATGTCAAGATGATCATTCATGGAGCACTATTTATGAAGCACTTCATATGCATGATTTCCAATTCCAAATCAATCCAATGATATTAGCATTATTCCCATGTTACGGATGAAAAAAAAAACAGGCTCTCACAGGTCAAGGGATTTGGCACAATTTCCATGGATAGCATGGATATAAACCCAGATCTAGCTGCAAAGCCCATGCTCTACCTATTGGACTTGGGAGACTGGGGTGACACTGCTGTGCCAATAATTACTGGGAGCATAGTAGTAGACTCTGACAACTTACCCACAATACAGACTTTCTCATGGTAGCTCCATGATAAAGTACAACAAAGGTAATTCGTTTCCTAACTAATGGTAATCCTTTCCACTTTCCTCTCACTACCACTGTCCTCTGTTCTCCCCCAGAGTAAAGAGGATCTTCCAAAGAAGATTCACAGGATAAGAGTCTTCAACCCATCTACCAGCTCTGGGAAAGCTTCTAGTTTGTGATGCTTTTGAAGGAAAGTCTAGCCTCTAGAACACAGAAGAACATGAGGGCTCTTGTGTACTGGGAAAAACCACAAGGATATAAGTACCTAGGAGAGAGGCAGTATGGAACAGAGCAACCATCTGGAGTTCCAGCACACAGAACTCCAATCATGTTTTAGCACCCCACACTTAAATGAGAATGGAGAGATGGGGATCACCAGACATTTGAGGGCATCTCTACTGTGGAAGCTGGAGTCCAAAATATCTTAGTGATATCACTACTCTGGGGGAATGGAAAGGGTGGAGGAAGATTCATATTAGGTGAGTTAAACTATAAGAAAACTAAATTCTCTTCTTTCCTAGTCAGAAGTCAATAGAGAATGAGTAAACCTCAAATGGCAAGAAACAATAACAATACTAGCATGTGTTTTGAAATTAAATTAATTTCTAATTAAAATTAGAAAAGTCTGGAAAATTTGTAATGACTGCTTCTGGGAAATGGGATCAAATGTGGGGAGGAGAGGCAGAGGAGCCTCAAGTTTTTGTTGTGAAGTTTGCTATGTGTTTGATTTCAAAATTATGTTGAAGCATTTTTTGACAAATAAAAAAAAATGAAGTACAAACAAAAACTAATAGCATGGGGGATGTCAGCATCAAGTAAATCTCTGTAAAACCTTAGCTGAATATGAGCTAAAGGAACAAACACTCCAGTAATCACATACAACAAGGATATTCTTACATTCTTTACAAAAAATGTTTGGAAACATCACAAAAGAAATAAAAATCTACACCCTTCTACAATAGATAACAAAATCAAAAGCAACCTAGTATCCATGGGGAATTCTGATTTCTAGAGTACCACATTAAAATAATAAAACACCCAATTTTCAACAAAAATCAATCACAAAACATACAAGGAAAAAGGAGAACATGGCTCATTCAGAGGAACTAAATATAAATTTACAGAAACTATCCTTGAGGGAGCCAAGGCATCAGACTTAGTAGACAAAGACTCACAGAAACTATCTTAAATATGCTCAGAGATAAGGGAAAAAATAAGGACTAAGAAATCAAGGAAATCAGGAAAACGATATATGAACAAAATGAGAATATTGACAAAAAACTATTAAAAACACAAATCTGAAGGTGAAATCTGCAATAATTTTATTGAAAAATTTTTAGAGTGGTTCAACAGCAGATTTGAGCATACACAGCAAAAAATCAGGGAAGCTGAGGATAGGACAATTGAACTTTTCAAGTGTCAGGAGTAGAAAGAAAAAAGAATTGAAGAAAAGTGATCAGCATCTTTGGGACCTACGTGAAACCACGAAGCAGAACAACATCTACATTGTGGGAATCCTAGAAAGAGATAAGAGAAAAGAACATAAACATTACTTGAAGAAATAGCAGCAAAAAATGTCCAAAATTGAATATTACTCAGCCATAAAAATGACTGAAATCTTGCCATTTGCAACAAAATGGATGGATCTAGAGAGTATAAATGCAAGTGAAATAAATCAGTCAGAAAAAGACAAATATCATATGATTTCAACTCATATGTGGAATTTAAGAAACAAACAAATAAGCAAACAAAACAAAGGAAAAGAAGAATCAAACCAAAAAACAGCCTCTTTACTACAGAGAATAAACAGATGGTTTCCAGAGGGGAGGTGGATGAGGGATGGGTAAAATAGGTGAATGGGATTAAGAGCACACTTATCTTGATGAGCACTGAATGAAGAATAGAATTGTTGAATTACTATCTTGTACATTAACAGTGCAACTAATATAATTAGCGCAACTAATATAGCACTATACATTAACTATACTAGAACTAATTTTTTAAAAGTCCACGATTAGGGGCGCCTGGGTGGCTGGGTGAAGCGTCCGACTTCGGCTCAGGTCATGATCTCACCGTTCCCGAGTTCGAGCCCCGCATCAGGCTCTGTGCTGACAGCTCAGACCCTGGAGCCTGTTTCAGATTCTGTGTCTCCCTCTCTGTCTGTGCCCCTCCCCTGCTCATGCTCTGTCTGTCTCTCTCTCTCTCAAAAAAAAAAAAAAAGTCCACGATTAGATGAAATACATAAATCAACCTATCCAAGAACCTCAATGAACTTCAACTGGGATAAACTAAAGACACCCACCCTAAGACACATTATAACAAACTACTGAAAAGCAAAGAAAACAAAAGAATCTTGAGCAGGAAGAAAGACTTGTAACATGGAAGTAGTCTTTAATAAGATTATTTCTCATCAGAAACCTTGGTGGCCAGAAGGTAGTAGAGAAAATATTTAAGGTGATGAAAGGAAAAAAAAATCAAATGAGAATGCCAAATTCTACAAAACTGTCCTTTGTAGGTGATGTAGAAATTTAGATATTCACAGATAAACAAATGCTAAGGGAGTTCATTTCTATTGAACCTGCCCATTAAGTAATGCTAAGAGTCATACAGATTAAAACAGAAGGACACTAACCAATAACTTGAAGTTATATCAACATAAAAAGATACGGATTTCGCTTTCTGATAAAGACAAATACAAGAGCAAATATAAAAGCCAGCATTATTGTAATCTTGGTTTGTAACTGAACATTTACTCTCTATAGAATTCAAAAGAAATGCATTAGAAATACCATTAGAAATCTGTTATTGGGCACATGATGAGTAAAGATATAATTTGTTACATTGATAACACAAAGGAAGATTGTAGCAGCTTAGGAGTAGAGTTTTTATATGTGACTAAAGTTAAGACAGCATTAATTATAATTAGATTGCTATAAATTTAGTAATATTACAGTTAATGGTCATGTAATCATAGAGAAAATATCTATAATAGAATTCACAAAGGAAATGAAAAGGGAATAAAAACTTGATTATTTTATTTTGTAGTAATAAGTTTTGATTCCCTTCTCAGAAGCAGGCAGTAAAGGAGAAAATAAGGAGCAAAAGGGCATAAGACAAACATAAAACAATAGCAAAATGGCAGAAGTAAGTCCTTCCATATAGTAATTATTTTAAATGTAAGTGGATTAAATTATCCAGACAAAAGGGATAGACTGGCAGAAGAGACGAAAGAAAGATCTAAGTATATGCTATCTATAAGAGACTCACTTTGGATGTAAAGACACAAATAGGTTGAAAGTGAAAGAAAGCAAAGATATTCAAGGCAAACAGAAACCCAAAGAGATCTGGGGTAACTATATTACACAAAATAGACATTAAATAAGAAACTGTTATAAATAGCAAAGGACATTATATATTCATAAAAGGGTCAAATAATCAAGAAAATAAAACAGTTATAAACAGATATGCACCAAACATTGGAGCTCCAAAATTTATGAGGCTAACATTGACAGAATTTAAGAGGGAATTAGAAATCTCTACAATAAAGGTTGAAGATTTCAATACTCTACTTTCAATAATGGATAGAACTAGACAAAATAAAAGGAAACAAATAAGGGAATTAAGGATGTGAACAATACTATAAACCAGCTGTACCTAACAGATATGTATAGAACACTCTATGTGACAACTGCAAAATGCATTTTCCTCAAATGCTTGTGAAATATTCTCCAAGATAGAGAATATTACATGTTAGGCCACAGAACAAGTCTTAACAAATTTAAAATAAAGTAAATAATTCAACAAAGAGATAGAAACCATAAAAATAAATCATACAGAAATCCTGGAGCTGAAGAATACAATGACTGCACTGAAATATTCAATAGAGAGTTTCAACAGCAGACTCGAAGAAGCAGAATAAACCATCAGTGGACTAGAAGATAGGGCATTTGAAATTATCCAGTCAGAGAAGCAAAAAGAAAAGAGAATGAAAAAGAATAAGGAAGCCTACAGGGTTTATTAGAAATCGACAAAGGAAACAATATATGTACCATGGGAATACCAAAAGGAGAAGAAAAAGAGAAAGGGACAGAAAGTATATTTAAAGCAATAATGGCTGAAAGCTTTCCAAATGGAGAAAAAAATAGAAATCCAGATTTAAGAGGTCCAATACATTCCAAATTGGTAAAGTCTAACAAGGGTTACACCAAGACACATTATATTTAATTTTAATAAGTCAAAGACAAAGAGAGACTTTTGGCAGTAGCAAGAGAAAAACACAGTCACATATAAGGGAACATACCATGAAACTCAGAAGATGTCTCAACAGAAACTTTCCAGGTCAGGAGAGAACAAAATGGTACATTCAAAAATAATGAAAGAAAAAAACTGACTACCAGAATACTATACTTAACACTTGTGTTTTTCAGAAATAAAGTAGAGATAAAGACTTTCCTGAATAACAACAAAAGAAGGTAAGAGAGTTCATCATCACTGGACTTGTCTTATAAGAAATGCTATAGGGAGTTCTTCAAGCAGAAATAAAAGAATGCTAATTAAAATAATGAAAACATAACAACATTGGTATAAAACCCTTTGATAACAGTGAATATAAATTCAAATTCAAAATCACATTCTCTGATACATTGGTGGTTCATAATTCACTTATAAGTCTAATTTAAAAGTTAAAAAACTGATATAATAAAATTATTCATAACTGCAATAATTTGTTATTGGATACACAGTATAAAAATGAATAAGTTGTAATATCAATAACCTAAAATGTGAGAGGAAGAGGTAAAAGTGTAAAGTTTAGTAATAGTAGCAAAGTTAAGTTGTTGTCAGCTTAAATTAATGTTATAAATATATTTTATGTAGGCCTCATCATAACTACAAAAACAACAAAATACAGATGACCTTTGAACAACACAGAGGCTACGGGGGCTGACCCCCTAATGCAGTCTGAAAATGTAGGTTGTTAAAAAGAAAACCACAAGCCCAAAATAGCATCACTTAGATTAAGGTCCCACGTTAGTAAACCAAGACAATATTTAACCTAACTCAGTTTCAACCCCCCATAAATGTAACCATTAAGCAGTCGACATGAAGATTTCCTGGTCAGCACTGATAGATCCCTTCTGTTCCCCTTAGGAGTGAAATCTTGCCTGAAACAATGAACTCTTTGCTAATAATTTTCCTTTTCCTACTTCCTTTCTACATTTATTTTTTAAATGTTTATTTATTTATTTATTTTTGAGAGAGAGAGAGAGAGAACAAGTGTGTGTATGCATGCATGCAAGTGGGGGAGGGGCAGGGAGAGTGGGAGAGAGAATTCCAAGCAGGCCCTGCACCGTCAGCATGGAGCCCAACATGGGGCTCAATCTCACCAACTGTGAGACCATGGGTTGAGCCAAAATCAACATTTGGACTCTTAACCAACTGAGTCACCCAGGTGCCCTTCTACTCCCTTTCTACATTTAAAAACCTTTCCTTTTCTGTAGCCCTTTGGGTCTCCCTTCTACTTGCTAGATGGGGTACTACCTGATTCATGATTTTTAAAAATAAATCCAAATTAGACGTTTAAAATTTATTTGGTTGAATTTTTGTTATTTAATGGCATGTAACATCTGACTCACCCAAAACTTAACTACTTGTAGCCTACTGTTGACTAGAAGCCTTAACATAGTTGATAAACACATATTATGTATTTATATGTATTATATTCTGTATTCTTAAGATAACATAAGCTAGGTAAAAGAAAATGTTAAGAATATCATAAAGAAGAGAAAATATAATTATATACCATGCTGTATTTATTTAAAAAAATTCCACATATAAGTGGATGTTTATACCTGTGCTGTTCAAGGGTCAATTGTAGTAGTTACACAAAAAAATTATGATAAAAGAGTCAAAGCATACTATTACAAAAAGTCTTCAAACCACAACAGAAGACAACAAGATAAGAAGGAAGGAACAATGGATTTATCGAACAATCTGAAAACAACAAACAAATAGCAGTATAAATTAATTAAATTCTCCAATCATAAGACACAGAATGGCTGAGTGGATAAAAGAATTAAACCAAAACCAATAATAACACAGACCCAATGATATGCTGCCTACAAGAGATTTACTTTAGTCTTACAAACATACATCCTGAGAATAAAGGGATGGTAAAAGATATTTCAAGCAAATGGTAACCAAAAGAAAAGAGGAGTAGCTATACTTATATCAGACAAAATAGACTTTAACTTTATAATGGCCAAAAGAGACAAAGAAGGTCAATACATCAAGAAGATATAATAATTGTATATATTTATGCCCCAACATCAGAATACCTAAATATACAAATCAAATACTAATAGAAATAAAAGGGGAAATAAATATCAATACAATAATAGTTGGCCCAGGTTTTTAATACCCCATGCTCAACAACAGACATATCATCCAGACAAAGAACTAATAAGTAAACAACAACTTTTAATCATACTATAGGTCAAAAGGACCTAAAAGATATACATAGAATATTCCATCCATCCATAAGCAGCAGGATACACATTCCTCTCAGGCACACAAGGAACATTTTCTAGGATTGATCATATGTTACGACACAAAATAAGTCTTAATACATTTAAGAACACTGAAATTATACCAAGAATCTTTTCTCACCACAACGGTATGAAACTAGTAATCAAACAGGAGAAAAACTGGAAAGTTCACAAATTCATGGGAGTTAGACAAATACTTCTGAACAATCAGTGGATCAAAGAAGAAATTAAAATGGAAAAAAAGTATCTTGAGACAAATGAAAATGGAAACACAACATACCAAAACTTATGAAATGCAAGGAAAGCAGTTCTAGGAGGGAAGTTTACAGCAATAAACACATACATCAAGAAAAAAAGAAAGATTTCATATAAACCTAACTTTCAACTGAATGAATTAGAAAAAGAACAAATTAAGCTCAGTTTAATAAAGAAAGGAAATGATAAAGAACAGAAATAAGTCAAGATAACAGGAAAATAATAGAAAAGATTAAGACTTGGTTCTTGGAAAAGATAAGCAAAATTGACAAACCGTTAGCTAGACTAACCAAGAGAAAAAAAAGAGAAGACCCAAATAAATAAAATTATAAGTGAAAGAGTAGAGATTACAACTGATACCACATAAACGCATTAGAACATATGAGATTACCATGAACAACTATGTGCCAACAATTGGGAAATCTAGAAAAAAATGGATAAATCTCTAGAAGCATACAAACTAATAAGACTGAATCAAGAAAAAAAGAAAAAACCTAAAGAGACTAGGAATGAGTAAGGAGATTGAATCAGTAATCAAAACCTTCCCAACAAGGAAAAACCCAAGAGCAGATGGCTTTACTAATGAACTTTACCAAACATTTGAAGAATTAATGTCAATCCTCTCAACCTGTTCTAAAAATTGAAGCAAAAAGAACATTTCTAAACTCATTTTACGAGGTCATTATTACCCTGGTACCAAAGCCAGAGAAGTACACTATTAGAAAAGAAAACTACAGACTAAATACCTGATAAATAAATAAATACATATACAAGATTCTCAACATAATACTAACAAACCAGATTTAGCAACACATTAATAAGACCATATACCATGACCAAGTGGGATTCATCTCTGGGGTGCAAGGATAGTTCAACATATGCAAATCAATAAGTGGGATACATTGCATTTGTAGAATGAAAGATAAAAATTATATGATCATTTCAATAGAAGCAGAAAAAGCATTTGACAAAATTGAACATCCATTTATGATAAAAAAACACTCAAGAAATTAGGTTTATACAAAGAACATACCTAACATAATATAGGCCATATATGAGAGCCCACAAGTAACATCATACTCAATGGTGAGAGTGTGAAAGAAATTCTTCTAAGATAAGGAACAAGATAAAGATGTTTACTCTCACTAATTCTATTCAGCACAGTACTGGAGGTTGTAGCCAGTCAGGAGAAAGAAATAAAAGGTATCAGAATTAAACAGGGAGAAATAAAATTGGCTCTATTTGCAGATGACATATTTTATATCTAAAAATTCTTAAAGACTACACACACACACACATACACACACAGAGAGAGAGAGAGAGAGAGAGAGAGAGAGAGAAAGAGACCTAATCAACAAATTCAGCAAATTGGCAGTACACAAAATCAACATACAAAAACCAGAAGCATTTCTATATATCAGCAATGAATCACCTGAAAAAGAAATAAGGAAAACAGTCTTATAATAGCATAAACAGTAAAATACTTATGAATAAATTTAATGAAGGTTAAAGATACTTACATTGAAAATTAGAAGACATTGATGAAAGAAATTGAAGAAAACACAAATAAATGGAAAGAAATCCTGGGTATTGAATGGGAAAATTTATATTGTTAAAATATCCAAACAACCCAAAGCCTTCTAAAATTCAATGCAATCCTCATCAAGATTCCAACAGCATTTTTCACATACACTGAAAAAACAATTCTAAACTGTGTATGGAACCACAAAAGACCCCAAATGGCCAAAGCAATCCTGAGAAAGAAACTAAAGATGGAGGCATCATAGTTCCTGATTTCAAAGTATATTACAAAGCTATAGTAGTTAAAAACAGCAGGATATTGGCATAAAACAGACACAGTGACCAATGAGATAAAATTCAGAATCTGCAAAACAAACCCATGCATATACAGTTAATTAATATTCAACAAGGAGGTCAAGAATATTCAATGGAGAAAAGACTATCTTTTTAGTAAATGGTTCAGGGAAAATTGGACATTCCAAATCAAAAGAATGAAACTAGATCCTTATATCACTCACAAAAATCAACTCGAAATGGAGTAAAGACTGAAATGTAAGCTTTAAAAAATAAAATTTCTAGAAGAAAACATAGGAAAATCATTTCTTGACTTCATTCTTGGGAATAATTTTTTAGTTATAACACCAAAGATAAGCATCAAAGGCTAAAATAAACAAGTGGGACAACATCAAAATAAAAAGGCCTTGCACAGAAAAACGATCAGCAAAATGAAAAGACAACCTACACAATGGGAGAAAATATTTGCAAATATTCTGCTAAAGGGTTAATATCCAAAATATATAAGGAACTCATACAACTCAATCACACAAAACCAAATAATCCAATTTAAAGATGGGTATAGGACCTAAAGAGACATTTTTCCCCCAGAGATATTCACATGTCAAAGAGTTACAATAATTAAAAACCCAATTTTCAACAAAGAAAAATCATAAAACATACAGAGAAACAGCGGAACATCGCTCATTCAAACGATCTAAATAAATTTACAGAAATTACCCCCAAGAAAGTTGAGGCATTACACTTATTAGACAAAGACTTAAAACAATTATTTAAAATATGCTAGGAGGCAAAAATAAATCAATCCAACTTAAAAGTGAGTCAAAAAAAAAAAACCCTGAAGGGACATTTTTCTAAAGAAGATATGCAAATGGCCAAGAGAGTAACAGGCTAAGGTGTTCAGCATCACTACTAATTAGGGAAATTCAAATCAAAACCACAATGAGATATCACCTTACATCTATTAAAATGGCTGTCATCAGAAAGACCAGAGATAACAAAGTGAATGAGAAGACGAAGAAAATCTCCCTGATATAAAAAAGAAAATTGAAGATAGTGTAATTAGAGAGTGGGTCAGCCCTTTGGTATCATTCAGACTGCAACCCAGTTCTTTGATTAATAAAAACAACTGTATTCATCTTATAAATTAAATCTTTATAAGAATAGAAAAGTTCTATATAAGTGATTCAAAGCCCACTTATTTTTTAATTTTTTAATTTTTTACCAATCCTAAGAGAGTAGAGTACTGAGCACTAGCTGACAATTCCAGGAGAGAACTCTAACACTTTTGAACAGTGCATCATGGTATTGGAGTCACCAAGGAAAACACAATAGTCAAGCACTGGATGGAACAATGCTGATTCAAATTTTTAGTCCTTTAATTTCTAGTAAAAACTAAAAGGTGAGCTATTACGGACTGTTATACCGGCATTCTGTAGATTGGCAAGAGACAGAACAAGATCAGCTTCACTAGTGGGCATTGGATCCCATGTCCAATGTCCACTAGTGGGCCTCTCCTGGTGGCTTAGGCATGGCAACTGGCCTAAGCATGCCTCTCCTGCAACAGCAGAAGGAAACTTGCCCCTCTCCACAGAAGACTGGTATAAGAGTGGATTGATTAGGTACCATATGATGCGTATCCTTTAAGCAGAGACAAAGAATATTCAGAAAGTTAAACCAGGAGCAATGTCCTCACTCAAGGTGATAAGCCTGATACAGGCTGTATGGGCTCTTGATCTCTTTGTAAAAACATGTTCCATGCTTAAGGTTTATTCTTATGTGGCTGAATGCACTTGAGACTACACACATGAGAAGGCCTTTTCCAAACAATTTCCAAACAAAATAAAATACGGAAACACTAATTATTCAACATAGGATTACCTACATTGGGCTTCTTATTACAGAGGAATAAAGCTATTTGGGTTTGCTAATAAGCGTGTCTTATGCCACACTGAAAAATTTACTATGAGGAAGAATATACATACTTCCAGAAATTATGAAATTTATTCACAAACTTGCCAATCTACAGAATGCTGGTATTAACGGTCCATAATAGCTCGCCTTTTAGTTTTCACTAGAAATTAAAGGACTAAAAATTTGAATCAGTTTATGCAATCAAAACTTCTAGAGATAATAAGGGAAATGACTCTATATAGGCAGAATACAATGTATTTTTTGGTAAGAAAAGGTATGAAGTATGAAAATGAACTTTTGTTAAAAGTAATTTTGTCCTAAAAGAATGGTCATTTTAGAATAAACGAGGAGTCGCCGCCGGGGGGACAGGAGCCAGCGCCCGACCGTGGGGAGTGAGCGACCGCTGGGCCGCCGCCTCTGCTGCTGGCGGGAGCGGGGAGTGCGTGCCAGACGCGCACAGCCTCCGCCAGCCGAGCGTGGAGCCCCGTCCGCCGCCTCGGGCTCAGCGCCCAGCGCTGGGCTGCCTGCAGTGCCCCGAATTGCCTGCGGAGCACCTCTAACCCCAGCATATTTGCAGCAGGATCGGGGGAGGCAGGCAGGCGCCCACCAACTAGTGGACCGCACTGCGCCGGCGCCCATAGCGGAGTGAGAACAGAAACAAGGGGGCGAGTGGAAGCCCCGGGACTGGGAACAAAGGACTGAAGGGACGCCATTGTTGTCTTAGGGGCCCACAAGCACCGGCCCCAGGAAGTCACCCCCAGAGCCATCCCTGCCTCAGTGGAGACGACCCGCCTACACTAAACCACGCCCATCCTCACAGGAGTGACACCTCTCAGTAAGAGCTACAGAGGCCAAGTTCAGACCGCTTCCTGGAGTAACTCCAGGTCATTTCTTTTTTAAATATATGCTCCCCGTTATTCTTCTTACTGATCCCCACTCCTGAGCTGACTATCCAGGATCCTGGCTGACTTAAACATAATTTTAACCCACTCTTTCAAGGCATGTTCTACACCTCCTTCTGTACTTCCCTATCTCTCTCTCTGGAATAACCAGACCACATAATCTCATCCGAGCAATTTCTGTCTTCATTCCTTTTTCCTTGCAACTGTCCTTATTCTGATTTCTCTCAGTCTGGATTAAGCCCTTTAGTCACTCTACCTGGGCAAAGACCATTTCCTTCTTCCCCCCGCAACTGTCATTATTCTCTCTGTAGACGCTCTGCCACCAGCACACTACATACCCTGTTCTTAACGCGTAGCTGGTACTTCAGGACATTGCCCTCAGAGTGTCATTTGTTATTCTTTTTTATGTTGTGAACCGCTTGTCTGTATCATTTGTCCATACGTTTGAGTATTTCTATTTTCTGTTTGTCTGTCAGTCTGTTTTCCTTTCCAGGGCAACTCCAAGAAACAATCCAAAACATACCTAGCCAAAATGACGAAACGGAAGAATTCTTCTCAAAAGAAGCTACAGGGAGTAGTGACAGCTCAAGAGTTGATGAAAACAGATATAAGCAACATAACAGAGCATGAATATAGAATGATAATCATAAAACTAATCACTGGGCTTGAAAAAAGCATAGATGAATGCAAGGGGTCCCGCGCAGCAGAGTTCAAAGACCTTAAAAATGGTCAGGAAGAATTAAAAAAGGCCTTGGATGAAATACAAGGCAAATTGGAAGCAGCCACAGCACGGATTGAAGAGGCAGAAGAAAGAGTAAGTGCACTAAAAGATAAACTTATGGAAAAAGAGGAAGCAGATAAAAAGAGAGAAGCTGATCCAGGAACAGGAAAGGAGAATTCGAGAGCTGAGCAATGCACTCAAACGAAACAATATCCGTATCATAGGAATTCCAGAGGAAGAAGAGAGAGAGAAAGGAGTCGAAGGGGTACTTGAACAAATCATTGCTGAGAACTTCCCCAACATGAGGAAGGAAACGGGCATGGAAATCCAAGAGGCACAGAGAACTCCCCTCAGACGTAACTTGAATAGACCCTCTGCGCGACACATCATAGTGAAATTGGCAAAATATAAAGACAGAGAGAGAATCCTGAAAGCAGCTAGAAACAAAAGGGACCTAACATACAAAGGCAGACACATAAGGGTAGTAGCAGACTTATCTACAGAAACTTGGCAAGCCAGAAAGGAATGGCAGGATATCTTCAACGTGATGCGCAGGAAGGATATGCAACCAAGAATCCTGTATCCAGCTAGCCTGTCATTCAGAATAGGAGAGATCAAGGTTTTCCCCAGCAAACAAAAACTGAAGGAATTCATCTCAAACAAGCCAGCATTACAAGAGATCCTGAGGGGCACTCTATGAAGGAAAGGTTACAAAGAACACAAACTACCAGACACAGCCTTACAAGCATGAAACCTAGAGATAATATAGTGACTATAAGTCCATATTTTTCAATATTAACACTGAATGTAAATGGACTAAAGGCGCCAATCAAAAGACACAGGGTAACAGAATGGATTAAGAAACAAGACCCATCTATTTGCTGTCTTCAAGAGACTCATTTAGACCTGAGGACACCTTCAGATTGAAAGTGAGAGGATGGAGAACTATCTACCAGGCTACTGGAAATCAGAAGAAAGCTGGAGTAGCCACACTTATATCAGACAAACTGAACTTTAAAGTAAAGGATGTAATAAGAGATGAAGAAGGGCATTATATCATAATCACAGGGACCATCCAGCAGGAAGAGCTAACAATTATAAATATCTATGCGCCAAATTTGGGGGCACCCAAACATGTAAAACAACTAATTACAAACATAAGCAACCTTATCTGTAAAATGTCCTAAGACTAGAGGACCTTAACACTCCACTCTCAGCACTGGACAGATCCACAAAACAGAAAATCACCACAGAAACAATGACCCTGTACGACACTTTAGAACACATAGACCTAATAGACATCTTCAGGGTCCTTCATCCAGAAGCAAAGGAATTTACATTTTTCTCAACTGCACACGGTACATTTTCCCAGACCACATTCTGGGCCACAGGGAAGCTCTGAATAAATATAAAAGAATTGAGGTCATACCATGCACATTGTCAGACCACAATGCTTTGAAACTTGAAATTAACCAAAGGAAAAAGCAAGGAAAATATCCAAAAACATGGAGGCTAAGCAACAACCTACTAAGAAATGAGTGGGTCAATGAAGCAATCAGAGAAGAAATTAAAAAATATATGGAAACAAATGAGAATGAAAATACAACAATCCAAACGCTCTGGGACGCGGCAAAGGCAGTCCTGAGAGGGAAATACATTGCAATCCAGGCCCACCTTAAGAAACAAGAAAAATCAATAACACAAATCCTAACAGCACGCCTAAAAGGACTAGAAGCAGAACAACTAAAACAACCCAAACCCAGCAGAAAGAGATAAATAACAAAGATCAGGGCACAAATTAATCATATGGAAACAGAAAAAGTAATGGAACAGATCAATGAAACCAAGAGCTGGTTCTTTGAAATAATAGAATGAAGAAGAGGAATAGAAGATTAAAATTCAATGGAAGTAGAAAGTGGAAAGTGAGGGAAACATCTTACTTGGTCAGGCTGGTAAGAAATGAATGATTTTATTAAAATATTTTAAAAATAAGTTTTAATATCGATAGCATACTTATGAGAAATTAAAATGTAATTCTCTTTCATTTTTTGAACAGAAAAAGTTTTCTTAAAGTTTGGTATGTTCTTTTTGAAATTTATTTATTTATTTTGAGAGAAAGCATGAGTAGGGAAGGGACAGAGAGAGAGAGAGAGAGAGAGAGAGAGAGAGAGAGTATCCCAAGCAGGTTCCTCACTGTGCAGAACCTGACATGGGATTTGATCTCATGAACTGTGAGATCAAGACCTGAGCCAAAACCAAAAGTCAGACACTTAACCAACTGAACAACCCAGGTACCCCTCTTGGTATGCTCTTAATAAGAGATTATAAAAGGTTGTTCTGTACCCTTGTATAATCTATCTTGAAATCAAATATATTGTGTCTTACCAAAATAATTTCTTGTGCTTCATGCTGTCATTTTCAGGTCTTTGATTACTTGGGGGAACTATTTTGTTTTGTTTTGTTTTGTTTTGTTTTTACAAGAGCTGAGGTTTTTTACAACTATGTAACTTTTTATGTTTGCCTTAGAAATATTTATCATTTTAGTTGGATAGATAACCCAGATCACATTTAATCGAATGTTCAAAGCTTTTGCTATTTCTTATAAACTTCCCATAATGAAATTCTAAATGAAGTCTTTTTGATCTCAAATTAACTTTGGGATATTTAAGAGGGTCCCTGGAACATCTCAAAAGTTTTCTTCTCTCTCTTATAAAAGAGACATGTTAGACAATTAGGCTAATTTAACATGCCAAATCACATGGGAAGCATTGTCAAATAATAAGTGATGCTAAACCCTTAGGTTATAATTGTATAGATATATGTTATTGATATGAATTCCATAAATTGTATGAAATTCCTGGAACTCTGTTATGTCTTGGTATAACATTATCAGTCATAATTCTAATTATTATCTTAAAATTTATGTCTGAAAAAAATTAAATTTCCTTGTCAATTTCACTGTAATGGGCTTTCATAAGATCTTTAATATTGCCACTTTTAAGTCCTTTGACATTTACAGTTATTGGTTTACTCTAATGCAAAAGTGCTTCCTCTTCAAGGAGACTCATAAAAAGGACTGACAAGTACACATTTCTGATAACTTTAATGTCATACGTTGAGCTTGCCATACCACGAGAATTTTTTGAACTCTAGTAGAGAAACTGATAGATTCATAAAACTGTTAACAAGAATTAACTACATGGAGCACTTGGGTGGCTCAGGTGGTTGAGCATCCGACTCTTGATTTTGGTTTTGGTCATGATCCCAGGGTTGTGGGATCAAGCCCCACATTGGCTCAGCATGGAGCCTGTTTGGAATTCTCCCTTTCCCTTTGCTCCTCTCCCTGTGTCCCTCCTCCCCTGCTTGTACACATTCTCTCTCTCTCTCTCTCTCTCTCAAATAATTTTAAAAAAGAGTTAACTACATGGGATTGAAATAACTGATAAAGATGATTATAATTTTTTATGACTTTGAAACATAGCTGTTTCTTCTATATTTTGTTTTCTCCTTTCTTTTAATCTATCTATAAGTTATAGCAATTTGGTAAAGCAAACTTTTTAAAACAAAAATGGAATACTGCTGATTTTTGTACAACATCGGCGTTAGGGGTGCCCAACACTCTGCATAGCTGAAAATTCACATATAACTTTTGCCTCCTCTCAAAACTCAACAACGGTGCTTTACATTGTGATTTAAAAGTATAGAAGTTACCAAATGACTAGAAGTGAAGGGAAGGTGGAGCAAAGATGCAGGGAAGGCTGGAACAGCAGAGTTTGGTCTGTTCCTGGCACTCCTCACTCCAGTACTTAGGCAAAGCTCATATCATTGGGGTCTTGAACTGAGAGGCACAGAGAAACCAGTTCTGCAAAGGGATTCTTGCCAAAGTGGTGAGTCCAGTCACTAGTTAGAGTTGGCCAAGGACCACAGAATAGGAGCTCTTGGGTAGGGAATCTGGGAGAACACCAGGGGCAGGATGGCACCAAGCAGAAGCAGCTTGGGCCTCAGAGCAGACAGCAGGAGGGGCGCTGTCCACGGTGCTAAAAGTTCTCTGAGTCAGGTACCTACTAGCACCAGGGAACTGGAGGCTCACTGCTTGCCAGAATTTCCTGCAAGTAGAAACTGTACTAGAACCACATAAAGGGGGTCAGGGGAACAAGTGACCTAGAGAGATGGTTAAAGATACTCTGTCTTCTCCTATACTTTGCTGGGAAAGAGGGTTCCCAGATTCCTGGGTAGAAAAACAAGGAGTGGGTGTCACTCCAGGATCTAGCTTTGCTAACTTTGGGTAGAGATGAGAAGATGCGTCATGCCTATTTCTACTAATGTCCTGTATTTATATAAAAAAAATCCATGTGTAAGTGGACCCATGCAGTTCAAATCCCTGTTGTTCAATGGTCAACTGTATTTCTCTTTTTCTCTCTATCCAATCCCTCTATTATCTGGAAATTCTTGAGTATTCTTACTTCACATGACAATATAGATATTTGTATAAGTTCAGTAAAAATCTCTTCTTATTAAAGGACAATATTGGGCAACTGCTTAGTTTGGCTTCTTTGACTAATAAAGCTTTTAAAAATTGAATCTAAGTCATTTCCAATTTTAAGAAAACAACGTGGACTGTATAAAGACAATAAATCCCCTTTAGATATAATCAAAGCTCTAACTGGAATATCATATTTGAGAGTATACATAAAACCACTATTCTTGCTGCACTTATGCAAATAACCAGACATAGTTTTATAAGACTAGACATGTTTTGCAAACAAATTAGTCTCACTATGATTGTTTTCAGTAGAAATTGGGGTAATTGTAGAAATGAAAAATATTTTCAGTAGAAACTACAACACACCCTAATGGATATCAGATTCTAAACTTGTTCATTGTCTTAAAATGGAATGGATCCTATATTATTCATTTTTCTCCAATATCTGTCTACAACTCTCCAAACTAAGGGCTCCAACTTTCTTCCACCCTTCTGATTTGGAATTACCAAGAACAAAAACTGCCCTTTTCCCAAAGCCCTGCAAACAGAGCTGGATAACTTGATATAAACTTCATGGAAATCAACACAATGGCTCATGTACAGAAAACCATTGTGTCTGCTGCTGTGAGGATACTCAAAACAGTCACTTGAACACCCAATAACATCACCAGAGACAGAATTACACAAGGTCTTCTCAATTGGCTGCTCTCTGGACTCAGAACCTGGTGCACAGTTTTCCCCAATCATTAACTGTTTTCTTGTTTTCATTGAAATGTCTCTTATTAAATACCTGATTGCTCACATGGTATAGGTCTAACTTTGGGAGCCCATATACAACACCACCCCTGAAATAAGACATCACTGTTTAACTGAATTGACCTATTTTCAAGACTAAGGGATAGATTTACTGAGATGAAACAAGCTACCAACTTAACTTCTGGAAAATTCTTGGGGAAATTTCAAAGAAAGTAGATAATAGATAGAAAATTATGCTACCCCAAAGTATGCCTCTTTGTTTTCAGGATTATTTCAAGCTGATAAGGTGGTTTTAGATAATAGAATTCCTTTAGATTACTTGTTGGCTAACAAGGAGGAGTCTCTGCCATAGCAATTACTTCCTGCTGTATCTGGTCCAACACCTCTGGACTGCAGACATTGAAATATAAGAAATTAATAAACAAGCCAGTTAACTAAACAGATTGATGTGTCTTGCAGCATATTCTTTGATTTATCTGATACCAACTGGTTTGGTTCATGTGTACCCTGGCTAAGGAATATTCTTCAGTCTCTTGCTATTATCCTCCTGCTAGTCAGCATGGTAGTCTCCATGGTGTGCTGTATTCTCTCAAAGGTCTTAAATATGTGTCCACAACCATCATCAATACATCAGATGGTCTCACTGCACTTGGAGAAGCAGAAAAAAATGAACAGATGAATAGCAAAACCAAACAATCCTTCCAATGTATCTGACATCATTACCTACAAGTTTCATGACAAGATAAGAACAACTTAATCCCAATGGTAACTAAAAGTGGCACTAACACTAAATTATTGGTCAGTCTGTCCTGTATGAAAGGATGACCAAAAGGGAGTAATTATTAAAGTATTAACCCAAAGAGCCATTGGACTAGGTAGCTCTGATACCATGAAAGCCTACATAGGCACACCAATCACAAACAGCAAAATAAGCTTTTCCAAATAAAGCAACTACTTAAACTACAATCATTCAAATAATTTCTTTGATTTTCTTTCATATCTTCTCTATATAAACCTTCAGGATCCTGTCAGTGTTCCTAAGCAACTGAGTTTGGTGTTTCCTGATTCCAATTCATAAACGCTCAAATCCTTAAAAATTTTAAAGTGCTTCCTTCAGTTTATCTTTTAACACCAGGAAAGATGGCGGTGAGCTCCTCTCCCATCCTCAATGTACCCACAGTGACAATGTCGAGGCCCAATGTGGCCAGAATGAAAGGATCTTGAAGCTCTACTTCTCTCCTCTACAGCAGCCCCTCTTTCTGCACCTATAGCACACATGTGGGAGCTGCCTTGCAGTCTGTCTGCCCATTCTCCTTTCACAGGGCACATCTGCCTTAGGCTCCTACCTGTTTTCCCCTAGCCTCCCAGGCCTTCTGGGAACTTCTAAGACCTTCTCTGTTTCACTGCAGCTGCTGCTTCCATCCTTCCTCCTTCTTATCCATCCTTCCCAAGGAAGCTGGTGGCTCTAATGAAAGCATAGATCTGATCTGTCTGTCCTCTATTAAAAAGCTTTTCTTCTATTGACTCCAAGTTGCCCTTAAGTTGAAGAACACATCTCCTATGTAAGCCCAAGGTCTCCTCATTGGCGTGTCTTCTTCCTTCTTCCACTCCTTTTCCTTCTTCCTCCTTACACTTGGATCCTCTGGCATCACCTGACGGCCTCACTGCTCACTTCCTCTGTCTGGAGATCCCTGGCTTTCTTATGCCACTGGCCAATAAGGCAGGTACAATGGGAACACTCACTCATTTTCATCCTATTCAATCTAATGAATGACCAAATTAATAAGGAATCTAATGAATAAGCTGGAAGCAAATTACTCGAGAACTTCCTGCAGACGACAAATTCCTTTTATCTTCAAGGACAATCACAGGTATTCTCAGAAATCTACCCATCTTGAAGTCTTTGAAATGGGCTTTGGAATAAGACACTTCAGAGTATCAAATTTGTGTCCATATCTTCCTGAGAAATTTGAATCAGGCAATGCCAAACCTAAGGGCCTCATTCCTTCCCCTGAGCAGCCTCCTTCCCTCATCTATAAAATAGGGATAATAACATTTACCTATAGTTGTGGGGAAGATGCTGCGAGGAAGCTATTTTCCTACCTTACTCTTGCCCCCAGTCTGGGACCACACATTGCCTCCCCCATCCAATCTGTCTGAATTCCTGTGACCTCTAGTTTCAAATCAGATGCAGAACTTGGCCACTCATCATTACCACTCCTACCCTATTGGTCTATCCCACTATCATGTCATCTGTGGACCTCTGTGCCAGCCCCTCACTGGTCTCTGCCTTTGTGCTCAACTGTGATTTTCTTAGAACTAGTTCCAATCACTCCTCTGCTCAAAAACACTGCCCCACCCCACCTGAACCTCCTCACAATCCTGTCTGTGAGCCCTGCCTTTCCTGACTGCCTCTTTAGAATGGTACCTTTTCATACCCCCACTTTACACCCTCCTTGGGAGAGAAGAGAGGAAACCAACTCCAATTATCTAAAGTTTTGCAGCAAACTAGCTTAACTGACATTGAGAAAACACTGGACTCTCCAGACTCTGTTGCATCACCTTACAATAGGAAAATAGATCCTGTTCCTCTAAGCAGGAGGAGACCAAAGTGGTCAGCACATTGCCTGGCACACGGTAAGTGTTCGATTAATATTTTTTCACATGTCCTACCTGTCCAAAGAGTCCTTATCTATTGCAGAGTTGAGCTGTGCCCACTTTGGGCCTAATGGCAGAAACACGCATTGGCAGGAGCACTGTAATAGCATGGCATCTGACGGGGTTCTTTGGACTCATTACCATTCTTTGCAAAGACTGACCCAGAGAGGCTTTCATTCCTTTACAATGCCCATCCGTCCCCCAATCCCAATGCCCAAGGGAGAAATCACCATCCCTCTGGTCTGTACCAAGTATCAATGAGGCATAAACTGCTCGGAACAACTCACAAGTCCCTCACAGGACAGCGAAGGGACTTATTCAGTGGGCATGGTGGCTCCCGGCTCTGCTGGCTTTCTTTAAATGCTAGTGGGCTGGATACACATCTCCCCAGTCATCAGCATCCATGGAAAATAGAAGGAATTGGAGGCAAGACAGCCTGGGATGCTGCCATCAGGGCACACAGGAAGCCAGAGTCTTGTCAGTCCCACCAGCCTCAGTGCTACTTCATCAAACTCTAGATCCCACTCTCTTTCCAGGAGATTGCAAATGCAAATACCTCCATACTCTACATACGAGGGTGCTCTCCACTCCCCAACCCCATCATGATTATGAGGATGACAAAAGTACAGTAAACGGGCTCTGGAACCCAAAAAGTGCTTTAACACTATATGACAGTCATGAAACTGTTGCCACTGAATTAGGAAAGTTTATTTTCAACCCACCAGAGGAGTTGCAAATGGAATCAAGGCAACCTCTCCAATCTCTGCAAGCATGAAGATCCACCCCCTTTCCATTGAAGATCATAAGATGCACATCCCAGTTTCCTAAGACAAAACTTGAGCAAAACAAACTGTTCTGAAAGGGCATACAAACTGTAACATGGTCTCCAAGTGTTTGAAGAAAAAGCAAAACACTTAGCAGCAGGAGAGCAAAGAACTTTCTAATCAGTGACATTATGAGAATGCCTAACAAAAGCAACATGGCAATCTCCGTGGCCCTGTAAAAATAGAAATCATTTTGGGTAAAAAACAAAACAAACAACAACCAAAACCCATAGAGAGCTTCTAACAATTGCTGAGAAGGAACTCCTAGCAATCACCTGCCTCTCCAGCTGTTTAAGGGGCATGCAGGCCACAGTTCGGGCCATGCTGGTGGGGGGACTGAGAGCCATCTAGAAACTCTATGGTGGCTCTTTTTCCTCTCCAAAAAGGAGAAGTTCCAGGGAATAAATTTTCAGGGCATTCCTTCGGCCTCAGGAACAAGGGGATTGTAGCGGGTCTTATCTTGGGTCTGATCAAGACTGTTCCCATCTCCCCTTTCTCAGAAGCTGGGGTATACTTGAACCTCTTCATGCCAGCAGTAACCCTAAGGTCAGAGTTGCCCTGAAGAACACCCAGGGTGGGAGGGCTGCTCACGTGTCGAGGATCAAGTAGAGATCAAAGGCACCCTCGCAGGTTTTTGGAGACTCTGCTTGGCTCCTGTAGTCCCTGGTGCCCTGATGGAAGGGTCTCCAGGCTGGGAGGCGGCGCAGGAAGCTTCCTGTGCCCAGCAATGGAGGTGGCAGCAGCAGGAGCAGGAGCAGGGAGAGTGCAGGGCCTGGTATCCAGAGGTTGCTGCTCCCCATTTTCTTAGCTGCCACTGAGGCCCCACTCTCTCCTGGGGCAGGGGTGGGATCAGTGCTGGTCATACCACAGGCCTGTGCCTCATCCACTGTCTCCCCTTCAACCCTGTGTCCTGGGGCCTTGTTCCCTCCAGCCCTTTCCCCAAGGTGCTCTTAGAACCTCCACCTGGTACCTGCCCTTTGGGCAGGAGAGGCAAGCAGCTGGCTCTCGGGGAATGGCCCCACTGCCTGAGTGGCCCTTCCCTGCCCCACAGAGACAGAATTACCTGTGATGTCTTATGATGGACAAGAAGGTTGACATGGTGACTTTGTGACCTGCAGCTCTGCTCAGTGTCCTGCCTGTTGACAACCCCAGGAAGGAGTCATGGGATCTTTGGATGGATGGTGGGGGGGGATAAGATGAGGCCTCCATTTGTCTCTTATCCCAAACCCTCACAGGTGGCTGTTAAAATCTTCAAGATTCTGCCTTTTTATAACTCAAAGAAGGCAGCCAAGGTGGCTTGGATGAGGACATCCCTGTGGGTATCTAGGATGTTGAGGAACTGGGAGACTAGAGTACAGTAATGAATGGTCATGGTGTGAACACTGAAGTCACCCATGGACAAGGAAGGATCTAGAAGGTCTAGAAGGTTTGTGCAAACATTCCAAAGTTCTTTGTGAATAAGGGACATTCTGGTCATCTGCTGCTGTGTAACAAACCACCCAAATGTAGTGACATGCAAGAGAAGCATTTTATATACACACGTTTCTGTGGATCAGAAACGCAGAGAGGGCTGAATGGGATGGCTTGCTGTGCCCCATGGAAACACACGGGCACTGACAACTCTTGAGTCAAAAGTGACTGCAAAAAGTCTGTGATGTAAAAAGTATTTAAATTCCTTAACTGACTTATTTTGTTTTATTCATTGATTTGCACGTACAAAGCGAGTGTGATATATACTAAAAATCCTTATAAGTTTAAAATAGAGCTTTCAATAGGTATTACAAAAAAGTATAAGTGATAAAAGCTTTGTGTCAGCAGTTTTATTTTGTTTTCTTTTTTGGAGTGGTATTTAAAACCATGGGATATCTTAAATGATATTTTGGAATTGATAGGATTGGTATGCATGCCATTAGCATATTAGCTTTTCCTTGTTTGATACATGGTATTGTCACATTTTTGCATACTCATCTATTGATTATACATCTCATGGTGGTCTTAATTAGCATTTCCATAATTTCTGATGGTTTTCTCTTCAAGAGATTTTGGGTCATTCATTTTTCTTTGTTTGCGAAGTGCTTGTTCCTACTTGTATCCATTCTCTGATTCAGGTGTTCGTGCTTTTCATACATTTTGGATACTAATCCTTTACCAATTATTGCGAATATTCTCTTTTAGCATGTGGCTTATTTTTCACTTTAAAGATTTGCAGGATTTTGTATCTGACTTAAGTAATTCTTCCCTGTTAAGGTGAGACGCACTTTATCTTAAAAGTTTAAAGATTTTACTTCATAGTGAAGCTTTTGATCAAACTGCAATTACTTAATAAGTGCAATTTGTGCTAGGGATCTTACTCCATGTTTTCCCATATATAGGTCTCCTTTTCTTTTTGTCGGCTATTCTATCTTTTTCTCAATGATTTGCACGTCACCTCTGATGCGTTTCAAACCCCATATAGGTGTGGATGTGGTTCTGTGCTCTCTGTTCTATTCCTCTGATCCATCTTTTGGTTTGTATTCATAGTGTCAATACCACATACCACACTATCTTGTTATAGTATGGATGACTGTGTTCTTTTTCCTTTCTGTCACTTACTCCTGTAAGGAAAGATTGTCCTTCCCTGCCACATTCACAGCAGGCTTGGACTTGATTTCCCCCAACGAAATGTTAACATAAGTACATGTGCCACTTCTAGACAGAATCCTTAAGAATGTAGGTATGGGGGCGCCTGGGTGGCTCAGTCGGTTAAGCGTCCGGCTTTGGCTCAGGTTATGATCTTGCGATTCGTGAGTTCGAGCCCCGCGTCGGGCTCTGTGCTGACAGCTGGGAGCCTGGAGCTTTCTTCGGATTCTGTATCTCCCTCTCTCTCTGCCCCTCCCCTGCTCACGCTCTGTCTCTCTCTCCCTCAAAATAAATAAACGTTAAAAAAAATTAAAAAAAAAAAAGAATGTAGGTATGATGCAAGTAAGGAACTGTGTTGGGCAATGCTCTCTTGGAAACCTGAGGTGGATATGTATACATGGGAGGATATAGAATATGAGTGGAAAATAAAGTTTGTGCTTTGAAGCGCATCAGTGGTGGGGGGCTCTAACCAGAAGATAACCCAGCTGAATCTGAGACACACAGGGTGTCGGTTACCTAATCTAACATACAGAGTTCTACAGCAAGCCTTTGCAGGGCGGAGCAAATCATCCGCCTTATTTTTCTTATAGCCACTTGTTCTTTCATGTAAATTTTAGAATCAGCTCACCAATTCTCCACTCCCCCCCCCCCCCGAATGCTCTTAATATTTTATTACAATAACATTAAATCTATAGATACATCTGAAAGGATTTGAATCTGCTATCTAGCTTTCCCCATTGGTGAACATGGGAACGTCTCCATTTATTTGGTCTTTTTCAATGCCTTTCATATACACTTCCCTATAAAGATCTTAAACCGTTTTGCCAAGTGCTTTTCCTATACTTTGTGTATACATATACATATGTACTTTATACACACACACACACACACACACACACACATATAGCTGCTATTGTAAGCAGCATTTTTTTAAAAAAAGGTTTTTAAACTGTTTATTGGTGTTGTGGACAAATGTATTAATTTACTGATTATTCGCCTACCTTGCTAAGCCCCCTTATTCTAAAATATATCTGTAGAGCTGTTTTGGTTTCTATAAAAAACAAAAAGCAAAAAACACTGTGCTAATTAGTTCTCTAATGACATGCTGACTGGAAGCTGTGATGGAGGCATTCTTGATTTTAAAAAGAATACTTCTAATACATCACCATTAAGAATGATATTTATGAAAGGCTTTTGGTGAACATCTATCAGATGAGGGAGTTTCCCTACTTTCATTGGTTTGCTACGAATCAAATATGAGTGTTGAATTTTATCTAAATTCTCTTTCCGCGTACTTTGTGATGAATATAATTTTTCTCCAGTAACTTATTAATATGATTAATTACATTAATGCATATAAAACCAATTTTGATATTTTATAAATAAACCCAACTTGGACATGATAATTTTTGTAAACACTGCTGGATTGAGTTACTATTAGTTTAGATTTTTTTTTTTTATCTATGAGCATGAGTGAGCTGATCGTAATTTCTTCTTTTTGTGCTGCCCTTAACTGTTTTCTATTAGGTAATAACAGTCTCAAAAATGCGCTTGGGCTGTTTTTACTTTCTTTCCTCTCGGAAGTACTTTCAACTTGATCCCAACAATCTGCCCCATGTATATTTGGAATAATATAATCTCTGCCTCCTGTTTCCTTTGTGAGAGAGTTTAAAATCACTAATTATCATTCATTTAACATTTATTAAACATTATGGACATTGTGCCCCCCCAACCTCACTTTGTATTATGAAGCTCTAACATGTAACGTGACTGTATTTGGAGACAGGCCCTATAAGGAGAGGATTCAAGTTAAATTTCTGTGGTACTTTGTTATGGCAGTCTGAGCAGACTGACACACTGGATTATTTTGTGTTTGCGTTTCTTTTATCAGTCATTTAGGGACCATATTTTTGTCGGAATTTGGATATTTATTTCCATATATTGGTATGAAGTTGTTCAGAATATGTTGGAGTTTTAAATCTCTGCTCGATTTGTGGTGATAGCTTTTTAATTCCTAATATGACTTGCGTCTTATTCTCTGCATTCACAACAGGGAGCATATTGCCCCAAGGGGATGAAAATTAGTCTCACAGTTTTTAATTATAAAGCACAGTCCATAAAGAGATATGCAGTAAATCCTTGCTACTAAAATTTCATGGGAGTCTATAAGGAAAAAAGTGTTTGGAAAAGCTCCTGGGGGGAGGGTATAATTAAAAACAACAACAACACTGAGAGGCACTGTCATGTTTTACAATCAATTTCATTAGAATATTATCTAGATTAACAAACTTTTCAAATACCTTTGGTTTTGTTTTACGATTTTATTATTTTTTTGTATTTATTTTTTCTCTAATTTATTCTCCCTTTCATTTTCTTTGGGTTTAATTTTACTACTCTTTTTCAACTATTGTAGGTCAATTATTAACTCCTTTATTTTCACCCCATAACATAACCATTTGGGGGCACAAATTTTCCTCTAAGCTTCTCCTTCACTAAGGCTATATAAATGCTCACAGGATTTCCATATTCACCAAAATAAAAGTTTTGCTTTGCGGACCATCCCCCAATGTTTTAATGCATATTCTGAATCAGCTTTCCCCGCCTCAGGTTTAGCATCATTTCATTCCTTTACAGTCTTATTTGTGTAATAGATGCTCCAAAACCCGGGGAAAAGCACAGAGCCTGTCACCTTATGCCCCTGCACCGTCTGCCTCCGCAAGGGCATCCAGAACATTTACAGAGTGACTGAAGGCAGGAAGGAGCAGGGACTCAGGGGTAGTTTCCCTTTCAGTCCCTCAATGTTCCTTCCTTGGTCTCATCTGCTCTGTACTCCAGTCTCCGTGCTTGCCCATGCAAGGTGACCCGCACATCCAGCTGCCGCTACAACAATTCTGGTTACCTAAGACACTTCTCTCATCTCTTCTCACCTGTCACCAAGAGGTCATTCAAGCCCTGTCATGAGCGTCGCCCACTCAGAAGCCTTTCCCTCCCGCCCCCCAGTCTTTCTTTGGGGCCGAGTCCTGCCCTTGACTGCCCGTCCCACTCTCCGTAGGTAGTTCGGTTCCCTGCCACCTTTGCTTCCTGTGAGGTCGCGGAACTCACCATGAGCTGGCGCGGTGCTGCCATCTCACAGTTGAGGAGGCGGCGAGGCGGAGGGACAGCTCCCCTGAAGTTTGGGAGATTCTCGCGGGCTCTGCAAAGATGCAGGTTGCCCGGCGACTCAGCGGGCAGGGGAACGACTGCCCGGACGCCAGGAGTACACGCCGCGGCGGGGCGCAGACCGCATGCACTGACGTCCTGGCTGTAGCCTGGGGCCCGCCGACCCTCGCGAGAAGTCGCGGCGTCCAGGGCGAGTGAGCAGTGGCAGGGGCAGCTCCGCCGTGGCCCACGCGCCGCCTCCAAAGGCTCCGGGGCTTTTGGCGCGGCGTGGCTGTCGGTGCCAGGACGCCCCCTCAGGCCAGTCGCTGCAGCCACGACCGAGCCACCTAGCGGCTGGCGGTGGTTCGCGGAGCCGAGCGCACCGGGCGTCCATACCGCACGCCTCTCGGCGGGCCGCGTCTCCTCGCAGGATCCTCCCGGAAGGGGCTGTGGGAGTGGGGTGCCCGAGGCCCCGCCCCGGAGGCGGGAGCAGTCCGCGAGGGCGGGGTCCGGCCGGCCCCCCGGGGCTCGCGCGCCTGGTTCCCACACGCGTGTAGCGCAGCCCAACCTGGAAGCGGCCGGGGCTGCCAGCGCGTCTCCAGCGCCCAGCGCCGCGGGAGAGCTGAGGTGAGAGGCGTCGTCCTGCCTCCGCGACGGGCCGCGAGTGGACGTGGGGGGCGCGATTCATCCTACTTCTACCGACCTCTCCGTAGGGCAGAATGCTCCGTCCTGCCCTTGACCGCCCGGTTCTTCCCTGCCCTCGGGCGCCTGCTTACTTCGTCTCGCCCTCCTTTTTTTTTCCTCCCCGTGCCCCCCAGTCCTTGCCTTCTGCCTCTGTCTTTTGTCTCCTTGTCTCTTTCTGTTTTTCTCTGTCGTCTGTCTCACTTTTTCTTGTCTGTTTCTTCTTTACGTATTTCCCCCCTGTCTTACCCCTTATTTTCTTCCTTCTCTGTCTCTCTGGGTGGTCTTTCCCTTTCCCCACCCCTCCCCGCCCCAAGAATTCTGACTTTGATTTTTTTTTGTTCTCCTACGTTGACTTTTGGGACAGCAATTCTTTTCATTCATCCATCTATCCATCCACCCATCCTCTCATCCTGTTGTTGCTGCGTTCTGTCAGCTAGGACTTGTGCTGGGCACCAGGGTAATGGTGCATCTGCCCCAGATCCTTTCTCCCAACGGATTCTATCCAAAGATTTGGGCACATATCACAGTCAGTGTCTGTTTTGGGGGAAAAAACATAAATGATCTAGTTGTAAATATCTGAGGTTTTACGGTGAGCTGGAAGAAAATACTTGGTTTTACAGACAGGGATTGATGGAATCCTTTCTTGACACTTGCCTTTAGTAATTGGCACAGACAGCACAGCAGGAAGCTAAAGCATGCAGAAACATTTAGGGGACATTGGGGCCCACACCATCCTTCTGGGGAAGTAGGGTAACGCCAGGTTGGTGGGGAGGGAAGGGGTAGAAATCAGCTCAGTTGTGGGAAGACAATAGGGAGGTCAGAGCTTTGCATGTGAAAACGTTAGCTGGGAGTTAAAATATGAAATTAACTGTATATTTCTAAAATACATACTTGTCAATGCTTCTGATGTGCAGAAATTAAATTACCGAATCAGATACTATGTTGAATCAGACAGGCATTTTATAGCAATTATTGTGGCATTCAAAATTTTTTGTGTACATTAGATAGGACCACAGTTGAAAATATCTTAGTATCAAAAATTCTCATAGACACATATTAAGTGAAGAAATCTAAAAAAAAAACCAAATCTGATTAATTTTGGGAGAATAAAGTAGAGGTATTGTATGTTAAAGCAATGTTTTCTTTCTTGTTAGCAATGTAATTTTGTCAGAGACATGATTTTATTATTTTATGATATTTGTATGACATCTATAGAACTGTGTGCTCAAACACACACATATACACACTATATTTATATATATACATATATATATGGTTGTAAAAAAACTTGTTTATTTTTAAATCTATTAATTACCACCTAACACTTGAAGCTTTTTTTAAAATAAATAATTTAACCTTTTAAGTTTATGATTTTTAATGATAATTCAGTTTATATGGCTTTCCAGTTGCTATGGAAAAGGAAATTTGTCATTACATAAATCACACAAGAGGTAAACAAAAATGAAATATAGAAGAGGATCGCAGTGTTTAGTGAAAGAATTTTTTTCATTTCAAATCAAAATATGTTGGACAAATTCTTAAGTATATGCATGGAACTTTGATTCAGGAAACTGTTTACTGCACTGAAGCGTCAAATTGTCTTTTAAGTCATCGTACCACTGACTTCCGGTGTGTCAGACTTCTGGAGGGGTGGGGTGAAAGGGATGCTTTGCAAATAATTTAAAAGCATCATGCCTGCTTTGCCTAGCAGATTTCTTTTTCGGAAACCCGGGAAGTGACAACTTTTCTTTAAAACAGAAAATCACAAAATTAAAAAAAATTTTTTTCAAGGTGTTGTGTTGAGCTCCAACGCTTTTAAATTTCTTTTCCTTCTTTCGGTTGGCTGCGTCTCTCTTTTCTAGTACAGGATGCCATCACCGGCGCCAGGTAGAATCTGGCTGAGCAGTTTGATGTACAAGCCGTGGGCTTTCCCTTGAAGGCTGCCCCTGGAATTGGTCTACATGGCCAAGTTATGTTCGGATTCCATCCGGCATCATTATGGCTGTGATGTCTGGCTATATCTTGGGCATCCTGCATTTGGTTTTGCTTGAACACAGTAAGCGTTGCTGCTGAAGGGGTGTAGGCAGAGCTGGACATAGAG
Source organism: Paguma larvata (assembly GCA_030068075.1). Taxonomy (NCBI): domain Eukaryota; kingdom Metazoa; phylum Chordata; class Mammalia; order Carnivora; family Viverridae; genus Paguma; species Paguma larvata. The sequence continues at coordinate 55,656,338 of CM057837.1, read as the reverse complement.
CCTGTGGGGACTGGCTGGGAAGCCCTCCTCTCTCCCAGCTCTGAGGGCACTACTAGCCAGCCTCCAGGAAAGCCTGGGTAACTCTCCAGTTTTTAATTTTCTCAGAGTTCCAGAGCTAGGAGGATGCATGTGTATTTCCCTTCTCGGGAAAACCCAGGACGTCACAATCCATATGTAGAAGAGATGGATAGATAATTATCCTCTGGAACCTTCTTAAGGGTCTGAGAAGCATCTCCAAAGTCTAGGGAAATCAAAGGATTAGAGCACAGGAGATCTTATCCGCTCCTGTTTTAGCTAAAAAGAAGGCAGACACAGGAAGACACTAGCTGGTTATATAAATGGTATCACCAAATAAGTCCAGTTTCTGAATGAGCTGCAGCTGGAAAAGCTGGAGACTGGCCAGCTGACATAGGCTGGAGAGCACCACCAGGTATCTCAGGAAAATGAGGTTGCCCAGTTGTTTGCCAAAACCTCTTTCTTATGCAAATGAAGGGGGAAGGAGGAAAATGCCCAGGCCATTTGGTCACTCATTAGACACTATTGTGCCCTGGTTCCTGGGAGCACATGAGTAGAGGGAAGGCAGCCATGAGGTTGACTCTGACCCTTTGCACTAGTGTGACAATAATTGATAAATTGATGCTACCTAACATTTATTGAACCAGGCTCTTTAACACTTTACATATATTAATCCGTCTAATCTTTACAACCACCGACGAAGCAGACCCCAAGATGATCCCTTTTAGAAAGGATCCTTCTTTAGGTGAGAAAATAGGCAGAGAGAGGATCAGCACCTTGCCTGTGGTCACAGGATTGGTAAGAGCAGAGCTGGGTCTGATCCAGGCATCTGACCTGAGAGGCCGTGCACTGAACCTCTGTGTAATGTAAGGCTTGATGATTACATGGGACGGGCCAGTCATAGCACAAACGGAAAAATAATGTGGAAGAATGTGACCAGTGTTTCCCAGGTGAAAGAATGATTGGAGTCTGCACTCAGTGCCCTGGAAATGGGTAATAAACAAAGACTTATATGCTTGTAACACTGTGGGGTAGGTGAGGCTTCATCTCCAAGTGGGTAGCCCTTCCTATGTAGGTCAGTGGAATCCTCACTAGTGGCCCAGGAAGATTGAGACCCCCCCCCCCCCCCCGAGGGAAAAGTATCTCTATGATAGGGAAGGCTGGATGTGGCCACACCGTATCAACTTAGGAGACTCAGATTCAGAAGGTTTCAAAGATCATTACTTCATAATCCCACAATCTCAGGGCTCAGATGTGTTGGAAAGTATGAGATTGAAATCAGGTCCTCTTAATAGGAAGACACGGGGTGGCACCGAACAACATCTGTGTGACTCAGAAGACTGTCTTGCTGAGCTCAGACTGAAGAGATCCAAGGAGGACAAGAGAACCCTTCTCAGGACACACATAGCAGAGTGAAGAGGACAAGTAAATAGTGTCTGGGTCGAGAGCCCAGGATGAACTGAGGCTATTGAGGAGAGTGGAGGGACAGCAAAGGGCCCCTTAAGACTGCATGGGAGCAAGGAGACAAGGGCTGCAAACATCCACTGCAATGGCTGGCTGAGAACCATCCTCTAGTTGCAAAGGGCATAGGCGTAGGTGCACATGGGAAGAAGGAGTGAGGCAGCACCAGGCTGCTGCGCATGTGATCTCCTGACCCAGAACTCACTGGCCAGGGCATGATGTGACCCCGGAGGTGACATCACGCCTCTGCACAGGTCATCTGAGAGCTGGGTCATAGGGGAGGTGAATGGAGCCTGGAGTTGGATGAGACCCAGAGTTTGATGCTGACCCTGGGAAAGGGCCTGTGAGTCTTTCGACAAGAAGAGATGAGTAGCAGGAGCTGGCACGGGCTCACTGGGGACGGGCCACGTCAGGCACACGTCATTTTTGGCTTTGAGAGGCTTAGATATGGTAATGTCACAGATGGAGTGGACCAGTTAGGGGGAGCCCCAGATAGAGTACTTTTGTAGGACATTGTTTGCACTTGCCTGAGTGACCTTACCTCAGCAGTGCTGATGTCGAGAGAGAGGTGACCCTCCGGGAGCTTGGTCATGCCAAACGTCCCCAGCCAGTTCCGTACCCTCATCTTCTCCTGTTCTCCTCCTCCTCCTCCTCCTCGATATTACTACTTTTTTTATTTAAAAAATTTTTAATGTTTATTTTTGAGAGAGAGAGAGAGGGAGAGAGTGCATGTGTGGGAGGGGCAGAAAAAGAGCAAGGGCCGAAGTGGGCTCAAGGCTCTGAGCTGTCAGCACAGAGTCCAATGCAGGGCTTGAACCGATGAACTGTGAAATCATGACCTAAGCTGAAGTCAGATGCTTAATTGACTGAGCTACCCAGGAACCCCAATATTATTATTATTATTATCATTATCATTATTATTATCATATCTTTTTCTTTCTCCTCCTCCTGTTGTTCTCATGAATATAATTAAGATTTGAATAATAAAATTGATGGAGCATGAAGATGGATGTATATCTAACAGAGCGATTGACAGACTCCAGGCCCACATTGGTCTCAAGAAGCTGGAAGGCAGTGCTGCATTTAGCAACATGGCATTTGGCGGGTTGGAAATGAATGCACTGGGGTTGGATCATGCAGCTTCGCTCATGTGGTTATCATGAAAATTCCATGCAATGAGGCATATGAAGCGTTTAGCATCTTTGTCACGTATTCACTTTCATAGTCAATAAGCAGTTACTTCTATTCTTCCATCACAAAGCATCCCTGGTAGCAAATATTTCATCCTGCAGTAAGATCCCGTGTTCCAAATTTGAATGCTGAAAACGGGGTTGTCACACCTGTGGTTCAGGGCACTCCAGACATTTCTGGCAACTGGGTCTGCACGACTGTGGTTGGCAAAGCCGTGAAGACAGCCCAGTAGAGCTGTCTGCAAAGGGATGTAGAGGTGTGGCGGGACCAGGAGGATGGCTGGGTGGGCTTGTGCCCAGGCTTGGGAGAGATATTGTATGATTCTAAAATATAATCTGGAGGGCTATCTAAGGCAGAGCTGGATGGAGAAAGACAGGAGGATTAGAGAAGGGATGTTTGTGTGTGTATGAGTATTTCAGTGCGAGTGTATGTAAGTGTGTGATCATATGTGTGTGTATGTATACGTGAGTATCTGTGCTTCTGTGAGTATATGTGTATTTGAGTGTGTGAGTGTAGTGTGTGTGAGTACATGTGAGGGTGTGAGTGTATCTGGGTGCGTGTGTGTCTTTGTGAGCTCATAGAATCTCAGCAATAGGGCTTCGAGCAGACCAGCTATTCTTTGAGGATGAGGGAGAAGCGGCTTCATCTCCAGTAGTCATACACTGGCAGATCTGGACAGCGCAGTGAGATAATTTAGCACCAACTCTAGTTTATAGATGAGACATTGAGGTTGAGAGAGGTGGGATGGCCAGTGCAGGGTCACTTGGTAGACTGGCGTGGTTGCCTCTGCCTCTTCAAGAAACATACGCTAGCACTAAACTTTGATGCCAAATGCACGCCATTTGAGAATGAATTTGGAAAGGATGTTAGGAGAGGCTCGGACTCCCCTGAAGCATTTAGTTTGGACTTGGTGCTCACCACTTGGGTCATCGTGAGGGCTACATGGGCCACATTGGCAGTTCAACCAAAGTGTGCTTTGGGGACACCCTCTTGGGTTTCATTCCCAGCAGTGCCTCATACTACAGAGGACTTCTGGTAGGGTGTTCGCTTTCCAGAACCCATGTCCTCTGTGAAAGAGGGTGATGATCCTCCAGGGGTAGTGAAGGTGGAAGGAGGTAACACACGCAAAACACCTGTCCCAGACTCTTGCCACTGAGACGGAGAGAAGGAGGGCAGGGTACCTGTGGTTCCTTTCATAGGTAGGCAGGAGCTGACTTGAGCTGACTTGTTTATGAATAACAAGCCTCTAGAGGTCCTTATGAGGAAGGGGCTTGGTTGCCCACTCATCACGGTCCTCTGGGTCTGAGGATAACTGTTTTCTAACTGTGAAGATTCAGAACACTCAGTGGAGTCTGGTTCAGCCAGTGCTGCTCACCAGCTGGGGTTGGGGACTTGAAGATGGGTGTCCTAGTTTCAAGAACTGGCTGGTGGAATTGATTAGGGAAGGGCAGGAATGAAAGCCTCCTCATCAGGGCTGATGGCACTCTGTCCTCCTCAGCCCCACCTCACATGTGGCCATGAATGTCTTTCCTCTAAGCCTTGAGCACCTCCAGGGCAAAGTGGAGGCTGGTGTATCTGAGTAGACCCATCAGGTTGGCTGGCACAAGAAGACAGTTGACAGGTGAACAGAGAAGGAAATGGATTAATGTCTCAGAAGTGTGGGCACTTCTGCTGAGTGGATACAAGGTAGACCCATGCTTGTTCCAAGGGCAGGTCCGGGTGGACAGGTGGCTGCCCCCCAGGAGTCAGATACAACCCCAGACCCACCCAGGCATGCCCGGGCATTTATTGTCTAGCTCCTACCCTCTGGCTACCTGTGCTGCAGGAGCTCCAGTCCCCAGGTGCTTGTGTCCTGGCACTTCTGATACTTTGGAAGAAAAGTTGGCATGCTGAGTAGTGAGAATGCTCTAAACAAAACCAAAAACTTTCATAAATCATGGTACGAAGCACATTAGAGTTGTCAACCAGGTCAGAACTGCCTGGTGGACCCCTTGTGTGCTGTGCAAACACAGCAGCTGCTGCCTGGATGCTGACAGGTATGGGGCAGTGCTGAGCCACGTCCCTAGGTGGCAGGGTCACATGGTGTGGTCCTCCCTGATGGGGTCCTGGAGGTGAAAGCAGGTGGCATAGTGCTCTGAGTCAGGGTGAGCTGTCGCATCTATAGTAGTCAGGGTTCTTTGGATGCAAACAACGAAGATGAAGAGCTCAAGGCTCACCGCTATTGCTTCCTCTCTGTGCAGAGTCCTGTGGTCCAAGTGTGGCTGGCCCAGCCAGCGGGGGAGCTCTCCAGTCTCACGGCTCCTCCCTGGGCCAAGCCCTCCACAACGCCAAAGCTCTGAAGCCTGACAGCTGTTGGAGCGCCCACCTTCGTCAGCCAGCTCACACCCTGCTGGTCAACATGGCTGCGGGGAAGGGTGCCCTGCAGAGCTCGTCAGCTGAAAACACATGGAGGCATAGTGAAGCTGACCAGGGCTGGGGTTGCAAGCCAGTGCTGCTGGAGAAAATGAACAACCTGGGCTCTGAGGCTGCCATGGGTGCTGGTGGCCAGGATGAGGCCTCTGCTGAGGTGGTGCTGTCAGCAACCCCAGGCAAACTCAGACTGGGAAAGCCAATGGCCCAGAAGCCAATGGGGCAGAGTGCCTTCACAGAGGTGCCTCGGCTCAAGAAGAGGCCGGAGGGTGCACAGGCCAAGGAGAGGGAGCATGATGACCCCACAGGCCAGCCTGGTCCCCAGAAGCTGACCCGGGACATCCCAAGGGACCCAGCTGGCAGCAAAATCTCTGTGTGGCCTAGTGGAGCCCGAGGGCAACAGAGAAGCGCCTTCAGCAAACCAGCCAGGTGTCCAGCAGGGAGACCTGGGCCAACCTCCGTCTTCCAGGCAAGCGGACCTGCGGATGCCCTTGGGGAGCTGTTGGGACTCATCAACACGGTAGACGTCCCTTGTTGGGGTCAGCTCTCGAATTCTAAGTTTTCGGTGGGTGATTTCTGGAACCTGCAAACGTTGCCACAAAATGCTCCTCTCTGCGGTGCTTTCCTGGGGGCCCCCACACTGTGGCTAAAGCATGCCACAGCCCAGATGTCCACGCCGTCATCGTCCTCTCCCACTGCCTCCTGGGCCCTGCTGCCCCCCACGTTCACCTCCCTGGGCCTGTCCACACAGAACTGGTGTGCAAAGTGCAGCCTCTCCTTTCGCCTGACCTCCGACCTGGTCTTCCATATGCGGTCCCACCACAAAAAGGAACATGTGGGACCCGACTTACATCCGAAGAAGCTGAGAGAAGAGGCCCTCACGTGTCCCATTTGCCATGAGTATTTCCAGGAGCGCCACCATCTCTCCAGACACATGACTTCTCACAGTTAGCAGGTGGCTTTGGAAAAAACCTGTCGGTGCAGCTTCTAGCATTTGGCAGTGGGGTAGAGATGGTCGCTGGCACTTCCTTTGAAAAGGCTCATCATAGTTGTCTGCAGGGCTGTGTACATTGGAGTCCATAGACGAACTTGGTCATCATTTGAAAAAGACAGCCCTTGGCTGGGATGTGTTTTGATGGAAATAAAGTCATGAAATAAAATGATATGCTTTGCTAACCTAGGGTATTAGGACTGCTAGGCACAGAGTAGAGGCCCTGCTCCTGTCACCATTCTGTTCGTTCCATGTGGAGGCAAGTTTGACACACAGTATGGGCTTTGGAGGCAGACAAACCTGGATGCTAACCTTTCATATAGTAGCCCTGACCTTGGACACATTGCTTTAACCATCTGAGCCCCAGTTTTCTTCTCTGTAAATGGAGGGGGTGACACCTGTGTCTTAGGGATGTTGTCATGGTTACGTGGAAAGGTGTGTGGAAAATAGCCAGGATGGCACCTGGCACAGTGTGATCCCCGAGTGAATGGTATTTGTTATTGTCCAGATTTGTCAGCTGTTGTTACATAACAAAATCTTAGTGGCAAGCAACCCAAAGCATCTAATTCTCTCTTGAGGGTCTGTGGGTTGGCCGGGTTGGGCTGAGATTGGCTGGGCTTGGCTCTAGGTTGCAAATTATATTTAGGTTCATGTTCTTTTACTCTAGGACGAGTAGTGGGCTTCCTAGATAATGCTTCTCTTATGGTTATGCCAAGAGCACAAGAAGGAAAATCCAAATACACAAGCACACCTCAAGTCTCTTCTTGGGTCACTTCTACTAGCCTCGCAGCCCGAGAGAGTCAATGGCCAAGCCCAAAGCGAGTGGGTGAAATGTGCACCCTGCCCACAGGGAAGCCATGATGAGGAGAGGATGTAAGATCCTACTACAGGGATATAAAGAGTTGGGACCAGTCATTCAGCTGACACTTGGTCCATAGTTCTTCACATTCTGAATATGTGAAAGGAGGAAAAAGGAGCAACATCCCCCCACCCACACTCTCCTTATCTCTCAGCAAGCATTCGCATGCAAAAGCTTAAGGCTTAAAACATGGTGAGAATTCAGAGCATTCTGGCTGCCATTATCTACTACATGTTGTGTTTCTCTTGGTAACTGTTCTATTCACCTGCATTTGCCCTTACAAAGCTCAGGTCATAAACTCTGATATAACTTGGGCCAGATTGGGTGAAGGCCATTAGTTGGGAGCTCTTTCAAGTTAGGGAGTTCTTTTGACTGGTTTCCAGTTCACTTTCAGGATTTGTTCATTTGACCTGCAGTTTCCAACTCTCTGGTGGGGCCTCTGGCACCGAGCTCAGGCTGTGGTTGGGAAGGGGCTGGTGTGGGCATCTCACACAGTGGCCAGCAAGCCATCCAAACACCCCCCAAGCTCCATCTCTTCTCTCCCTCTCTATGTACTCACAGGGTCTTGGTAGTAGCATGTCCCACCTGGCCCACCCTCCCTCTTGCTCACCCTCTCCCTGCCCCCCACCACACACCAAGCCATTCTGCACCCATAGTCACCCATTCAGTCACCCATTTATTGGCCTCCCTGGGTACCCCTGCTGTGGCAGGCTCCATGCCAGGCCCTGGGGTAGGCCCAGCAAATCCGGCCCATGGTCCTTGTTCAGAGTATGCAATGCCTAGTGTGCAGCGTGATGGATGCCAAGCAAAAGCCCGTGTGGGGTGCCTGGCACACGGGAGCAGGTGCACATCAGAGCTGTGGGAGGGGGGCAGTGCCCCTGGAGGCCTCCTGAGGAGCGGGGGCAAGAGCAGATCATCCAAGTCCAGCAGGTGCTGGAGGTGCAGATGGAGGGCAGAAGGGGGGCCAGAGCTACAGATGCTCTAGGATGCCGCAAGGCCGACATGAGGAGGACTGAGCGGGGCCCTCTAAGATGGAGACGTAGGAAGGCCTCAGAGGACAGGAGTTTGGGCCAGGGCACCAGAAGGATGGTTCCAACAGGCACTTTGAGGGGGCTTCTGGCTGCAGTGAGAAGGGTGGGTTGGAGGAGAGGAGACCACCCCCTGAGCCATTTCCTCTGCATCCGGAAAGAGCCAGCAGTGCTCCCTGCAGGCACCAGCAGAGCATCTGCATTCTTGCAGGGAGGTTTGGAGGCCCCCCTCCCTGAGAGAAAAAAGGGATGCTCTGCAGGGAGGTCCCTTTACCCACAGATGGGAGCCGGAGCTGTGGAGAGCCTCCTTCCCCTGCTGCCCATGTGGTCCAGGAAAACGCATCTCAGGGAGTGTGAACCTGAGGCTCCACACTATGTGGTGACATACATCATTTGACCTGCGACAGGTGCAGGAGGTGGATATTTAATTCCCACATTACTGCAGAAGAAACAAACCTCCAAGAGGTTAAGCTTCTTTCCTAAGATCATAGGTTCAGGAGAGCAGCACAGGAATAAGGCCCCAAGACCACTGGACTCTGAGCTCACGTTCTTCCCAGCCTGCCATACATCTGCTCAGCATGTGGGTCACATGGCACCGTGGATGGTTTAAAAAATAGGATTTAGGACCAGGCATTGACCCCTTCTAAAATTTCGACTTGCAGCCTGCATAGACCCCCACATTTCCTATCACCCTTTTCTTTAGCACTTTTCTATATCTTTATGCTACATGAGTTTACTGATTCGTGTTATTTACAGTGTCTCTCCCATTACTAGCACCTAAGCTCCACAAGGAGTTTTGCTGTTTTGTTCACTGCTGTATCCCCAGCAGGAAGGACAATGAAAGAACACAGTAGGTGTTCAACAGACTTTGGTTGAATGAATGGATGAGATGCCCAGATCGAGTCTCGCTCCTGACAAACCCTGAGCCAGCTGCTCATGGTATTTTGACATCTGTCAAATGGTGTGCACAGCCGTCCTCTTCTGGCTTACTGGGTTGGTCCATATTTCTGTGAAATCACTTTGAGAGTCATAAGTGCACTATACTAAGAATAGGAATTTAGAATGGAAAGGGACTCTAGACTTCTAGTCCACCCTTCCAGTTTATAGCGGTGAGCACTGAGGTCCACTGGTGAGCTGACCAACAAGGCGATGCAGGGCAAATGGCAGTGAGGTCAAGGCTAGGACCCCTGAAACATCAGCCCAGGCATCTTCCCTGACCCGCCCGCATGTCTCTAAGAACATTGGCTGTGGCCGCACACAGAATTACTATTAACAGCAATCACATCATTTTAAAGCAAGGGAGACATTTTGGAAAAAAAAAAAAAAAAGGTTAATCAAATGAAAGTTATAAAGAAGCATAACAGAACATCTTCTCCCAACTCAGCTTTGTAAGATGGAATTCATTCTAATAAAAACGGACGGACATGCAAGGTGCTTCACAGCCATTTAAATTGACAAACTCCAAGATGACTTATAGAGGTGAAGACTTTGCAGTTGATTAATGTGGCAGCTCCCACTTATCACCAGGCCCGGTTCCCAAAGTCCCCTTGGCAGTTCAGTCCTGTCTCATCCCTTCTTCTCTCCTGCCCTTCCAGATATATTGGAGAGTAGTCACTTTTAATCATGACTTTGCCCACGCTCCCTCTGCCACCTTCCAGACCAGTTAAGAGTTGGCTGGTGATGTTGCCACAAAACATCACATCAGCAGGTAAGAATTTTCCTCTAGAATTCTGGGGTAAAGATGGCCACATTTCTTAAATTCTCTATATCTAATTTAATCTGCTCTGTACCCCAGTCCTATAGGTTCTGGTAGGATATGCAATCCATTATTTTCAAATTCCTCCCCTGTCTTCCAAGTTCACAGAAAGTTCCACAATATGCCCCACCTAAGAAGGTAACCTTTCTTAGCATCATGTGGTCTCCCCATGCTGCACTGGTGTCTTTGCCTCTGTCTCCAAGGTGTTCAGTCTTCTCTCCTCCACTTCTTCCAGAATCTTGGGCCTTGATGGTTTTCTGCAAAGTTGTCATTAGGCATGTCACGAGAAACCATTGAGTCAATGGCCAGAAAGTCTTGGTTAATTTCTTGGGATAGGCGAGGGAAAATACCTTATAGTGGCTAGGGAAATGGAGATGTATTCTTTAAAAAAAAAAGTTTATTTTTGAGAGAGAGACAGAGTGCAAGCAGGAGAGGGGCAGAGAGAGAGAGGGAGACACAGAATCCAAAGCAGCCTCTAGGCTCCAAGCTGTCGTCAGTACAGAACCTGATAGCAGAGAGCCCGACGTGGGGCTCAAACCCACGAGCCACAAGATCATGACCTGAGCCCAAGCTGGACGCTTAACTGACTGAGCCACCCAGGCGCCCCAGCAATGTATATCTAAAAATCTTCCAAGCAGCAGCCACTCAATTAAGATTTATAAGACACCCCGACATGTGCTAAAATAAGACATTCCGAATTCAGGTCCATTTTAATTCTCAACTTTAACCAAAATCTGCCTCCCCCTGTCCCCGCCCTCTGCTTTTATCTGGAAGAGAAGTTAAACCTTAACAAGGCTGGTGTCCTGGATTTCAACTTCTGGCCCATTCCGGAATCTTAGACCTTAAAGATAGGGTATCCTACTCAAATGACTGTATCATTAGACTGTATAATTAATGAACATGAGTGAAGTCCACTGAGCTCAGGGAAAGGGAGGGTAGAGGAGGGAGGTTGGACCTGACATCTAGAGTTCTTTTATCCTAGATGAAGGCTCTTTAGTTCTAGGCTGAATGCAGGCATCAAGAAAGGTTGCAAATCAGGACTATATGTGAAATTAATGATTCAGGTTTTTAAGAGCCAATGGCCAGAATAGCATGGACTTAAGGAAACACATTAGTGGGGGGGGTGGAGGGGGGGAACAACCAGCACTGGAGACCCCGGACTCCACTGTGCATCCAGATTTGGAAGATGCTGGGTCCTGGGACTGGCCCTATTCTTCTGGGCACAGTAAGAGAACCCCTCACATACGGAAGAAGTTCACCAGTTGTTCCAAAGTGAATTTTGAATCCTCCGTTTCCTTGGAATGTTCTTGGCTCCCCCTGGAGGCTATAGACCTCCTCTGCAGGCCACTTCTCTTCAGAGAGGGCTTTACATACCCTGGTTAACTGCATAAATTTTTTTTTTTTGTTAAATAAATGTCTTGAGAGAGGACTAAAAATCATATTGTAAGAGATGGGTCCCATTGAAAAAAATTTTTTATTCTAAAAATAAATTATTCTCCAATGTGTTTTAGAATTCTTCTTAAGAGTACTTGGACATTAAGTTTGAGTGAAGGTTGGGGAGGCAGTACATTCTGGAAGGAGGGTTGGAGTTCCTTAAATTTAACATTTTCTTCCCTGGCCATCTTGTGTTCTCCTGGGGCAGGAGGCAGGAAGCCAGTGGCCTCTGATACCCTCACTATTTCTAAGCCGCTTGGATTAGCAGGCTATTTTTCACTGCCAGCCTCTCTCATCAGCAAGGAAGCAAAGAGGTCCTTAGGCCAGGTGGCAGCTAATCCTCTCAGACCCAGGAAATGTGAGGTGGGCGCCCTCCAGTGGGGATCTCCTAGGCAGGCTTCTTTGCCCACAGTGTGATTTGGGTTGCAGCCTTTTTGTCTGAGTCGTGTTCTCTCTTCGCATTAAAGATGTGTGGATAACCAAGGCCCTCGCTGACACGCAAACATGACCATGGGCCATGTGTTGGGCTGGGTGGGCAGATGCAGGGACATAGGAAAGAGGAGGGTGAGTGACATGGGAGAAGAGCTGGGGTCCTCCCCTCTGATGCTCCAGTGTGGTCCCTGGCCCCTGCTGGACTGGGGTCTTTGGCCAAGTCTCCAGCAAGGATCCTGACGGTGAAGAAAAGTTCCAGCCGGTCTATGAGCTGGGGTTACCTTGGGAGATGGAGAGGACAGCCTGGCCCAGTCCCTCTCACTGCAGGTCAGTGGTGCCTTGAGGGGTCCTCCAGCAGGGGGAGACCTGAGAAGGTTACATGGCAGAACAGTGGCCCTGACTGCAGGCTGGGCCACAGAAATGGGGTAGGAGGCTGTGGTGGAGATTTAGGAAACAAACCAGAACCCCAAAACAAGGGAGAGGGGAATTAGCTATTAACTATTAATTCTGACAACTCATTTTGGGTCCTGGTGATTATGTAAATACCAGGGTGGGGGTGGAGGGAGCAGAAAGGAGGGAGTTGGCGTTAGCTCTCTGGTCTCTGCCCTAATTTTCAGGAGGGAGGTGTAGCTGTGTACAGGATGGGGTCCCGGGGGCAGCAGCAGGCCTTGGCCAGGTGAGGTGAGAGAAGGCAGAGGTGATGAGCTCATACCGGGACATCGAGAACTCAAGGGGCCTGTAGTCCTTTGGAACAGAGGCTGCTGGGCCGCTCTGGGCCACCTGGCTCTGCCACCAGAAGAGAAGCCTGGTGGGATTTCGTTTTCCTTTTCTCTTTTCTCCAGTCTTCTGTCTCCAAGCAGGTAACCATCTGAGAGAGTTGGCTCAGGAGCACCGACCCTTCCCTTTTGCTCTGCACGGGGCCCTTTTGGTCTGCTTCTCCCGCTTCAGACCCTCTCCCTAGGCTGGGCCCAGGGTCTCTTCATGGTATGGTGGGAACATCGCGGTCTTTGGAGCCAGGAAGACGTGGGTTCAAAGCTTGCCTGCCCCTCGTCCGGATGTCTTGAGAGGAGCCTGGGCTGCACCCAGTGTGGGGTGGGCAGGCTGGGGGCTCAGGTTGGAAAGTGGACAAGAAAAGAGCTGCTCGGTGGGACCTCAGCCAAGGTCAGCCGGGGTGGCCTATGGAGGATGTTGCTGCCATCCCTGCTGAGTTGGGGCATGGCAGTGCTGCCCTGCACATGGGGCATGTGGCCACTGCTACTGCCCAGCTACCACTTGCTTAAACATTCAACTTGTTTGGGGCTCCTGGGTGGCTCAGTCGGTTAAGCGTCTGACTCTTAACATCAGCTTACATCATGATCTCATGGTTTGTGAGACTGAGTCACATGTCAGGCTCTGTGCTGGCAGTGCAGAGCCTGCCTGGGATTCTCTCTCTCCTTCTCTCTCTCTGTTCCCCACCCCCCCCCGTCGTGTGCATGCTCCCTCTCTCTCTCTCAAAATAAATAAACATTAAAAAACCCATTCAACTTGCTTAAACAGATTAAACATTCTTCATAGCAACTTCTGATTGGCTCAGAAGGAACCCCTGTGCCCGTACCCTGCTGCCAGGAAGGTGGAAAAGTGAACTCGTGGTGTGTCCAGCTTGGTGGTGGGGAAATGGTGACAGGTGACATTGGCTGGGCACTGGATTAACTCTTTTCATCTTCATCATCTCAGAGGTGCTATTATGGATCTCACCGGACAGATGAGGAAACTGAGGCCCGGAGAGGCAAAGTAACTTGCCTCATGTTCCATAGCTGGGAAGTAGCCCTCCTGGCCTATCCACCCGGACAGGTTCAAGCCAGAACCTGGGCTCCCGAATGCCTCACTGCTTCTTAGTGAGTCTGTTTCCCCCAGGATCAGATGGGGAGCGATTCTCTGAATATTCAGAGGGCATGCACATGCTGGGTGGCCTAAAGGAGGGCGAATGTCCACTGTGCTGCCTGTGTGACCTGCCGTGAATGATCGAGCTTGACTGAGTGTCCGCTGACTCCTGCAGAAATGGTGAGAATGGTTGTCCGGTGCTCGCTTCGGCAGCACATATACTGAAATTGTATGGTACTGGGAAGATTGGCGTGGACCCTGAGCAGGGATGATATGCAAATTCGTGAGGCATTCCTTTAAGAAAAATGGCTGCCTCTGCACTGTGAGGCTCGGAAGAGAGAAGTGTGTATGTCATCCACCCTCAGAGCTGCTCCACCCCTCGCCCTATTAAAGACCCATCGAGACCTTTGCCGTCTGCAAACCCCACAACGCCTAGCCTCATGCCTTAAACAAACTAAACGGTCAACAAATGTCAGTAGCACACATCAAAGAAACCCAAGTGATACACAAGGAAAACCCATGGGAAAAAAAATTAGCAATCACTAATGATCACTAAGGTATGGTTAAGGACTCAAGATATAACTTATTTTTTTTTTTTGGAAGAATGCTGTATTTGAAAATAATGATAACATGCTTATTATAAGGATTTAAGGAAAGAGAAGAGTTAAAATATTACCCCTGGTTCTACCCCCTAGAGGAACCATTGTTTGATGTAGGTGATCATCAGATAGCTATGGGGATGTGTGTGGGGGCGGGGTAGCGGGAAGGAGGGGGGAGGAGAAAGAGTCCCTGGAACATAAGCATGCAGAGGCCTCGCACATCTGCCCGGACGTTAATAGGTCTAATGAAGAAAAAGGTGAAATCCCAGTATATGTGGTACTGCTAGAATTCAATCTTATTTGAATTTAGCAGAAGGGAAAGGACCCAGAGCGCCTTTTATCAGAGTTGTCCTACCTCGACGGGGTTGGTTCAAGGTTTTCCAGGTGGCAAAACTCCTAGATATTGGTGGTGACCCAGGGAAGTGCCCAGATTCCACAGCTCTCTGGAGTCTAGGAAAGGGGCCTGGTGGAGTCGGGGCTGTGCAGTGAGGTCATCCCAGTGCCCTGGGGAAGTCGCCGGTGGCAGCTGCAGGCTGGACTCACCACACAGCGAGGCCAGATGGCAACGGTACTTCATCCTCATTCACTCAGACATCTTGGTGCCCGGGGCTCCGAGAGCACTGATTGGCAGGGCTAGGGATGCCCTTGCTGTAAGAGCTTCATCCCCACCATGACTTGGAGCAGGGTCCCGCAGGTCTCTCACTTTTGAGTCCCTGTTGATTCCAGCGGAGTAAGGTTGCCTGGCTCCCGGGGCCAGCCAGGGGCCTCCTTCCTCCAGGTCCCTCCGGAGCTTCCTGTCTCCTCCCAGGGCTTGCCCGGTTCTGGAGGAGGTTTTGGGATCTGCAGCCCTCTTGCTCTGTTAGGAGTGGGCCTGGTCACCAGAGCCAGTGCAGGGACAGGCTGCCCTACGCCAAGAAAGGCAGGCACCCAGACCACCCTCCAGGGCCACTCTATCCTCAAACAGCAACGCTGCGTGTCCAAATGCTGCACAGCACCTGAGCTCACTTTGGGGTCCCTGGCAGAAGCTGGAGAACGAGGCTGTGGGAGGAACCTGTGAAGGGAAGACAGACTTGCTGTGTGGAATTGGATGGGGAGGATTCTAAGTGAAACTGGACCTGTCTTCCAGTGTCTAAGGGCTACCACCTGGAGGAAAACAGACGCGCTGCCAGATGCCTGGTGTGTTCCTGCACCAGGCGCTGTGCTAAGGGGCGGGCAGTAGGAGACGAGGGTGAGCGGGTTGGCTGCCGCCCCTGAGGAGCATGCTGGGACAGAAAGGATCCCAGGGCAGGAGGGAGAGATACTTTAATGGGGAAGATGTGAATGCAGGGAGGACGGAAGGGGGACAATGTGCTGGGGCAGTGGGGGTCCCCGACCGCTGGGCCTGCACTGTCCCACATGGGATCCCCCAGCTGCAGGTGGCCACTGAGCCCCAGACGTGTGCTCGAGGAAGGGGAAGCCCTGTACGTGCAGACCACCTACCAGATTTCAAAGGCGCCATCCCAAAGCATCGCATTCATAATACTTTTTATATTGCCGAAATGATACTACTGCAGATACGGTAAGTTAAATAAATCACACCAGTAAAATAAATGTCACCTGTTTCTTTTTACTTTTTAAGAAGGTGGCTACCAGAAAATGTAAAGTGACGGGTGTGCCTCTATCTCGGTCCCAACTCTATCAGAGGGAGCCGCTCTAGGGCCAGGGCTTGGCAATTAAGAAGCGTGGGTGGGAGGTAGGTTTGACTTCACCTCCCCAAAATAACTACTGTGGAGGGGGTTGCCTCTGAGGGGTGAGCTCCCTGCCCCTAGGGGCTCAAGCAGAGAAGTTGGCAGTAGCGAAGAGACCGTTGGATAAACTCCAAGGGAGCCTTCAGCCCTAAGCCTACCGGAGCTCAGCAGGTCTCTTTTCTGCCCCTCGGGGCCTCAGGCAGGACCCCGTGCTGGAGTGCCCTTGGTGTGTGGCCCGGAGGTCCCACCCATCCTGGGGCTTCTCCTCGCCCTCAGCAGAGTGTGCTGGAGCACCTCCTTGGCTCTGGTGAGGGCTCCGTCAGCAGGGACGGCCACGTGGGGCACCACGCCCACCCCTTCCCAGGAGCTGCCATCCGCAGCCCCCACTGAGCGGGCCGTGGGGATGGTGATGTAGAGATCAGTGTCATCCACGTGGTAGGTTTGTGGTGGCTGGCAGCCCCCGCTGGTCACTTCCCCGATGACCAGAGCCCGGCCCAGCTTCTTCATGATGTAGGTAAATTCCTCCGCGGCGCCGGCTGTCAGCGCGCTGGTCAGAATGGCCACGTTCTTCTTGGAGCCGTAGCGTTCCCCTGGAAGACAGAAGATGCGGAGTCTAGTCAGCGCTGGGGGCCGCCTGCCTTCTCGGTACCGTGTGGACCCGCAAAGAGGAAGGCCTGAGATTTAGTTCTGTGGCCTTGCGTCCCCAGGTAAGTCACTTCTTTCTGAGCCCCAGTTCTGCCTCTGTCACATGGGTATACGAATGTGTGCCCGATCTCCAGTATGTGCGGGCTTGACAGCTCCTTCGCACACTTCTGGCACTTTTATCTTTGAGTGATGGTAAAAGCCCTGACTCTCCCGAGAAAAGGATGTGCTTCCCCTTCATGAATAATAAGAATGCCTAAACTGCCAGATGATTCTCTTTCCACTTTGGACTCCAGGAAGAGCCAAACTCGTGGCTTCATGGCAACAACCCTCTAGGACAACAATGTCTGATAGAAACACAATGTGAGCCAGAATGCGGTCACAGATGTTACTGAAAGTTTTCTAGGAGTCACATTAAACAAGAAAAATACACACAAAACAAACAAACAAACAACACACAAAAAAACACAGATGACATGAATCTTAACCATGTTTTATGTAACTCGATACATCTAAAAAAAGTTCATCTCAAAAGCATAATCAATAACATTGTGGAGATATTGCCCATCTTTATTTTTCCATAGAAAGCCCTAAAAAATCTGGGTTTTGGTGTGGAGGTTCCTCAAAAAAATGAAAATAGAGCTACCCTATGACCCAGCAATAGCACTGCTAGGAATCTACCCAAGAGACACAGGAATGCTGATGCATAGGAGCACGTGTACCCCAATGTTCATAGCAGCACTTTCGACAATAGCCAAATCATGGAAAGAGACCAAGTGCCCATCAACTGACGAATGAATAAAGAAGTTATGGTACTTATATACAATGGACTACTACGTGGCAATGAGAAAAAATGAAATCTGGCCATGTGTAGCAACATGGATGGAACTGGAGGGTATTATGTTAAGTGAAATAAGTCAGTCCGAAAAAGACAGATACCATATGTTTCCACGAATAGGTGGACTTTGTGAGACTAAGCAAAAACCAGGGGGAGGAGAAGAGGGGAAAGGAAAAAAAGACACAGAGAGGGAGGGAGACAAAACGTAAGAGACTCTCAAAGACTAAGAAAAAACTGAGGGTGAGGGGGATGAGGGAGGGGGGAGAGGGGGTGATGGGCATTAAAAAGGGCACATGTTGGGATGAACACTGGGTGTTATATGTAAACCAATTTGAAAATAAACTATTATAAAATTAAAAAAAAAATCTGGGTTTTACACCTGTCACATCCCAGTTCACACGAGCTGCATTTCAGTGCCCAGCGGCCACATGTGGCCTGCAGCTCCCATACTGGACATCATCGCAATTCTAGGACCCCATGATCTTGCAAATTTGAGTCTATATGTAACTCCTGATTTTGAATGTCTATTTGAATTTACAGTTCACCTGGTTCTAGTTCTTATTTATGTTTTGCAGTATTTTTGAATGTATGTCTTGGAAGCTCCCCTCGAATCCTTGTGTGATAAGGAAGTGTACAAATGAAAATCGTGGGGTGCTTTTCTGGTCATATGCAACCCCCACCCCCCAATGCTGGTCTCTCAGCCCCTTTTTGGATGGGAGCGAAGGTTCCTTGCTTGGTTTGTTGTGCTGAGCAAGGGAGTTAGAGTGAGCCTATCACCCGCGACGGGGACAGTGAGAGCCCTGGCTCTACAGAGCATGACGCCTGTGCTTGCTTTTCTAGTCCTGCTCTGGGCCCAGGGCAGAACCAAAAGCAGCTGGTTCAAACAGGTGTGCTGAGCTTCTGCTGAGAACTCAGGTGGGATGAGCACTAGAAACTCTGGGGAATTTGGTGAAGGGCAGGGGGTCCTTCTAATTCCGCCGTGTCTTGCACGTCGATGGTTGTTGTGGCCAGAACAGAGGGCATTTTAGTTTTAGACAAACCGGTGTTCAGATTTTGGCACTTCTACTTATTAGCTGGGGGATGTTAGATAAGAGACTCAACCTAATTAAGGCTCATTTTTCTCTAAAAAATAACCATAATGGTAGCATTTTGTAGGGATTAAGAATCATCTGTAAAAGTGCACAGCATGGGACAGGGGCTTTGTATTTCATTTACTCTTACTTTTCCCTGAACCCAAGCCGTCTTTCCTTGATTTTCCAGAAGCTTCTAGAATGAGAACACAAAAGGGAAAGCGTCTGTTACGTACCCGCAAGCCGGGTGTGGGTCCAGAGCTCACTGACAGAGTCGTTGGGGCGGCTGTAGATTTTGTCCAACAGAATTGGAGGACCTTCATCAAAGAAGTAGGAGCATAGGGCAGAGATGGAGGATGTGGGGCCGCCGATGTTGTACCTATGAGAAGGGAAGTGGGGGGTCATTGGGAAGGAGTTCACAGGAAGGCCCTCAGTTCCCCTCTGGGAGCCTGGGGCTTTGCCCTGAGGAGGACACTAATTCCAGGCAGCCTCACTGCCCTACCTCCTCCTGCAGAATTCCATGTTGGCATTTCCCAGAGTCTGTCTCTTGAGAAATTATAAATCACTGGGTGCCATACCTGCCCCTTCTGATCACATATTAATACATTATGTGATACGAACAGATTGTGTACATTATATCAAAACCTCTGACAAGTCCTGCAGTCATGAAATTGCTGATGAAATTTCCTCATTTACTGACCATGGACTGTTCTCCTACACTCATGCTGCCTGTGAGGATGCTGCCTTCCTAGTTGCATTCTCCATAAATTCATAAGAACCACTGGGCGTTTTTGTTGACGTCTCCTGATGGGGCACTTAGTGTAGCAGAGTGCTCAGAGTTGTGGAACTACACTGGGTGGGGAGGAGAAGAGTGAGGGAGGGGACGCTGTGCCTGTCCTGGGGTGTTTGAAATTGCCCTGTTATGTGAACTCCTTGGGGCCTTGTCTCTTCATCTGTGAGTAGGAAACACGGGCTGGTGATCTGTTAGGAGTCTCTTCTGGTTGATGGTCTAGAGTGGCTCAGCTGGGTTTAGGGGCTTTGACCTCGGTGTCTGAAACGCCAAGCCTCAGGTTAGAAGGGTCTGGAAGCACACCTGTAGGCTGGGCCATTTCCTCTTTTACAAATGTAGCCACAGAGCCCTGGGAGAGGTTTTGTCTTCCAGGGAGGACAACCTCTGAGGTCCGGAGCCCTCTAGTGACAGCCAAGAACCACAGCTGAGCTGCAGGCTTTGCCTTGACCGATTCTGGCAGCCTTTCTCCTGCAGCTGGGAAGTGGGGGTTCTGCACCCCGGGGGGAGCAGCCTGCCCCTCTGTGTCCACGGAGGGCGGGACCTGGTCGCTAGGCGTGGGTCTTCTCCACCCCAACTCCAGGAGGGAGGTCTCTAGCTAAAAGCATCCCTCCACCAGTCGTTTTGTAATGCAAAGAATTCTTTTTGCCACAATAGTGGCTAATTTGCAAATTCTCTGGAGAGCTCTGGCTTTCTAATTCTCATGACCAGGGTGGTCATGTGTTGACTTTGTATGACATAAGAGGCACAGTGTAGGTGGTGGTCTAGCTGTCCCAAACATGACTGATGACCAGAATCACCTGGGATGATACCTTTCAAATACACAGATGACTGGGCCTCACCCCGGAGCTCTAGATTCAGGAAGGTCACATTAGGGCCCCAGAATCTGTTTTTAAAGTCTCCCTTCCCCCTCCCTCTCCACTGAGTCCTATGGCCAGACAAGTCTGGGAACCACAGGAGTGGCCCAGTGATTCTCAGCCTGGACTTAACATTGGGGTCATCTGAGGAGCTTAAAAAGACCACCAGTGCTGGCGTCCCCCGCAGCCGGTTAAGCCAGAACCCCCGGGGTGGCTGGCCGGAGACCTCTGCCCCCCAGGCACTGACCTCATGTCGATGATCATGGCATCCGTGTGCACGATCTTCTTCCAGACGTGCTCCACCAGCAGCTCTGACACCTGGGTGAGCAGCTCACAGTCCCCAAACATGTCAAACCTCAAGTAGCCAAGGTTGTCCTCAAACACATTAGTATGAAAGGAAAACTTGATCAAGTCCTCAAAGACTTCGGGGGAAGGGATCTGAAAAAAATGGATGGGGGTCCAGCTCAGTGTCGGCAGAGGAGTGGATGGCACGGTTCAGGAAAGTGGCACCTCAGTTTTCCTTCATACGTGACAGATGCCGAGGGTATGCGAGGGAACTAACATTTCTGAATGTTATGTCTGATGGACGAGCGTCTGGGAGGTTATGTGGGTGGTGGGCCTGGAGGGCAGACCCCAACATGGTTGGCAGACTCCTTATG
This sequence comes from Paguma larvata, assembly GCA_030068075.1. Lineage (NCBI taxonomy): Eukaryota > Metazoa > Chordata > Mammalia > Carnivora > Viverridae > Paguma > Paguma larvata. The sequence goes on along the minus strand of CM057837.1, from coordinate 55,635,723 downwards.
GAGAACATTCATGCGTGCCAACCCCACACCGTGGTGTCCAGAGCTGCAAGGCCCCGGGCGTGGTCTCCACTCTGACTCCCCTGACCTCACCGGATGCTTCCTGTTGTCTCTGTGTCCATCTTCTTCCCTAAGACAGGGAGGGAAGACATAAGCCAGCTACTGGGCCCCAGAGTCTAGAAGGGGGTTTCATTGCAGCCCTTACCATCACCATCAGGGCTCCCTGTAGCATCCCCATCCTTTCAATGACGACACTGAAGCACAGAGTGATTAATTAACTTGCCCAAGGTCACACAGCCAGTAGGCGGTGTTGCCGGAAACTGAATCCATATGTGACACCAAACCATGAACCCCGGCGATGCTGGAAAGGAGTGAGTCCTCAATTTGGAATCTGGGGCCCTGTGAGTCTAACACCGTGCTGGCACATACTAGACTCCCCCAACATGTTTCATGCCTCCTCTTCTCTCTCCAAGACTGCTGGAAGGACACAGGCGCTGTGGGCTGGAATGTTAACTGGGACACCCAGCCTCCAGGGTCTGCTTTGCCCTTAGTTATAAGCTCTTTAGCCATGGATCATTTCTCTGCACCCCTCTGGGTTTCCATTTCTCTCTCTCTCTCTCTTTTTTTTAAATGTTCATTTGAGTGAGCAAGAGAGAGAGACAGAGTGCGAGCAGTGAAGAGGCAGAGAGAGAGAGAGAGAGAGAGGGAGACATGGAATCTGAAGCAGGATCCAGGCTCTGAGCTGTCAGCACAGGGCTTGAACCCACAGACCGTGAGTCATGACCTGAGCTGAAGTTGGATGCTTAACCGACTGAGCCACCCAGGCGCCCCTCCATTTCTTTTTTTGTAGAATAGGAGTGATGATTCTGCACTAGATGCTTCTGGTGCCGTTAGCCCTCCTCTGATTCCGGCTGCAACTGCCCATCAGCTGACAGGGCCTTGCCTCCAGCACATCCCTATGTCTTTCCACTCTCGATTTCAGGACCTTCTCCAAGCTGCCTCAGAGTCTGAGAGAGTTCATGTCCCCAGAGGGACCTTCAGTCAATGAGGGACAGGAGCTGCTGGGCCCCATCTGGAGATGGACGGCTCCGGGAGGCATTCCCCACACTAGTTAGGATTCCATTGGAATTTTCAGAAGCAACAGCCTCCATGATGCCCCCACCTGTCAGCTTTTCCTCCTTTCCTATCCCACTCTCCCTGCCCCGTCACTCCGGCTTCAAAGACTGCCTCCCACCCAAACTGCCTGCATCCTAGGACCCTGAGATAAAGGCTCCCCTGCCCACTGTGACTATGCCGTGAAACCATAGATGATAAACAGCGTGGAAAGATGCTGGAAACGCTGCTTCTTGATGAAGCTCCTAGATGATTGGAGTGATTGGTGAACCCATGGCCACTGGTCTAGAGAACTTCTCTCTAATCTACCCAGCAGCAGCACTCCTCAACCTCGATTGACCTTTTCAGTGTTTTCCCCAAATGCCATTGCTGCCTTCAAGCATATTGACCACAATAGTCTTGCTCAGAATTTCCCATCCAGTTGGCCCTTGGATCGGACTGCATACCCACCAAGTGCAGCTCTTTCCGACGCAGTGCTTTGAATTGTGGGAGGGGAGGAGAAGGCAGGTGGTGCCTGACCACTGCCATGGTTCTCTAGGCTGTGCACTGTCAGCACCCCTGACCGTGCCTCAGCCTGTGTCCAGGCTCCATTCTTTATAGCTCTGAGGCAACTATGAGGCCAAGACCTCTGCCTGCTCCTCTCTCTCCATCCGAAACCCCCTGAGGCAGGCAGGTGGTGAGAATGAGCACAAACCCCGCATTTCCAGAGGAGGAAATGACCTGACCTTTTCGCCAACACTGACGATGAGAAGTGCTGCAAACATTTGCCGTCCACCCTGCCAACAGTGAAACTCCTTCTATGCCAGGGGTTTTCAAACTGAGTCCTTGTGGGTTATCAGTGCTCTACAGAGGTACTCAGGGACATGAGAAGGGGAAGGGATGGCAGGATGAGAGGAAGGGAGAGACGTGACCAGTGAGAACTTAAACATGAAAACAGGTCTGGAAGCCATTGCGTCGCACCGTGCGCAGAGCCTGGATGTGCAGACAACTGGCCAGCTCATTGCTGGGACTGTGCTAGGTAGGCTCAGTCTCCCGTGTGTCTCACCTGCATGGGCACAATCCCAGGAATGCGGTCCTTGGCATCCTCGGGGATATGGGCTGTCTTCAGGTGTGGGTCTCCGGACAGCATCTGCAGATCAGCCCCCAGCATCTCAGCCAGGGCCCCTTCTGAGGTCACCCTGGAATAGCGGCTCTGCAGACCGCTCAGTTTGGCAGCCATCTTGGCCCCCAGTTCGGAGGAGGCATAGTTATCGGCTACCAGCTTCCCGGTTGTCTGCAGCACAGTGGGCACCTTGGCACGCAGGGCCACTATGTCCCGGGCTGTGGAGAGGGCCTCACTCATGGGCACGGTGATGTCGGGCTCCACCCCAGCCAGGTCCCAGGCCTCGCCTGTGCTGGCACTCAGGGCCATCTGCGTGGGCATGGAGGCGTATAAAGGGCTGCTGCCCACCTGGTAGATGCCCACAGAGAGTGCCCCTCCAGCCGTGGGCTCCCCAATGACTGTGGCCCGCTGCAGGTCCTGCATGGTGTGAGCAAAAGCCTCAGCTGCCGACCCGCTGATGTGACTCATCAGGATGTAGAGGTCCTTGTGGGGGCCATAGCGCTTGCCAGCCACCTGGGGCAGAGTCCACACTTCTGTGACCCTCGAGGTCGCCCTATCAAAGACAGAGTAGAGGTGCTGTCGGGGCTCTGCCTCGAAGAAGTAGGAACAGAGCAGCGGCACAGCTGTGGAGTAGCTGCCAGGGTTGTATCTCAGGTCGACAACCAGCGCGGCCGTATCCACCAGTCTCTGCCACACCAGCTGCACCAGCTGTGGCCCGATGGCCTTCACCGTCTCCAGCTCGGCCATGGCGTCAAAACGCAGGTAACCCAGCCGGCCGGGCAGCACCTCTGTTTTAAAGAGAGCTTCGATGAGGTAGGAGACTTCCTCTGGAGAGGGGACAATGGGGGGCGGTGGGGGCACCTCCTCGGCCACCATCTCACCAGGGCTGTGGAACACCAGCAGACGGTGGTCCCCGGACATCTCCTGCAGGTCGGCCGTGAGCTGGGAGGCCAGTGACTCCAGGTCCACAGCTGTGCGGTAGGCCCCCTGTGCCAGCTTGGCCCGAAGCAGGGCACTGGTCTGCCCGACGACCTCTGGCCGCGCATAGTGAGCCTCCACCAGGTGCCCCGTGCCCTCCACCAAGGCCTCCAGGCTACGGTGGAACTCCAGCACCTCCTGGGCCCTGTCCAGAGCTTCCTCAGCCAGCACGATGGCATCGGGCACCACGCCGCCTCCCAGCCAGCACTCGCCGTGGTTGTCGATGAAGGTGAGCACGGGCACGGTGAGCACCAGGTCGCCCTCCGGCGTCTCCAGCAGGGACACCGTGCGGGTGTGCAGCAGGATGCCCGCGGTGATCTCGCCCACCAGCGTGGCCCAGCCCAGCGACTGCATGAGGAAGGCCAGCTCCTCGGCCGCGGTGGCAGTGCGGTGGCTGGTGAGCAGGTACACTCCGCGCTGGGTGGGGTAGCCCTGGCCCAGCAGCTCCACGCGGCTGAAGTGCTCCTCCGTGACATTGGTGCGGCGATCATAGGTGGTGAAGAGGCGCAGGGAGCCGTTGTCGGGGCCCTGGAAGTAAGACAGTAGCAGGGGCACGGCGGAGGACGGCCCCCCAGGGTTCTGGCGCAGGTCCACGATGAGGTGCTCCGTGTCCTGCAGGGGCTCCCACACCTGGTGCATGATGTAGGGGCTCAGCACCTCCAGCACAGAGGCATCGGCAAAGCTGTCAAAGCGGAGGTAGCCCACGTTGCCGGGTAGCACCGACACCTGGAACATAGAGACCACCAGGGCCTGCCGGGCAGCCTCAGCCCCAGGCACCGTGGGGACTACCTCTGGAGGCTCATCGTCTCCAACCTCGGGCCCAGGAGTGGTTTCCTTGGGCCTCACGGCCCGCACCAGGAGCCTGGGGTCTTCGGACACAGTCTGTAGGCCAGCGTTGAGTTTAGTGACCAGGTCCTCCTCAGAGACTACTGTGGAGAAGTCCATGTTGGCCAGGTGGTGCAGCAGGGTGGGCACACGGTCCACTAGGGTGTAGTAGGCCTGCAGTGCCTCCTGCAGGCGCCGGACAACTCCTGGCAGGGCCCGACGCAGAGTGAGGATGGCCAGGGCTTTCTCCAGGGCCTGCTCGGCTGGTGTCCCCACACAGGGAAGCACCCCGCTGCCCTCCCATGTCTGGCTGCCCCCTCCCAGGGGCCCTAGGGACCTGGACACGGGCACGGTGAGGAAGAAGTCAGACTGCCCTATCCTCAGCTTCTGGAGGTCCAGGGCACCCCCTACAGTCCGCTCGCCCACCACGATGGCCCTGCGCATCTGCTTGAGGATGTAAGTGATGTCCTCAGCCACGCCCCCAGTGTGGCCGCTGGTGAGGACCACCACATCCTTGTCGGCACTGTACCTTTCTCCCAGGACCTGGGGCAGGGTCCAGATCTCAGTGGTCGTGTTGGAGGGGCGGTCGTAGATGGTATCCACGTGCAGGACCGTGTTCCCTGGATGCAGGTAGGAGATGACGTAGGGGATGCCGGAAATGTGGCCCCCAGTGCAGTGCCGGAGGTCCAGCACCAAGGCAGAGGTGCCCATGAGCTTCCTCCAGACGCTGGCCACCAGGAAGCCCCCCAGCTTGCTCACCACCTCCTGGCCTGGATGTTGTCCACACGCAGGTAGCCCACGTTGCCCTCCAGCACCTCGTGATGGATGCCCTTCTGCAGCCGGGCAAGCATTTCCTCTTGCGTGAGGTCGGTGAGCGCTGGGGCTTGCCGAGGAGCCTCGAGGGTGCTGGGCTCATACGAAATGACCAGGCGAGGGTCGTTCAAGGAGCTCTGCACCCCAGTCGTCAGCACGTGGGCCAGAGTCTGAGGGTCTGAGATGGCGAGGATCTCACGACTCTTGATGGCCTGCTCGATGGCTTCCTGCATCCCCATCAGGTTCTCTGGGAAGCAGTAGTTATCCAGGAGGACCTTGGCCATGTCCAGCACCAGGCTCGGCTGGAACAGGTGCGTGGGGCCAGCCAGGCCACAGAGCAGCATGGACAAGATCAGGGCCCATTGTTTCGTCATGGGGACCCAGAAAGAGAGCTGGCTCCTGCGCAAATGTCGCGTAAGGCCGCGGCACTGCCCTGTGTGGCTGCCTTCCTCCCTCGTCCTTCTCAGCGGGTGGACAGAAGGTCTGGGGCTAAACTCCGGAGTTGGGGTGCGGCTTCCAGCCCCAGTAAGCCTTTAATCCTGTCTAATTCAAGCGCATCAGCCCTGGGGACTGGAGAGAAGGGGCCGAAGTGGTTGACCCAGAAGGTACGTGGGATCTCATCGTGCCGTGCCACCTCTGTGTGTAGTAATCTGACCAACTACCGTTGATTTGGAGTTTCCGTCACATGCCGGGCACCGTGCTTCATGCTTCACAAGGTGCCAGTTTTCACCACAGCCCTGCAAAATAGAGCTGCCTACTGGCTGGAAATAGCATTTTCCCACTACACTGGGTGATCCATGCCTCTGGAATTAGGTAGAACTCATTGGAGGCCTGGTTCCATGACTCAGGGCTCTGCGGCCTTAGGGAAGTACCTTACCGTGTAGATTAAGTGAGATTTGTGTAAAGCATTTCATGGTTTCAGGCAAGAAGGAAGCATTCCATTGCTGCTAAGTTCTCCACGGGAGATATTATCTCTGTTGTATAGTTGAAGAAATAGATCTCAGGAGCTAACTGAAGCCCATCATCATAGGTGGGGGTCCAGGGGACACTGAGAAGAAGTCTGGGGAGTCGCAGTCAGCTCAGACAGTGCAGAGGCTGAGTTTCAGGCTGCCCTACTTTAGGGCTTGACGCTTATTTCTGTCTTGGTAATGAATGCATCCAGGGAATTGGGGTGGTCCCCCCAACAGCTTTCAAACAGTAGGAATACAACATCTGGACCTCAATGCAGGGTGTGGTGAGTGGGAGGGGCGCCCGCCTTCCAGACACCATGGGACCAGTGATTCTAGCTCAGAATCCGTTAGCTCTGAGACCTAACAAGAGTCCATTCTCCTGGCTAAAGAAGTCCCCTGCTGGTTGAGGGCTCCGCCCATGGCCTGCTGATTGCGGGGAGAACCCAGCTGTAGGCCTTCAGTCTCTGTGGTCCCAGACCTCACAGGCATTCCCTCACCTGCACAGAGCATACAGGCCTGTCTCAGGTGAACAGCTGGACTCTTAGGTTCCCAGCTCTTGCTCCTTCGCATGGAAGTGACATGGATCCTGCTGACGGCTGACTTGCCACAGATCGCCAAGCGTATCTGCCATGGAGCCTAGAGTCTAGAATCCCTGCTCTGTCTCCGCGTCCCTCTGGGGGTGGGCACTTTCCATATTTATCAGGGCTCAGACTACGCACAGCCAGAAAGAGCGCTGGGAGAGCGAGCTGCCTCCACTCTTCTTGCTTTGTCTCGTTATCGCCAGCACACGCTTCGTGAGTCACGTGGGCAGCAGGCAGGCGCACATGTGTGCCTCAGCGGGCAGCCGCAGTAGGTGTTGCCGGGGACCGGGGGCTCTCTCAGCACCCTTGAGAACCACAATCGGCTCTCTGGAAATCATTATCTGAGGATGTTTACCAAGTGGTTTATGAAGGCCAAAGAGGTCAATTAGCTAAAACAAACATACTTTTAGCTCATTAGGATTTGTTTAATGCCCAAGTGACATATGGTCACATCACTCCACTATCTGCAGCCAATGAGGTGAGCCTGATTTATGATAACAATAAGGCCTCCTTAGTCCCTACTGGGAAGATCGGGCCTTTCACTCTGCCCCAAGCTGAGGAATCACATCTCAAAATATGCTGTCCTGGGCCTCCGAGGGCACTTCTCCGTCATTGCGTGAGCTCAGGCAAAGCCTCTGGACCAGAAGGGCAGAGGATAAGGACGACCAGGAAGAAAAGTCCTACTTTGTGGAAGGCACTTCTCCTGGACCCTTCTCAAAATGCAGTGTCAGGACGGGATTCCTGGAGCCATTGCTGGGCCCTGGGTTGTGGGGATGGCCCAGAGCCTCGCAGAGGATGTGGAAAACAAAATGAAAGTCCACTGCAAGTCACCAGGGCGGGGCAGAGTTAGTGCCTGCAAGGGGACGTGATGTGTCCTCTTGTGGGTGTGGGAGAAAATTCTGTCCCCGGAGTTCTCCAAACTGGGAGCTAGGGATGTTCTCTGGTCTCCAGGTGAGGGGGATCATAAGCACTTGGCAGTGTACCCCAGGCAAGTCCATGGTGAAAACCAGGAGGAGAGAAGCTCCACACCTTCCCATCTAGCCCTAGCCATCAGCCTAGGGGGCTACCAACAGTCCCATGTGATCTCGGGGTTGATTTTGGAGTTGGGATGAAGTCAGAAGCCCTCTTCTCCCTGTCACTTGCACAAGCACCCATGTGGGCAGAGATGTCAAGAGTACAGGCTTGGGAGCCTCCTCCCACCAGCCCTATTACTTTCTAAGGCAGAGACCTTGCTTAAGTAATATGACTGATCTGTGTCTTGGCTTCCTTGAAAGGGAAGCGGGATAAAGTTTGCATCGTTGCAACAGGGTTGGTGGGTATAACAAAGAAGCTGAGGACTCAGTAGGAGTTGGTGAGGGGCAGCCTAAGATCTGAACTCCCCTGTGGGAAGTGGGGAGAGATACCCCAACAGACAGGGGTTGCCCTCAGGTCCCTGGCATATGGAGTGCTTCTGAGGCCCAAACCTTCCATTGGCCTCGGTGTGTCTGGAGAATCTGTATGCCTGAGAAGAGCTCAGGCTTCGGTCTTCACTCCAGAGCGCAACCCGCAGTGATCCAACTGTCAGGTTAAAAGGGGAATGAAGCGCAGAGGATGTGCTGTTGGGTGGTCACATGGAAACGCCTGGAGCCTGGGAAATCCAAGAAGGAGCCAATCACCTGTTGCATTATAGATTCACTTTTTGAATCGTGGGCAGAGGCCTTATCTCTGGCTGTTATCCATTCATCCATCCCTCCATTGCTTGGTGTTCATCTTTCCCTCAATATTGTTTATGGACATTTTCAAGAAGTACAGCAAATACCCATGCTCTTAGATTCTAGCATTGATATTTTATTACCCTTTCTTTATCTCACCTCTCTCTCTTTCTCTCTGACCCTCTCCCTAAATCTCAAACCAACATATTTTTTGGATGCATTGCAAAGCAAGTTGAATCTTGTCTTTCTTTTAATCCTCTTTCTTTCTACTCTTTAAAAAATAAGAATGAAACATACTCATTTTTACAAGTTAAAGAATTCATAAATGTGTGAACAGTCTTTTTCTGAAGCCATTCTAACCCAGCCAACAAGAATATGTATTCTACATACATAAATGTTTAACATGTAGCTGTCCTCAGCTTTCTCTGTGTTCACACGTGGAAGCGCAAATGCAGGAGATATGTTGTCCATTCATCTATGGATATCTATTCGTCTGTCCACTTATTTCGTGTTATCTATGTATACAGAGTATCTATACTGTGTATACACAGTAGTTTGCATCTCGTTTCACTTACTTTAGCATACAGCAGAAACAACCATCAATGTCGAGTCTTTACGTAAAGTTCATCCTTTTAATGGTTGCATTGTAGCCCTTGATAATTTACTGATCTGTTGCTTCTGTTTCCTGCTTCTGTTGTTTTAAGTGTTCTCGAACGTGTGTTCACAGTCCTGGTGCTTCTTGTTTCTGCAGACTAAGTTTCCGAACTTCGGCTCACTGAGTCAAAGAGTGCGTGGACTTGTTCGCTTGCTTTCTTTATCATATTTTCAGTAACCTTTAATTATTTAATAAATGTGTATTTTTTCTGTTTTTTTTCTAAACCACATAATTGATGTATAATTGACATACATTGAACTGCCCATGTCTGAAGCATACAGTCTGGTGGGTTTTGACATGTGTATTCGCCTATGGAGTATCACCAAGATCAAAGTAATATATATTTTCCTCTCCCTTTGAATTTTCTCCTGCCTCTTTGTTATCACCCCACCCCCCTGCATCTCCATCTCCAGGCAAACACTGATCTGCCTTCTGTCACCTCTGTGGGTCAGTTTTCATTTTCCAGGACTTTAAATGGGATTATACTATGGGTATTGTTTTTATTCCCCCGTCTTCTACTCAGCTTAATGATTCTGAGGTTCACCTATGTTGTTGAGTGTACAGTTAGTTTATTTCAGTAGTCATCAACTGTATGCCACAATCTGTTATCCACTCACAGGTATAGACCCTGCAGGTTGCTTCAAGTATATAACCGTTACAAATGCAGCCATAGTGATTGGTTAAGTAGAAGTCTCTGTGTGGATATGTGTGTTTATTTTCATTAGACCAGGAATGTATGTTTAGAATTTTAAGAAATAACCTGTTTTCCAAAATTTAAATTTATGCCAGCAGCATATGAGCCTTCTAATTCCCCCAATCAATGCCAACAATTGGTACGTATGGTCAGACTTTTTAATTGTAGCCATTCTAATAAGTATATAGTGGCTTCTCATTGTGATTTTAGTTGACATTTCCTTGGTGACTAACGGTGTTGAGCATCTTTTTATATATTCATTGGCCATTTGTATATAGTCTATGATGAAATGTCTGTTTAGGTCTTTTGCCCATCGGTTGGGACTGAGGTATGTTTAGGAGTGGAATTGTTGGGTCATGTGGTAATTCTATGTTTACCTTCTTGAGGAACCGCCAAACTGTTTTCCAAAGAAGCCGCACCATTTTACATTCCTGCCAGCAACATATGAGGGTTCTGATTTCTCCACCTCCTCATCAACACTCATTATCATCTGACTTTCTGATATTAGCCATCCTAGTGAGTGTGATTTGTATTTCCCTAGTGACTAACAATGCCCACTCTTTTTTCATGTGCTTATTGGCCATATGTATAACTTCCCTAGTGAAATGTCTCTTTGGGTCCTTTGCCTCAGTTTTAAATTAGGTCAATTCTCCTTGTATTACTGAATGATAAGCCTTTTTTACATGGTTTAGGTACAAGTCCCTTATCAGATATATGATTTGCAAATATTCCCTCCTATTCTGTGGGCCGTCTTATCACTTTCTTGATGATGGTGTCCTTCGGAGCACGGAAATTCTCAATTTTGGTTATGTCCAGTTTACCTAATTTTTCTTCTGTTGCTCTTGCTTTTGGTGTCATACCTAAGAATTCTTTGCGGAATCCAAGGTCATGAAGACACATCTTTTTGTTTTCTTCAAGAGTTTTATAGTCTTAGCTCCTATATTTCTTATGTCTTTGGTCCAGTTTGAGTTAATCTTTGTATCTGACATGAGGTAGGGGTACAACTTCATTCTTTTGCTTGTGGAAGTCCTGTTGTCCCAGAACTTGCTCCTTTGATCTTCAGTAGTGGACCCAAGGAACAAGATGTGTGTGTGTGTGTGTGTGTGTGTGTGTGGAGAGAGATGATTTATTTTTAAGAAATTGTCTCAGGCAATTAATTGTGCAGGATGACAAATCTGGAATTTGTAGTGCTGGTCCCCACAGGCTAGAAACTCAGGCAGAGTTTCTATGTTGAAGTTCCGGGTCAAAATTTATTCTTCCTCAGGAAACCTCAGTCTTTCCTCTTAAGGCCTTCAACTCATTGGATGAATCCCACCCACATTATAGAGGGTAATCTGCTTTACTTAAAGTCAACGGATAGTAAATGTTAATCACATTCACAAATACCTTCACAGCAACATCTGGACTAGGGTTTGGCCAAACAGCTTGGCACCAAGCTTTGTTGATATAAAATTAACCATCACAGGTGATATTGTTCCTATTTTATAGGTGAAAAAACTGAGTCCTGGGGAGATCAAAAGGCTTCTCCAAGGGTACAGTAAGTAGCTGAGTGAAAACGTGAACTGAAAACTAGCTCCAAAAAGGCATTCAGCCCCTCGCATCCACACGAGGTCTTCCTGTTTGTTCTGAGGACAGTCTCGGCTCAGAGAACACTTGAGTACTCTGCAAACAAGTTCCAGAAAAAATAGTTTCAGTGACCACAAATACACACTTGCTGAATTGTTCTAAAACCTAAATTTCTTATCCCATTGCTCCTGAATTTTTAGCCCCAACAGTACCCTACTTCTCACCAAATGAAGTCAGACCTAGATTCCCTCAGCCCGCTTTCTCCGGATGTCCAGCATGGCTTGGGCTCCCGCCTCCACCTGCTCTGCCAAGGCCTCCACGAACCGCACTTGTATTAGAATGGCCTCTCTCTGGTGATCCCGTGAGAGTTTGCTTCATCATCTTCTATCCTCAGCTCTTAACAATGTACTCTCTCCCCAGGACTCGGCAATCCACGGGTTCGGCCCAGAGCATGGCCTCGGCTAACTAGTCAGGACGGCCCATCTCTGGTGGTTTTGTGCCTGTGTGTGTGTGGACATGGGTATGCACGTGTGTGCCCACAGATCCGTGTGTGTGTATTGGTGTGCTCGCATCTGTGTGCATGCGAGATCACACTGTGCTTCTGAGCTTACACTCCTTGCTTGGGAGCGTGCTCTGCCCCGCAGACTGACCGCATGGCCTAAGCTGGTCCACACAAGTCCAGCCTGCAAAGCCATCAGGGCAGGGCCATGCACTGTATTGGTTTTCTGTGGCTCCTGTAACAAATGACCACAAACGGAGTGGCTGAAAACAACCGAAATTTACTCCCTCTCCGTTCTGGAGGCCAGGAGCCTGAGATAAAGGTGTTGAGAGGGCCACGCTCCCTCTGGGGCCTCTAGGGGACAATGTGTTCTTCATCTTTTCTGGCTTCTGGTGACCTGCACCATTCCAGTCTCTGTCTCTGTGGTCACCCCTCCTCCTCCTCTTCTGTCTGCCCTCTTCCCTATCTCATTAGGATACATGTGATTGCATTTAGGGCCTACCTGGATAACCCAGAGTACAGCCCTGCTTTCAAAATCCTTCATGACATCTTTCGCCACGAAGGTGATAGTCCCTCTGTGCCATATATGGCCACGCTCATTACTCATAGGTCCTGGGGTCCACGTCCAGCCCACCACAGGACTGGGCCAGGCTCGAGATCCTGTTAAGTGATGCCACAGCCCTAATGCTCTGTGTCCTCTGGGTCCCGGACAAGTGCCTCACTGAAGTCCGAGGTCTGTCTCTCCAAAGGACCCCTCTGTTCCATCCTCCCTCGGCCCTGGCTGCTGCCGTCTCCTCGGTGATGCCGCTTGCCTGCCTCAAACCCCATGTCTTTTTACATTTAATTTCCATTTCTCCAAACAAATGACATTAATTGCAAACACTGAGAGAGGGCCAGACAAAAATGGGCAGAGGCGGAACACAGGAAGTGAAGAACTTAAAAGCAGCTCACATTCTGCATTAATGGCAGCACAATTAGTAAGAACAATGGTCGTTGTCGTCTGCAGCTGGAGGGTATTTTTGCAGACCTGATGAGCAAATTCATAGTCTGAAGAAAGAATGCTTGATGGATCTTCATGGAGACGAACTACCAGCGTTATGGACTTGCATTCCCTGGGTGGTCTGTAGGACCACGAACTTCTAACATGGGAACCCCCTTGGGGGCTGGGAGATGGCTAGTCTGACCGTGTCGGCGTTTTCAGACCCGTAAATTTTTTCCAGTGTAGCCAACATGCTGTGCTTAATCCATTCTGCATATGAGGAGGGCCCCAGGATTGCCCCGGAGAGGCCGCGTAGGGTAGGAACTCTCACGGGCCCTTCCTATCCGGGCACGGGCCCTTCCTATCCGGGATCCAGGGTTGGTGGGTGGCCCCAGGGCCCTACTCACAGGGCCAGCTGTGCTGTTGCTGTTGGCCAAGTGTTTGGGGTTTAGCTGGTAAGTTGGGACATGCGCTTGTGTCAATTTATTCTCAGCTCCCCCCACTTTCTGTTATTCGGGCGGCACATATCTGTCGGTAGGTTCCCATGCAGAACACTGTTCCCTGATGCTAGTTCACAATTTCCAAGAGAGGAAGTCTTGGTCAGATATGTTGTTCGAGTGGCGCCCCGGGTTTTCAACATCTCTTCGAAGGAACAGGCTGTGGAAGGAGGTCAGTCTGCTGTTCTGTCTGTGTACGTGGCGGCTTCTCCCGGGGGCACTGAGACACGCCGCTGCACCGTCAGGGGTTCCTGGGCAGACCTCCCGTACCCACCTGCCAGCCCCATGAGCTGCTGCCTGATGGGAGCCTTGTCTGGCAAAGGAAGGAGAGTCCAGCATTGACATGGAAGCCCCCAGAGGCTCCGGGAGGTGGGGTCAGGCACGGCCTCCAGAATGTGAGCGTGACATTGGGGTCCTGAGGAGGTCACAGAGCTCACACGCTCACTGTCCAGCTCCGCAGGCCCAGGAATGCTCTCGGGCTCCCCCGTGGAAGTTGTACCTCAGATGTAATCAGGCATTTGAAAAACGCTTGCGGTTTCATGCTTTTCTGAGCTGGGCCTCGCCCTCCCTTCTGTGGCCACTACTGGGAGTCAGAGGTGCAAAGTCCAGTTCGGCCTGTGCAGTCAGTAGCCTTGATTTTCTGTAAGGAGGACAAAGAGGAGGGAGAAGGGACACTTATCTGACCATTTTCTGGGTCCAGGTCCTGTGCTCAGTGCTGGGGACCCAGACACAGATCAAGCTCACAGGCAGGATGACAAACATTCAAGAAATACCTGCAAGGATGATTATAGAAGGCACTGCTAAGTACTATGAAGACCCTGGGGAGAGCCCAATGGACACTCCCTTCCAAGAGAGGACAGAAGGGGCAGGGTGAGGCTTGACAGACCTACAGGCCTGGAGGAGAGACTTGGACAAGGTATGTATGGTCTGGCAGCCACTCTTGGCTGGAGACCTTAGTGACCATGCCCATCTCTTCCTCCCTGGTTCCCACTGAGGCAGAGGATGGGAAAGTGGACTTTAGCTGTTTTAACCTCTGTCACAATTAGGGTTGGCCAGTGGACCGCAGTCTTGCTCATGAGATGTAAGCAGAAGCCTGTTAGGGACCTCTGGACAAGTATCCTCTGTGGCTACTTGTCCTTCCCCTTCTTCTGCTGGAAATATGATGTGATGCTTGGTGCCAAGGCAGCCATATTGTGAGCTAAAGCATGAGCTAGCATGAGCTAGAGGCCAGAGCATTGCTCAGACACTGATTCTCACATTATCTTGCTCCAGACCAGTGCTAGGTAGCTGCCACCTTCAGAACCATGTCGTGTGAGGAAAGCAAACTTTCTAGCAACTGAGTCAGATTTCCATTTCTAACTGATATGCACATCAGAGAAATGAAAGGCCTTGTCAAGGCCTCATCTTCGGAGCTTGGGCAAACCCATGTGAGCATTCACTGTGGGAGCCCTGGAGGCCCCTGAAATTAGATGTCTTAACGAGGGAGAAATCACGTCTGTGTGAGTCCACGGAATAGGGCCATACTCAAGGATGACTCAATCCAGAGGGTGACTTCTGAGTCCTCTGCCTATTTCATAAAAAAGCGGGAGATATTTGAACTGCATTTGGCTGTTGTAAACAATACCCGTTTGCCCTTGATGAGTTCCCTTGATCCAGATTGGAGACCCTTCAGAGGCCCATGCTCGCCATTCAGCTGTGGCAGAGCCCCTCTGTCCCCATGCAGATGGCCGGTATGTCAGGGCTCTCCTGGACTGCACGGACCTGTGAGAAGGAGCAAACACTCATGGGAGGGAGCTACAGAGAGGCAGACTTGGGCCCCGGCTCAGGCATGTCTTTCTGATAAACAGAGCTACCGGCTCCTTGGAAGTAGGGAAGTCACTGAAATGGGAAGTGTTCTGGGAAGCTGAGGCCCATGGTGTTAGATTTCTGCCAGATTTGAAAAATCTGGAAGTTTTATTCAGTCTGATCCAATGTAAGCCACCCGTGTGCAGGGCTGCCTGCTTTGCGTACAGTCTCGTGTCTCCACGTTAAGGCAAGTTTGGGAAAAGCCGGACCCCTTCATGTCAGGCTGCTCCAAACTTTCTCAGCAACCTCGGCTCCCCCAGGGAGCCGCCATGTGGATATAATAGGCTTGCCTTTGAGAGCCTTTGGTCACAAACTGGAGACGCCTCTGGGCCTCCTCAGCAGGCACCAGGGAGAAGGGGGCGGGGCTGGTCCTCTCGCCCCACCCGGACCCTGGGGCAAGCTCTCAGCAGCAAAGCTCAGACTCTCTGGCACATCAGGATCACATCAATGTTAAGGTCTGAAGCAGCCTCCAGGGTGTCCCTGGGACTTGGGAAACCAAGAGGCTGACCGCACACATGCATTGGGGATCTGCCACACCAGTGTGAGGCCAAAAGCAGAATGGAAATGCAGGACCCTCGTTCAAGAATTATTGCGAATTTCAAGATGGCGACAGCAGAACATTAAATCAAGCAGGTCCCACGCTACTGCCCAGGCCACAAGGGATGCCTGGGTGCGTTCTAGAGAGGGGGGAGTGCAGGTTTCCTGTGGGAGGAGGCCGGCAGGGGCCTCTCCTCACATTGCTTATGCCCTCATAGCTAACGCCTGGAGTCTGCTGCAGGCTGCACCCACAGAGGTGGGCTCGCCCTGGATTCCTCACCATGCCCTGCAGAGGAACCGATGTCCAGCACAGAGGGAGCTGGTCAGATGAGCTCTATATGGAATCACAACCTTGTACATGGGAGCAAAAGAGCTTCCGAGTTCAGAGGGATGACCTTCCACGCCCGCCTGTGTTGGCCCTGCTCTTACAGGGATTCAGTTGGGCGTGAAAAGAGAACATTGCAAGGAAGGATTGACCCAGGGATTCTTGCTTTCTCCCAATTTTGATAGAATTCCGGAAGAGGTACAAGCCACAGCGTTTCTGTTACAGGCAGGAGAGTCTGCACTGTGTGAATGGAGGTATTGACTCTTGGATTCCCCACGAATCGCAGGAATCCGCCCTGGAAGAAAGACAGCCAGAAGGGAAATAGCACAAAGCAGTTTATGAAAGTGAAAGTACACTCCTGGTGGGAGAGCCGGCAGGCCTCGAGGGGGCCACAGCCCTGAGGCTTTTGTGAGCTGGGTCTCAGGTCATAGATAGGGTGGTCTCGGATGGAGGCTGCTTCCAATCTTTTGGGAAACTCCTCCCGCAGGTTGGGAGGGGGAGTTTTTACCCCTCAAGGTTTGTACCTGAACCAGCGTGGCAGCCGTCTCCCATGGCAGGGGGCTAAAGGTGCAAAGCAAATGTGTTATAATGAGTCTAGGGGTTACCCTGGGGCAGAGGTGGAAGAGGAGTGCGCATGAGCCTCACCTGTGGCTCTTGGTCTGTTAGCCCCAGGCTGCTGGAGACAAGAGGTCAGGATGTGGAGGGGTCTTGGAGACCACAAAGTCAGGATATTGTGCCCCCGCGCTTCTAATGTGTAATTCACTTATCACGGCCCTTGCCTCCAGTTCCTGTCTAACTGCCTACTGTACCGTTTCGTGACCTAGCCAACAGAATATTAATCACAGGGGAGAAGTGTGTCCTTCCCCACCTTCTCCAGTGCATTTGTGCCTGGCTGACCAGAGGACCCCGCACAAGTGACACAAGAGAGGAAGTGACCAAGGAGGGCAAAGAAGGTGGCACTTGCCCAGGAGAGGGCAGGCTTTCTCTTTGATCCTTCCTGCTAATGTGACCATGACCTTACTGTGGAGAAGGTCATCAGGACAGAGGTCAGTGCAGCAGAGAGAATTTGGGCTTAGCATTGTCACAACCAGGGTTCAAATCCTGGCTTTAGCAGTTCCTGGCTAATGGCTCTGAGCAAAGTGAGGCCTCCAAGTGCTTTTACAAAAATCAGGATAAAAATGTCTTTTAGTCTATGGTTATTGCTTGAGCCACTGGGTACAAGTCCCTAGCCCCACCTGGTCCTCCAGGAGCCCCCAGCCTTCCTCCCTGGCTCTTCTCCTGGTCTCTCCATGCCACCCCCATCTCTCTCTCTGTGTCTGCCTGTGGCTTTCTGCTTGGCATCCCTGAACCTCTCTCTCTCCTCTTGCTCCTCGCTTGGAGGTCACACAAGGAACAGGAGACAGCCCATCAGCTTCCCCAACTGGTCATTTCACCGGGCTTCAAATTCTTCATATGTGTGATAGTGGTAACATCACCACCCTGTTACAACAAAAATGAACACACTTTAGGGCATGTTACAAATGCAGTATTAAGGGTGCTGGTCGTTAGGCAGAGGACTAACTGTCCACATATCGGAGAGTCCAGAGGATGGCGCTGTTGCGTTTCGTTCTCTGGCTGGGGGTGAAAAAAGCTTTGGGGAATCTAGTGGGAAGAATGACCCAGTGAGATGGAAGGCAGGGAGCTTTTCTTGGGGACGCACCTTGCGAGTTCTTTGCCCAGCACATCCGTCCAAGTCAGTTTGTCCCGAGCTGCAGCCCATGGCCACCCTCCGAGAGTGACCGAGGTCACTGGCTCTCAGTCCTTGCCTCCCAAGGACTTGGTGAGCAAGTCCCCACGCCAAGCCCATAACAGCCACGAGACAGAAGCACTGTAGTGCTCCCCAGAGCAGGAAGCTCAGAGCTGGAGCACTAGGAGAGGGGACAAAAGGGGCGCCACTGGGTCAGGCCTTCATGGAGGGTCACCCGGGCTATGCATCTGGGAGTGAGGGGGCCGGGCAGCTGTCTGAGGGTATCGCCCGAGGGCCAAGGGAGTGGCCCTGAGGGCGTGCAGCTGGAGCTTGACATCTGAGCAGGCACATACTGGGAGCCCACACTGGAATAGTGGAGCAGGGCCCAGACCGCTGGGCAGGGGTGACACATGGCCCAGACCTCCCTCCCCCGCCATGGTGGAAGTCAGGGACAGCACGGGGCTAACCGCTGCCCACTTACAAACACCTGCTCTCTCACGTGCCCACACACACGCCCTCATCTGGACATGTCCACTCTCCCTGCATACAGAGATGCTGCCCCCATGTGGCCACCCACCACCGTGGCGACTCCATCTCCATGCCCCTCTCCTCGGGCCCCCACCCAGGGCAAGAAGGGCCTGTGGGGAGGGGTGGGCAGGGAGGAAAGTCACATTCAGGAAAGTCCACAGTTTAGACGTTTGACACTATTTCCAAGCGAAACGTTGATGCCGGCACAGAATACACCGCCAAGACTAAAAGATGTTCCTCACCCATCTTTATGATTGAGCAACATTGTCGTACCAGGAATTAGTACTTTCTAGGACGCCAGTAATTAATTGTATTTAAATTAATCAATCTGTATTAATTATGTTAAAGCTCTTCATTGGTTCCATGTAAACATCCAGCACAAACCATTTTTAAGAAAAAATACACCAAGAGCTTCAACCAGTGGGAATGGCCCGGGTCTCTCTAGGCCTCCTATAGGCTCTGCTCTGGCCAGCGGTCAGAAGGGCCACGGAGTGGAATCTTCACCATTTCTAGACTCTTCCTCACTCCGCCCCATTCCATGCATGGCCTCTAGAGTCAGAGAAGAGAATGAAATTCAGAGGAAACGGAAACTCTGACCCCTCTTGGGGTCAGTGGGGGCTGAGTCCTGTCCTGAGACCCAGGCCCAGGACAGAGCTGAACACACACGGCTCAAGAAAGCCAGTAGGTGCAGGCAGAGCCGGATGTGGCCACTAAGGACTTGAGTTCTTCAGTGGCTGGGAACCCTCCCCCAGGAAGGCTGGACATCATCACTTGAGTCCACGTCACCGAGGAGTAAAAACGGGAACAATGCGAATACCAAAGCAACAGCGCATTTATTCCAACAAATGCAAACCCAGGTCCTGGCTCCCACGGAGTCCCTGTGGGAGGGCAGCCCACAGATGTGTTCGGCTGGCGAGCTGGTTATGCTGAGCAAATTAACTGCAGAGATGCGGGCCGGAGGCTGCCCCATCCCTTGGGGTAGATTGTGCCCGCTCCTCCCAAACCATCTCAGAGTTTGAGTCCACGGGCACCTGGTGGCCCCGGGTGAACCGCTGCCTGTCCAAGCATCACGCCAGCGGGTCCAAGCACCGCAGCCATGGTGAGGGCTCCTGTCATCCACTGTCTCCGTCCTGCAGATGGTTTGGGGGATAGTTTTTAGAGGCTCAAGGGTTATCTTAAAAAGCACTGGGCCACTGACGCAGCACAGTCACCAAGCAGTCAGAATGTGCCCTGGGTGCTCCCAGCCACCCAGTCATCCCGGTGGGTACCGGCCGGGGCTGAGCCCAGCTTGCCTCACAATGCCTGCCTCCCAGCATCTGATCGTTCTTCAGCTGCAAGGCAACCTGGTAAACTTGGATGGGGTCTTTGAGAAGCTGCTGGGCTTTGGTGGCTGACAGGTCTATGGACACCTATGGGTTGGAATCATGCCTTTGACTGGTGTTACTTGAACTGTCTGCATTTGGGTTTCCGCGTGTGTAAGTGGGGACTCGTAACACCCATCTCACTGGGTTGTGGGAATCCGTGAAATGACGAGTGTAGAGCACACAGCTGTTCCTGTCCCCGTCACTCCCTTATGTTATTGGAATGTGCCCCGACCTTCTCATCTCTATAAATCTCTGCCTCATCTGTCCCTACTCCTCTGCCTCCCTTCCGCTCTTTTCTACTGGCTTTGGATTATTTTTCTCATATCCCTTTTTCATGTTCCCCTTGCACCCCAGCAATCCTTCTTGGCTTTCCTCTTCTCCTAAGCCCTCTCCCCAGCCCCTTGCCATTGTCTTCCCCCGAAGCTGGACCCAGTGGTGTATGCGTGGGCAGGCTTTTACCTCTAGGATGTGGCGGCTCCCTTTCCTTCTTCAGGCTGGCATGCAGACAGACTTAGTCCCTGCCATGCCCAGAGGGACACAGGACCTCTCAGCAGGACCCCTCCACCCTGTCTCCCCCTGCCCGCAGGCCGGCACTACCTGCACCCACACTCTGCCACGCTCATCCCTTCGTAGTGGTACTTGAGGGTGGGGACCCCCATGTCATCCTTGTAGAGGATGGAAATGGGGCTCAGTTTGGTGGGCACGCAGCAGGCCTTGCCCACTTTCATGGGGAACTTGAGATGCACCAGGGTCTGCACAATGGCGTGTTTCGTGGGGGTCACGTCGTCAGCCAGGGGGAAGAAGCAGCCACCTTTACATTCGTACGCGTCATACTCCTTGGGTGCGATGATCCAGCTGTCCCAGCCGATGTCCTCGAAGTTCACCCTCAGGGAGGTCTTCTGACAGTGGTTGTTGGCCCCGGCGCTCCTCTTCCGCCTGGCCAAAGATGCCCCTGTGGCCGTGTGAACTTCCCCGTCCGCATCCTTGTTGTCACCTGATTCTGCCGGACCATTCTTGGACACCTTCTTGAGCACACTGTCCTGTTCATGGCCGATCATCTCCCTGAGCTCCAGCCTGGTCTCTTTGGTCCCATTGGTGCGGTCATTGGAGAAGACGACGAAGAAGGGCAGGTTTTTGGATCCTGGGGGGACGCTGATATCCAGCTTGTCACAGCCCTTCCTGTGACTCTCCACGGTCACTTCCAGTTTATTTTTGCTCTTGGTGGCGTCGGCTCTGACCCACCGCTTCACAGCACTGGAGACCTCAAAGGTCTCCCAGCCCTCGTCCCGAATGTCCTGGGACACCAGGAATGTCTTGGTTCCTGCGGAAGCATCCCAGGCATCTGCTCCATCCAGAAGGTCATAAATGGCCATGTGGCCTTTCAGCTCATGGGAAGAGTCTATGTGATTTTGACAGGAGACATAGAGTCGGAGCTCGGCCCTGGTGATCTGCTCATGCCTGGGAACGGAGATGTTGAAGAGCAAGACGTGCTTCTGGAAGGGCAAGTCTTCCGTGGCCATGGTAGAGACAGCATCTGAAATGCCAGCACACAGTCAGCGACGGTCATATTCCATTACCCCAAAACAGACTCCTGACTCGCGTCAAAGGGCACCCAGGATGACATTGACCTGATTCTATCGAATCCTTATTGGATTTCGCTTAAGCCCTTAATGTAGAAGAGAATTTTCAAAGGTACATTTAAGATCTTCCAAAGAAAAACAGAGGCAAGGAGATGCCTTGCAGTGGAGTTCATGGGTCCACCTCTTTAGTAAGCACCTACTCAGTGCTCAGCCTTGCGCTACGAGCTTCGCATTCTATATTTCACTCTGCTCTTCACGCTAACCCTGCGAGGGTCTAATTATTATTCCACTTTTACAGATGTGGAGACTGGTATTTGGAGTGTTTAACTGCCAAGCACGCACATCCGTATAGAGCTCTTCACTTAAAAAAAAAAAAAGAACCAAAAAGTCACACAGCAAAACATACCGTCAGCCTCGGAGGGCAGATCCCGAGTGTGTGATGTTACAGGAGAGGGGCTGGTGAATTGCCAACGTCAAGACAATGTTAAGAATCTCAGTGTTTAAATAGTATAGAAATGAGTCAGAATTGTCATTTCTGAGCAAAGCAAAAGTGGGTTTTTTTTTAATGTTTGATGAAAAAATAGAACATATTAGCCTCAACTGCTTTGTCATGTTAGGCAAAAATGGGGCTTGCCTTTTGGCTACACAGCAGGACTCTGTTTCCAACCTCTCCTGACACACAGCCATCAGGACATGTCTAGTATGCCATGGCTCGGTCACAACCGCGAGGTCACAACATGAGGGGAGTCTGTATGCCGCTGTGATATCCAGCGGTGTCTGACAGACCGAAGTGCTAGCCCAGACCTTGCCCTTTCCTAGGCTTTCCCTGTGACCTTGGAGAAGTCTTGCGACTCTCCGTGCCTCCGACGCCTCATCTGTAGAATGGGGCTCATCCTACCCGCCTTCCAAGGTTGGTGTGAGGCTTCCACAAGATTGCACATGGAACACGGTCCCTGCCTCACCGCTGAGGCTCGACCAATCTTTCTGCGTCCTTCCCAGACCCTCCTCCCCAACATGCGTGCCCCCCTCAAAGCCTGTGGCACCTCACCCAAAGTGGATGCGCCATTCCAGCTCCTGCAGAACGTGTGGGAATAGTGAACGGGCTCTATGAACATCAATGCCTTTTTTTAAATTTACTATTATTTTTTAATGTGTATTTATTTTTGAGACAGAGAGAGACAGAGCATGAGTGGGGGAAGAGCAGAGAGAGAGGGAGACACAGAATCCAAAGCAGGCTCCAGGCTCCGAGCTGTCAGCACAGAGCCCGGCACAGGGCTTGAACTCACAGACCGCGAGATCATGACCTGAGCCGAAGTCGGATGCTCAACCGACTGAGCCATCCAGGCACCCCTGAACATCAATGCCTTACTGCGCTCTTACTGTGACATGCTCTGAAAATGGCCGCGGGGACACATCACATGTTTAGAAAACAAACACCCTCCCTACCTGAGCTGTACGCGGACCAGCTCTAAAGGGAAGCACAACTGACCTCTGCAGGAGTGCTGGCCACAGGCAGCGCTGGGATCGGTCGGCAAACTTGTTTTGGGGACGTGGACGATGCTGGGGGCGGGGGAGGGGATGCTAATGGAGAGGGCTCCGAAGGTTGGACTCCCAGACTATGGGATTTGGTGATTAGATCCAGCTAAAGAAGCTGAGCCTTCTCCGAAAGCACAGGTTACAGACATGCCCCGTGGGCATGGTGAGACGCTGGCAGCTTCGGGGTGACCCACAGATTGTATTTTTTAAAATCAAGCCGATATTTGAAAAATCAGGCAAGTTCACATAAAATCTAGATTTTTCTTCTTCTTTTGGGCAGTCAGAAAATGAAGCACTACTAGGCATGTGTCATGACTACCGCGACCTTTAGATGGGACGTGAGCTCTGCAGGCTGGGCAGGTCTGGCCTGCCAAGACACTGGGCAAGGCCTGTTAGGGGCTTGCAGGGGTCAAGTCCTGGAGGAGAGAGGCCGCATGTGCCTGGCTGTGTAGAGAGACAGCAGAGGCAGGAAGAGCCTGAGCTTTGTAGGCAGGCAGGGCCGGCGTCAGAGTCCAGCTGCCAGACCACTGTGTGACCTGGGTACGTTCCCGGAGCATCTGCAGGCCTTGACTTCCAGGCTCACAAGACTGTTCCACCTATGTCACGTGTATTAATGGACATACGCCCTAAGTCTACGGTTGCTATCTTCCAGTCCTATTAAAGCAGGCAAATCATTGTATATTTGGAAAACATGAAAGTTGTCCTCCGGTGTTTCTCTCTCAGAAAAATTGATCAGACTCATAGATACTTTTTGGTGGGAGAGAAATAGACATTCTTGCAAAGTTAGAAAAGACACCACTTGGTTGGAGGCTAAATACATGGTCTGTTTCAAAGTAGGAAGCGGGCCACAAAGGAAGGGGAAGAAGGGAAGGGATGGAAGAAAGGGAGCTGGCATTCGGGGGCACCTAAGGTGTTAAATGTGGCACCAGGCCCAGGGAGGGAGAACCTTCTACGGCAGAGCTGTCCGGTAGGACTTGCTGCAATGATGGGCGGGACATGCTTTACAGTCTGCACTGCCTATAAGGTAGCCATTAGCCACACATGACCACTGAGCACTTGAATCGAGGACAGTGAACTAAGTTGTTAATTTTATTTCATTTTAATTTATTTAAATATAAATATGAAGGGCCTCCTATGTCCAGTGGCCACCGAACGGGGGCAGTGCAGCTGTGACCCCTGAGTCCCTTCCCCCCGCCCCTCCAGGGGGCCCTAGCGGAGCCCACTCTACCTTCCACGCTGAAGCTGCGCACGATGTTGGATGCGGGGGCGGTCGACTTGTCGCTGGTGTATCTGTTGTACAGGTCGATCATGTACTGCGGAGGCTCCGCTCGGGTTTTGTCCTGGGAAGGGACCCCGCTCAGGTTGAGGCTTCGCAGGAAATCCACCTTCATGTTCTCCAGAAACATCCTCAGGTCGAAGGTGCGTCCCTCCGGCTCACCTCCGGCGCCCCCTGGCAAGCGGTGGGCGTCTCCCCCCGCGGGCGCGCGCCCCCGGCTCTCCAGTGGCTTCCCCTGCGCAGAGCAGGCCAGCAGGGAGAGCACAGGCAGGGCCACCCATAGCGCCCCGCGGCACATCTTGGGACGGCGCTGTCGCCCTGGGCAGGAGACTGCGGGCGGCCGTGGGCGCGTTAGCGGGCGCGGGGAGGAGCCCGGAAGGAGCGGGCCCGCATTTTCCTGCCCACCAACCGCTCTGCGCGGAACACCCGGGCCAGTCCCCAGGCTCTCACCCGCGGTCCCCGCAGTGGCCTCCGCGCGCTCTTATCTGGCCCTCGATGCTGGGCTCCCACCTCTTATCTGAGGGAGCTCTCCGTTAATGAAGGCTCTGTAAACATCTGACAAACACACAAGGCTTGTGGGAAGACCGCGGCCTGCTGCAGAGAATCTGAACTCCGTGGGGTTATCGCCCCCTAATTAGGATCCTCTCTCATTTCCTTGCCAGCTCCGTTCAGAAGAATCTCGAGACAGGGTGACCCTGCTCCATCTCCGGGGCCACAGAAACAAAGAATCCAGGAAACAGACACGACCAAAAAGTCCTCCAAATATAGAAACAACACAAAACTCCCAGAAGACTTCCACAAGCGAAGTGGTGGGTGGGGTGGGGGGTGAAGCGGGGTGCCCCAGGGTTAGTGGGAGGCCTGCTCCCTTAGGAGCATATGTGTGCCTGTGTGGTGTCTGGAGGGCCCGGTGCCCGCATTCGCATCTGTCCAGTGAGTCCTGAACATTAGGGATCAGGAAGGAGGGCAGCACCTGTGACTTAGTGAGGCGACGGAGGCTTTGGACCTCCTAGAGGAGTGTTCGAATCCTGGCTTCCTCACGTACCCCCCGCTAGTATTGCATCACCTCTATGAGCCTGGGGTTCAGGAAAGAGTCGTGAGGAATCTTGATGATTATATGCTAACCCTCATGGCAGTCGCCGCAAACTCCATCAGTTGAGTGGCCGCATTCTGGCGCCACTTTGCTTGGCTTCCCCAGATTCCTCTCCAGGGACACCACACCCACCCTGAGACCTGTTGCCCAAGCCCCAAAAGAGCTCTGTCCCTGGGCTCGGGGGCTCCTCGCTCATGTCAGTTGGGCCACACTCGTCAACTGTGCGGCCTGGGAAGAGGAAGGGGGGGCAGGGAAGCTCTGAGACCAGCACATGCTTAGGAGATGTCCCCCCGCCCCCAGGAGGCCAAGGTCCCAGGGTCTGTGTAACTGTAAGAGCATCGTGCCCACACGTAGACTCTGTTCATTTCCATTATGTGTGGGATTGACCGAGATAAGAAATGGGGACAGTTAACATTCTCTGGGGGGGCGTCTCTTCTGGGGGGATTTGAACATGAGGTTTTTCCATGCTGGCAGGACTCCTGGGGAGAGGTAGCACTGAGCTGAGTAGCTTCAGGAAGACGTAGGAGGGGCCCCGGCAGGCCCGCAGGCGGAGGTCAGAGAGCCCAGTGTGTACCCAGCATTCTTCCCACCCCTAGTGGGGGCAGGGTGAAACCAGGAGCCTCAGAGTTGCTGGGCCTGGACAGAACTTGCTGTCCCCATCCTCTGGGGACACTGTCAAGGGTGGATGGACGGGAAGGGGTGCAGCTTCAGAAGTGATGCTTGGAGAGGGGGCAGGAAGCATGCTGGGCGTTGAGCCAGCTCAGCGCAAGAACTCTCTAGAGCGGGGAAAGGATGACGGGGAACGGAGCCTGGAAATGGAGCTGCAGCGTGCAGCAAAGAGGGTCTGGGAGGAGCTGGGGAGTCAGGCAGGCGTCCCCCCGTGGTGCTCCAGTTCCTGGAGGTAGCCCAGCATCTAGTCGTGTTCAAGAGGTGGAGCCAAGGGACACTTGGGTGTGGCCTGAATGTGGGTCAGGGGAGCATAAGGGACTGCTACCTGATGTTTTCTTAAAAACACAGTAGATTTT
The DNA here is from genome assembly GCA_030068075.1 of Paguma larvata. Lineage (NCBI taxonomy): Eukaryota > Metazoa > Chordata > Mammalia > Carnivora > Viverridae > Paguma > Paguma larvata. The sequence goes on along the minus strand of CM057837.1, from coordinate 55,609,951 downwards.
AGTTTCTGATTATCACAGTAGTACACAGTGCAGATAACTGGAGGAATGAGAAACGTGAAGAAGGAAATAAAAAGAGCCAAGAGTCCCACCGACAGTGATGCCCACGGTTAATATTTTGAAGTAGAGTATATGCAGCTCCATAATCCTCTATTTCCAACCCTTTTGGCCAGGAGCGTTTTGAGATTCCAAAATTTTTCAGATTTCGGAAATTCGATACGGCGCATATACGGCAATATCTCCGGTGGGGCTGGGGATAATACCCTCTAAACAAGTACATTAACATTTCTGCGGTGACACAAATAGAAACACGAATATCCATTCAGATCAAGTTTTGCCAGGAAAGGAGTTAAAAGGAACTTCAGGTTTTCTGATCGTTTTGGATTTGGGATCTCACACAAAGGACCGTGGACCTGTTTCCATCCGGGGTCACCGCATCTGCCCGTAGAGGCTGCACGTGAGCCCTGCCTGGAGGCGCTGGTCGCATAGACTGTAATGTGGATGACGCCCCCAGAGCAGTGCAAAGCAACATGGCTGTGTATTTCTGGAATTCTCTGCCTGACAGACTCGAGGCATCAATATATCCACATGTCCTTTGTTGTTTTTTAACTAATTGTATCAGGCCTCCTGATCCATAGTATCAGGGAGTCTGATCCATTGCCTACATTGTCCAAGGACCTATAGGTTTATTTAGTTCAGAGGAGGTGGAGGTGGAGGGTATCGGTCCAGCCTCTTAATGCTAGAAGCGGCGAGGGAGAAAGGGCTCCTGGCAGGTCCCACCTGCTGTGGCTTCTCAATGGCGCCTGGTTTTGCTGTTGGGGATGGGTCCCACACATGGAAGCGCTGCTTGAGCACAGCTGCTGGGATGCCTTGACGGGTTGAAGTTTCTTCCCAGGTCTCCGTGATGTCCTCCTTTGGACACCAAGATAACAGATTTCTCAGGCACACTCCCAGGCTTACCATACTTCAGAAGGCCGGCGGCCGGGGTGAGAGAAGAAGCCGTCCGTGGCCACATTCGGATCCCATTCAGCTCTCGAGGTTCTAGTAGGGAGCCTGGGTCACCAACCCCGACTCCCACTTTCCTCAAAGTGGTGTGATTTCAGAGACCTTACCTTTTTGTACAAATGAGCCTCGGTCTAGCTGGACGGATCCCCTTAACTCCGTGTCTCAGGAAACAAGGTTTGGGTCTCATTCTGACTTTCCCAACAGATGCAGGGATCCTCATGCAAAAGGACCCCACCATCTCCTGCCACGAGTTCTCCATTGCCAGGCCTCAGGCTGCCTTAACTGAGCCACGGTAGATCTCGTTCACCCTTCTTCTCCCAGTTTTCTCCTCCCCCAAATAGCATACCACATGGTCCAGCAATTCTACTTCCGTGTATATACCCAAAAGAATTGAAAGCAAGGTCTCGAAGAGATATTCGTACACCTCTGTTCATTTGTAGCAGCGTTATTCACAAGAGTGGAAAGGGTTGAAGCAATCCTAGTGTCCACTGGTGGAGGAATGGATAGACAAAATGTGGTATTCACATACGATGGGATATTAGTCAGCCTTAAAAATGAAGGAAATTCTGGCCCACGCCACGTGTGGATGAAACTTTAAGACATGCCAAGTGGAGTAAGCCAGTCACAGAAGGACAAACATTGCGTGGTTGCGCTTATAGCCAAATGCACAGAGAGAAAGTAGCACAGTGGTTGCCAGGGGCTGGGTGGACTAGGGCTGGGATCGCCTGTTGGGTACAGCGTTCTGGTTTTGCAAGATGAAAAGGGTTCTGAGGAGGGATGGTGCTGTAGGTTACATAATAATGGGAATGTATCAAATACCACGGAGCTGCCGATGGTAAATTTTAGGATCTGTATATTTTACCACGATCTGAAAAAGGAATTTAAAAAGGCATATCATTGAGAGTTCCTTTTGTCGTAGATTACAGACAAGCAGAATCCAAACAGGTTCAAACTAAGTGGATTGTGGCTAACGAAAGAAAGCTGCAAAGTCCAGGGCAGGCTTGGCTTTAGCACAGCCTGGTCTAGAGTCCAGGCAAAGTGGTAATAATGTTTTTCTCCACTCTCAGAGCTGCCTTCCACTGCGTGGTCTTTTCCCTCCACCTCTCTGGTTTGGCAAGACGACAGCAGCAGGTCAGCATCCTGGGGAGGAGGGGGAGAGGAGGGGCGGGGAGAAAACACCTTTTCCCTGGGAAGTCCCAGTGAGGCTCAAGGTATCTTCTTGGTCCTGATTGGATCATCTTCCCAAGCCCTAGCCAATCATTGTGAACGAGGGGAATGTAATGCCCTGATTGGCTTAGGTGGTGGTGATGCCGCTAGCGGCAAGGAATGAAGGACAGATTGAGACGATTCCCCCAGAGGGGTCTAGATGTGCTCACCGGAAGCCACTACTAAAGGATGGTACAAGTATCTTCCCATGCCGTGAAGATTTTTCAAACATTCATTTTTAAAAAATGTTTATTTATTTATTTTGAGAGGTGGGGGAGGGGCAGAGAGAGAATCCCAAGTAGGCTCCATGCTGTCAGTCCCACCAACCCTGAAATCACGACCTGAGCTGAAATCCAGAGTCGGACCCTTACCTGACTGAGCCACCCAGGCGCCCCCATAGACTTCATTTTTAACGACTGAACAATGTTCAATGGTATGGACATATATCCTAATGTATCCAACATTCTCTAAAAATATGGCAGTCGGGCTATTTATTAGGATAATGTTGCAAGGCACATTGCTATAGGCTCTATTTTATCTTATTTTCTTCAGACGGTTCATCGAAAGAGGGATGTCTACATCAAAGTGTAGGCAAACGTCTTCAAAGCTCTTGGCAAACATGACAAGTCGATTTCCAGAAATGTTCTTTTAATATCCACTCGCAGCAGCAGAGCCTAGGAGTACCTGTCTTACCTCCCCTCAGCGGTAGGTTTTTTTAGTCTTTAGTAATCTGATGAACGAAAAAAGTGTTAATTTGCTTTGCTAGCTGAGCTGGACTATATTTTCTCCGTGTTTTGATAAGCCACCTCACAGGGTCTGGACTTTAGCCTTCGGGCAGGTACAGGGGTGGCTGCCTCTTACCCACACGTGGTCCAGGGCCATGCTCAGGAATCCTACTTGGGACCGTGCTGTGTGTCCAGGGAGAGGGCCGGAGGGATTCGCAGGTACCCGGGTGCTCCTTAGGAACACTGAGTACCTTTAGCACAGAGCCTGGCACACGGTGGGTGCTCAACACTCGTTATTGCTCTCATCTGTACAAGGTGGATCTTTCTAGCGCCGTTCGTTCTATTGCCCCTGGAGCAGCTCTGCCCCTGCCTTCTGCAGAGCCCCTGCTTTAGATGTGCTTTTACTTCCAAATGCCTCGTACTCTCCCCCGCTGCCCTCCACCTGGGCCCGGACCTTCCTGACTTTCACTGCCTGCCCAGGACCCCTCCACCGCGCAGCCTCTGTGGTCTGAGTGACAACCATTCAGACATCTGGACATCTGGATTCATCTGACGACGACCACTAAGAAGGGCCCTAGGACCGCTGTCTGCTGTTGGCTTCGGCTGGCACATCCTGCCTGCAATCTGACATGCCCAGAGAGCCGGCCCTGTGTTCGAGGTAGATCTGAGGCCTTCCCTGGGCAGGCCTCTGTGCTCATTCTGCACATGGCCGTGAACACCTCAGGGTACTCCAGGCAGCGTGTTGGTCAGGCTGGCTCTGCCCTGGTGGCCGCTGACACAGCCTTGTCCCCTTGTCTGGACTCGATGCCCAGATAGTTTGGCATTTCTATGCTATGGTGATTTTTTTATTTTTAACTTATTTTTGGATGTTTTTATTTCATTTGAGAGAGAGAGAGAGTGGGGGAGGGGCAGAGAGCGAGGGAGATACAGAATCCGAAGCAGGCTCCAAGGCTCTGAGTTGTCAGCACAGAGCCTGACCCGGGGCTTGAACTCACTGACCCTGAGATCATGACCTGCGCTGAAGTCGGATGCTTAACCGACTGAGCCACCCGGGCGCTATGGTGATTTTTAACCAAAGCCTCTGTAGTACGATTTCTCCTGGGACTTATGAATTACAGAAATGGAGTCGACCCATGCAGTTGCTATAGGAGAAGCACAATTTAATGATCAAGAGAGACACATCTGACTCATCCATTTATTCCAAGGATCGTTGAAGCTCATCCCTCCAGCAGACAGAGTTCAGCCTTCATTAATGGAGGTAGGAGAGGATCTGCCTAAATTTCCATGATACAGCTGTCTCCAGGGGGTCAGGAACCCCTTGGTCTCAGGAGGCAGGCCATGAGGGCACCTGTCTGTCTGTGAGCTTCTCCAACTCCAACACTTACCCACACATGGCTCAGAGGAATGAAAACTGGACCCACTTTAAGGCTACAAGGAGAGAGAATGAGCCAGGCAGAGCAAGGGCTCGGTCTCTTCCCAGCTCTGGGCCTCCCCTCTGCGACGCCCTGCTCCTATTTGGCACACGGTAAGTACTGCCAACGTGACCAACATGTCTCAGGACTGCGTCCAGCTGGTCAGCACTTTTATTAGAACAGTGATTCCTAAGGGGTGGTTCTTGGCCCTGCAGCAGCAGCAGCACCTGAAAACTGGTTAGAAATGCAAAATTTGGGCCTGAGTCAGCAGTGATAGAGGCCAGGCCCAGCAACCTGGTCAGGCCCTCAGTGGGATTCTAAAGCACGTTCAAGTCTGCACATTGGTTTCGATAAAAGAGGAAAATCCGGACGAGCCTTCCAAGAGATAATGTATATACTTTATACATACTTGTATGGTATTTGACACACGGTAGGTGCGAAATAATTGAACAAACAGGTGCATTCCTCTGCTCACCCCCTACTCATAGAGACAGGACTGCTGGGAGAGCCTGAGGAATTTAGAAAGGGATTAGAATTAAAAGGGGTAGGAAAAGTACTGCAAAGCTTGAATAGGCATCATTCTGAGAGGAGAAAAGAAAAAAGGAACAAAAATCTCAGGGGTGTCAGTGTATCGATGAAGGATTTTATGTTTGCAGCTTCTGGTAACAGGAAAGAGCCTTGAACGGCCAGGGCTGGCAGGCTGGGCCTTGCCCTCCTGATCTTGCCACCAGGGTCCGGTCCAGGCCCTAAATGCATTTGGCACAAGCTGGTACCTGCAGTGTCTTCATGTCACCAGCCAATCCGGCTCTTCCATCCCGATGGAGCCAACTGCATTCCTTTCCCCCTGGAGCCCCCTCCTCACACCCTGCCAGCCATCTCCCTCTGTCCTCCTCCCCCTCCCCCGACCTCTGCAGGCTCTTCCAGAACGGCCCTGCATCCATCCTGGCCACGGAAGGAGCGTGAGTTGTAGGTTACAGCTTGTGTAGCATTTTACGAGCAACGTAGACATACAGAGGTACCTATTGGAAGGCCTCGGACAAGACCCTTGGTAGCACCTGGACTCAGTTTCCCCACTTGTTAGTGAAAAGAAAAAAGATAACATCAGAAGTTTTCCAAAGTTTCCCCCTGCCTTAAAGTCTCTAGCTCTCTGTTTTACTGCCTATGTTTGTCACATGAATTAGTCTATGAGGCCCTACCCTTTCAGAGGATATAAACATTTAGGAATAGGGCTCTGCAGGCCACCACGCTGCCCCCTCCAAGCTGATACAGATGCGGGTGGGTGACCACATCTAGGCTGTGTGCTGGAGCCTTGTGCTTTTGTGACAACGGGATGTCGATATTTGGCTTTTGACAGGAAAAAAAAGTTGTTTCGTTCATACATTTCTTTCTACACCTTGCTTTACTATAAGGTCACTCAGTGCTACCGGGAAAACCCTAAGTGGCTTGTAGTGGGGGGGGTCACTGTCCCGGAAGCTGGGGATCGGCACCAGCCACAGAGGCCTTGAAACAGGCATCCTGGGGTATCAAAGCTGACATGGCCTGTGGTCTTGGTAAGACATGGGGAGACATGTTATTACCCTATCCTGAGCCTGTTTTCTGTGGCACCAATTGGGTAATCAAGTTGCAAGTTTGCTATGAGGCTAAACAAGATGCTGGATCTAAGCCTCATGGTGCTTTATAAATGTGAGCAGTCACTGATGACACCAGTTCCTTCCAACACACTCCGAAGTCACCGCCGCTGAGTGACATCCATCCTGGCACAAGCAGAGAGCCCCTGCATGACTGGACAGAGGGGTGATCCTTCCAGCCCGCTCCCCCATCCTTGCAAACCAGAAATGAAGGCCTGGAGACTCAGATCTGCCGGCCCAGTGCAATTGCCAGAAAGAATAAGACAGAACTCATATAAGACACTCCAGCTTTCTCAAGAAATGGAAAGGGAGAAGTGTATGAGAAAAAATTGAGGGGAGGGGGAGGAAAAATGAGGAATATAATATTGAGAAGAAAGGCATTTGGAGCCTTATCAAGCCCCAATATTTTTACTCACTTTGTTACTAATTTATATCCTGTAATGTTCCAAAAGGATTAGATGTGGCCAGCCAGGCACTAAGTTTGCAGATGGGTTTGAGATGCCCCAGCATCCAGCGAACGGGTCATTCCCTGGAGGAACAGGCATCGTGTGTGCCAAGGACCACCCTCGCCTCACCTAATCTCTGCCGAGGTGGGGCCACGGGCCCATGGGCCCAGGGCTGCTGTTCCCACACATGTCCCAAGACCACTTGGAGGAGAGGTAAGGCAGACTGTGCCGGGTCCCCTGGGTGCCCCGAGACACCGCCTCACCTACCTGTTCTGGGCACCCCTCCCCCCCCCCCCGTGTCTGTTGTTCGGCTTCCAGCCGCAGCCCCTGTGGCCTTCTGTAGAGGCCACCTGGGCTTCCAGAGCTACCATGGCTGCCTGTGCAGAAGGCCAGAGAACCGGGAGTTTCCGTCTCTCCACCTGGGAGCAGCCTGGAGAGGAGGTCCAAAAGTCCAGCTCCTTCGCCTCAAGGCTGGGCTGACCCTGAGGTGTAGTTAATCCCGAGAGCTCCCCGAAAGATCCAGGATCTGGGAAGCTTGGCTTCGTGGCCTCCTGACCAGCTTTACCCCTTCCTTACCTGTTTCTCCTGGGAAACATCCATCGCTTGCCCAGGCACACGGCTCAGGAGCCAGACTTAAGACAGATGCCTTGGCTTACTCTTCTCCTCCTAAGTCCCCTCTCAGAGGTTACCTCATGGCATCTCAGTCTCCTCCAAATGAGACTCAGGGCCATGTCATCCTCTTGGGTCCCAGCCGAAGGACTGTTATACACCTGCCCCAACGCGGACCCGGATTCTTCTTCAGAAATGCTGGTCTATCAGCCTCAGTCACTATAGTTGTAAGCTCAGGGATGAGGGAACCATTTAGAGGAAGCTATTCTGGGATGGGGCTGCACAGGGAGAAGCAGACATTCTAGTCCCTCGGGAGTCCCTGGACCCCGGGAGACACCCCTGACTGTTTCCTATTGAATCCCTTGCTTGAACTACCCTGAGTAGGAGGTCTCTACCCAGGCAACCGCAGATGTTCCTTTAAATGTCTCAGACACTTTTCAGTCATTCAATGTCCCTTCTGAAGCTAAGGACTGAGGAAGCTCTGTGAGACCGCCGTGCCTGCCTGGGGCCCTGTGCTGCCTGGATGAGCCCAGGGTGGACCTGTGAGGCAAGGTGGGTGGGCGGGATGCGGGAAGGCACAGGAGTAGCTGGTTTCTGGAGCTGAGGATAGAGACAGGAAGGTGTGGAGAGGCCTGGGGCGGGAGTAGGGGTGGGGACTCTGCTCCTAAAGGAGGCTGTGTCCCCCGCAGCCCCCAAGATGTCACATTTATAAATGGGGATCCTTCCATATTTTGGAATGGGTGACATTCAGTTTTTCAAGATACCACTGTGCCTTTAATTTATTAGCGTCCCATAAAACCACATAACATATACCATCTACAGTATAGAAAGTATAATTTACAAAAATAGAAAAATCTTGGTTACTTTTTAGTATTCCAACGTATTATTGTATGTGTTATTTCAATAAACACGTTTAAACAATGCACACTTCACCGGCACGATTACCTCTGCGGGGAATGGCGTCCACTCCCTCCTCCTCTTTGTTTTAAAATAAAATATATATTAAGAAACAGAGACCGAAGCTGCTTACATGTGCATACGGCTTGTGTGGAAGCTTTCGCAGCAGACTGGAAGTTTATACCATTATTTAGGCCCTGGTTTCCAGTAGCAATATGTGGCCCAGAGCGTTTTAAACGGATTCTTTGAACAGAGGCTCCTTCTTGTGAAGAGAGCAGATGCTCTTAGGTTTGCAGTCTTCCCCCAAGGTTTTGAGATGACGGTCACAAAAGCCACACTGCAGACACACTTGGCTTTCGGGTCTTCAGAGCAGAGGGGATGGGCGACGGGCAGCCTTCAGGCGAGGGCTAATTCCCAGATTCCTTCAAGGGATTCAGACTGGCGTGTAGGGGGCTAAGTTATCAGCAATGAGAGACCCCAGAATGTGCCACAGGGGACGGATCTTTCTGGGGCCCAGTCAGGGTGCCTCTGAGCTCTGCCCCGCTGACACAGCCGCACCCCTCACCGAGCCGTCATCCCGGAAGGCCCCGTGGATGCCACCTTGTTGGGGGTGGGGTAGGGCGGAGATTTCCTTCCAGCCAGAGCGGCTGGTCTTACCGGCAGGCACAGGTCTCCACAGACATGTTGGGGTACACCTTCAGAACCACGTTCCGGTTCTCGTCCAAGAAGAGGACCCCAAGAGAGTTCATCTTGTCGGGAACGCAGCAAGGCTCCGGGATGCCCGGGACGATGCCCACAGCCCTGACGATGCTCTGGATGGTGGCATGGTTGGACGGGCGGACCATCTGCAAGGCAGGAAAGGGGCACGGTTACCTAAGGCACTCTGCCCTCACCCAGATGCTGTGCCACCTGAGCGTCATTGACCGAGGCCACAGAAAAGGTGTCGATCTAGGAGCAAAGGTGACTTTCCGGGGGCTGGGCACACATTTCCTCCGAAGTCAGCCACAGACTGAGTCCCAGGGAGCTGTGCGAGAGCCTCGGGCCTTCCTGCCCCCTAGGGTCTCTCGGAGGGAAGACACATCCCTTCATGGCACTGGCCACTTGGGGGCACCTGCGCATCGCTCATCCCCAAGGAGCTCCTGGAACTGGGCAGAAGTTATCCAGCGGGCGATGCCCGGCTGTTCTGCCGGGGCCACAGCTGCCCAAATTTCATAGTCCGAGGAGTTCAGACATGCGTCCAGTGAGAGTGTGTTCCCAGCACTGGTGGGGACGTCCCGCAGGCGTGTGTGCGCCAGCATGACAGGGCTGGCAGTGGACATTTCCCAGAAGGGTGTGACTATGGGGGAGGCAGGGGCTGCTTCACCTCATCACCCCATCTTGTCATAGTATCAATCGTATGCAGTTGGGACTACCTTAATACTAATAGCGAGGAAATGGATGCTTACAAAATCAGAAGCTTAAAATGTTAGGAAGCAGCCAAAAGTTGAAGAAAGTTGAAGGAGCCACACGGGCTTTCTTTCCCTCCCCAGGCAGCGTCGTGCACCCAGAAGAGCCTGGGTCATGGCCACGAACACAGAGAATGCTGTTCTCACGCACCTCCAACAAGAGAAACAGGACCAAGCCACGGGAGTTTCAGCTCATCGTGGGCCAAAGGAAGTTTTATATATAGTGCGTTGATAGAAAGCCCCCTTGCGTGGGGAGGTAAAGGGAGGGACACCTGATTTGTAGGTTTGGGCTGCTGTCAGGAAAGGCGGCAGGCAGTCAGCTAGACTGATCAGGTGAGTGCCGGGTCAGCCAGTCGGACCCTGCTGACCGCTCATCCTGCAGCTGTCCGGGCCCGTGCTAGGCTCTTCCGGCCAGTACCTGTCTGTCTGCTGGGCACCTCCCTTCCTCTCTCCTGCACACGCATGGTTTTAAGGAAAAGCCCTTAATTCCTCAAACAGGTTAATGCCGCCCTGTGTCTGGGGGTGGGGGTTTCCCAGCTGACTGATTTATTTACATTCAAATTGGATTTATGCACTGACTTCCTTTCTGGAAGGGGAAGGAGTTCCGTTCTGGAACTCAGCAGAGGAGCTAAGCTGGAGGAAAGTGTGCACTCTGTGGGGAGGGGCGACATTAGCTGGCAGCCAGCCCGCCCCAGCTCTGACCGTGGGGAGCCAGATGGACAGAGCCACAATCCAGACTGCAGGAAAGGTGAGATACTGGAACCCCAGGGCCAGCACGATGGCTAGAACAGCCACACGCGGTGTTTCCTGCAGACTGGTGCACAATGAAAGCTAGTTGCTGAGTGGGTCCCTGCCCCGAGTGGGTCCCTGCCCCGAGTCCATACAGGAAGCCACTGAGGCCAACTCACTACTGGTCACAGATGCCAACACCCGGAGTTTCGGGCCGGGAACAGAAAGGAGAGCCTTGGTGAGGAAGGGGCTTCAGAGGCCTGTCCTGTCTACAAGGGGGCAGCAGGTACTCAACCCTTGTAAGGGAGTTGCTCTGTGGGAACACTCACCTAAGGAGATGGGTTCTCCTTTTCAAAAGAAGCAATGTTCTGATTTAAAATTCAAACTCAACTAAAGTCGGCACTTCCAAAAGCACAGCCAAACCACGTCCGTCCGTGGGCTGTGTTCACCTGACAGGCTGCCGCTCCGGGACCTCTGCCTACCTGTTCCCTACCTCGAATAGACGGGAGGTGTTCCACTCCCCATTTCACAGACAGGAAGCGGGTCACAGGGCAGAGGGCGGGGGCAGGGCCGAGAGTCACAGCCAGACCAGGGGCTGGACGCGGCGGTGTTAGACACGCCTACCTTGGGCATGGGGAACTCGCACACGCCGGCGCAGTAGTAGGCGTCGAAGGATTTGGGCAAGACGATCCATTCGTTCCACCCGATGTCTGCGAAGTCCACCTTCAGATACCTGCGCGAGCAGACCCTCGGCTCGGCCCACTGCTTCCGCCGCGCTTTCTGCATTGTCTTCTCGTCGAAGTCCAGCACCCTCGAGGAGGCCAAGAACACATCCGGGCCCTTCTTCCTGCGGTCCTTGCGCCCCGGCCGCGGCTTCAGCGCCCGGAAGGGGCCGGGCCACAGTTCGTGTTTGTGGTAGGGCTGGGCGTGGGAGGCGTGCGCGGGCCTCTCGTCCAGCCCCGGCAGCTCGTTGTCCTGGAGGGGTCCGGTGGCCTGCGTGGCCCGGCGCACGCGGGGGTCCGCCGAGCTGTTGGGGGCTGCGCCGGGCTCCGGATCCCCAGCCTGGAAGGGGTCGTATCTCTGCAATGTCACTGCCACACTGTTAGGCTCCGAGATGGCCAGGTCGTCAGCGTAGATGAGGATGTAGGGTGCATGCGGGCTGGGCCTGGACACCCCTGGGGCCCTCTCCCCGGGGTCCAGCTGGGCAGAGAGGATCAGCTCGCCATCTTGGCGGGCTGCCTTGACGATGGGGGAGATGTCCTTGGCCTGCCACAGGCCCCGTGGCGGGGGCGCCAGGGCCACGGCCCCGCGGAGCAGCCCCTGCGTGGCCGTGTTCTGCGAGAGACTGCGGAAGAGCAGGTGCTGGCGAGCGGGCAGGCCCAGGGGCGGCAGGCGGCAAGACACGTTCTTGGCCCGCTGCTTGCATGGGGCTTCTCGTGCCCGGGGCCACCGAGGTTCTGAGTAGAAGTGGAAGGTGGCCGTGAGGATCATTTCTGAGTCCTGCATAGAAGTCAGGTTGAAGAAATACACGGCCTTCTGGTCGACCACCTCTGTGAGGGAAGGACAGACCAAGGCAGGTTAGGTTCTTTCTTAGAGAGGTCTCTGTGCTCACTGGGCCTCCCTCCCAGCACCGGGATGGAGGAGCAAGGCCCATTTAGGGAGCACCTCCAGGCCAGCCAGGCTTTCCTCATTTCCTGTAATCCTCACAGTAAACTGAGAAGGGTGCCCTTCCTTATCCTCAATGACCGATGAAGAATTGAGGTCAGGGCGGTTGGGGACTGTCAATATCCCATTGCCCAAAGGAAAAGGTGGCAGACAGGACAGGGGCTCAGGCCTGCCGGGCCCTAAAGCACATGCCTCCTCTTCCTGCACTCCAGCGCCACTCAGTGAACAGGCGAACAAACATCACTGACATCTGGTGGAGGAGACGGAGTGGGGTCAGGCTTCCGGGATGGGTTGGGTGGGGTCCAAACCCTGCCCGCAGCTGCCCTCCTGTACCTGCCCAGGCCTCTATTCCACAGATACCCAATGCAGTCGTTCTTCCAATCGAGGTGAACAAAGTAGAGCCCCTCTTACTCTCCTTTGCCTGCGTTCTGAGTGCTTTCTGAGGAAAACTGGGCTTAAGGGCATCGCCGTTTGGGCGTCTTCTATTTGTTTTGCCCAAAGGTTTTTAAAGCGTGTCTTACAAATAATGGGCAATACTAGGGTTGCACAAAATCACTCAACGAAATCCCCAAAGACCGGGCTGCTCTCCAGAGGCCCAGATCATGGTGAGGACTGGGATTCCTCAAACGTTGCATTTGCAGCTCGAGAATGCTCCAGGCCCTGCATCCTTGAGACTGTCAGGCACCTCTTCCTTCTCACGTGGTTCTACTAGGTGTACCCTAGGCTCACGGAGCAGAACATCCTCACCGGTGGCCCCAGGAAGCTCCCCCAAGATCGGGCAGCATGAGTTCTCTGAACGGCCATGTCCTCCGAAAGGTTTTGGAAGGAGGGAGGGGTCATTCCCAAGGCCTCCCTGTGATACTACAGGCTGGCGGGACACCAGAGCTGCCAGGTTGGCTGCCTCCCTCCCACTGCTCTACTTCCTGATGCCGAGTGGCTGGCTGCTGGTAGAGACTTCTGGGTAAAGCTGCCGGAAGGACAGAGCTCCCAAGCATGGTTGTGCGTATGTGTGCAGGGGCCCAAAGGGCATGTGTCAGGTCCTTAGTTTCTCTAACACCTGCACCCACGGAATCAGCTTGGATTTATTGTTTGTTTTTTTTTTTTAACCAAAATCTCAGTTTAAGGTTATTTCCTTCTATTAGGAAGAACGTATAATTCGATTGGGAATTGTCACGTACTCTTAAGGGACTGCGAGAAAAAGAGGAAGGAAGGGAAAAGCATATCCATGGAGGGCCTGACAAATGTCAATCGAGATTTAGATGATGCTCTTAAGACCCTGCCTTATCTGACCCTCAGAGCAAACCCACGGGAGAGGAGTGGCAGCCTCTCAACATACTCCACACATAAGGGGCCTTGACGGCCATTTAAACTTGGCTTCTCCGGACACCGCAGTCTTGAGTGTTATGGGCTCAAGTTCTGCATTTCCCCAACTTCCTGATCTCTGCTTTCCTCCCCTGGAGATGCTGATTCAGAGGGTCGGGGACAGCAGGACCAGGAATCTGTGTTATAACCAGCATCTCAGGGGATTCTAACCCTCAGGCAAGTTTGTGAATCTAGGGTTGACGTGTGGGCGGGGAGCAAGCTCAGCAACAGTGCGGTCCCCCATCCCCCAGCCGGGAAAGGGCCACAGGAGCCAGGCCCCAGGATGCATCAGACCACTCCAAGCTCATCCACCTGGGACAGACGGTGGGGTCCGTATCTCCCATAGTTCTGTGCAGGGTTAAATAAAGAGCACATGCAGTGTGCCAGGCACCGAGGAGGAGCCCCGAAATGTGGTTCCCTCCCACTTCCGTCTAAACAGCCAGGCCGGCAGAGCAAGCCAGCTTTCCAACACCAACTCAGTATCCCCTCAAGGATCCAAGCTATCCGAGTTGTAACCCAGCTCGCGAGGCAGATAAAGTATTTTCTTTTATCTGATTTAAGTCTATTGTTCTGCGGCAGATGCTTTGCTAGAAGACCTTTAAGAGGGTCTAGGACGGACGTTTCTGACTCTTTCCAAGGAGCTTGCCCGTCACAGCAGGAAGGGAGCATCTCCGGCCTAGGAACCCACAGCCTTCGGCGGGGAAGAACGCAGCAGGCTGGGAGAACAGAGATGGGCCTCCCCAGAGAACAGCACCTCAGCCTCCCTCCTGGCGGTGAGCTAAAGGCAACAAGTGCCTCAGACGACGGCTGGCCTTCCCCGAAGGTTATATCTGCCCTGCATCCTGGGAGGAGCAGACCCAGAACCACAGAGAGTGTGCCCGGAGACCGACAGGAGAGGGACCTTTGAGGTTGCGCAGCCTGGTCAATCCCACTCAGGACAGGAGTCCTTCCTTGTTTGGCTTGAGCACCTTTGGCCACTGGGAGCTTGTCCCTCATGAGGCAGCCTGCCGCCTGAAGAGCCTCGCTGCTGGGAACTGTTGGGGGGGGAGATGGGCCACCCTGTCCCCCGCCTGTGAGGGGCCGTGGGCTGGCTCTGCTCTCTGACCTGTGCCTGCGTGCATATAGTGCAGGGGACTCTGGGCTGTGGCTGAGAGAAGGGGAAGCTATGTGAAGTCTCCTGGCTTGGATGAGAGCCGGGGCCTCAAAGGCGAAACCCCCAAGAGAACCTCCTATTTCCTGTGCACCGCGCTGGTGCCGTATCTCCCGGTCAGCAAGGAGAGTTCCTCCTTCCTGCCCTCCCTCCTGTCCTCTCTCCTTCCTCTCTCCCTCTTTTGTGTCCTTCTTTTCCTTTCTCTTTCTTCCTTCCCTCCCTCCTTCCCTCCCTCCCTTTCTCAGTAAACATTGGGAAACTCCTCCTCTGGGCTAAGTGTTGGGCTAACGGGGGGTCTTGGAAAAGGTGGTCAGAAGGGCTCAGCCTAGGGGATGGGATAGACAGGCCACCGTGACGACGCCCCCTGCTGCCCTGTCACAGCTTTGCAGAGCACTGTGCGCGGGAGGCCCCAGGCATTCACACACAGGTCACTGCCCTGCTCAGAGCCCTCCATTGCCCCTAAAGCAACACTGGATCCCTTGTAGGGGCCCTGCTTGACCTGGCCTGCCTCCCTCCCCACCCCCATCTCTGCCCCAGTACCCTGGCTTCTGGGTTTTCCAACACGAAGCTTCCCCTCTCTGGCTTTCACCATCACAGCTCCTGCTTCAGGCACCGCCCCCTCTCCCCTTTAGGTCTCTGCTCAAAAGTACGCGCTAAATGATGGGGGGTGGGGTGGAGAGTGGGGTCTTTGCTAGATCTGTCTGCTTCAAACAAGGAGTGACTCCCGACCTGCTGCCCTGGGGTTCGGCAAACACATCCTGAAAGAAGTCCAGAAAACCTCATTCTTTGGGAAGACAGAGCTGATGTTACAAATCCCCCCCCCCCCCCCCCGGAGACACTGGGCGGCAGGATCTTTGTCCAGTTACCTCCTCCTGAGCCTCAGTTTTCTCATCTTTCAAGTAGGAAAAATCATGTTTACCAGTTTTGGAGGTCCAAGCGCCAAGCACGTGTGCATGTTTGAGTCCACATTTTCACAAAGAGGAGAGCAGGTGGGTCACGCGCTCTCTGGAAAAAGCTGGAGCTTCAGAAAGGGTCTCTCACTCGCCTAAAGTCACACAGCTGGTAAGGGGCAGAGCCAGCCGGGGCACGCACCCGGGACTGTCTGACCCCAAGGCCATGCTCCCCTGTGGGCTCTAGATAGAATGGGGATCCGCCTAACAGCAAAGGTAGCAAACGCCATGTGCCGTGAACCACAAAACGTTCTGCAGGCACGAGTCATTATTTGGATGTTTGGGAATTCTGCCTCTCCAAGAAAGCAAGGGCCGACTTTATTTAGACAAGTCAACCTCTCCTTGGAGTTTTTGAAATCTCAGAACCCTAACTGGGCCCACTTTGGGCGCACCCAGCCTCCTTCCTGAGGGTCGTGGGGATGGGACTGGAGAGGAGGGAAGCGGCGGCTCTAGCCTAAGGTTTCCCCCAGGCACCCTGCTGGCCAGCCTGCAGGACAAGGGGACTGCTCTGCCCTATAGGAACAGGACCCAAGCCACATGGAGATCTGTCCCTTCATCCACTGCCCCGGAAGCAGCCATCGGGGAGGCCACAGTGAGAACGTGGGGCTGAAGCACCAGTGGAAGCTGGAGGAAGGGAGCCCTGGGCCAGCCAGAGCTACCGCACTGAGGCAGGAGAACGAACATGCATCAAGCATCTACTTGCAGGCAGCCTCAGAGGAGATCCTGCTTGCATCACTTACTAGCCATGGAGCCTGAGGCAAATCATGGAGCCTCTCTGTACCTCAGTTTCCACACCTGTAAGCTGGGCAGAGTATTTGTAGGCACTTCCCAAAGTTGTAAGATCATCTCTGCAGAACTCACAGCATGGTACCCCGCCCCGACACGCTCAGAGCATACTGGCTGCATGGTGTCACCAACTATTGCTATGCTCAGAGTACCGTGTCCTTGCTCCCCTCCACCCCGCCCCCCATCCTCCTGTCCTACCTCTAGAAGGAGCCAGAGAGGCTCACAGGCTCTCTTCTCCTGCGTCTAACCAACCACAATTCTTACTGGCTTTGTGTCCTGTTTCTCCACAGCTATCCTGAACTCTGCAGCCCTCCACGGCTGTCCTTACCAGGGCCCCTCCTCAACTGCCACTGTGGCCCCAGATCACTGTCATCCCTCGCGTCACGCTCACACTTTGCAAGGAAATCATCTATTATAGATGAGTATCTTTACTACACGAAAAAGCTTCTACACATCAGTAAGAAAAAGTCAAGAACCCCCACCAAGGAGGAAGCCGTTTCCATAGGAAAAATTGCAAATGGCCAATCGGCATGGAAAGCAATGCAGAAACATTTGCAAAACAATTACTGTGACCAGTAATGGGAAAAAAGTAACTTCAAATGAGGCTATAGCAACTTTTACCTGCATGTTAAAGATATGATCTTACTAGGGTAAAAACTAGATATCTATATCTATATATATAAAATGTAGTAATATATTTATATAAACTATTATACATATAACATATATATATATATTCCACTGAAATATTAACTCTGGTTTATGAATAGGAACAAATTCTTTTCTTTACTATGATTTCCAATGATTTCCGAGTAAGTACAACTTTATTTCATGCTCTCTCTTCTCCCCTCACTTGCATCTCTCCTTTCCTCTCCCCCCCCCTTCCCCTGCCTTCCCCCATATCCCCCATTGTCTCCTCACCTGCTCTGGGAAGGCTTCGCCGGCTTCTCCCCACTGGCCCTCTCCCTGGTGGGTCAGTGTCCCTTGGTCCCCGAAACAGGCCCACAGCCCCTTCTCACTGCACTGCACTTACTTCTCCCTGACCCACCAGCTCGTGCATTTTTCTGGGCAGGGCCGAGAGGGTCTGCATCTTCGTACCCTCTGAACTTACAGCACCTGCTACCTAATGACGTGCTTAGGAGAACTGAAGTGAATTTTGGCATCGCTGGCAGATAGGTGTGTATCATTACTCTCATTGAAAGATGAAGAATCAAGCTCAAAGAGGTTAAATAACTTGCCCAATTTCACACAGGTCAGTGGAAAAGCTTAGATTTAAACACAAGTTGTTTGGGGCGGTGGGGGCGGGGAATATCCAACCTTGACCCTTAACGTCGGGCTCAGAAACTCTCTCCACTGCTGTAGACTTAATAGGGAACGAGACACACTTCAGGGAGCAATGGAAGGGAGGGAGGAAGGGGAGGCTGAAGTAATAATAGTAGCATCTAATAAATTACCGACACACGTGCCAGGCACTGTCTTAAGCACTTGACATACTTCGGTTCATTTTTAAAAACCCTATAAGGAAGGGAGCATGACTAGCCCCATTTTAGAAGTGAAAAACAGAACCTGAGTGGTGGGTAAGTTTAATCCTTTACCCTGGTCACAGACTCAGGATTCGGATCTTACCAGTCCGCCTCACAGCCCACACTCAGAACTTGAGCTATGTGGCCTGGTGGCAGGCGAGGAACGTGGTTCCATCGCAACCAGGAACGTGGCTGCAGGGACTAGACTACTGAGGCTGCCGAGGCCACTGTCAGGCCACAGGATGGTACCCTACGTTCCAGGGCCTGAGCTAAAGCTCCCATATTTGTGTCTCGCCGGAAGATGCGGGGCCCTGCCCAGGCTCACAGCGGGATGGCTGGGTCACAAAGCAGGCATCTCTGAGGGCTGGCGAGGGGCGGGGGATGAGCTGGGGGAGGGGGATGAGAAACCAGACTGCCTGGACCTACGCTACGCCAGGTACAGACCCCACCATGTGCACAAGAAACCCAGGCCCAGAGAGGTGAGGCTGGTGGAGCTGGCTGGGGCCGGTATTCATGGCTGTCTAATGGATCCAAATAAGCGTGCTGGATTTGTCAGACGGTCGCACACTGGGCCAGAATAATTCTCGCCTCCCAGAGAACTGCCTGTTCTGCCCTCTGTCTCCTAAGTCCTGGGTTTAGCTCTGCTGAAGGTGGGAAGAGGGTGCTAGCAGCGGGGACAGCAGATGGGAGGTGCCACTGTGAACAGCCCCCTACCTCAGCCTCAGTTTCCTCCCATTCTGTAAAATGGGAGGGCTGGATTTAAAGTACTGTCTCCGGGTGCTGCTCAGTGCTAACATCAATGCTTCACTGTGACTTCTGCTGCCCCCTTTCTGTGAAAGTGGAAAGACAAGACCATGCACCTCCGTGCCCGGGGCTGCGGCGGCGGGTGTGCTCAGTGGACGCGCTCACCCTGTTGCTGGCCAGTGACCTTGCTGGCCTTGCTTTCCTCAACTACAAGGCTTTGAGGACTGAGCGCGCGGATGCGAGGTCCAGTCTTCACGTATACGAACACACATGCTTTGTATTCCCATGGAGACAACATGCACCAATACCTCGTCTGGCCAGTGCTGGGCTCTGGGCAACCCCACAGGAAAGATATTGGCATGACCTGTCCATTTTGTGGACGGGTACACTAAAGTCCACAGAGCGTTAGTGATTCGCCCCAGGTCATGGTTATGCTGGCTGATTCTTGAGTGGCTTTATTTAATAATGATGCTCCGGAAATGGACTCCGTGTGGTGAATAAGAAGCACGGGGGAGGATGGAGTTAGATCCGGTTGGCGTGAGCCCAGAAACACTGACCAAGCGGCCTGCTCAGTGAAGGATGTGGGGACAGGCCTCTCTGAGGCAGGGACTCCCCCGTACACCGTTACACAAGGCCAAGCTACCCAGGTCTGACTTTGAAACCACAGGTGTTACCTCGAGTCACACAACCAGCAATCGACAGGTGGCTGACCTGATCCAGACTGCCTGGCCCCAGTGCTGGGCTTGCTCCCCTCCACCTCAGGAGGGGACCCTAGAGACCAACGGTCTTTCTCCTGATAAATGGTCTTCTCCCCCACAAGGGCTGCAGGGACCCCTACCCACATTTTCTGGAACGGCATTCTGTGACCACGAGTGGTCTCCATGACAACCAGGGTTTTCCCGCCACCCCTGCCACCGGGCTGCACCTCCTCTCTGCTTGCCCAGGGCCTGGAGTGGTAGCCCGGCCGGGGCTGGCAGATAGCTGAAGCCACAGCCCAGAAGTGCTCTCAGTGCGGGACAGGGAGGGCTCAGTAAGTGGCCTCTGTCCAGCTCCATCCAAGGCATGAGGAGAGAGGAAAGGATCTGTCCAGGTGGGGCAGAGGTGGGAGGGGAGCAGGATGCTCCCACCGCCCAGGCTTCTGGACCCTTCCTCAAAGCCCTGTGGTCTGAACATTTTATGTTAGTGCTGCATTCCGTGCAGGCCTCAGTTGTGTGTATCCAAGACAAGGCACCTGAGGCCCTTCTCGGTTCACTGTTTGCCCAGCCACCCAAGCCACCCAGGTGCCCCAGCAAGAGCTTCACGTCCTCTGCCTGGGCCCAGTGTCTGGCAGTCTCAGGACTGCCTTATGCCCACCTGACGGGCCCCACTCAGTGTCGAGAGCCTTCTCATCTGTCAAGACCCAACCCGACTCACCCCTATGACACGATACCACCCTCCTTGAGCTTCCCCAGCCCCGTACCATCTCCACCCCGTGCTTACAGCTTTGTGCATGGGGTGGTCTATGTCTACACAGGTGTGACACCCTCCCAGTCTTGGCAGCACCCTGGAGGCAGGAGCTCTGTGTCACTGCCGCTCTAGTGTCTCCATTGGAGGCTCAGGGGCTGGCATAGAGTGCTTGCTGAAGAGTGAGTGAATGAAAGAATGAATGAGTCTATGACTAGAAGGAAGAGGCAAAGCGGGCGCAGCAGCAGGGGAGGATGAATAAGCGAGGAAGGGGGAATAGGACAAGGAGGGGTGCCCAGGGCTCCCTCTACTTACCCAGCCTGGCCCGGAAGCTGCGAACCGTGTTGCCCCCTCCTGGCCTCGAGCCCCTCCGACTGTATTTCTCATAAAGCCGGAGCATGTGGACAGCGACCATGTCGTGGGCGCCGGGGCCCAGAGTGGTGGCCGCGTCCCCCAGGGACCGCCAGGGGTCCTTGATCCCAGCCAGGCCGTGAGAGGCTGCAGGCGAGGTGGACCGGGCGGGGGCCGGGTGGCTGCCGCCCGCGTCCCGGAGCAGCAGCAGAAGCAGAGGCAGCAGCGGCAGCAGTTGGGGCCGCCGTCCGGGGCTCGTCCCAGCAGGGCCACGGGCCATGGTGGGTGGCGGCGGCGAAGGAGGGTCGAAGCCGGGGAGGAGGGGAGAATTCGCGGGCGCACCGGCGACTGCGGACCGACCCTGTGGCGGGAGGGTGCGCGGGGCGCCGGGTGCCGAGATCCGCGCGGGACGCGGGGTAGAGCGGGACCGGAGGCGAGCGCGCAGGTCCGTCCGCGCCGCCCGAGTCGCGGGACAGCGGTCACGGCCGTCCGGAGCCCCGTGGAGCCGAGCCAAACCTGAGCCGACGCGACGCCCCAGCGGACTCGCGCGGCGAAACTTTGCAGCCCACTAGGCGCCCTGCTCCGCGGGCTCGGGGGGGGGGGCGGGGAGGGGCGGGGCGGGGCGGCCGGCGGCGCCCTCGGGGGTCCGGCTGTGCGCCCGGGACCACGCGGGGCCGCCGCCGACACGGCTGTCCCCGGCCCGGCTGCGGTGTGCGTGCGCCCGTGTGTGGCGGCGTGCGCGCGCAGGGGTGTGCGCCCGAGTGTGCGCCCGGGAGTGTGGGGGGCGTGGGCGTGGGCGAGGGCGAGCTGGCTCCCGGCTCCCCTGCAGAGAGACGGAGACCGGACCGGGCCGGCTCCTGTGTGTCGGCGCCACAGCCTGGCCTGGGTTGCGAGGGGGGCTGGGCGGCCTTGGGAGAGGGGCCCGCCTGCCGGGTTGCCCCTGTAATGGCATGTGATGACTATGTGGTTGCAAGATGACAGCTCCCCCGTGAGGACCCGAAAGGAGATGTGTGTGTGTGCCAGGTTGCCTCTGAGCCGGTGTGTATCCAAAATGCAAGAGTGAGGGCGAACACGGACCCTCCCCGGGCAGCCTCTGAGAAGAGAAATCCTAACTCCAAAGCTCAACCAACCCAGGGCAACCAGAACAAGACCCTCATTAAAATTCAGAATTAGTCTATTAACTGACCCTGTGTTTGGCCACAATGATTCCAGTTGTTGAAGAAGCACATCAAAGGTCTTTATTAATCTTTGGACATGTAGCCATCAGGATTGTCTTGGAAAAGGATGTGGTTTCATATTGCCTTACAAAACGTTTCCAAGGTGTCAGGATAGGAGGAGAGAAAGCCACAGCTTTTCCAAGCTTGCACAATAAAGTCAGAGTATAGGCAATCCCTGGCCCACTGCCCCTTAGCTTAGCCCTGGGTCAGGAGGTCCTGAACTTCATCCTGCCTTTAGTGTGGTTTCTTGTCCGTGGATAGGATTTCAGGGGGTCTGTGAACTTGGATGGGGAAAATTTACATTTTTATTTTCAATAACCTGTAACTAAAATTTAGCATTTCCTAATATTAGAAAAGTAGGCAGCCAATCACAGTGGCATTAAACATACCCGGGATTTCCATTCATTAATTAAAAGGCAGTTATATTACTATGTTGCAAGGTTGTTTTTAACAACATTTGGATAACTATATTTTAATGTCATTGGCTTCCTCGTTTATTGTATATTAAAAAAAAAAAAAAAACTCTTGAAAAAGGGTCCACAGGTTTCATCAGACTGAGAAAGGAGTCCAAGGGCCACACTAAAAGTTTACAAATCTTTGTGAAGGAAGGAAAGGACTTCTTCAACCCCATGTTCTTCCAGAACTATCTAGGATACTGCCTATGCTACATTGCAAAGGACTGCTTGCAAACTTGTGAACACCCTGTACCCTTTACTTGGTAACTTAGAGCTGCGCGAGCCAGAATCGTTACTTTTCTTGGAGGGCTCACAATGCAATAATTGAAAAATTGCTGGAAAAAGCTTCTGTCGGTGTGTAAAAAACGCAACCTATTTGTAATTCCTTTAAATCTCGCGGTGTCCGATTAGAGGCTATCCTGTTGAAAGCCTCTGACCCTCAGGCCTGTAGCTTTTGGAGGACCGTAGAGAAGCATTTTATTTATTTTGATAATTATCTCATATCACATTCAACTTCCCGTTAACGTACCTCCCATTTGTGCTGTGAAACAGCTTTCAAAACTGCTGGCCCGGAGGTAAGATGATCAAGTCACAGTCTTAGAGTTGATGAATCTGTCCTTATAAATGATCCACACAGACTTTTACAGCTCCTTTCCCCCCACCCCCCACCCTCGCTTTCCTCCTTCTCCGTGTGCCCCTCACTTCCCCTCTCCCCTCCTCTCCCCTTCTCCCCCAGAATGCCTCTGACCTGTACCGGCTGGGGGTAACCTCTGCTCATGGGTAGTTTTGTCTCTGCTGGAGCCATACACAATCGAGGCCTGTGAAAAGGAGGGTTAGTCTGCAGGAGGCCGGGACAAGCTGGGCTATTCGGGATCTGTGTCCATTAAAGCCTTCTTGCTCTCCTTAACTCATTCCCCCTCCATTCAAGCCAGCCTGAGGGTCAGGCTTTAGCCAGCACTAAAACCTGTAGGGTACAGATTCTCTGAATTGTTGGGAAAGAATTAAGGCATCAGCCAGGGACGGCTAATATTTCTTGCCTCATTTTATTGCTGAACAGCGGGACTGTAAAGTCTCGAACACTGGAGCACTATGGCCCCCTTTCATGTAGCCGAGATGATGGGATAAAAATGTGTTTGGTGAAGCAATTCAGATTACCACCGGGTCACATCCTCGCTGGCTCCCAGCACGGCCTGCAAACAGCATCGCTAAGACAAGAAAACAATCGCTGTGCAATTTCAGCTCATGCAGAACAGTGTTTCCAGCGTGGAAATGAGGCTAATTGTGGAGCTTGCCAATGAGAAGGTTTTGTTTTTAATAGCTCAGGCTGTAGCTCGAAATAAGAGTCGAGATGGCAGACTGTGGAATCAAGTCCCGAGAGCTGTGATTTCTGACAGCTTCCTCCTAAAAGGATCAGGGTGCTGGAGGTATCATACACTATTCTTACTGGGAGCCCCGGGGTCTTGGACTTGATGACTGGGATGGAGAGGAGGCCTCTCCGCAGAGAGGTGAGAAGTTGTTTGGGGGCCCTCAGTCTTCCAGGTCTCTTCTGCCACACACTCTGGTCTCCTTAAGCTCAGAAAACCCCGACGAAGCAGTGAAGATGCTCAAATAGTTAAGAGGCTCGGTGTGTGAGTAAAGGCGAAACCAAACTGGAGAGTTCTGAGAGGCAGGCTCATTTGGTTCCTCCAGAACCCCTCCCCAAAGAAACACCGTAGGCAAGGTCCTGAGCAGCCGTTTCATGATCTTGTCCAGTTAGCTTGCGGGAGGGTCAGGTTTTGGCTCTCACTAGCTCTGCCGCCAGCCCCATCGCCTCTGTGGAACCCCAGCCGCCCCCCATATACTAGAGAAGGTTGCCCCCTGGGCTCTGTTTCAGCTCCAACAGGCTGTGGCCTCACGTCAACCCATCCTTGAAAGGCAGAGGGCCAATGTGACCCTTGCCATCAACTGGGACTAGGTTTGTGTGCCTGTTTACCCCACCCCCCAGCTGTAGGGCTGCCTCAGCAAGTTGTTTGAGCTTTCCGGGCCTCAGTTTCTTCAACCCCAAAATGGGGACAGGAGCAAGGTATTCTGAGGATCATTAGTAAGGTTTTAGCGTGAGAGAGTACTAAACAGCCTTGATCTCTATTACGACACTTTTTCTTTCCCGTGCGTTCGAAAGAGATCGTAGCCTATTTAAAGTGGACGCAGTCTTGCAGAGGTTTGGTGAGAGGTTCTGCCTAGCCTTGCTCTGCAGAGGAAATGCATTTCTTGGTGCACGGTGCCAAGAGCTAAAAAGAAAGGGAAAGGAAAGAGAATGTTTCCGTGATTAGGAAGTCATAGACTTCTACCGGCGGTAACTGTGGGTCCCTGTCCAGAGATTGGGGGGGGGCAGGTGACTGACAGCCCTTCCTCTAGACTTCCGAAGCTCTGGACCCTCATGGACAAAAGAGACGTGAGCGAGTCCCTCTTCCCGTTTGGGATATGAGCTGTGAAAAAGCAGCCGACGGGTTTGCGGGGGCGCTGGAGACAAGAATCCCAGGGCCTCCCCAGGCCGCCGGGCCCGAGTGTTGTAAATCTGCGAAGTAACAGGCACAAAAGACTTTATAATCAATGACAGATTTTATTCTTGCTCCGGCAAAATCCATTTGTGGAGTTAACATTTTATAGGGAAATAGCTCCCCACTTTGTGACTCCTCCTCAGCCCATATTCTCTTTCTTAAAGTCGGGAAAAGCTCAGAGAATCAAAGTCAGGTCCTCCGAGAACTGTGGCAGGAGAAAGCATGACTTCCCCTGGGCGGGAACCCAACTCTCCCGTTACTTCCTAGGGTGGCTCGGGCCATTCATTTCTGTTTTGCTAAAATACCCGTGACATGTGAATAAACCAGGATTACAGAACATTGTCTCGGTCAGTAATCTGAGCCGGCATGGGCTCTGGTTTGATGAAATATGGTGCTCTCTGAGCAAACATGGGAATTGGTATTACTTCTCGTTAAAGCTGAACAGTGGGACTATTTAGAACTGACGCATGAATGCGGCACTGTGGGGAGTGACAATCTGAAGGGGGCCGATTTGGGGGAGGGGACAGGGGTGTGTGCGAGTTGGCCAGAGCCAGGCAGTTAGGGGACTTCCGCGGGGAAGGCCGCCAGAGAGACACTTGGGAATTAGGACCCCCTTCGGGGCTGCATCGCCTCCTTACAACCCCAAAATAATCCTTCTTAGAACCTTTGCAAGAGGGACAAAGCCTTACATCCTTGTCCTGGCATTTGAGCCCTTAGTGTCTGGCCTGACTGTCCCCTGTCTGTCTCAGCGAGCCTCTCTCCAGTCCTGCCAGTTGTCTCGAGCCCCGGATTCAGAAGGACCCGCATTCTCTCAGTACGACGGCCAGCCTCCACCGGCGGTGCTTTTCTAGAGTCGCGCTGTGCTACACCACCCAGCACCCCTTTCAGAACCCAGGTGCCCATCCCCCGAGCTGCCAGGAAGGCGGTCTCCTGGTGGCTCACAGCTAAGAACCTCCCAGGAATTGCCTCACCCCAAGCCGTCCGCTCCCCCGTGACAGCCCAGATGCAGCCACTAGGCTGAAGGGTGCAAAGGCCTGACTCCTTCGCCCCAACACAGGACAAATTTGAAGGGCCGTTGGCTCCAGGACTCGCTGTGGGCTCTGCCGAGGCTCCTGTCACAGCCATATCACGTTCATCTTCTCGGCCTAATGAGTCCCATTTTCCACGAGCAGGTTCCCATAAACCTCTGCGTGCACATGTCCGTCGCCGTGTCTGTTTCCTGAGACACCTGACCTCTGACAGTTGGTGCCAGGAGAGATGTGAAGAAGTGGACTCTAAGATGGAATCTGGGGGCAACATCTACTGTCCAGAGGCCAAGAGGACTCTGACTGGTGTAGCTACAGTCCAGAGAACCCTTGGCATGTGCCCTGGGGAACCGGAGAGCTCGATGTCTCAGATATTAAAGGTTCAGGGAAAGCGATCATTATAAAGTGGTTGGTTCCTGCTGAGTGAGATAGATTCATGCGAGATAGAAAATGAAAGGGTAAGGGTGATGAGTCCCGAATTTAAGCCAAAGTGTGCAAATCAGGGAGTCTTCCCAGCAGCATGTGAAAAACCCCTTGCGGCTGCTGCGGCTGGGGTTCAGGCCCGGACTTACAGGTGAAGGTAGCAGAGCTCAAGTGATGGTTGAATTTTGCAACCCCAGCAAGTCCATTATGCCAAAGTACCGGTCGTAGTTGGGAAGGAATGGGACCCTGAGACTTGGGATGGGGGCATCTGGGTTGATGCACTCAAGAACATGAAAACTCTGTACCTGCTTGCATGCTCTGGGCCTGAGGAAACAGCTCACGCTCCCCTTGCTTGAAGATGATACAGATATAACATGCGTGCCTCTCATAACCTACCCGTTCCCCACTTCCTTGACACCCCATAACTCAGCCAAGAGAGTGCTGGGCCCACCTACAGGAAAGGGTGCTATTGATTGCAGTGTTTTAATACAGAGTCAGCACTCACCAGCAGAACGTGATTGGGATTGGATCCTGGTGGTGCTGGAGCAGGGGGCAAGGATATAGAGTTGGATAATGGAGTGTTTCTCAATACAGAAGCCCTGTCCCATGTTGCAGGACTTACACCATGGCGAGGGCCCCAAGTAGATGTGGCTAATATGCTTATGGGTTGGCTCTTGAATGCTTGGGAAAAGCAATGGCACTCACTAAGTGAAGGACCAGTGACAAATTGCCACGGTAAATGCTAGAGGAACAGAATAACGGCTCAGAGAAGTGGACACGTGGCAGTGGAGAAAGTATATAAGGGCAGAAAACCACAAGCCTCTGTGTTCATGAAAGGTCCCAGAGGACTCTCCATTTACCAGAGTGACAAGGAATTCAGCGGTGAGAGGAGCACCAAAGTCTGAAAAGCTCAGTGATGGCTGTTCTCTGTGGGCTAGGGCTCAGGTTAGGAGTTGTTATTGATGAATTGGGACATTGGCAGAAGTAGGACAAAGGGATCCCCAGATATCGGAGCACCGAACTGTTCAAATCAAAGTGAACGCAACTTTCAAAACAGAAGGCATGGTTGGAGTAGAACCTGAGTATGTAACTCACATGGAGCAAGGGAGGAGCTTACTAGAACACGGAGGCCCTAGGGGGGTAGATAGATGGGCAGCCGACAACAGTATTGCTTACTTCATTCAATCCATTTGTACAATCAAAAGTAAATTAAGAATGAATGAATGAGGCTGAGGGAAGCTACACCAATAAAAGTCATATGCCCTTGCCCAATTTCTGGGTCTAGACGAGTTTTTAGGCCTGGGTCGTATTGACTAGAGAGGCTAAATCTCTGGGAGGAAGGAGCCTGAAGCAGAACAGCAAGGATGATTGGTGATGAGTCCTCATCCTTCCCCATAAGGGATTTATGGCCATTTGCTCAGGGAGTAACAGTATATGGGGGATGGGCAGCATCCAGACCCTTCAAGGATGGTTAGATACAGGGTCCAACTTGACATTGATACTGGGTGCCCTAAGCAAAATTAACCCTCTGTTAGAGCAGAGTTTTGGGGGGATTAATGAGTAAATGCATCCTGGTTTGTCCCAGCTTACTCGGCCCCCAGTCTCATGCAGTAGCCACTTTCCTAAACCTCAAATGCATAGCTGGAGTGGACATGTTTGGTGCCACCAGAATTTACACCATGGTTTCTTAGTCTGTAGGGTAAAAGCCCTGGAAGTGGGGAAGGCAAGAGGAAGCTGAGAGTAGGAAAGTCTAGGTGAAAGTCTCTGAATTGTTCTCTCACTCCTGCCCTAGACATATTAAGAAATCAGAATCAGTATTTTGTCCCGAGGGGAATGGCAAAGATTAGTACCATCCTTAAAAACATAGAGGATGCTTCACCAGACTGGTCGCTGCAGAAACCAGACAGATGCTGGGGAATGACAGTGGACCACCCCAAACTCAATCAAGTGTAGCGTCAATCACCCCCAATTGCAGCATCGGTGCCTCAGCAGTATCTCAGCTAGAATAGATTGACATGGCCTTGGGTACACAGTGTGCAGCCTTTGATCTGGTGAGTTTGCTCTTTTCCATCTCTTTCAAGAAGGACTCAGAAACAGTTTGCATTTGTGTGGGAAAGGTACCCATATGCATTTACTAGTATGTGTATTTCTTTCCCTAGGGCCATGTTAACTCTACTGCCTCTGTCACAATAAATCAAATGGGCACTGGTAGGCATAGAAAGCCTAACCATGGGACAACAGGTGATCACTAGAAGTGTCCATCATGAGCTATGTTCTCTTACACCCACTGAGTCATGCGTTTGGGTGGGTGCTGTAGTAATTCTTCAAACATGAAGTAGTCCATCTGAGACGGACTTGAGTAGTGCCAAGGGTACAATGAAGCTGTGTGAGCAGGTGGCTCAGACCTCTGTGCCATCCACAGATGACCGCAAAGAGAGAGAGAGACCATCGCACCTGTCTCGCTCTTTCCACTTACACCTATGACCACTCTGAGTGTCCCCTATGATCAACTGATGGAGAAGGAAAATGTATGGGCTTCGTTTGTGGATGAGTAAGCTTGGTATGTGGACACTAACTGAAAATGGATTTCTACTGGATTGCAACCTCACTTGGGGATGGCCCTGAAAGCCAGTAATGAGAGGAGATGGGCAGAGCTTCATGGGGCACATCTAGTCACCACCTTGTGTAGAAAGAAAAGTGACCTAAGGTAAGAATATAGGTAGATTTGTGGGCAATGGCAAATAGCTTGCTTGGTCAACTGGGGACCTGAAGAAAATGGACTGAAATATCAGGGATAAAGAAGCCCACAGAACAGACATGTGAATAACACATAGGAGTGGGCAAGAGGTGAGATCTTTGTGTTGTATGTCAGTGTCCACCAGAGAAAACTCAGTGCAGAAGAGGCACTAAACAACCAAGGAGATAGAATGGCTTGGCCAGTTGACGTCAGCCAGTCTCCATCATCAGTCACCCCAGTGCTGGCAAGTGGGTGTGTGAATGGAGTAGCCATGGCAGTCGTGGAAGCCATGCGTGCCCCAACAGCATTAGTGCCCACCACCCTCTGGAATCTACCTACTGCCTCTCTCAGTGTCCAGCCTGCCAGCAAGGCAGACCAAGGTTGAGCCTGTGCTATGGCACCATTCCTGGATGAGCTTATGTTATTTGGTGGATGGATAATTTAATTGAATTCACTCTTCCTTCAGAGCCTCAGCCAACACCACCAGACTTTCAGAAGGTTTAGTGCACTGACACAGGGTCCCACATAACGTAGTATTGCCCCGACAGACTAATTTTACAGCAAAAGAGGTACAGCAGTGGACACAAGCCAATGAGTTCTTTGGTTCTGTCACAACTCTTCAGCTGCCAGTCTGGTCGAGCACTGGAAAACATAGCTGAGGTACCATCTTTTTTTTTTTTTTAATTTATTTTTTTAAATTTACATCCAAGTTAGTTAGCATATAGTGCAACAACGATTTCAGGAGTAGATTCCTTAATTCCCCTTACCCATTTAGCCCATCCCTCCTCCCAAAACCCCTCCCCTTCTCTATAGTTAAGAGTCTCTTATGTTTTGTCCTCCTCCTTGTTTTTATATTATTTTTGCTTCCCTTTCCTTATGTTCATCTGTTTCATATCTTAAAGTCCTCATATGAGTGAAGCCATATGATATTTGTCTTTCTCCGACTGACTAATTTCACTTAGCATGATACCCTCTAGTTCCATCCACGTAGTTGCAAATAGCAAGATTTCATTCTTTTTGATTGCCGAGTAATACTCTATTGGTATATATATACCACGTCTTCTTTGTCCATTCATCCATCAATGGACATTTGGGCTCTTCCCATACTTTGGCTATTGTTGATATTGCTGCTAGAAACATTGGGGTGCATGTGCCCCTTCGAAACAGCAAATCTGTATCCCTTGGATAAATACCTAGTAGTGCAATTGCTGGGTCATAGGGTAGTTCTGTTTTTAATTTTTTGGGGAAGCTCTGTACTGTTTTCCAGAGTGGCTGCGCCATTTTGCATTCCCACCAAAAGAGATTGAGGTACTGTCTTGAGATGATACTCAGAGGATGGGGTGCCATCCTTCAGAGCATAATACATACCCTCAATCAATGAAGAATATGCGATGCCATGCCCTCAGCTGGTAGAATTCATGGGCCTTCCAGGCTGTAGAAGTAGGAGTGGCACTGTCACCATTACTCTCAGTGGCCCACTAGGACAAACTGTGCTCCTGAATCCTTAACTCTTGGCACCCAGGGAAAGGACGCTTCTACTACACCATATAATAGGATTTCCTTTCCACTTTCAGTGACAGGCACTGGCCAATTCCTCCCAGCTCCTGTGCTTAGAGGCCAGTGGGGAAGGACAGGAGTCACCATCCTACACAAGTAATTGGTCCTGTGCTGTCACACAGTGGGGCAGAGAGGCTCTGTTTAGTACCCAGTTGCCCCAGTGGGACATCTCCTGGTATTCCCTGCCCAGTTGCAACAGCAAATAGACATTGGCAGGAGCCACAGCTTGGGAAGGACACAGTGGCCTTCCAAGGACGACAGTCTGGCAAGCCTCTGCACCAGCAGAGGTGCTAGTCGAGGTGGAAAAGAATCTAGAATGTGTAGTAGGGGAGAAAGATGATGAGGATTGGTGGTCCTAAGCCCAGATAACCTTCTTTATTCCTCTAACCTTCCTCTTATATGTTTTCCCAGGACAAGAGAACAAGCAAATTCTCTGGGACGTGGTTCCCAGAGAAGGTGGAGTTGCGATAGGAAACAAATGGACCCAAGCTACAGAGCAGGCGGGCTGTGGAGATGCTGCGGTAGCACCCAGCTGCCCCTTTGGGACCCAGCCCCTTACTCCTCCCACATCTGGAGTGTTGTCTGCAGATGGCTCACTGCTGAGACCCTCACCGGAAATTGCCCCAGCTGCCCGAAGAGCTGTCCCACCCGTGGTCATCGTGCTCTTTGTCTCCAGGGCCACCTGTGTCCTTTGGTGGGTCCGTGTGATGGTACAAAGGCCTGGGCTCCCTTGTCTTAATTTGGGACCCTTCTGAGGGGCTGTCTCACTCCAGGGGCCCCCTGTGGGAGTGGCCACAGCCCGAACGGTAACGACTTCTCCCTCACCTTCCCGCTCTGCCCAGCCTGCCTCTTCACCCTTCACGGGTGATGTTCCACGTGCCTTCCCCACACACCTGCTGCCCTAGAATCCATCGCTGAGCCTGGGTCCTGGGTGGCTGGATGAGAGACTGACATCCTCAGTCACCCACAGCGATACCGTGGGTGCCTGTGCCTAACAACCGCTCACTTTGAATGCCCTTTCAGTCGTCAGGAAAACACTTTTCTTCTCTTAGTTTCTTCACCCCTCTCTCCTACTTACTAATTCCTCTGGTTCTAGAAGGTTGCTAGTCTTCCGTGATTTACTGAGGATTGATAGAAACCAAAGTTAAGCTAGCACAACTGAGAAGGAGGGACTGACTGGCTCAGATAACCAGACCGTCTAGAGCAAGTGGTGCGGCCAGCCTTTGGGAAAACCTTCCAGACCTCCACATTGCTAGCTCCCTCCCCCTACTTCCTTCCTTCCTTCCGTTCTAAAATGAAAACAGCTTTAATGTTAACTGGTTACACAATTACTACTTGGTTATTGTAAAAAAAATGAGAACGATATATAAGGTACCCCTATTAAACTTCTGGTTACCATCTGGAACGAGGGTAGGCAATTTTTTTTTTCTATAAAGGGCCAGTTAATAAATATTCTAGGCTTTGTGGACCATACAATCTCAACTCTGCACATGAAAGCAATCGTAGACAATATATAAATGAAAGGGCATGTCTGTGTGCCAATAAAACTTTATTTACAACAACAAGCGATGGGCTGAATTGGGCCAATAAGCTCTAGTTTGCCACCTCCTGGTGTGGACATTTTCTTTCTGCCTCAGGTTTCGACTTCATTCTCTCCTATGCCAGAATAATGGGGGGTAGGAGTGGCGGGGTCACGGGTCCAGTAGCTCTCTGTTCTCTCCTCCATTGCTTATGGGCAATGAGGAAAGGCATGGCTCCCTACCAGCCCAGTATGAAAATCTTGGTGGAGGACATTGGCCTGGGTCAAGTCAGATGCCGGACTCTGGAGCAATCTTGAGAGAGACCTGTAGGAGGGGTTATCTGACTGCTTCCTGGTGGTGGAGTGATGTACCATGTCTTAGATGAAGGTATATAAAACGTTGTTTGAGATGTATAAAACAGTCAATGTCCCTTGAACATGGCTCAGCTTTTGTGAAAGCAGTCTTGATTATTACTATGACATGATTTAAAAAACCCAGAATTTTTTTCACATATCGTGTTCCATCATCTGTGTTTTCTTGCTAAGAGTTCAGTTGGTCCCCTGACTGCTTTTCTCCTTTGTAAATGCGTTTCAGTCTGTGGTACGTTTCTCCCAGTTGGTATTCTCCCATCCAGATGGACACATAATTTTGGTCTCCTGGGACCTACTTGGTTTCTTATTGACATTTCCTCCTTTCCCCCCAGCCCTTCTCCAAGTCCCACTTCCTGCCTTTAATAGGTCAGATTCTAGGGGCCATGCCAGCCAGACCCTACAATGGCCAAAGCTGTCCTCTGTGACCTTCCTGATTCTTCCCCTGATGGTAGAGGCCCCCAACCCCCATCCAGTGGACCCAGTGTAGCCCAACACAGACATGGGCATCTTTCAGGGCCAAGGCAAGAAGTGCTATGAATTCAGGCTGTTTGTTGAGCCCTTTGGCACCTTAGAGACCCCGGGGGAGACCTTTCCCTCTTCTGTCTCCTTCCCTGGCTGCCCAAGATCTTCATGCTGGGCTTACCTCGGGGGTCAGCCCACCCGTGCACAGTTTCCTCTTAGGCCTGCTTCTGGTCTAGCTGACTGCTCTCCTTTCCCTGGCTCCCATTCACATCCGGCCCCAGCTTAGACTGCAGTGTGTATTATTGAAATTCTGGCCCCCTGGAAAGCACCATGGCCCTTTGGAAAGAGACCACGTTGGAGTCTGTGGACCAGGGTCTGGCTGCTGACTTCATCCTGGAGCAGGTGTGGCACCTTGGCAAGCTCTGTTTCCTCTTCTGTCAAATGCAGATAATGAAGAACTTACCTCATAGGGTGGTTGTGAAGAGATAACAACTGAGATAATATGTACTGTTTGGGGCCCATCACAGGACTGGGGCGCCATGTTAATTGGCCAGGGACCTTCCCAGTTTTAGCACTGAAAGTCCTGCCCCACCCAGGGAACTCTCAGTCTGGGACAAATGAATACCCGCAGTAAATGCTATAGGGCCATTAATTCTAGTTTCTTCCTCTCCCACCATGGCCCTTCCATGGGGACCAATGTCCTCACCCACTTCCATTTCTGGCTTCGAGATGTCCCCAGGCCATCCCATGGCTCCTTGGCTGCTGTGTTACGACCCCAGGGACAATCCCACAGTCTGATATCCTCTGTATGCTGGACTCAGCCTTAGCTTTCCCTCTAGCCTGGCCTATCCCAGAAGGATCCAGGCCCTGCTGGAAGGAGTGATTCCATGCCCTGCTGCCACTAAGCCTAAGTCCGGGCTCCCCTTGTTCTCATGCTTATGCTCACTCAGGGCTGCCTGCTGGAGACGGGGCGAATGTGCCAATGGAAACTGCCACCTCCCCACCACCTCCGTCCTCCCCGGCCTCCCACTGCACTGTCAGGGCATCCCATAACCCCCTGGATGCCAGGTGCCACCTCTCAGGACTCCCTCTGTTCATGATGATACGCATTTGGGCTCTTTTAAGACCCTTAGTTATTTTCAGCTAAGAGTAAATGGTTTGGTGCCCTCAACATGGGGAGCACGGGGCGGGGGGGGGGAAACAGAGTGGGAAGGGCTGGACTGAGAAGGCAGCTAGGCACCAGGCTGCAGCTTCTGTGAATGTGGGAGCCCTGGGGGGTTTGTCCGTGGGGAGAGACTGACCAGGAGGGGCTTGGAGGACTGACCGGGGAGAGCCTGGGCTTAGGAGCCCCCCCAGGAGGGAGGTCATGAGGGACTCCCCCTCCCCATGACTGCTCCCCACAAAGGACTCAGACGGTAAGCCTTCTCTCTCTCCGCGTTCTCAGTGCGTGCTGAGAGCTGCGGATGCAGCACGTCCCACCAGATGCAAGGCCCTCACTATCTGCCACTGTCTCTGTTGCCAAGGCTGAGTTTAACAGAGTTAAAGCCAGTACCCTTCAAAGCAAGCTAGACTCACAGGCCTTTCTAATGCCAGTTTGCCCAGAGGTGCCCTTGCCTCAAATTCATATTCACCAAACTAACATTTTGTGTGGGAGAGAATCACCCCATGTGAGATTGGTGGTAATCTCTTAGGATTTTCTCCTGATTGCTGCCTTATGAGCTTACCAGAACTCTAGAATTTATTACATTTGCCTACTTCAGGTAAAACTCATCAGATGTAGTGCTTTTCAATACGTGTTCCTTGGTGTGGCGTAATGCTCACTCTTGCTCATTTTTGTGCACGAAGCAGATTTTGGTGTCTGTCCCCGGTCATGGCGCCAACCTTGGTGACCAGGGACCCTGAGCCCATGGCTGTATTGGTTCCAACTCCACACATCAGCAGACGGGTGAGAAAAGGTATTTGCTTATTTATTAGACACATACTTAAAAGTCATGGAAGAGCATATGGAGAGTATCAAAAGCAAAGATGCAAGGGATTCCCTGTTTTTGAACCACCCAAAGTCATAGTTGATGGGTTGTTCGATTCTCTTCCATCCTGACTCTATGTGAATGCCTTCCTGTTCACACAGCTGAGCTCATTCTGTGTTCACATATTTGGATTTGCCTTTTGTTACCAAACATTGGAACATAAGACTTCCTTTATGTCGCACAGAACTTTTCAAAAGCATATATTAATTGACTGCATATTTCACGGGTTGGCTTTACCATTGTTCAGTTAGCCAATGTTCCCTTATCGATTATTCCAGAGTTCTCCTATTATAAACAATACCGAAAGGAACATCTTTTTGCAATAAAATATCCCCCACATTTAGATCTATTGTGGCTTCGGCAAATAATCTGCTAATAATCCCGAATAACAGATTTACAGTAGTGGAATTATATGATCAAGGAGTAAAATATTATACAGATTTCGTACCTGTTTTAAACCGTTATCCCCAAAGGTGATATCATTAAGATTAGTTTTTTAAATGTACTAAATTTTACATATTTTATAAAATCAGGTCTAATTCTTCTGGTACCATTGAGGCTTCTAAGCCTGTCACAACCCCTCACCCCCACAGGGGTTAAATATTGAATTATATTTTCTTCCTGTCTTGTTGATTTTATTTCATTTGTATTAGTATACATCGTTTCACCTGCTGTCTGGTGTGGGTGGGATTTCTCGGGCCCATGATGTGAGGTGAGGCAGGTGGGCTACGGTGGCTGACTTAGCACTTACCTGGGGCATGGAGGTTGGGCATAAGTAGACCTCCTGAGCCTCGTTCCCTCCTCTGAACCCATCAGTCAGCCTTGCACATCCTTCCTGGTGACACAGAGGGCTTCCCTTCAGGGTCGTAAGGAAGGATGACATGCTGGGATGCTCCATGGAGCCCTCTGGCAAGGCTGGCCTGTGGAAGGGGCAGCCTGCACCCCCATGGGCCACGGAGGCTTCCTCCCTGTGTGGTCCAGCTGTCTTCTCTGTATCCCTTCACCCTGCCTCATTCTGGGGGGCCCAAAGGTCCCTGAACCCTCATCCCCAATCCTGGGCAGCCACTCTGCCCGTGTGGGTTCTGGTGGGAAGTACAAGCTCTGGTCCCGGAAGCGGAGAGATGGCAGGAGATTGGAGCAGGTGCCAGAATGCCCCTCGCAAGCCGCGTGGGCTAGCACTGGCCCTACCCTCACCCCAGCCTGGCGTACAGGGTCCTCTGGAGTCCTGTTTCTGGACTCTCACTGCACTCAGTGGGATTTGGAGATATTTCTTCTTTAACATCCACTTGACAGTGTTTTCCAAGGGCCTACAGTGATCTGAACACTGTGTGTGGGTAGTTCTGGGGCTGCAGAAACAAAGAACAGGGAGCCCAAGACTATAGGCAATGTGGTGGCTTCTAGGAACTGAAAGCATGGTGGGAGGGAGGGGGCACAGATGAGGCTAGAAAAGTGGGCATGGACAAGAAGGGAGCATAGATATCTCCCTGGACAACCTAACTGAGCCAGGGTGAAGTCTTGTAGGGCTTCCTGGAGGACGTGGTGACTGGCTGAGAAGGAAGCATAGAGGGAGAGGAAGAAAAAGTATCCCATGTCTCAGGATACAGGGAGGCAGAGAGAGAGGGAATAGGCATGGTCTTCCCAGGACAGGCAAGTAACTGGATAAGATGAGAGGCAAGGATACCCTTGACTCCTGTAGACCTTTAAAACAATCGCAGCCACCAGGACCACTGAGTCAGGCCATTGGGAGAGAAGGAAGAAGTGCACGGCATTTCCTGAAACAGAGAGTGGGTTTACAGTACATCTCAGAGGAACACAAGGACAATCCATGGGCAGAGGCATAGAGCTGGGGTCCTTCTGCCGGGCGGTGAACCAGGGGATGCATGAAGCAAGACTCGAGTTCAGTCCCGCCATCCATCTGCCTTCCAGAGCCCATGGCCTTATTGGGAGCCGGGATTCTAGAAACAGCAGCTTTCTGCTCTCCCTGGGGAGGGTGTCTGGCCTCTCACAGACTGGGAGAAGGTTCTCTGAAGCCTAGTCCATGGAGAGGAGCAGGCAGGGAGAGTGGCTATCTCCACCAGACAGCAAAGCCTCTGCCTGGCATCTGTGTGACGCTGGACAACCTTGAACTTCTCAAGCATAGCATCTGTGTCTGGTACACTATGCACCACTCCCCCCCCCCCCCGGTACATGTCAAGGTTGCAAGATCATTCCCTAAATCACTTGTGGTGATGCCTGATCTCTTCTACCTCAACGAGAGAGGGCAGCCGGGTGGCGTTTTTGAAACCCGCCCCCGCCGCCTTTCCTCAGCAGCTTTCTGTGCCTGGGGACCCCGTGGAGCCAGTGCCGCTGCGTCCCCGGCCCTCGCCACCTGTCTCCAGGGCTGGTGAGCCTCTCTGGGAGCCGGCAGCGGCATCCGGCAGTGGGCTGGCAGGCAGGTGGCTTTTATGTGCCTAGTTAGGGTTTTATGGGGGGGGGGCCAGGAGGACCTGCATCAGACAAGGAATACAGGTGGCTGCAGGCGTCTGTCTGTGCTCCTGGCTGGGCCTGTCCAGAGAGCAGAGGACGCTGGGCCATGCCAGCAGGCCCACCTCAGGGAGGCCCAGTCACAGAACAAGGGCACCGGGCCCTCCTGAGACACTTGTTTCCATTTGTTCATGAAAGGGCTGGACTGAGCCAGGCCCAGGGGTGAAGAACGTGGGGTGGGCAGAGCCCCAGTTTGGGTCCTGCTGTGTCTTCTCGTCCAGGCAGAGGGCAGGATCCCAGAAGCCTGTGGCTGATGGGGAGCTTCCGGGCCCCAAGCATTTTAGAGCAAGAGAGTCCCACTGGCCCATTCAGCCAGGTTCCTCCGACCCCCTGCCAGGCCAGTGCTGGGCCCTCGGAACTTAGGGTCCTGCCCTGTGAACTTGTATTCTAGTGGAGGTAAGCAGACAGATGGTACAAACATCTCCCAGCAGGGTAGGCTCTAAGAAAGACCAGAAGCAGGGCCGCGTGGGAGATCGTGACAGCGGCGGTGTGATGGACAGTGGGGGGGGGGGGTTCTGGGGAGGAGAGACTTGCTGCGACTGGATGAAACATAGAAATTGTATTAAACGTATCAGCACGACTGCTCATGGGAGGACGGGATGAGGAAAGGGGACCGTGGATCCCGGCCGTGGGAAAACAGACGGGTGGACACAGAGAGGGGCTCACATGGACCAATGGTGGGCTCCGAGGGGAGGAGTTGGATGCGCTCAAACCTGTCTTTCTAATATCAGAGCAAAATATGAAATTAACGCCGCGACTGAGGCACCAAAACGGACTGGAAACTCCGAGTACAAGGTGTGCACGGGGCTGAGGATGAGAGTCTTTCAAGTGGTGTGATCACGTGGAGACCCGGCCATTCCCCCGGGGGACCCAAAACGTCAGTTCGCTCTCCCACGGGCAGATGAGGAGTGCGCCCGTTTCTGGGCACAGGCGTGCCCGGCTGCTTCCCCAGAGAGGACACTGCACGTGTTCTGAGGGAGCGCCCCTGACTGTGCCGGGCGGGGACAGGATGGGACAATATAACCTTCCCTATCCCGGGCTTTCACGGCGCGTCTGTCTTCAGCCTACTCCTCATCCCGTTCACCGTTCCGGGACCTCCGGTTCCAGAGCCTCCCCGTGTTTTATTGCGATAAATCAGCAGATCTCTTACCGCTCGCTTTACTGTACGTGTAATTTCTGCTTTTCTAACCACCCCCAAATTCTATTCTCCTCTCTAACCTGCCGCCATCCCTCTTTTTCTTTTTTCCTCAATAGGTTCATGGCTTTAATTTTTTTTTTTCTTTTTGGCCATTTTATTGGAATTTGGGAGAGTAAGTGGACAGCATGCCACGTGTACGCACCGTGTTTGGCTGAGGTCGACACCTCACCATTTCTCTGATCCTTAGTTTTCACCCTAACGTGGGGGTGATGGCACCAGGGTCAAATGAGCTCCTAGAGGCAGCCAAGTCGGGGAGGCAAGGCGGATCGAAGACAAACCTTCCTGGGTTTGGGTCTGGCCCTACCACACGCTGACTAGGTAGTTTGACCAAGTCCCCTACCCTCTCTGAACCTCAGTTTCCCCAGAAGTAAAAGGAGATGGTGACCCTGCCCCTTCCCACACTGAGTGTCCACAGCAGGGCAGAATCCGGTGGGGTTGCCTCTAGGGATGTCTCTCCCAGCTGTCTGCCCTCATGGGCAGAGGAAGATTCCAGACCCACCATCTGAACTCTGGGGCCCTCAGGCAGAAGGTGGACTAGTTTCCACGCAGGAACTCATGGGTCTGAGAATCAGGGGGCCGATGGAGGAATTTGGAACATCTTTCCTTTATGTGTCTTTATGTAGAGGGTGGTGGGGAGTAAGTGGCCCATTAGCTGGCAACTGATGACATAGCTTGCAGGTAGAAGGTAAGAGTTCTTTGAGCTCTGAAGAGCCCAGGGATTCTAGAACCACTCCACCATTCTCAAGTGACACATGAAGTTCCAGATATCTGTTCCTTGGGGTCATTTTCCTGCTTGACTACATGCATGGGAACAGGGGCCCTTTGCTCACTGGGATGTCAATAGTAGGATACGCCTTTGACCCTGTCCTAGTTCTATAAGGAATGTGAGTCGGCCTATCTCCTTCCCCCCAAACCACAGTTTCCCCACCTGTAAGAGAACCAAGTTTGGCACAGCATGAAGACACCTCAAGTACAGAGGTCTGATCTCTGGCCCAGGGCCCCCACCCTCTGTCAAAGTCTCCAGCTGCCCCAGTTGGACATGAGTCTTCGTGTTGGTCAGGAGGAGATTTTCTAGCTAATCACTTCGCTGATGGCTCTTAATCCCTCAGGAGACAGATGCTCTTTGGGGGACTACAATACTATTTTCGAGCGAGTCTGCGGGGTCCGGAAGCACGTGCGACTGAAGGACAAAAACATCCCCCTTTGGTGGGGATAACAGGAAAATAACAGTGGTGATGAAGAAACCAAACAGGAGTGCCAAGTCCTGCCATGCGTGAGTCATCTCGCTACTTCGCTGGCACAATGGTCAGGGCCTCGGGGGCTGGTGAATGGGACACATGTGGCAATTGTGTCTCTCTGCCCTGGGGCCAGACCCATGGGAAGAGTGAGGAAACCTCTTATTGTGTGACCACCAATATGAGGAGACGGAGGTGAGATTTGGTGGACTAAGAACACATGCCAGTCCACTGTCTGGGCATGTCCAGCCACGGGCTGTATCCAGAGGCACCCAGGAGGGTAGCTGTCACCTCCCCTATAGCCACATAGGGGCTGAGCATCACCCCTGGAGAATCGTCAGGTTTCTCTGGGGCCCTGTGGGGACTCCTGTCAGAAGGGCAAGGCGAAACTCTGACCAATGGAACTAGCAGCTTTGTCCTCAGGCAGCTTTCTATAGATTCTGAGGCTTCAAGTTCCATCAAGCCGCAGCAACATGGAAGCCTCCTGCATTGAAAAGCTTCTCTGTTACTACCCACGGGCCCTCTTCAGAAGCCTTGAAGAACATTCTGGGCTGGGGGTGCTTGGCTAGTGTTGGGCAATCCCACCGGAAGCCATTGTTCCTGAACAATGGTACCCGCCCATGGAAAGGCCTGTAGCCTAACACACGTGATCAGGCATTGCTCCCCATTGTGGCCCCACGGAAAAGGAGTGACTAACCAGAGCACCTTCCTGTCTTCTCAAAGTTCAGGCCAGGGGTCCCAGGTTCAGAGAACTGTGTCTGACTCATTTTTTCCCATTCCCCAAAGGCAAGTGCAGTTTGAAAACACTGTAAGCACCTCCCACCCTACCCAAACAGAAGCCCATTCCTGGGACTTACTGCGTCCAGGGTCAAGGCAGGGCTGGCAAAAACAGCACCCGGGCCAGGCCAGGCACTTGCTGCGGCCCTGGCTCACCGGAAGAAGGGCTGGTCTGGGAGTCTCTATCAGCCTGATGGGGGGCCAGGACCCTGAGGTCACTGGGATCTGGGGAAGGCACAAGAAAAGTGAACTTTACTAAAGGGAGATGTATTTTTCAGGAGAGAAAAAGGTTCCAAACAAACTCTCTAAACTTCACAAACGTGCATGTGTTGCTGATGAAGGGCCCCAATACTTAAGATACTGAGGAGCGAGTAGCAGGTGGGCGCTCTGAGCTCCATGGAGACACCCCAGCTGCTCTCAGGAGTTGTGTCTATGCTTCCACGCTGAGGACTGGAGGTCCTCACTGAACAAGGGCCTTCACTCTGGAGCACACACAGCAACTACTTAGATATCTCCAGGGACACAGAGCCTACCCACAGCCTCACAAAGCAGCTTGCTGCACTGGGCAACCACCCTGTTCCTTTCATGTAATTTCAGTCTTTGCAGGAATAAGAGAGGGCATAAGTAAATAAGAACATTCCTCCTCCTTGGACCGAATCCTCTCTCTCCCAGAAAGCCCCCCTATTGGCTGCTCTCCCATCCCAAGGAGCCAGCAGAGTGAGGCTAGAACTTTCTTCACATGCTGTGGCTCCAACATTTATTGACTCTTTTCAATGAAACGCTCCATTCCTCCAATTGTTTCTGGGGACATGGCTCCCACCTGTTCCTTGGGACAAGCTCTGCATTTCAATTTCCCTCTTTGAAACCGTCCTTCAGATGAGCCCACATGCAGAAGAGCTGTGGGTACCCATGGTCTCGGCACCCCATGCCTCCAGACTCCATCTGCCACGTTGGGTAGTGTGGGCAGCCACAGCCCAGAGTGGTCTTAGACCCAGCTTAGAATCACTGCCCTTAAAATGAGCGGCCAGGCAACAAAGCCAAGGTAAGACATGACAAGATATTCGCCTCTCATTTATGGTTCTTCTCAATTGTATTGCAGACTGGCTATATGGGACTGTTTATTTCCGGGTCTCAGGAGTGTTGTCACCTGTAGTTCTCGGAGCTGCTTTGAGACTCCTGTGACCAGGAGGTGAGCGCCCTCCTGGCAAAAAGCCTCGGGGGCTTCCGAGCTCTGTGTGGGGATGGGGGGGTGGGGGGGCGGAGGATGGGGGAATGACTCCTTTATAACCCACAGCAACAACACCGATCTATCACAACACTCAACTCATCGGGGACAGAGTCCACGTTTCAGAGCACACGTTAAAGAAATACAAGCAGATTAAGGCAAATAGAAACTTCCTCTCAAAACTCTAAACTTTTCACACAGAATAACACAGAGGACATTCTCTGTGCGGTTTAACATGTGCTCGCTCACCGTGCTTGCCCAGAAACCCATCTTTGCGAAGCCACCAGCCCTACGGTTGTGCCGATTGGGAGAGTGTGGACAGCCTGTTTTTCCCTTCCTGCTGACTAGGGGGTTGGAAACAGACATTTTGGGGGTTCTCCTAGGTAACAACCTCCTGGTAGGCATTCTGTGTGCCAGACTCCTCCTGGTCCTCACCACAACGGGGGGGGAAACGCATTCTTATCTCCACTCCACATATGGGAAAACCGAGGGTCATGGAGGTTAAATCATTTGCCCTTGTTGACCAAGCTGGTAACGACAGTTTGGATTGGAGTACAGAGTTGTTGACTCAAAGCCCCAGGCTTTGTCTATGGCCTCAGACTCTACACCAGTGCCCTCCAATAGAAATAGAATGTGAGCCACAAATATGGGCCAAATATGTAATGTTATATTTTCTCGTGGCCGCATTAAAAAAAGGAAAACCAGGTGACTCATTCCCGTAACGTTTCCTTCTTAAACTCCGTAGATCCAAGATGTTGGTACTCGGACATGGTAATCAGGATACAATTATTAATTTACATCTATTTTTGGAGCATAGCTTTGAAGCCCATTGTGTAGCTCCCACTCACCACCCACCTCCAGTTGGGCCAGCTGTACTGCAAAGTGTGCCATCACCACACATGGTTAGTGGCTATCACACTAGATAGCTCAGCTATTAAACACAAAATACTACTTCATTTTCTCCCTTAGCCATTCTTTCAAGAGAATTGCTTTTTTTAATGCTTTCGAATATATTTGCACTTTTTGTAAGAAACAGACAATGAATGGGGCACCTGGGTGGCTCAGTTGGTTAAGCATCGACTTCAGCTCCGGTCATGATCTCATGGTTCGTGGGTCCGAGCCCCATGTCTGGCTCTGTGCTGACAGCTCAGAGCCTGGAGCCTGCTTCAGATTCTGTGTCTCTCTCTCTCTGCCCTTCCTCTGCTCACACTTTGTCTCTGTCTCTCAAAAATAAATAAACATTAAAAAAAAAAAAAAAGAAGCAGACAATGAATTCCTAGTAAGAGTGAAACTGGAACAGTTTCTTACTTGTCTCGGTCTGTTCAGGCTGCCGTAACAAAACACCATGGACTGGGTAGCCTCAGTAATAGACACTGTTTTCTCCCAGAGCTGGTGGGAAAAAGTGCGAGATCAAGGGGCCGGCATGGTTGGGTTCTGCTGAGGACCCTCTTCCTGGCTTGTACATGGGACCTACTCTCTGCCCTCACATGTCGGGGAGATAGAGAGACAGAGAGAATTAGCTCTGGTGTCACTTCCTATAAGGGCACTAATCCCACCATGACGCTCTACCCTCGTGCTTTCATTTAATCCTAATTATGTCCCAAAGTCCCCGTCTCCAGATACCATCATATTGGTATCCAGGTACCATCATATTGGGGGTTAGGGCTTCAGCTTATGAATCTAAGGGGACACAAACCTTCAGTCCATAGCATCACTGAATAAAAGGGCAGGATGAGAAAATTTCTCAGCGCTGGTGTCCTCGCATTTACCTCGGAGGACAACTCGGAAACTTCTGTTGGCGTGTATTGTGAGGCCTGCGTGTTGCAGAAATGCCCCTGCAAAGTAAACACTTGCATTCAAGCCCTGCTCTTCACAGCTCTTG
This sequence comes from Paguma larvata, assembly GCA_030068075.1. NCBI lineage: Eukaryota > Metazoa > Chordata > Mammalia > Carnivora > Viverridae > Paguma > Paguma larvata. Next base: position 55,566,707 of record CM057837.1, on the reverse strand, counting down.
GCCCCTTTTCCCCTCTGAGTCTTTACAGCAAGGGGCAGTATCCTTAACCTAATGTTTGCAAGTCCGACCTGGAGGCTCTGAGGTTTGGTGATATGTTGGCAGTTGAATGGGTAAACAGAGTGGGAGCCAGGGCTTAACCCCTGGCCTTCTGAGTACAGGGTTCTCTCCTACAGTCTGCTCTGCGAAGACTTCCTGATGCTATTGCCTAGAGAAACTGGGGCTGTCGTGGATCCCAGTCTGCACACTCTTGTCTTTGTGTCCTTTTTGAGCAACAAAGAGATTTAACAGGTGTCGGATCATTATCCATGCCACGCTCTTGGTGGCTCGGCCAGTAGGCATCTGTGCTAGTGCCCAGAAAGACAAGATTCTTTGTATGTGACTGGGGGAGCTTCTGGAGAGGGACGCCTGGGGAACAGGCATTTGAACTGGTTTCACATTGTTATTAAAGCTACTGGCCCGTTCTTGTATCTTTCAAACCCTCCCCCCAATCTTCCAGACATTGGTTCAATTGGGGGTACATAGTGATGGCATGGCAGATCTTGACTTTCACCAGTCACAGCAAGGGGACTTTGTGAGGACCAAGGCAGACACGCTCCTAAACAGAACCTGTGTCAGCAAGGGCATTGGTCTACCAGAAGATGACAGCAGACCTGAGCCCCTGGGGCTCTGGGTACATGGTGCTGGCAGCCCAGGAGGTAGAACTCAAGGATGGCCTCATTGAGGAGGAGGTGCACAGGACAGAAGCAGAGTACGGTAGGTATCGCCCCACCTGGAGAAGCCACCTCAGACAAGGCGGGGGGGATCTCTTTCCCAGATGAATCAACTCTTTAAACCTGGATGATAGCAAGAAGAAATATGATATGCCGTCGGTCACTTGTCATTTTCCATAGGTCACTCGTTATGGGTTGAATTGTGTCCTCCCCAAATTCCTCTGCTGAAGTCCTAAGCCTTAGTACCATATCTGGAAATAGTCACTGCAGATGTCATGAGTTAAGATGAGGTTATTGGCCCCAAAACCGATAGACTGTCCTCATAAAAAAAGGGGAAATTCAGAGACATATACACACACAGGGAGAACACCACATGAAAATGAAGGCAGGAATTGGGGTTATGCGTCTACAAGCCAACAAACATGAAACACTGAAAGCAAATCGCCAAAAGCCACAGGACTGTTAGGTCCACACACTCTTCCTTATAGACTTCAGAAGGAACCCAGCCTGCTGACACCTTGCTCTTGAACCTCTAGCCTCCGGATATCAAGCCTCAGGCCCCTATCTGGCTCGGCCTCCTCTGGTGTAACTGTGAAACAATGAATTTCTGTTTGTCCAGCCCCCGGTTTGTGGTGTTCTGATACGGCAGCCCTGGCAAACTAACAAATCGTGTCATTTAATAAGTATGCCGGTCCTGTGAAAAAAGGTGGTTCCACGCGCACTTAATACAAGAGGAAAGCAAGGTTCAGAGAAGTGACTTACCCAAAGTCACTCAAAGGTGTCACACCCCAGTCTACTACATGTTACCATGTTAGTGGTTATTTCTTCTCAGGCTTTGCGTGAGTGTCCAACTCAGGGAGGGGCCAGACCATTCCCTTATGAAAACACTACCTTCTCTTAGGTACCTTCTCCAGATTCTTTTGAAAGGCAAGATGACCCACTAGGAACAGGAGCTGTCGATGGCTTTCCAGGAACCTAGCTCCTGGACAAGGCAGCTCCGCTGGTCCTGCCGAGCCAGGCAATGGACCCCAGCAGTGGACAAAATGTTTATCTAGTTCAGACCTCCCCCAGATGGAGCTGTGCTCCTGCCTCAGAACCCGCCCTGGATGGAAGTCTCTGTCTGACACAGATGAATGGATACCCCAATCGTGCTTGGTTCGTGAGTTTTATTCACTCGGTCCCCTAACAGGCAGGCGTGCCTTTTCATCTTCTCTACAAACTGCAATGGAAAGTGAGGCTAAATCTCTAAAGAATTTTTATTGGCCTCGCCTGTCATTTACTTTGGCTTCATAAATCAAAGAGACGGCAGGCTGCAAAATACAGGCAGCCCCCTAGTAATATTCCATCAGGATGGGCCGTGGGCACTGTATATTGTACTCACTGGGTCAAACAGCACCTTTTCAGCTGTCCGTGAGTCTGGGTATCGTGTGGGGGCTTTCTTTCCAGGTACTTTCACCTCTCTGGTGGCACATTCAGGGACCTGGGCAGTTCTTAAGCAAGGTAACTATTAGTCTTTTCAGTATTTTCGCCATTAGCTTGACCTAGACTCAAAAGCAATTTTTCAGAGGCCATAGGATAAAACCAATTACCCCTTCAGCCTCCTCCACATACCCCTGAAGGAAGGCATAGGACACAGTGGGAGGCCTGACCTGTACTCAGCCTAACACCGAGCAGGTTCACAATGACACATGACGATGCTGAAGTACTCCTGGTGAGTTAGCTCTAAACGGATATTCCTGTCAACTTCCATTCCTTTCTACTTGTAGTTTTTCTGAAAAATTACGAAAGTAAAACATGCTCATTTTATAATATTACCTGTTTACAGAGGTGTATGAGTAAAACATGGCCATTATTTTGATGAGAAAACAAATCATACCATATAGAATGTTTTGCAATTGCTTTTTTTCACAAAACAATAAACCAAAGAATCCTCTAGAATGTGGAGCCTGGGTGGCTCAGTCGGTTAAGTGTCTGACTTCGACTCAGGTCATGATCTCTTGGTTCACGAGTTCAATCCCCGCATCCAGCTCTCTGCTCTCAGCTCGGAGCCTGGAGCCTGCTTCAGATTCTGTGTCTTCCTCTCTCTCTGCCCCTCCCCTGCTCATGCTGGGTCTCTCTCTCTCTCTCAAAAATAAATAAAAACATTAAAAAATTATAAGAAAAAGAATCTTCTAGATCAGTAGAGATTATCAACTCATTGGAATTCCTTCTGTGTTTTCCATATTTTGTTTAACTATTCCCCTGTTGGGGACATTTAGGTTGTCTACAATTTTCGACTCTCATAAATAACCCAGCTATTTAACATCTATGTGTTTTATTCAAGTATTTCTATAGGATACATACTTAGAATTAACTATTTTTAAATGTTTATTTATTTTGAGAGAGAGAGTGAGTGTGTGTGTGTGCAAAAGCCTGAGCAGAGGAGGGACAGAGAGAGAGGGAGAGGAGAGAGAATCCCAAGCGGGCTCTGTGCTGTCAGATTATTGTTTTAATCTGAAGTTATTTGGTTGTTAGGGAAATTGAGCGTCTTATACATCTATAAGCCTTCCTTCCTCTGTGATGTGCCACTTAACAGCTTGGCCCTGCCTTTTGCTATTAGATTGTTTCATGTTTTTGTGGTCCATTCGGCCAGCCCTTTGTTTTCAAAACAATATGTCTGGTTCATGTCTTGCTTCCAGAAGCCCGTTTTACTCGAGATGAGACAATCCTTTGTGCCAGCCCATGTTCTTAGTTGTGAGGAATGGCAACCAACTTTATTTAACTCAGAAAAGAGATTTATTAGAAGGATGCTGGATATCTTAATGAAAGGACGGGTGTTTGGAAACAAGTTTCGGGGGAAAAAAAGTCAGAGTAGAAGGGAGTCAGAGAACCAAGAACACAGCAAAACGATACCATGGGGACAGTGTGGTGACACGCGAGCCCTTGTTTCTGGACGTTTGCTGCCAAGAGGCTCTTCTCTTGATTCTGTCACCATTGTCTAGACTAGAGCTTGGCTACTAGATGCTGCGATCTCACCAGTACCACCCCCACCACATCACCCCCACTGCTACCAGCACCGACCACACCATCTCCATCACCGCCGCCGCTGGAGGGAGTTCTGAACTGTCCCGATTCTGCGCAGTACTGCTTTCAGACTCAGTGGTCCAGTGGTCTACAGGTCGTCCACATACAAGCTTTAGCTGTCAGGAGTCGGGGAGAATAATCTAACATCTGTGTCGATTGGGGGAAGATTGGTACCCTTCTTAAGACTTCCCATCTAGGAACATGGTATGTGCTAAAATCTGCCACATTTCCAACAATTTTTGTACGTCTGAAAGGCTGGGTTAATTTTTATTCATTTATAGGTCTTTCCGTTTCCTCTTTATCCTACGTGTTTTAAAATGTTGTCTGATATTTTTTTTTCGTTCATCCCGATATGGGTCATTTTAATACAAAGTTCCTTTTACTTGCCTTTCTGCTCTTTGTTCTGCCAGATTTCCTTGTTTTTATCTTTTCGTTCATTTAGTGATGATTATTTTGGGCACATGGCCTGGTGGAACCCATTTAAAATGTCTAAGAAGATGTTTTATTCCAGAATATTCTTTTATGGATGTACTATCTCCTGAATTTTTTGAAGAGTACTAATTAGAGTTTTTTAAAGTTTGTTTTGCTCCCTGAACTATCTGTAAGCCCACGGTGTCCATTCTACTGACAGCCTCTTCAGTCTTCACGTCGTAGACGCTAACCTGCTTTATCTCCCTGGAGCGTCCCTGTTTGAAAACTAGGTTGGTTCATCCGATGTGGGCATAGTGGCCTCTTGCCCAAGAGGCTTCTTCTCTGATTGAACTGGCTGCGTCGGGAGATCTGGGCACCTGGACCAGGCCAGCAGACTCCCCAGGAGAGTGAGAGAGAGTAGGTGTTCAGGTTGAAGGCATGGCTACAGAATGAGTTCAGTAGTGCTGAGGTCAGAAAGCAGGAAGCTTCCTCTGGGCTCACCTGCCTCCCCTCCGGCCCCTCTGGCCCCTCCGGCTGACCTGGGGTGTGCCCGGCTGCAGAGGGGAGACCCCTTTTCCCGCATCCATTTGTCCAGAGGAGCTGACAAATGGCTTCCTCTGAGTTCCCACTTTCTGCTGGTGATTTTCCATCCCCGTCCCTGGCCTGTGCCAGTAATAACATTTCACACTTGTCCGACACCTTTTCTCTTCTGAGCTCCAAGCATTTTACAAGCAAACAGTTACTATTATTGCCGTCTGCATTCTGATGGAAAAGCTGAGGGTTACAGGATCAAAGCTGCCACAGTCGGGGGTGAAGGTGAGGCTCCCAGACAACCTGACCAGCCCCCAGTGCATGCAGGACCAAAGAGAGCACCCTGACCCCTGGGGAGAGGGGGAAGGGCTAGGCCTTTAAAGAGGTCCTGAAGGAGAGGTGGGCTGGGGGGGAAGGCTATCAGCCCTGGCTCCCTGAAGGCCCCCTCAAGGCCCTCTTGTTCCAGTGGGAAGCTGGAGCCTTTGTTCTTTGCAAGGGACAGCAGAAGAGAATGGGGCTTTTGCAGCCATTCCCTGAAAGGAAGGGTGGGTCGATGGTTTGTGGGGTTTTCTGAGGATAAGAAGACTGGCAGAAGCTGCAGAGGGTGGTCAGCTTGTGTTGAGGAACGGGGAGCAGCTATTTGTTGTGTGGCCCCAGACGGTGAATAGGAGTCAACTACTGAAAGCTACCGGGAGGCAGGGTTCCACTCTACGGAGGCCCTGCTGAGACAGTGGCCTGCTGAGACCGTGAGTGCCTGCTCAGGGCCCAAGCTTCTTCAGCTGCAGTGCGGGCGTGTGTCACCACGTGGGGCTCGGGCAGGGTGACACAGAACACCTCTTCTCACCCAGACATTTGTTTGCATGATAAGATTGACTCTCATGCTGTCTCCTCCGGGTGGGGGAAGCTCTAGGGCGGAGACCCTGAAACCCCGGGGGGCCGGGGTGGGGGCGGTGCTTTGCGTCTTGCGAAGCTTATCCGTGCCGCCTCCTTCTTTCATCCAGCAAGCCTTGATTTGGGGTCTGCATTTCCCCTCTTCTGTAGGCAGCCTTGCCTGGTGGCAGCTGAGGGTCTAGCTGGAAGGAACCACATGATTTTCAGCAGCCAAACAAGGCCCCTGTCGACTCAAGTGTCTGCCGAGTTGGAGTTGAGAGTTAGTGGTCCGCGGAGGGAGTGGCGTGTGTGCTGAATTCAGCGGCCCCCAAGTCAGGTGGCTGGAGACTGGCTGTCAGTGACCTGGGAATACATCTATTTCGGGAAGAATTCATGGAAGCCACGAGGATGGAGGGGACCCCTGGCCAGGGAGCACCTGAGAACCGGCCATCCCTTACCCCACAGAGGTAAGAGGAGGCAGGCAGCGGGACGGAGGGTGTGTGTGTGCACGCGCCCGCGTGCGTGCACGTGCACGTATGTGTGACTACATTTGCTAAGCAGATACAATGTCGAGCACATCTGTATATGTTATAACCCAGTTAGACCTTTCACAACTGAGAGATGGGTCTTATAATTCCATGTTACAAGTGACAGATCGGGGGTTAAGTAACGACACCGAAGTCTTAGCGCCCGCTCAGAGCAGAGATGGGATTGGAACCCAGGTGTCCTGGTCTCTTCTGCTCTTTCTCCTCAGTAACTGCCTTGAAGTTAAGTGCCACAAACAGGGTCCCACAGACCTCGTCTGACAGGCCTGGAGACTTCCCTGGCGAGCAGAGCCCTCCCGGGCCCCAAGTACTCTTTCCCAAGGGCTGGCTGCCCCACGAGTCCCGGGCACCTCCTCGTGGGTCCGCCCCCGAGCCTCGCAGACACTATAGAGAGCTCTGGGCCCCGGCCCAAGCACAGCAGGGCAGCCCTTGTCCAGCCCTGCGGTTTGCGATCCGGCCATTCAAAACTGGCTCTGAGCAGGCACTTATCATTCTTCTGCGACCACCCAGTCAGCCCCACGCTGCCTGGAAATGAAGGCCAAGCCACCCAGGCCAGCGGCTGCTCGGCCCTGGGCTCTGCCGCTCCCGCCTCTGTACGCCGCCCCCTCTGCAGCTGGCCCAGCCTGCCCAGCCCGGGGACGCCGGAGCCCAGAAACAGCAGGGCCTGAACGTCCCCCCACCAGCCACAAAGGGAGATTCACAAATCAAAGGGGTCTGAGAGGACAAAGCTGTCACATCAGCCCATCATGGAGCCGGATCTCAAAATAACGCTGGGGCCAGAGGCCTGCCAGCTGTGAGCACCTCCCGGCCAGAACAGCCACTGAGGGCCTCCAGGCCATGGGGAAAAACACCTTGGTGGCCAGCTGGCTGCTCTCGGCCAGACCTGGGAGGTGTGGGTGTCTGCGGGGTGGTTCCCCACTTCATGTCATGGTGGGGGTATTGGGAGCAGAATCGGGGAGCAGGAAGTGGCCACACTGATGGCTCCTCTGCCTCTCCCTGAGGACCGTCTGGCTCCCTTCATCCCGTCAACTGCTTCCAGCCTCCATGATGGAGAGGGCCAGGCTGCCACAGCCTTCCAGGTCACTCTGGAACCCGACCGTGGTCCTATGCGGCTGGCCCACTTCTCCAGCACTGAGGGGCGTCGAGATGCTGAAATGTATGGGAGCGGCTTGTCTGATAGGAGGCCTGTGCCCACTTGCAGACCTTGGGCTCACACTCAACAGTTCTGACTCCCTCCCGGTGCACCTGCGTTCCCCCCCTCCCCTCAATGCCAATGACCTGCTGCCTGGACGGGGTACGAGGGGGAATACTTGTGCGTGTCATCATCTCCCCCTCCTAGCTTAAGAATTTCCCTGACATTCTTCTCTGTCATCACACCATCCTGGACCCTTATCCCTGCCTTCCAGCACCTTTTACTTTTGCTGCCCTCAAGCGATGACTTCTGCTTCCATAAATATGAAATGGCCCGGATGACAAAACACGTGGTTCTGATTGTGTTTTTATTTCTAACCCCTTTCTCCCCTCTAGGCCTCGTTTCTTCTTCGCTGGGATGACGAGGTGCTCTCAGAGAGGTTCCGGGGGACCAGAAGATGGGCGTTATGGGACTCAACACTACTTCGGAGAATATGTTTAATCTTGGGGAAGGCGCCACAAAGGATTAATCTAAAGAAGGGTGGAGAATCCCTCTTTGCTCCTCTCCCTGTGCGTGGATCCTCTTGCTGTCGTTTCGTCACTGGTTTTCCCTCCCCCCTCCCCCCACTTGGGGCTGCACGCCAGAAGAACCGACTTTGGGCACCGTGGCGATCAGGCAGAAGGGGCCAGGGCATTGATTTGAGCGAGGTTTCACTCACAACCACGCCCCAGACAAGTGGCCAGGACCTTCTTCACCTGCCGCCAGAGTCCACTTGTCCCCAGCCCAGAAGTGAACAGGTGCGGGATGTGACTTACAATGTCCCTTTCGATCTCGGCTGGCCCTTTCCATCCCCATGTAGCTCCGCGCCACACGGCTCACATAATATACAATTAACAAAGTGTACAATTCAGTGGTGTTTCATGTATTCACAATGCCGCACAGCCACCTGCTCTCTCTAGCTTCAAAAGTCTTTCGTTACCCCATAAAACACCCCGTCTTCACTAGTAATCACTCTCCATCCCCCCTCTCCTCCCAGCCCCTGGTAACTTCTCATCTGCTTTCTCTCTGTGGGTTTGCCTATTTTGGAGAGATCGTATAAATGGAAACATACAATGTGTAACCTTTTGTGTCCGGTTTCTTTCACTTAGCAAAATGTTTATGAGGTTTATCCCAGTTGTACCATGGATCAGTACATCATTTCTTCTTTTTTATGGCTGAATACTATTCCAGGGTCTAGATAAGCCATAATTTGTTTATTCATTTATCCATTTATGATGGTTAGGTCGTTTCCATCATTTGGCTACTATGAATAATGCAGTTACAAACTCTCACGCACAAAATTTTGTGCAGACGGATGTTTTCATTCCTCTTGGGTATATGCCTGAGAGTAAGTCATATGATAATTCTCTGAGGTCATATGGTAATTCTTTGTTTGCCTTCTTGAGGAACTGCCAAAGTGTTCTCCACACAGCTGCACCATTTTACACTCCCACCAGCCGTGTATGAGAGTTTCAATTCCTCCATATCCTTGCCAATGCTCATTATCATCTGACTTTGATTATAGTCATCTTAGTGGGTGTGAAATGATATCTCATTGTGGCTTTGAGTTGCGTTTCCCTAATGACTACCAATGTCAAGTATCGTTCACCAGTCACTTGTACATGCACCTAGGAAAAATGTCTACTCAGATTCTTTGCCCATTTTTAAACTTTTTAAAATTATTATCCTCTGGGAGTTCTTTATATATGCTGGAAACTAGACCTTTATCAGATATATGATTTGTGAATACAGTATTTTCTCATTTTATAGGTTGTTCTTTTACATCTTTGATAATGTCCCTTGATACATGAAAGTTTAAATTAAAAAAAAATTTTTACTGTTTATTTATTTTTGAGAGAGAGAGAGAGACAGAGTGTGAGCGGGAGAGGGGCAGAGAAAGAAGAAGACACAGAATCCGAGGCAGGCTCCAAGCTCTGAGCTGTCAGCACAGAACCCGATGCAGGGCTTAAACTCATAAACAGCAAGATCGTGACCTGAGCCAAAGTCAGATGCTAACTGGCTGAGTCAGCCAGGTGCCCCATAAAAAGTTTCAAAGTTTTATGAAGTCCAATTAACCCGGTGTTTGTGTTTGGGCTTTTGATATTGTATCCAAGAATCCTTTGCCAAATCTAAGATCATGAAGATTTTTCCCTATGTTTTTTACTAATAAAGTAATAGCTTTGGTTCTTATATTCAACTCATTAGTTGATTTTGAATTAGTTTTTGTATATGGTGTACGGTTGGGTCTAAATTCATTCTTTTGCATGTGGATATCACGATGTCCCACTCAAATGGGTGTTTGGATGAGAAAGAGAGCTCGTAAAGTAATTTCTCTACCAGAGTTCTTATGTATTTTTTTTGTTTGGGTAAACATAAGTGTCTGCATAGAAATACATGCAAGCCATTTCACATTTGTTCAAATTCATGGTTATTATGTGAATTAAATTAGATAGTGTATGCCATACTTATATAGTATAGAATTCAGTGGGATCTAATAGTGGCAGTTACAGTCAGTTTAGGGGATATAAATCATAAGACTCTTAAAAAATTTTTTAACATTTTTATTTATTATTGAGAGACACAGAGAGACAGAGCATGAGCCTGTGAGGGGCAGAGAAAGGGAGAGACAGAATCCTAAGGAGGCTCCAGGCTCGCACAGAGCCCCACGCAGGGCTCGAACTCGCAAACTGTGAGATCATGACCTGAGCCAAAGTTGGATACTTAACCAACTGAGCCACCTAGACGCCCCTAAATTGCCAAACTCTTAAGCAGGGAAAAAAAGTATGAGAAGTCATCTCTTCAGGAGATTGTTGTTTTCCTCTGTTTCTCTCTGCAGCAATGACTGCTCCAAAGCCCTTGTCCCGTATCTCATTTCGCACCCACCCTGTGTGTGCTGGTGACATCTCCCCTGTTGCTGGGTCATTTGGGTGGACAGGGTCAGCCCTCAGAGACAGATCTTGCCCTGGGAAAGCAAGGCTGCCGCCCTGAAGCAACCCCAGAGGTCACAGGGCCTGGCTTCTGACTGTGGGCTCGGCCCCGGGTGTCTCCCATTAGTGAAGGACCGGTTCTCAGGTATCACCACCGCGCATGTGTCTGCTCGCCTGCAGGAGGAGCGTGCTGTCCTGAGCACGTGACTTTCCATGGGTCCAAATCCCAGGAACGGGATGCCAGATGAGTCTCAGGGAGGCTCAGTAGTCGTTACCCTCAGTGGCCACCATTGGGGGTCGTGGTCCTCTCACCCGGACTCCAGTTTCTCACCTGGCCAGTGATAGTGACTGTGACCGCTCCTATATGTCCTATTTATGTTATCATCTGGAACTAACTGCTCTCAGTCTCCCCGTAATGTCCTTCTTTACAGCCGTCTCAACCCGTCGCAGCACTGGACGCCCCAGCCCGGGGCTCCCTCTGCTCTCCGCCCTCTCCTGGGCCCCCGCCTGCCCTCATCTGTCCTCTCCTGCTCAAGTCCAAGAAGCAACTACAGCCTTTCTCTCGCAGGCGTCTTCACATCCTCTGCTTTTTCCCTCCCCAGGCTGAGTCCCCCTGGCCACACCCCAGCCATGAACTGAGCCCGCTACCCTCTCTCAGAGCCGATACTGGACGGTTCAGTGCTACTGGAGGAAACCAGCGTGTGCCCAGCAGAGCCGTCAGAACCCCTTCACCACCATGGTTACCTCCAACCTCCCTTTCATCTCTCACCTCCTACTTTCGGCCCTGAGGGAAGAGGGGTGAGCTCCCCTCCCACTGTCTCCTACATACTTCCTATGCCTTCTGGGGATTTGTCTTTGGGCGGCATGTTTTTTGCTCTTGTAATTGCCTTTATTGACCCTTTCCTTGCTGGTTTCTGCTTCACTCTTCCTTCTTACACAGAAAAGAGTTTCCATTTCCTCTCCGCTGTCCCCCAGTTGTTGCTTGGACGCTTTCTCTCTTTTCTGACCAAATTTCTTGTTTCCCAGCCTCACGCCCACACCCCTCCTCGGCTCACTGGCTTCCTCCCCGCTCCCCCAGCAAGCCTGCCCTGCCGGGCTGCAGCCCCGCAGGCTGAGTGAGCGCCTCCTTGAACCCAGCCCACAGGATACCTTTCAGCTTCAGCCTTTGTGACATCTCTGCAACACTGGGCCATCAGAACCATTTTCTCCTTTGTTTTCACCAGGACGCTCCTTGTCCATCCCTCCACCCTTCTGGCACACTCCCTCTCCATTTCCTTCACGGGTCCATTTCTCCGCCAGTAGCTTAGACGTCGGGTCTCCTCCAGACCTGTCTTTGTCTTCTCTCTCTCCTGCGCCTCTCCCCTCCCGGCACACCTTCTCCATTCTGCGGCCCCCCGTGGTCTGGGAGGCACAGAGGTGGGTGTTCCCTTCCTAGCACGCTGTGGGTCACGCACAGCCTGCTCGCTCTCTCTGTATGCTGTCTCTACCCAGAGCGCCATGAAGACTTTGACCTCTGGGAGGACCAGCCGGAGAACAGAATTCTGGCGAGATCCTCGACTCTTGCTGCTGTGCAGCTTGTGGGGCGGCGGTGTGGGCACCGCCAGGGAGTGTGTCAGACACGCAGGGCCTCAGCCCCTCCCCGGGGCCCTGAATCGAACCCGTGCACCGACAAGGCCCCCGGCGGTTATACATGCACAGCAGAGTGGGACGGGCTGCCAGGACCTGCGTCAGGCAGAGCAGGGGGGAGTCCCAGAACTCAATGTCCTCGCATGCTTTGCCTCCAAACGGAGGTCTGGTGGCCAGGAGAAATCTGATGGAAGGAGCCCTGGATGATTTTCTGATGAAATGGAAGCTTACGCTCAGGAAACAAGACAGATTCTTGTTTGAAAATAACTCTTGCCCCCGCTCTGTGGGCTACCAGGGGGAATCAGATTAAAAGGAAAACAGTAGCCGCGTAGACGTGCGGCTGGGCTACAGGCAGGCAGATTGCAGGCTTGCATGGCCTGGGCCTGATAACGGTGTGGGGGAAGGAGATGAGGAGGATTTTGTTTGAGGGGCTGGGGGCACCCCTAAATTCCAGCCTCCAGGGTGCTGCTTCCTCTCCAATCCTCCTCACTCAGGCCCTCAGGGCCGGTACACACACCCTTTGCTGGCTCAAACCAGGCCTGTAGGGCACACGGCTAAGCTTGACCAAAATCAGCCCTGGCTTTTGAGCCGTCGCCTGAGGCCAAAAACAATGGTCCCTCCAGCTGCACAGTAACAGGGCGGTTTGGGTTTAGCTGGTAACTCGCCCTGTCGCAGGCCCTGCCTCCGTAACCAGCACCCCCCGGGCCAGGCAGACAAGGCCAAGGCTGTTTGCAGGAAACAAGAGCTCTGCTGTGGGGCCTGCGTGCTCTGGTTCCACGCTCCAAATAAAGATGATGGGGATGGAGAGGAAGTACGCCTGGGACAGCCCCGGGCTCCATGGTTTCGGGCAGAATTGAGAACCTTGAAATAGAAAGCTCTGCCGGCGTCCCGGAAAGGGCCAGGGTGTGGGCTCCAGAACAGTTCTGCAGCTGCAATCCTAGGCCTCTGGTGTGACTAGCTACCATTTCGTGACCTCCTCGTATGCACTGATCCCAGGCCGGTGGCCTTTTACCCTTTCCCACTGGGCACCTGTCACTCACTGGTAAGCTCAGATCTTAGCTGTGACTCTCAGGAAGGCTCCCTGTCCCCCCCCCTCCCCAGGGCAGGTGCCTCTGGCATCTTCACAGCACCTGGCCCCACTAGCTTCTGGGGACAGAGCTCTGTCATAACCCAAGTGGCCTTCACTTGTAGGGCCCCTGTGGTGGGCTCTGACGCAGACTGCTGGTCTCCCTTTAAGGGAGGCCTCACTACTGCCCAGCTGCCAGAGCTACGGTTAGTTGACGGCCTTGGCTGCTTTCTATCCTTATCACACTCTTCCTGGGGCAGGCTCTGCCACCACTCAGCAAGGCGGTGGTACCGAGGCACAGCTCTTCCCACCCAACGGGGTCTCTATGGCAAGTATCTGCTCTAGAGCCCCCTGGGCCTGGCGGAGACTTGGTCACTTCTGCATCACAGCCTGACCACTCCCTGACCAATCCTCTGCCCCGGCTTCCTTCACAAATGGTACTCCTCAGCGAAACTTTTATAATCTTCACTCTCCTCCAAGCCTGCTCCCCGGAGAACCCAGTTGGGCCTTTCTGGCAGGGCTGGGGCTTCAGAGGGCCTCAGAGAAGATGAGGTGGGAGAAGGAATGGATGAATGGATGGATAGATGGATGGGTGGATGGGTGGACGGATAGGTGGATGGATGATGAGCTCAGCACAGCACGTCTGTCCCAGCTTCCCATAGGCCCAGGGAAAGTTCTGGGCCTCAGTGCCCACTTTGGAGAAGACCTGATGGCCTGGGGAACCCTATGAGCTGCTTGCTTTTGAGGATGTGGCTGTTGGGATCTGAAAGGAAGGTAATAAAACAGATGCAGGGAGGCCAGCAGGAAAGATGACACGGGCGGTGTGGCCAAGCCAGAGCATGCAGAGCTGCAGAGTATATTCCCACTTCCTGGAAAGGGAGCGAGGAGCCAGGCTATCCCAGAGGCTGCTCTCCTGCTTAGGCTGCCTGAGGCACACACTCCCTGACGAGGAGGTCGCAGGATTCCCATGGTGCATCCAGCATTAGGAGACGTGTGAGGGAAGAAAGCATGCAACAGCGTGCGTGCGCGTGTGTGGAGGCAGATGACAGATGGAAAGTAGTGGAGGATCCTGGATACCCTGACATGGGCCTCTGAGGCCTGGGGAGTGGCCTTGGGAGGAGGTAGTGTGGATAGGCCTTGGGCCTCAGCCCCAAGCCCTCCCCCAACTCAGGCAGACGGTGAGAGAGTTTGGTGGGAACCTGGCAGGCTCCATCTCTATGGCCAGAACCAACCTCAAATGGGTCTGTGTCCCCACTGGGTGTGGCAGAAGAAAGGCGGGGAGAAGGTCCTGACCCGCGGGCATCTCCCTGCCTGTCTTCCAAGGCCCAACACACCACTGTTTAGAAGGCTTGTCTTTGTACCTGAAAGACTTCACTTTTGGGGGGACAAAATGCTGAGGAAATTGTGCGGCTTTTGGATAGCGATCTGGCCTCACGAAAGCTCCCTAGGCTTCAATGCCTGACCCATAACGTCCTCCCCTGGGCTGCTAGCCCCGTGTCAGGGCTCCGTAGCAGGGATGTCCCCTTGGCTACAAGTCTGCTGCCCAGCAGAATCTTGGTCGATTACCGCCCTTTCAGCTGAGGCTCCTCCATTTCTCTCTCTCCTCTCCTGCCACTGCCTGGCACACAGCATACGCTCACCTAATGGAGACTGGGGTGGAGTCAGACCCAACAGAGCAGGAGATCTCACTATCAGTTAAGGCGCCGTGTCGAAGGCTGGTTTACTAGGTGTTGAGGGAGCTGTCCAATTTTTTCACTTAATCCTCATACCAGGAAGTCAGGGCTATTATTGTCTCCATCTCCTGAGGGAGGAGACACAGAACACTTAAGAATTTGCTTCGAATCACACAGCCTGGGGATGAAGACACAGTAGGAGAGGGAGGGCTCCCTGCAGGCTGTTGCTGGGTGGCCTACACAGGCTCCAGCTGTACCTCTGAGAGCTGTTTGTGCCCTTGCCCCTCCAGCGTGCATTGTCCTGTGGACCTGTCACACAGGCCCAGGGAGCCTGGTAAAGATGACAAAGAGCACTTCGATCTGGGGCATCTGTTTCCAATGATATGGCCACACTGTGTGCTGCAGCCAGACCTCCCTCCAGACAAAGTGCCAGCTTCCAAGTGCTGCTCACTGGCCATGCCTTGTTAGGTCTGTGCTGGGCTTCCAGGCCCCATCTGGCTGGTGGTCCCAAGGAGGCTAGGGGTACAGTGTGATGCGGTGTGTGATGGGAGGCCTGGGCCTCGAATAGACGCAACGCTAGCCCACTCCCTGAGTTCAAGCTGCTAAGGCCCCTTCCTGGAGGACATGAGCACAGCACAGCCTTGAATTTGTGCCTAAGCGCCTGTGATCTGCAGTCACTCCCTTCTCATCTCAATGAATCCCATGGCACCTCGGGGATCTCCCTTTTATAGATGAAGCAATAGGCTCTGAAATCAGGTGATTCTCCAAAGGCCTCCCAGAGGGCGAGCAGGACAGCAGTCAAGATTCGCACCCAGCACACAAAGAGACATGTCTGTACTGTGTGTCTGAAGCTTGTTGGCAAGTTACTCAGGGGCCCAAATCAATCTAGACCACTCTCACCTGGGTGAGAAATTTCAGAGGCATGAGAAGGGGCACCCAAAGAGCCTTGAACTCCACGCGCACGAGGGGCTGTACCCCAGCTGCCAGTCCTGCCCACGTGCCCCATTCGTCCTGGGCGTTTCCTGGGGCCACATCTTTACGCATAGGAGGGGGTGCAGATGGAGGACCTTCACTGGGTCTGGATATTAGACAAACCGCAGGCAGTAGAGGGATCTCCAGGGAGAGGTGGAGAGGCTCAGAGTCCACACGTGGTGCCAGGTCCTCATGTAGATGCCCTTGTCCACATGTGCAAGAGACGGCTGGAGTCCTGAGTCCCGGTGCCTGGGAGTCTTCACGTGGCCCCCTAAGTCTCAGCTTCCTCCTCTATAAGCCTGGAATACAGGTCACCTGGGTGGCTCAGTCGGCTAAGTGCCTGACTTCAGCTCAGGTCATGATCTCATGGTTCATAGGTTCGAGCCGCACATCGGGCTCGCTACTGCTCAGTGTGGAGCTAGAGCCTGCTTCAGATCCTCTATCTCCCTCTCTCTCTGCCCCTCCCCTACTTGCATACGCTCTCCCTCTCCCTCTCTCAAAAATAAATAGATACAGAAAAATTAAATAAGAGGGCTACCTGGGTGGCTCAGTTGGTTGAGCGTCTGACTTCAGTTCAGGTCATGATCTTGCAGTTTGTGAGTTCGAGCCCTATATCCAGCTTGCTGCTGTCAGCCTGTCGGTTCAGAGCCTGCTTTGGATCCTCTGTCCCCCTCTTCCTGCCCCTGCCCTGCTTGTGCTCTCCCCAAAATAAATAAGTATTTAAAACAATATATATATATATATATATATATATATATATATATATATATATATATATATATTGGGGTGCCTGGGTGGCTCAGTCAGTTAAGCATCTGACATTAGCTCAGGTCGTGATCTCATGGTCCGTGGGTTCGAGCCCCGCATCGGGCTCTGTGCTGACAGCTTAGATCCTGGAGCCTGCTAGGGATTCTGTGTCTCCCTCTTTCTCTTCCTCTCCCCTGCTCATGCTTGGTCTCATTCTGTCTCAAAAATAAATAAACACCTGAAAAAAAAATATATATATATACACACACACACACACACACAATATACTATATATTGTATATTAAATTAAATATTGTATATTGTATACTTAAACTATATATATATATTCCCTATATATAAACTATATATATATATAGGGAATAATAGCATCTCCTTGCAGGGTAGTGGGGAGGATGTGAGGCACGGTATAAACTTTAAAGAGCTGCAGATATATTAACTATTACTCTAATGAGAAGCTGGGAAAAGTATGGGAGCAACATTCAAGTACGCGAAGTGAGTGTTGGCCTTTAGAGCAATGATTTACAAATTTCTGGCCAGGGGCCTCGCCCATGCTCTGCCTGTGGCCAGTGTCAGGAGAGACTTCAAGGGTCCTAAGAGACATGGCTTGGCTTCCGTGGCACACTGGTGAGATGCCGGCTGGGCTTTCACTGAGCCAGCCAGTAGCTGTAAGCCAGGCTGTAAAGCTGATGCTGGGCCTTACCTTGGACACGTCCGTATGGGTGGGTCTGGTCCAGGGCCTCCCTGGGGGCTCTAGAGAGGAGGTCGGCCATGCCGGGGGGAATGGTCCGTCAGTCATTTCTCATTATTACAAGTGATGACAGCCTGCCGCTGGCTTTGCCCAAGAAGACACAGATGACACAGCCCAGTCCCTGGAGGCCCATAAGTCAACAGAGGCCTGAGTGTCTTGCCTGCTGTTGGCGAGATTTCCCTGAGTCCTGGGCGGCCCCTCCTGGTTTCCTGTTCTTTCTTTGGGGCCTAGTAGGCCCCTTCTTTCTGCACCTTGGGCAGCAGGGCTGAAGAGTTCCCTTTCTACTCCTGCTCGGAGCCTCTGGCTTAGGCCTGGTATGAAACCTTCCCTGTGTCTGCCTTTCTCCCCTCCCCTCCAACATTTTGACTAGTCCTGGTGGCCTGCCCTCATCAGAGAGGTTGCCATGCCAGGCCACGCAGAGCTAAGGAGGGAGTGGCTGGAAGCTCCACTAGCTTGTTGTGGGGTCAGGAGGCCTGAGCTGCTCTCAGGCAGAAGCAGCAAAGGGCTAGAGAAGCACAGAGGGCCACAGATGTCCCTGTGGTAATGACAGATGGCACTTGTCATCCTCCAGTCACACCAGGGAGAAGTAGAACTCAGCAATCCAGAATGTGGGCTTTGATGAGGCAGGACCTGCATTTAAATTCATAGTGTTTCCAGCTGCATAATTGGTCCCCTGAGTCTCAGTGCCCCCATCTGCTGGCTGGGGAGAACATTTGTCCCCCAGGGCTGTGTACGAGTGTCCTGCGTAGTAAGAGAGAGGAGTGTCTGAGCCTTGCATACAAAGTTGTGGGGAAACCACAGGATCATTACTGGTGTCATGGTAGGTATTGTGTATAAGGTGGATCTCAGTCCTTATGATGGAAGGTAAGGTATCGATTGTAATACCTGTTTGACAGATGGGGTAAGGTAAGGAAAAGACTACTATAGATATGATTTGCCCCAAATCTAACTGTTGGTAAGAGGCAGAGCCAGGTTTGGAACCATGATTTTTTTTTTTAACCCAAAGTCTGAGCTATTATTTACTACCTTTTACGTGATCTCCAGGGGGTGTGGTTTTATGTACCTGATCCTCGGAATGCTAGGAGAATTGGGTTCCTCCAGGATGAGACTTAGAGCAACAAGTTGTTTTGGTCCAAACCCAGCCATCGTTGCGCATTTGAGGGAGACGAAGCGATACTGCCTTATTCTACCCCTCGTGCCAACTGCGCCCCACCCCCAAATCGAGGTGGCTTCTAACAAAGATACATATAATAATATTATGATACCACAAAAATAACAAGCCAGGCCTAGGGAAAAATAAGTAAATGTGGAGAAGCAAGACTAGGTAATAACACCCATATATCAACTGTGAGGACCAGCTTCGGTGCTATAAAGGAGCTTTGAGTTTCACTCTGAGCTTTGGCAGCAAAAAAGAACTTTGTCGATTACATCACTCTCGTGGTCACAAAGAGAGCCCACCAGTTGCTCAGGAAACCCGAGGTTTCCACAGCAGAGCTTGGCAATGCTCTTCTTGTGTGGCACTGACACAGGGGCTTCTAGAACTTTCCAACCACAAATGCAGCAATAGGCCTCCCTCGGCCACCTCAGAGGTACTTCCTCTATGGAAGCTGAGGTCTCCGACTATAGGCTTCTGCCCCACTGCAAAGGGGCAGGCCTGCTCCTCTCCTGCAGAACACACCCAGACAGCTGGTCGCTTCTCTCCAAACTCTGTCACTGGATTGGGGAAGTTCTCTAGTGGGGAATATCCATTCGACAGGCTGTTGGGCTTCTAGAAAATGGCTGCATCTGTCCCAAAGGAGCCTATTTTCCAGAGACATTCTGGCCTCAGGGACACCTGTGGCAGCACCCACACAGAAGCAGGCAGGAGATTCTGACACTGAACTTGGCTGCAAAGGGCTGAGAGATGGGCTTAGGGGAACATGGGGCCAATGGTTGGAAAGGTGATACTGTTGGTGAATCAATTCATGCATCCCCTTGCTTCACCCTGACACCTCAGAGGGAAGTCCAAACATTTTCTCAGCAGCGTGTACTTAGCTGTATGCCAGGGGTGGTTCCATCTGACCTTTCTTGGGGGTGATGCCACAGAAATATTCCTCTGAAATGCAAGTCTGTTTATTCCAGACTCCGGAGGGTGTTCCAAGTTCAAATACCCTGCTCTAGTCTACTCTCCTGCCCTTCCCTAAGAGGCGCCTCCTCTATGAACCTGAGAGAGAGTGAGGGGCTGCCTGGGCTCTTTGCTCGAGCAACTCTCCAAATTTCACTTTCCAAATAGAAGCGTGAGCAAGGAGGCCAGGAAACAGTTCTGAGCACCCACTATGTTTCAGTAGGGTGACCAGCTATCCCAGTCTGCCTGAAACCAAGGAGTTTCCTGGGTCTCTCAACCAGGGACCACCCAGGCTCTGTTCCTCCCACAGCCTTCCTGCTAGGAAGGAACTGTCACTGTACATTGCGAAGGATAAAACAGGGGCTTCGAAGAGGCCCTCTGACCCACCTGGGATCCCCACGGTCATGTTCTTTCCACTAGTGCACGTTGTCACTCCGAAGAGGATGGGAAGACTTGCAGCTCCTATCAAAAAGATGAATCTAAGTTCCCTGGGAACGCCCAGCTTTTCCAGGGCTGTTCCTGTTTGCTGGTGGGAGGATCTTCCTTCCCTTGACCCCATGTTTCTATGGAGAGGGAATGCCCCCCGTAACACTCTGGGCCTTCCCCTTCTTCCCTCAGGGCTCAGAGTGGGAATTGCCACGCTGTGCTCAGACTCCCTTCCCTGTCTTGGGATCTTCCAGTCTTTCAGAGAACAGGTGTTCTGTGCACGCTTGGCCACATGGGATTGGAGGAGAAGAAATGTCTACAGGCAGGTGCGTTTGCTGCATGTCTAAGGTCATCTTCTCCAATCAGCTTTGCTAGTAATGGAGGTGATGTTTGGCATCCTTTGGTATAACTCCCATGTTTATCTCCCAATGGATGTATAAGAGAAGTACTATACTTTGAACCCCCATCGCTTAGGGCATTTTTCCATCTGTCCTGAGACCTCTGGCAAGATTTGTGTGTGCAAACCTTTGCAGCTCATCCCAGAGACCCCGTGGAGACCACGACCTCCCTCCTTAGAAGAGAGGAGCCCAGTGCAAAAATTGGGGCGAGTCCTACGGGAAGCCCAGGAAAAA
Organism: Paguma larvata; assembly: GCA_030068075.1. Classification (NCBI taxonomy): domain Eukaryota; kingdom Metazoa; phylum Chordata; class Mammalia; order Carnivora; family Viverridae; genus Paguma; species Paguma larvata. Next base: position 55,546,464 of record CM057837.1, on the reverse strand, counting down.
GGATACTGAGCCAGGGACTTGGGGCCGAATCCTCCTGCCGCTCCCAGAAATAGGAAGGAATTGACAGCCTACGGTGTCATTCAAGAATTCGAGGGCTTTCGAAACGTCCCCCCCAGAAATGCCATGTGGGGCTGCAGGAGACCTCCGTATCTTTTCTGAACCAAGACATCCTGCCCCTCTAGTTCCTGGCTGGAGCCAGAAAGAATTCTTCTCTCCTTCCCCTTCCCTCCTCCTCACTCTGCCTGGAGGATCCTGAAATCAAAGAGGACCTCACGCCTGGCTTACACTTATCCTGCTTGGTACCCCAGGCTGCCCAGCTTTGCGTTTTCTATTTTCAGAGGGCTTAGGTTAATCTGAAAGTCCTGCTAGAGGACCACCCACCTCCCTTAAACAAACAGCTCACCTTTCAGCCCAGAGCCAACCTCGCTGCCTGGGATGTTTGATAGGCCGGGTGGCTAATTAGCCCTAACATCTGTGCTGCTTTCACAGACATCAGAGCCAGAAAGCCGGGTCGATGGAGTCACTTCTTCTGAAAGCCATTTCTTTGGCCGGGCTCCCCGCTCCTGGAGAGTGAAGGTCAAAGCTGAGGAGGCACGCGGAGGCGATAAGCACCACAGTCTCTTGGGTTGGAGGATGGACGTGCAGAGCCGGGAATGCTCCAGACCACAGAGTCACACATGGGGGTCCTCGTGCTTCTCTGCTCCAAGATGCTTCTGGAACAGGGATTTAGGGGTAAAGGTCAGAAAGAGCTCAGAATTTGTTTATAAGTCTTCAGGAGCTTCTCCTGGTTATCATCTAAAGAGGAAGTCACCACTTCGGGCTCAGAATGGCATGTATGGGGCATCCGGGATATTTCTGATGTCACTTCTATGTGCTCGCCGCTCTATTATCTCCTCTTTGCCCCTGCGGTGAAGCTGTAGAAAGAGACTTAAACTGACAAAACCCCCGGGCTTATTTGTGTGTATGGCAGACAAGTGAGGAGTAATGCTAAAGAAAGAGAGGAAGCCATTATAGGAAACTGATAAAACCATTCAGACTCTAGCGTCCAGGCAGGGGAACCAGGGAGCCTGGGTGCACGTAGGTCTATGAAGAGCTGTTTCAATGAGATATTTCACTTTAAAACATAGTGGCTTACAGCAACAGTTTATTGGTCTCTCTCCTGGTTCTGTTCCAGGCTGAGCAGGCTCAGCTGGGTGGTTCTTATGTGGGCTGTCTTGTGTCATTGCAGTCAGGTGGTGGCTGTGCTGGAGTGCCTGAGGGCTTAGCTAGGCTGGACATCCAGCACGACTCAATGACATGGCCAGCTGTTGTCGCGGGAGCTCGGCTGGGATTGTCACACCTGCACGTGGTCTCTCCATGTGGCGTCAAAGTGAGCAGCTAAGAGGGCATCCCCAAAGCAAGTTCCAAGAGGCCCAAGAGGAAGCTACAAGGCATCTTTGGGTATAGCCCCCGAAATCCTTGAATATTATTCCCTCCGCACACTGTACCGTCAGGTGGGTCTGAGGCCAGCCTGTTTTTAAGAAAGGGGATTAGATTTCATCTCTAGATATGAGGAGTAGCATGTGCCTCTGGGGAGGGAAGGGCCAGGTGGCGGCAGTTTGGAATCTATCTGCTCCTGGACTGGCCAGCTAGAATGTGGAAGGCTGGCATGAGGGGTTTCTCTGGGTCCTGTCTGATGTTGGCTACAGTGACAGTGGCAAAGAGACTTCACATATATACTTTACAAAGCATTTTCACACCCACATGATTTGCCGAAGAGTAGGCAAGAGGGTAATAAGAGACAGAGCATTCTTCCATCTGCCCATGTTAAAGAGGAAGAGACAGGCTCAAACCGGCTGAGTGACTTTCCTTGCATGACATGAGTCTTCTGCCATTGGCTCAAGTTCAAAGCTCACTCATCCTGGCAGAGGATGCCCTCGCTGGATCACGCATCCTCTTGCCCCAGCAGCCTCTCCAGCACTGTTAAGCCCCGGTGGCTTCTCTCCATGCCTCTTGGGCAACAGGGTCACTCCCGGGTTCTGACCTGGCTGTCTTGCTCCTTGCTTGATGCCCAGCCTGTGGCTCAGGTTTTCCATCCTCAGTGTGAAACAAGCCAGGACTGGGAAGCAAGAGAAGGAGTCAGAGAAAGAGAAACCTCCCTGGGTGGTGCCGAGTGGGCTTTGGGAATTGCCAAGAGGCAAACAAGGCAGCCATTTCTAGCTGGTCCCACTGGTCCCTCCCTGGTTGTCATTGGGCTGCTCCTTTCTAGGCTGCTGGTCGAAAGGGAGCACAGACCAAGGGCTGCTGGTGAGATCCCCAACCCAGGACTAGCTCTGAACTCTTAGTTGTGTGTGGCACCCACAAACTGCACCAGTCTCTAGGCAGTTAAAATATGAAAAATCATACTGCCAAAATGCACTTAAATCACTCAGGGACATGCATGCATGCGCGCACATGTGTGTGCATGTGTGTGTGTGTGTGTGTGTATGTGTGTTTAATGAGTTGGTTGATGTTTTAAAACAGATTGCACTAATAGACTGTCTGCATTTATCATTCGTACTCAAGCCCCTACCCTTCTTCCTCCAGGTCTTAACCGTCTGGGGTTGGCCTTGGCTAGTAGTGGGATAAACACAGGTAAAGACCATCAATAACACTGGCTGGAGGCCACTGAATGTGACAGCCAGTCTGGAAATCATGGGCCCGAATGCCAAAGGTATTGATGGCATCGATGTCACATACTAGTCCCTTTCTGGGACCCTGGACTTGAACTCTGGAGAACACAATGGTCACACACATGAGGAACCACACCATACCTGTGGTGGGGGGTGAGGAAGGCTTCATCTATGGAGTGAGTTAGTGTGTCTCCCAAAAAGGCCAGGCATGGGGTAAAAATGGAATTTTCACCCCAAGAAGTAAGCCCTGGAAGAGAACAAGGAGGAGAGAACCAACAGCATGCAGAGAGAATAAATCTCTGAAATGTGACTTTCTTCTCCGCAAAATGTAGCCCAGGAAATGCCACCCCCAGTTGCCTCATATCACGCAAGCTCCAGGAGAATTGAACTTCTCACATAATGTCAGGGTTAATGCATAGCAAGCGTTCCGAGAGATGAAGGCAGGAACTTCAAGGATACTCGTCACCTAGTGTGGGAAGTCACACTGGGTCACACTTCCATTGCATTTCATTGGGTACATTGGTCAAGCCAGTTTCCATGAGGGAGTGGAGTAGATGATGGTCTGAATATTGAGAAGCATGATTTATTGGGGGGCAGGGTGTCTTAGAGACCAGCCGTCACAGGTAGAAAAGAGAGAATCTAAGATTGGAAAGGTTTGGAAACCTTGATTCCTTCTTACACTCACCCCAGAGCCAAAATGGCCAACGGTGGAGGTCACCTGATTCATTAACTCTGACTGACAGGTGGTACTTCTGGATTCCTGAGGGTTCTGGAGCCATGTCTAGACAGATCCCTGGTCTCTGGGTCATCCCACTACCATTGTATTCTGAAATGCTCCTCAGATAATTCTGTTCCTTGTTTTCGTGTGTCCTGCCATTCTGTTTCCATAGAAACTTAGTATTGGTCCTTGGCCCTTTATATTTTGTAGCGATTTTCTCTTCATTTGCTTTCATTGTCTCTAGCCTCCCATCTATCTTCTCAATCTATGGAGCACAGGTTTGCCAGGATAATTGTCATCAGATGCCGCTCCTAGCCTCATGTTCTCATGTATATATGAAATACAATTCATATGGCCACAGAACTCACTCTTTTAAAGTTTACAATTTGGTGGTTCTTGTATAGTCACAAAGTACTGTAACCATCACTCCTGTCTAATTCCAGAGTACTTTCATCACACCCCGAAGAAAGTCCGTAACAATTACTATTTTCTTTACATTTTCCCCTCCCCCTATCAATGCCAAACACTAATGTACTTTCTGTCTTTGTGGACTTATGTTGGACATTTCCTATAAGTGGGATCAACACATGGCCTTTTGTGACTGAATTCTATCACTTAGTCTGTTTTCAGGGTTGATCCATGTCGTAACATGTATCACTCCTTTTTTATGGCCGAGTCATATTCCATTGTATTGATATACCGTATGGATGCATACGTGGTTGTTTTTCACTTTTTAGCTGTTAGGAATAATGCTGTTATGATCATTCATATGCAAGTATTTGGGTGCACGTAAGTTTTCATTTCTCTTGAGTATACGCTTAGACGTAGGATTGCTGGGTCATATGTTGATTCTATGTTTAACTTTTCGAGGAACCGCAAGCCTGCTTTCCAAAGTGGCTGCACCATTTTACATTCCCTCCAGCAAAGTATGAGAGTCCGGCTTCTCTACACACTCCCTGACATGTGCTGTTTTCTGTCTTTTGGATTTTAGACATCCTAGTGGGTGTGAGGCAGTATCACCTTGTGGGAGTTAGTGCATTTAAGAAAGGGAAGAGAAAAGATATAAGCATAGTTGGTCCAAATACGAACAACCCTGGGGTTCTGAGGGCAGAGTTGCAGTCCAGATGCTCAATGGGAGCATTCTGGCCCATTTGTATCCTCAGGTCTCAAGTGTCCTTGATGGCACAGAGCCTAGCATGACGGACGGCTCAGAGTCAGGTCTCACAGACTCCTTTCAAATCCTTACAGCATTGACTCCCTTCCAGGAAGCCGGAGTCCCAATCCCTTTTACTCCTTTTTTAAAAATGTTTATTTATTTTTGAGAGAGAGAGAGAGAGTGGAGGAGGGGCAGAGAGAGAGAGAGAGACAGAGAATCCGAAGCAGGCTCCATGTTGTCAGTGCAAAGCCCAGTGTGGGGCTCAAACCCACGACGTGAGATCATGACCTAAGCTGAAGTTGGACACTCAACTAATGAAGCCACACAGGCGTCTCCCAATCCCTTTTAATTGGGATTAACCACCGTTCTCATCACTGCGGATAGGACCTAGCCCACGGAGGACTTGACATTTTTGTGGAGGCAGGGGCCTCACCTATGCATTTGAGCCAAAAACAAAACAAAACAAAACAAAAACCTAAGGCAGGATGCTGTACGAACAGGCAGACGTGGTAGGACCAGCAAAGTAAGCGCATTGACCTTTTGCGTAAGCGTTCTGGGTTCACCTGGGCTCCTCTCTGGCTCAGCGGACACATCGCAAAGGTGAGCAAATGGGATTGTTGACCTTTAAGGTTCCTTCCAACTTTATTGCATCTGAAAGAAGAAAATCAGTATTCTTGGCCTGTGTTAGTTTTCTAGGACTACCATAACAAAGTACCACAAACTGGGGGGCTTACGAGGCAAATTTATCTTTTCACAGTTCCGGAGACCAGAAGTCCAAAACCCAGCTCCAGCAAGGCTGTGCTCTCTCTCCTGGCTTCCGAGGTTCCCAGCAGCCCTTGGCGTTTCCATAACTGCCCACACAACTCCAGTCTCTGCCTCTGTCACCTGCTATGGTTTCCTTCTTTCTGTGAGTGTCCGTCTCTGTGTGCTCCTCCTCTTGTAGGGACACTGGTCACGATGGATTAAGGGCCCACCCTACTCCAGCATAATATCATCTTAACTTACATATTAATTACATTTGCAAAGACTCTATTCCAAAAGATGGTCACATTCACAGAGTCTGGGAGTTAGGATTTCCATATACCTTGCTAGAGGACACAATTCAATTCTCAATACTGCCCATGACCCAGTTTCTCTTACTGTATTTTTTATACTGCTTCTGGGTCCATCGTAAGTGCTTTCTTTTTTTTTTTTCCTATTCCCCCCACTGCCACCATAATCCCCTAGTGGGGTTCCTTCAGACTCCCACCATGATGGTGCCTTTCTCAAAGCCCTAGTGGCAAAAGCCGTAGACTTGGCCACCATCTAACATCTGTCACTAAGTCAGACCTTTCTCTGAAGCTCAACAGCATGGAGTCTTTGGATAGTCTCTGCTTATCTTCAATTTCAGAAAGCTTGCTGTCCTTCCTTGCACTGACCTTGGCTCTTCGGCAGGTAGAGAAACGTAGAGTTGCCTATAGAAAGGTGTGCACCTGGTTCTGTGGTGTGCATAGAACAGAGTGTTTCCCAAACCACCGGCGGCATCGGCACGCCCGAGACCTTGTTAATAATGCAGTTTCTCAACCCCACCCCAAACCTATTGGATCAGAAACTCTGAGGGGGGCTCGGCATTCTGTGTCCTAACAAGTCTTCCGGTGATTTGAGTGTACGCTAAAGTTCGAGAGCCGTTGGCATACAAAAATCCTTTAGATTTTTTGGAGAGGTTGATAAGTCAGAAGACAGGGAATGAAATGCAAAAGACAGAGAGTCTGCAAGTGATGAGTGCTAGCCCTCTGCTGTCTGGAGGATAGCAGGTCCAACATGAGCTGGCCTGGCAGGGACTGTCTGTAGGGACTTCCAGGCGCTGGGGGCCTAGAAAAGGCAAGCCTTCAAAGAGCTGAGGAACTGATGGCCTGACCCCAGTTGTGCCGCCACCGCGCGACAACTCATCATCTCTACTTGGGGGGAGGATCTGAATTATGGGATGGGGTGCATCTATTTTCCTTTGTTCTGAATCTCGGGGGTAGGTGCCGAGGTCTGGTGTGTTGAAATAACTAAAAAAGGAAACCCCAGCCTTTCCCTAAAGATCCAAAAGGAAGCGTCTTGAAAGGCCCTATTCAGGCATTTTTGTTTTGTTTTGTTTTGTTTTTTTTACCTGTAACCGAAAGGTTATGTTAACTTTTCCAGCAGAATTTATTCTTTTATTCTTTCTCAGACGCATCAAAATCCCTCAGTTTAGGGAAATTACTCTTTGGTCTCTCCAGTCTTACTTTCCTTTCCTTCTGTCACCAACTACTGCCACCCTAGCCCCTCTCCATCGCAATACTGTGACATGCATGTTCTGCTGATGGAAGATTTGTGTGGGAGGAGGGGGGAGAGAGTATCCTGGGACCAGCAGTGACAGAGGTAGTGACCACAGTAATTGCCCATCAACTCTACTTAACAACTGAAATCGAATTAACCTTTTCTTAAGAGAGGCAAATAAAAAAATCCTCTTTCAATTATAAATAATACTTGCAACTTAGAAAATACAGAAAATTAAAAAATAGTTTCTGTTAGTACCAAAACTCCAATATTTAAAAATTATTGCTTTCCCTTTTTTTGGACGCAACCTCTTATTTTTACACAGTTGCTGCTGAAATGAACATAATTTTCTATCTCACATGTTTCAGTTAACACTTTTTAAATGTTTATTCGTTTTTGAGAAAGACAGAGAGAGTCAGAGCATGAGCAGGGAAGGGGCAGAGAGAGAGGGAGACACAGAATCTGAAGCAGGCTCCAGGCTCCAACTGTCAGCACAGAGCCTGACACGGGTTCGAACCCACGAGCAGTGAGGTCATGACCTGAGCTGAAGACAGATGCTTAACTGACTGAGCCGCCCAGGCGCCCCTCCCTTAACATTCTTATATCATCAGGATCTTTGATCTCTTCATAGATTTCATTTTAATGGATCTAATAATGCTTCACGACCTGTGTGTGTGTGTGTGTGTGTGACTATCTGGGGGCAAAAGATCATTTCATTTCTATGCGGTTGTAGGAGGATCCTTTGGCTTAAGTTCACAGCTTTTGTAAATAACACCTCCACATATACCCTTGAGCATAAAGCGTTTGTTACGATGGAGTGTTTCTTAAATTCGCACGGGTGGAAACAGGGAGTTGAAATATGCACCTGGAATTGACACAGAGCGCCACATTGTTTCTCCAGAGACTCATGGCAGTGTACACTTTCACTCTAGGGCAGGGCTGGGGGCGGGGGGGAGGGGCACTTTATTAAACACTGCTCATCCTTTTGAGTATTCCTCCAGAGGAGAGAAATCATTCTTCAAGAGGCTCTGGCTTTTTGCTTCCATTGGTAGCCAACGAGGCTAAACCTTTCCCTTCTTGTTCATTTGTATGTTTTGCAACCATGTAATTTTCTGTTCTATCCGTTCCTCCCTCTCGCTCCGCTTTCTGAGCACCCTGGAGGCTCTTAGGTTAAGATCTGTTAATGAAATGAACTAAAAGAAATCTCCATAAGAGCAGCGAGGGCTGCCCTTCTTTCTATGTATCTGCGGTGCCTACACAGTGCCTGTGGCTTGTCTGTGCTCGGTGTTGAGGGAATATGTCCCCTCATATCCGTGGTATCTGATAAGAGCTGTTATTTCCATCTTGGTATTCTGGTCTCTGGTTCTAGAAGTGTGGCTGCTGCTAGCTCTTCTATTTCCTCAGAAAGTAAGTCTATCTGAGTTTTGAGAATCTCCAGTGTGTTCTCTAGAGTTCCCCCACCCCCACCCCCAACTGAGGCACATGGCTGCTCAATTACTCCTCTACCTGGGAAGCCCATCTGTTCCAGAGAGTTCAGTAAACTGAGATGATCACATCTATCAGTTAGTTAAAGGCTTCATTTAGCCCCTGCCCTGAGGCATGCACAGAGAAACCTTTTCTTGGGCAAACTTAATTATTGCATCAGAAGAAAAAACATGTTCTCATGTTAGTCTTGGGGAGGTAGCAGGAGTCAGCAAGGCTTCCTGTAATTTTCATTGCCAGTAATGGCATTTTCCACGATCCTGAATTCATCGGGTTATTTTTATTCTTTTTACATTCCTTGTCTAAATGGTGGCAGAATCTATCAAGGGCGGGCTTGATAGCCGTTTTCATAAATTCAAGGAATTGTCAGGAATTTTGAAAGGTCACCTAATCCAAGCCTCAACCCTCTGGCGGCAGAGTCACGGCTAGGTCTTTGTGGCTAGAAACCTCACTGATGGGTCAGGATTTCCAGAGAAATGACTTTTGCCATCTCCCATAGAAGGAGCTATTCTGTGGTCTAGAAACTGCTAGTCAGGGAGACCGCCCGAGGTCTGACAGCTGGCCTTTGGAATAGCGGCTAAGATGGAAGGCCGCCTTTCATGCTGTCACAGGACTCTCAATCTGGGCTGGATACGGAGGTCATCTGGGAAGCTTTAGATGCTAAAGCCCAGGTCACTCCAGATCAATTAAATCCACCTGGGAAGCAGCCAAATGTGAAGCTGGAGTAGACTCCTGGTTCTGTGTCTGCTGACTTGTCAAATGCCTTACCTGAAAGGGACAATAATAATAAAAAAAAATGATCTTCAAAGGTTCATCATTCCCACACTGTCTGATATTAGAATCACCTGGAAAGATGAAACAACCTGTCAATGTCCAGCCCGTCCTCATGGGTATTGACCGAATTGGTCTGGGCCTTGGCTACTTTTTGAGGGCTTCCAGGGCTTTCTGTCCAGGCTTAAGGGTCACCCAGTTGATCTTTCATGAGCCTTCTTTGGTCCTAGGCCTTCAGAGGAACTAGGGAGAGCTCCAAGAAATATCCACATATCCATGAGACCCGTTGTACAAGAGGCTTACAGATGAGGCCCATCTAGAGACTCTGGTGGTTCATAGAAACTGATACTCTTCCACCCGTTCATTTATGAAACAGAAGGCAAAGAGCTAGAGAGATCCAGTGACTCGCCCAGGACCGGGACTCAGTGACAGCAACATATCGGGAATCCTGAGTTGTGCTGTCAACCATCAGCTCTACAAGAATCAAGCTGTCACTCCATGTGGGTTACTCAGAAAGATGATTCTCATTGCCTAGTGTGGTAGCCTGAGATGCGGCCCCCAGAAGGTACCCATATCTTAATTCTTGAAACCTATGAGTATTGATTTACATGTGAAAACAAGATCTTTCCGGAAGTGTTTAGGTTAAGGAACTTGAGTTGGAGAGAATGCCCTGGATTATACCCAGGATAATAAGTGTCTGCAAGAGGGAGGCCAGGAGAGATTTTACACACAGAGAGGAGAAGTTGACTGAGCAGAAAGATATTTGAAGATGTGGGCCTTGAAAGTTGGTGTCGTATGGCCACAAGCCAAGAGAGTGGGAAACCACCGGAAGCTGAGTGAGGCAAAGAACAAATATTCCCTTGAGCCTCTAGAAGGAGCAAGACCTGGTGACACCTTCATTTTGGACTTGGCTTCCAGAACTGTGGGAGAATAAATATCTATTGTGTTAAGTCACCAAGTTTGTGGTAATTTGCTACAGCTAGATAATGAAACTTGAGGATTATGAAATGGAGGTTGGAATATATGTCTATGTGACTAGTTCTAACCCACATTTTCCTGGGGTACCAACTCAGGGATGCAAAGTTACAGTCCATGCGTGGGGTTCAGATCTTCCCACGGGGCCCCCCAAAGTTGAGTCCTGGCCCTCCCGGAGTTTACCTTGGCCTTTCAAGGAACATCCCTCGCAACCTGGAGCACCAGAACTCAGGCTCCACCAGGTCTACCTGTACGGAAGGTCTGCGAGTCTACTACCTGGATGGGCACCAACGGACACCTGGTCCCTGCAGTGCTGAAGGAACGTGAGTTGCCTCTTATTCTTTCTTATAGCTGAGCCCAGGCCCGTTGTCACCTTGTCTGGGTACGGCTAGTGGAGGGAGGGCTCCATGGGATCCTCCTCTGCATCACCGCCACCCCCTTCACTATAAACTCAGGCTCAATAGGACCTTCCTTACTGACCAAACACACATGTTGGATCTGCCCATTAAGAACAACTGGAATTTCCCTCTTTGGAGCTCCATTCAAACATCCTTTTCTCTGAAAGCTTCCTTGACCTCCCAGTCTAGGTCATTGGGTCAGTGGGGGTCCCAGCAGGAAACAGATGGTATATTTAAATTGTGTAATTTGATGAGGGTTCAGTGAAGGCACTGACTACAAAGTGTAGGCTGGGGTTAGGGGAGCCTTGAGGGGTGGGGTGGTCCTCTGAGGCAGTGGGGCTAAATTATGGGGATGGGATCCCTATCTCTCTCTACCCACATGGGCAGAGCAGGGGTGGTTCTCAGAACCTGAATGCAGTCTGGAGGCAGAGAGGAGCGGAACCTTCTGTAGAGGACACGGCCAGCCTGGGCCTGCAGCAGGCCCACGTCCCATCTCCTTCGTCCACCATTTGGTCTCTCTTGGTGAACCCATGGGTGAATCCAGCTGTAGGCTACAGGACCTGCAGGGACTCACCTATGGGCCTTGTGTGTCTGTGTGGCCATGTGATGACCGCCTGCCTTACCCTACACGAGTGCGAACCCCCTGAGGCAGGGACCGTGTGCTTGCGCTGCTTGCTGTGTGGCACTGCAGCCTACCTGCGGTTCATCACATGTGTGCTCACCGACGGGGGTGCCGCAGAGACAGAGGGAACCCGGAAGACCCCTGGAAGCCAATATGTGATCATAACCCCTCACTTCCTCTGTCCTCTCTCGTCTCTTCCTGCACCTCGGGAGGGCCTGGAGGAGAGGGCCAAGGGACAAGCTCTGCCTCGTCCCCAACCCCTACAAACATAGCATGCTCACAGCAACAATGCTGCATGCTGATGGGCCATCCACAGGGTTTGGCCTTTCCTCAAACATGGCTGCTCTCCTGAGGTATTTTTGTTCTTCCCCTGCTAACTCCCCTCACATCCCTCGCTATGGATTGAATGTGTCCCCCCAAAATCTGTATTTTGAAGTGCTAGCCCCCAGTGTGATGGTACTTAGAAGTGGGGCCTTTGGGAGGTGACTGGGTTTTGATGAAGTCACCGGAGTGCAGCCCCCATGATGGGAGTAATGTTCGCATAAGGGGACAAAGAGACCAGAGTCCCCCTCTCTCTCTGTCTCTCCCCACCATGCGATGATGCAGCAAGAAGGAGTCTGTTTGTGAATCGGGATGGGAGCTCTCACGAGAACCTGGCCATGCCAGCATCCGTTTCTGGGACTTCCCAGTCTCCAGAACTGTGAGGAATAAGTGTCTGTTGTTTGAGCCACACCATCCATGGTATTTTGTTAACGCTGCCCACACTGACTAAGAGCCCCTGACAGCCTCCTCCAGCCCCCCGGCTTCCCTAGACCTAACCCCTGACTCTACTCAGGAAGTTTCTCTCCTGTCCCATGTGTGCAGCTTCTTAGGAGGGGTTGGTGTCCCTGAGTGGTGGTGACAGTGTCCCTGCTTGGAAAGGACAGTGAATGATCAGAGGAATGGCTCTGGTTTCCCACAGAGCAAAAGTTAGCTCCGGAGCAAGGTGTCTGCCGTGCAGGCAATAGACCCCTCCAGCCCTCAGGGGAAGCCGCGGGTCCTCAAATCTGTCTCTTCACATGGAGAGGAGGGCAGGCCCACCAGGTGATAAAAGAGAAGCAACTGTGGCTCCAGGGCCATGGGCTAGCCTGGAGCTGAGTGCCACGGACAGGAGGGGAGCAGCCCCAAGGGGCTTGTACCTGGCCACCAAGCAGAGCCAGAGATCACGTTAACTGTGAGTCAGGAGCAATCTGGAGAAAGTGCAGGACTTGAGCTGGACCGTAAGAGGACCAGGTCACTTTCCAGGCTCAGAGAAGATTCTGGCAGAAGCCCTGAAGAGAACCTGCATCTGCTGAGACCAACAGACAGACCGCTTACAGGGTAAACTCAAAGGCGTGATGACCTTGAAGCCCCAGCTTCAGGTAATGTCTCGGACATCCTTCTGCTGTCTCCAGCCTCTTCCGGTTTGACTCACACAAATCATAGCTTCACAGTCTGCTAACCAGGCGTCCTCAACCCCGGCTACCCAGGGACCTCTAGGAAAAGATGCTGACCCTGGGACCGCTTCCCCAGAGATGAATATTGACCAGCTTGGAGCATGGCTGGGGGACATGACAGTTATTAAACCTCCTCCAGTGATTTAGGTGTGAAGCTGGGGGTGAGAAGCACTAGCGTCAGCGGTACCTGAAAGGGGAGGTGAGCACAGACAGATCTGTGCACGTCCCAGTCAACAGGTGGAAAACACTATCCCAGAGTCCGTTCCTTCTGCCTCGGGAAACAAGATACCATCTCGTTGATCTTATTTTTGTGTTTTTCAAACCAATGGTCTTCTGCGGAAGTTAGCGCTCGGAGGCTCAGGGGGAACAACGGCTTTTCTTCTCTTGGAACATCAGCTTGTGGGAGCAGGTGGACCGTCTGCATGTTCACTCGGCTGGGCTTGGGAGGGAAGCTTTGACTGCACCCGTGAGAGCTCTAGAAAAAAGTCACCATGAGATATGAAATGTCATCACCTCCAAATTGCCACGATTATATACATATATAACTTAGAATAATTTTAAAAGCCACTTGAGAGATCCTCTGAAGACATGCCGACAGGGTATCACGCACAGATCTGCGCCCTGGGAACTACCGGCTTCTCCAGCAAGAAGGCGGAGGTTATGCAGCGGAGAAGAGAGCTGGACACAGGGAGATGGTGTCAAGATCGAGCCAGAGGAATATAAGATCCGTACACAAAATGTCAAGAATATCATCTCAACTGTGTCAAATACAAGGAAATGGGCCACGGTTTTCAAGTATCTGATGTCTTTCAAACATCAGTTTATGGAGTTAGTAGGAATTATGATTTTATTTTTCTGTTTTTTTTTTTTTTTTTTTTTTTTTTTTTTTTTAGCATTTCCTAGATTATACATCAGGCATGTATTATTTTCGTGACCAGAAAAGAAATTCTCCTTGAAGTTAGGGTTTCTCTAGTTAGCAGATAAAAAGCGGATTTGGTTACATCTGAATTTTAGACAAGCATCAAACTTTTGGTACAAGTATGCCCCAAATATTGCATGGGCCACCTGCAAACTAGACAAAGTACTCATTTACCTGAAATCGAAATGACTAGGCATCCTCTACATTTATCTGGCAACACTACCCAGGGGAGAAGGGGAGAAGGGCCAGGCTAAGTGGGGGAACTTCCAGCAAGAGCCCCCTCAGAGCTCCCAGGGCACCCGGAACAGGGCCATGCTGGCCTCCCGGCCCAAGGTGATGGAGGGCACCGTCCATGCAACAGAGACACCTCCTGTCACACTTTCCCCCAAGTCCTGCGATCAATACTCTCTTTCTTGCCTAGACTACAATACGGCTGTTTGTGTTGTATGTTAAATTTCCCAATGGACACCATGTTCGTTCTTTTAATGTTTATTTATTTATTTTGAGAGAGAAAGATAGAGCAGGAGAGGGGCAGAGAGAATGGCAGAGAGAGAGGGAGAGAGAATCCCAAGCAGACTCTATAGAGTCTGATTCCGGGCTCGATCTCACAAACCATGAGATCATGTCCTGAGCCAAAATCAATAGTCGAATGTTCAACCGATTAAGCCCCCCGCTCCCCCTCCCCAGGCACCGTATTCTTAATCACACTTAAGGATCTGTATCTCTGACAGTTCACTCAGCAAGTGGCAGCTTCTCAACGTACCTTCTGTAAGGTAGGGACTATTCTCAGCCCCATTTCGAGGGTGAGGAAACCGACACTCAGACAGAAGGGCAGAAAGCTGCTCAGGCAGCTGGAGGATGGCAGAGCTCACTGCCCCAGCTCAGGTCTGGCACGGGAAGTGTGTCTCTGTCCCCTCATCATTTATCCCTTTGGCGTCTGAAGCAACCTCAGAAGGTAACGATGAAGAGGGACAGCTAAGGCCCCTGAGTTCCCTCCCCGTTCCAACAAGATCCCATTGCTCTCTCCTTATCTCCCCCTTCCTTCCTCTTCCTTTCTTCCCTCTTCCTTTCCTCCCCCTTTCCTCCTCCCTCCCTCTCCCTTCCTTCCTCTCTCCTCGTTTCTCCCCTCCCACCTCCTCCTCTCCTTACCTCTCTTTCCCTTTCTCTCCCCCTTTCTCTCTCTTTGGTTCCATCTCCCTTCCCCTCAACACCAACTCTGCAAGCTGCAATGAAGGCTTCTGGAATATTCGAGTCCTGCTAGATTCCATCACTTGCCCCAGGACCCCAGGTAAATCACTAGAGGTTTCTGTACTTCAGAGTTCTCACTTGCAAAACGAGAAGAACAATCCAGACTCAGAAGCTTGGCTCTCAGTGGAAAAACCTTCCCCACCGGAGTCAAGGGATTTCAAGAATCCTTGCCCCCCACTATCCAGGACTTTTATTGCTTATTAATAGTCCTAATTAAAACACAGAAAATTATGTTCACAATGTTGTTGAGTTTCTGGCTTGATTTCTTGCCAATCATATCTCGTCCAAAAAGAACCAAGATCCAGACTTTTAAGGGAAGCCCCTCCACACATCCAGTTGTACTTATTTCTTGGTGAGATCCTTAGACTGAAGTCTTGTTGCAAACAAATTGCTTCTCATTCTTCTTATCTCTCTCAGCTCCTTCAAGGTCTTTCACCAAACCAAGTCCCGAAACCTTCTTGGAAATCTAGAAAATTCAGGGAAACAGGAGCACTGTAGAAACCTAAGAATATATTAAATGGTCTGGCACCAATTAATGAAAACCTCTTTGCTTGCAAAGGAGAAATAAAGATTCAGTTCATTCAAACAAAGAGAGCTCTGTGGAGGAAGCATACATTTTCCATCTGACTTCAACGCCTCCGACGCCGTGGATGGTGAGGAGCACGTGCCCACCTCGTATTCCCACTGCGGGGAGGGGAGGAGGAGCGAATCCTATCCTGAATGGGGAGAGATGGAGTGCCATTTTCGTTTTCTGAACGAGGAAACAGGCACCAAGTGGTTTAGTGACTTGCCCAGAGTCACTCGGCCAGTAGTCGTGATCTTGGACCTGACCCTATTTGCTCCCCGGGGGGCCAGTGTCTCCAAAGCTTGAAGAAGGAAGGTTACTTCAAAGGTCAGAACCGACCCCATGATCCTGTGGTTGGCCGTGGACCGTCTCCAGGTCCTGCCTTTTGGGTTTACCCTCGGTGCTCTGGAGAACCCCCTGAAGAGTTCTCAGCCTCTTTTTTTAAAAAAGCTTTTTTTTAAAATGTTTATTTATTTTTGAGAAAGAGAGAGAGAGAGGGAGCATGAACAGGGGAAGGGCAGAGAGAGAGAGGGAGCCACAGAATTAGAAGCAGGCTCCAGGCTCTGAGCCGTCAGCACAGAGCCTGATGCGGGGCTCGAACTCAGGAACCGTGAGATCATGACCTAAGCTGAAGCCGGACGCTTAACTGACTGAGCCACCCAGGCGCCCCTCTCATCCTCTTTATGGTCATCCTCGGGCCCCTTCTCCATTCCATCCAACTATGATATCTTTTCCAGCTTCAGTATAAGGAAGAGTGCAAAGATCACAGATCCCAACCAACAGATAAACTGTCTTTGAGTCCTTTTCACAAACAGATAATTTGGCAAATTATCTGACCTCTAGGACTTAGTCTCCTCATCTGCAAAGTCCGTACATTAACTGTCTCTCCCAGGGCTGCTCTAAAGATGAATTAAATGCTGATGATGCTAGCCAGGTAGCCTCCTCCTGCTCCGCTGCCGATGCCCTCCCCAACTCCTCCCAGCCTCACAATGTTCCAGGTCGTGCATGGGGAAAAGAGCACGTGCAGACAGCGTGCACGTGGAGACCCACAACATCCCTCTCTCGGCACACAGGCATGCACGTCTAGTCCTGAGAACCGGCCTGGACTACAACTGTGTCTATGGTAGAATGATGTGCGGAGATGTTTGGTCTCTTCCTGGGGTCGGTGGGGAGTCAGGACGTGGAGAGATGCTCTGCTCTTTGTGCAGTCAGGACTCAGATCCAGCGACCAGGCACCTGCTCCCTGGCGCTCCAGTAACTATCGGGAAGCTCTTGGAAAAGTGAGATCCCGGTGCCACCTTGAGATGGTGGTGTGGCCAGTACAGACCCCCAGAGCCCAGGAGGAGTGGTGGAGGAGCTTCAAACTGTTTCCTGGCCCCAGCCAGAAGGAAATGTCCCTGCCAGGCGTCCTGGTGCTGGCCTGGCTCCACGTCCCATCCATAGCCCTCTGCCAAAGACTGAAGTCATGGCCACCTCCTCTTCCAAGGCCCACTCTGTGGCTATGCCAGGAGCTGGGCATGAGCTTCCTTTCACGTATTTAGAAGGGGTGACTTACACTGGGGCCATGCTAACCATCATTTAGAGATTATTTTTGGAAACAGAAAACTCTTTAGCAGCAGGCGTTGGAGGTTACACAGTGACTAGAAGAGTGACAACTCGGATAGTCCAGGCAGAGCTGCCAAGGGAAGGCCGTCATCAGATGGCACCTGGGGGACCACGTTCTCAGACTTACCTTTGGAAGACGCTACGGCAAACGTGCTGTCGCTCCAGCCAAGATGGGGCCTGCTCTGCTGGTACCGGCCCTCGCCCTCATTTATGTCGGGGTGGTGCTCAGGGCTGGAGCGACGGAAGGAAATGGAGCAGGATCCACAAACACCCACTACCTCACGCATGAGGTACCTACCTCATGTTATCGCGCACAAGGGACCCAGTGTCAGCAGACTGAGCACCTGACCCTGACGTTTCAAAAGTCTGGTTCTTGGGGTGCCTGGGTGTCTCAGTCTGTTAAGTGTCCAACTCCCGCTTAGGTCATGATCTCATGGTTCATGAGTTCAAGGCCCGCGCCGGGCTCTGTGCTGACAGCTCAGAGCCTGGAGCCTGCTTCAGATTCTGTGTCTCCCTCTCTCTCTGACCCTCCCCTGCTCACTCTTTCTCTCTCTCTCTCTCCCAAAAATAAATAAGCATTAAAACTGAATAGATAGATTGATAGATAGATAAATAAACAAATGAATAAATAAATAAGTCCAGTTCTTTTTTAATCCTTTGCTGCCAAGGGCTGTCTAGCCGCTGGACTCATCGGGCTAGCTCGCACAGGCTTTGTGTTTTCCCGTCTTCATGACCACAGCCAGAGCTACAGTCTTTGAAAGCTGCTCAGAAGTCCTCTGCACACCTTATCTCTACTCTGCACGGGTCGCATCGGGGGGCTCTTGTGGGAGGCACTGGTGGCCTCTGAAGACCCCAAAGGAAGCTTCTTTGCAAATGCAAGAGCAGGTCTTTATTCTTTTCAACCTCCAATGAGTTTTAAAATTTGAAGGAGGCTTAGAGGAAATCTAAGCCAGTGACCGAATCCACCATGAGAATTGCATTATTACGTCTGTATTAGTTTGCTAGGGCTGCCATGACCAAATACGGACGGTGGGCTTTATCCACAGAGATGTAGTCCTCACAGTTCTGGAAGCTGGAAGTCCAAGATCAAAGTGACAACAGGTTTGGTTTCTCTGAGGCCTCGCTCTTTGGCCGGCAGATGGCTGCCTTCTGCCTGTGTCCTCACACGGTCTTTCCTCTGTGCACGCGCCCCTGGTGCCTCTCCGTGCTCCCACATTTCCTCTTCTTACGCAGACAGCCGTCAGACTGGGTGAGGGCCCCACCAACCCAATGTCCTCATTTGACTTAACCACCCCTTTCAAGGTCCTATCCCCCAAATATGGTCACGTTCTGAAGTACTAGCTGTTTGGGCCTCAACATGTGAATTTTGAGGGGACACATTTTAGTCCATGCCAGTGTCAAAATTCAGTACATCAGGGTAAGTTTTAATCAAAATATGTTTCATAGGAACCATACTTACGCTTACCATGTGTGAAGCAATGTGATATTTACTATCCTATTTTATTTTAAAATAGGACTCTAGTCTATAAAAAAAAAAAAGTGCTGTGTATGACCCACCAAAATGATTTCACAAACCACTAATGGCTGCAGCCCACAGTTTTCCAAACTGTGGTCAAGGCCAAACCCTGTAAGGATTTATTTCAACACCGATCTCAGGAGATATGCAAACGCTAATCAGGGCCAAAGCCCTTATCTTAATGACAAGGGAGCTGAGATCCTGAGTGGTTTTGAGGAGGCGTGGCCAGGGAATGCTGGTTATGTCTGTAGCCCAGGGCTGGGGACCTGGGGATCTGGGCTTGTTCCAGAAAGGAGAGTGACAAGGCAAAGTCAGGCTAGAGGGCGATTGAGAATGGTGTCTGAGACACAGGGTCAAGGGTAGACCTAATCTGCTCCCATTCAAACAACAAGTGCAGGGCAGAGAGAAGGACCCCCTCCCTACACCCCCCACCACCTTGTACCCAAAAGGGTCAGAACCTAGGCAGATGCAAAGATAAAGAGACAAACCAGGGACAAGTGGCATGAGAGCATCCTAAAGAGAGTCAAAACTCAGCTATATTGGGGGCCGGCAGGTGGCCCGGGGGTCAGTCCCTGCATACCCTGGGCTAGGCAGGCATTGTCCTACAAGAGCACCTCAGCTTATTAGCCTTCTTAAATAACATTTTTTCTAAAGTTTATTTATTTTGAGAGAGAGAGAGAGAGAGAGTGTGAGCACCAGCACATGAGCAGGGGAAGGGCAGAGAGAGAGGGAGAGAGAATCCCAAGCAGGCTCTGTGCTGTCAGTGCAGAGCCTGATGTGGGGCTCAATCCCATGAACTGTGAGATCATGACCTGAGCAGGAATCAAGAGTTGGATGCTTAACTGACTGAGCCACCCAGGCGCCCCCTTATTAACCTTTTACTAAAGGACAGGGAGGAGTTCTGACTCAGAATGTAACAGGACATCTCACAACTGAGCAGCGCCCTAATTCTTCACGATGAAATGCTCAGGGAAGCCAAGAAGAGATGGGATTAACTTGTGGCAAGTCAAACTATATAGAAAGCCACTTCTAAAATTCCAAAATAGTCACCCTGGTACTTTGCCAGTTACCTTCCTAAAGCATGGATACAATTCAGTCAATTACTTGCTTATAAACACATTTATTGTTTCTTAATAGAATATACAGTTACTCCTTTGGAACAGAGTAAAAATCCTTTAGCATGGCATTTGAGATCCAGAGCCCTTCGACTTCCTCCTCCTGTTTCAATTTTTCCCAGCTTTCTCATTTGCCATTCACGCCCCCCCCCCCACTATTACCATAAATGCGTGTGCCTAACATGACTGGAGTGATGCCAGGTAGACACACGATGCTCTGCTTTTTTTCATAATAAAAAATAATAGCAGGCAATGCCGTACATAAAAGAGTATGCTGCTTTTTTAATAAGAAAAATAATTGCCAAAACAAATCATACCTTAAAAAGGGGTGCAAAAAGAGTAACTGTACCGCTGAAACAAGAAAAATAAAATCTACCACAGACTCTTATAAATGCATCAGAAGCTCCCGTGCGCCCCTCCACAGATGCGCTTCACCCGCCCGCTCCCAGGAATGGTCATCCTGAATATGGTCAGAATCGTCTTTCACTTTTCGGGATAGTTTTCAGGATATTATCTTTTTAAAAAATTACATTTTATAATTGCATATTGCTGGAGGTTAGAAATGCAGTAGACGTGTATTGATTGAAAAATATTTTTTAACATTTAGAGACAGAGTGAGAGAGAGAGAGAGAGAGACAGAGTGCAAGCAGGGGAGGAGTGGAGTGAGGAGACACAGAATCCAAAGCAGGCTCCAGGCTCTGAGCTGTCAGCACAGAGGTCGACGCGGGGCTCAAACTCACGAATGGTGAGATCATGACCTGAGCCATAGTCGGACGCTTAACCCACTGAGCCACCCAGGCGCCCCTTGTGTATTGATTTTTTAATCCAACAGACTTCGTAAATTCTTTTATTAATTCTAAACTATATCTGTGGGTTCTTTCGGGGTTTGCATGTAGAAAGTCTTAACATCCATAAATAATGAAACTTTGATTGCTATTTTCCAGTACTTTCAACTTTTATTTCTTTTTTTCTTATTGAACAGGATAAGCCCTTTACTATATCGATGAATAGGAAGGTGAAAGCAGGCATTCTTGTCATTTTTCTGCTCTTAAAGAGAATGCCTTAAACTCCTTTACGTATAATTTGTTGTAGGTTTTGTTAGGCGCTCATTAGCAAGTTAAGAACGGTCCTCTCATTCTTTGGTCCTTACAAGTGTCGTTTTGTTTTGTCTTGTTGGTAAACCGTGAATGGATGTCAAATTGTATGAAAGAGATCTTTGCATCCATAAAAGTGAGTATTTGATCTTGTGTCTTTCATCTGCTGATATGGTGAATTACATTAACTGATACTAAGAACTAAACCAATTTTGTATTCCTGGGATAATCTCAAAATGGTCATGATACCCAGTTTACTTTCAAGCATTTTAAGTTCTTGCTAGTATTCTGTTTAGAATTTTCCATTTCTATTTATAAAGGAAACAAGCTGTAGCTTTATGTTTTTCATTTCCCCATGAGTCTTAGTACCAAATATCAGACAGCCTCCTAAAAGAAGTTAGTGCGTGGTTTCGCATTTTCAATTCTTTGGAATGATATGTATGACATAGAATTGTCTGATCTTTGATGTTCGATAGGAATCGAGCTCAAGGTCGTTTGGGTCTGTTGTTTCCTTGGTGGAAGAATTCTAGCAACTAGTGAGTTTCCTATTTTCATCTTGAAACATTGCTAATAACTTGTATTTTTGTAGAGATGTACTATTTCATCATTTATTTCCATGAAATTACTCATAATCTTTCTTTGTATTAGTATAGTTTCTGCAATATTTAAGTTATATTCCTGCCCTTTCCCAATTTTGATGTGCTTTTACCTCTTTTCCTTCATTAATCTTGCCCAGAGTCTGTCTACTTGATTAACAGTGTCAAATACTTGATTTAAATTTTGCCTATCCTGTTTATGTTTGTTTTTATCTCATTAATTTCTGTTCTCGTTTTTGTTTTCTTCCGTCTATATTCTTTGCTATTATTTTTCTGATTTCATATTTTGGATACTTAATTTTGTGCCTCTTTCTCTATTGTAAATTTTCAGGCTATTTTTTTTTTAAGTTTATTTATTCTGAGAGTGTGTGTGAGTGGGGGAGGGACAGAGACAGAGGGAGAGAGAATCCCAAGCAGGCTCCATGCTGTCAGCACGAGCCCAATGTAGGGCTCAAACTCGCAAACCATAAGATCATGATCATGACCTGAGCTGAAACCAACAGTCAAATGGTAACCTACTGAGCCATCCCAGATGCCCCACACATAGTATTTTTATTATAGTCATTTATAAATATTTTCTTATTTTTATATTTGTTTTTATTTTCTTCCCATGAATTATTTAGAAATATATCTTTATATAATTTTGAAGCATATTTTACCTTATCTATTTTATTACTTATTTCTAAATTATGTTGTGGTCAGGATATGTGATTTGTATGTTAGAATTTTTTTGAAGTTTGTTGAGGCTAGCTTTACAATCAATATGTGGTTAGATTTTATAAATGTTTCCCAAGTGGGAAAAGTGTAGATTCTGCATTTGTTAGTTGTTATAGCTGCTTCTTGTATCAAATCCTTAGAGATGCTGTGTTAAAATATTCCTCTAATAAGGTACATCTATCAATTTCTCCTTGCTGTTCTGGCAATTCTTGCTTCACATATATTTGAAGTTGCTATTAGTAGTACTTATTAATAATTTTCTTCTCAATTTTCATTTCAATTATTTTGTGTCTTTACATTTCACAGTTATCGCTTCTAAACATTACATAGTTGGAATTTGTTTTTCTTTCTTTCTTTTTTTTTTTTTACTGAGACAGATGGTTCTCATGTTTTAGGAGTATTTTTTGCTCATTTATATTTAGTGTGATTTGGATATATGCATGCCTTCAATCTTACTATGCAATTTCTATTTGTCTCATTCTTTTTTCTTTTTAATCTTCTCTTCTGTGCCTTAATTTAGATGCAGTGCCTTAAAATCTGATTCCATTGTTTTCCCTCTACCTGTTTTAAAGGTATAACTCTATGTTTGTTCTGTTAATGGTGACCTTAGCTTTTTCAAATGCATATTTAAAAATTTCTAAAACTTATCAATATCTTTACTGCTATCTCAAATGATACACTTAATATATTTTTTCTAGGTTTGTTACCTTCTAGAAGCAGATTTACTGGGAAGCTAATGAAACATGAGCTTCAAGACTCCTCATTACATGGGCTCTTTCCAAGAAGCTAAACCTCATTCTGTTTTAAAAACTCAGTGTTCTCTCTCTTAAAGAGGTCCTTTAAATGTTATAAGTTTAAGATCTTACAGAACCAGGGTTGGTCTCTGACATTTCTAAATCATTCTGTGGATTTCTAACTTCTGTGCTAGCTCAATATTACATTCGACAAGATGTTTCTTATATCTATTACTTTACCTGTTTCAGTGAGGAGGTTCATTCAAGGGATCTAGATGACCACCCTGCTATAGCAGGGACGGAGGTGTGAAAATCCCCAAAAAACCTCTGGGTCCCTAAAAATCTCCAGGCAGGAATCAGGCCGGGAAAGCTATTCAGCTGCAGAGGAATATCCATTTCTTATAGAAAAGGGAGAACATTGAACAGAATGGCTCCAAGAGCTTGGGAGAACAGTCAATTAAAAGTCACTTTTCCAGGGAAAAGAACAAGTCCCTAATCAAGGGATGGTCCTGCAATCCAGTCTGCAGGAGTCCAGCTGGATTTCAGTCATTATGATGTGCTTCTGCTTCTTCCTCTTCTGGGTGGAAGGGTCTACTGAGTTCTCCTGCCTTGTCTCATCCTTGTGTCTTGGGGTGGGGATGGGAGCAACCAACTTCTCTTTTTAGTTCGCAAGTCCCTGGGCCTGGCTGAGACAATAAGACCCTGGCCTTTGAAGAGCCTGATTCTATAGTGAGATGAAACTTTTGAGGATAATCGTGAGGACATTTCACCAGACACCCCCTGCTCTGGGCTTCAGAATGCCCCTGCTTGCAGACTGGTTCGGGTCCCTGGAATGGCTCCAGAGTTGTTCTCAGGGGCTCCTGGAATTTCTCCTAGTTTGTTTCGCATCAAAGGCTAATGATGCTGGAAAGAGATGTCCATCCTGGGCTTCCTTTTCTTCACATAAAGTACAGTAAACATAATTATAATAAATATAAATATTCATGGTGTTATATAATTTTTAATAACTGAACAAAATATTTTTGGGTGGTTACCAGAGTCAATTAAATCATCTATTTAATTTAAAATATCCATGCACCTCTTCACATAAACCATAAACATCCATGCCCGTCTTCACATAAACAATCACTGAAGGTGCTCATGAAAGCTAATACGGATTAAAATAAAAGCTGGTGTGGGTTAAGAGGGTAGAGATAGGGGCGCCTGGGTGGCTCAGTCAGTTAAGCTGCCGACTTCAGCTCAGGTCACGATCTCACGTCTGTGAGTTCGAGCCCCACGTCGGGCTCTGTGCTGATGGCTTATCAGAGCCTGGAGCCTGCTTCAGATTCTGTGTCTCTCTCTCTCTCTGCCCTTCCCCTGCTCACACTCTGTCTCTATATCTCTCAAAAATAAATAAACACTAAAAAATTAAAAAAAAAGAGGGTAGAGATAATAAGACGAAACATGGAATTTGCACTGCGAGGTCCTATACATTTAGGTTCTTAAAGGTGTTTCTGAGATTCCAAGCAGCCCACAAGAAGGGGAAGCCATGATCATGCGACATGATTTGGTGTCCTCAGTATAAACAAACCATGACAACTATCCAGGAGATTCACTTCAGCTTATGCTGCTGAGACTCAGGACTCCTGTGGCCTCCAGCTGAATACTCACCATTCAGGGCAGGGGACAGGTCCTTTCCCAATGTCCTCACAGGGTAACAACTTGGACTTTCCTTGGTCGTCTTTGTGTTTGCTTTACCTGATCCTTTGCTCTGACCCCACACTGAGGGACTTACACAACAGATATGTATTGTTTCACAGTTCTGGAGGCCAACAGTCCAAAACCAAGAGGTTGACAAGGTTGCTTCCAGGCCTCTCTCCTCAGCTTACAGATGGCCATCTTCATGTTCACGTCCACATGGCAATTACCCCATATGCATATCTGTCTCTAAATTCCCCTCTTTATAAGGATACCAGTCGCCTTGGGTTAGGGCCCATTCTAACCACTTTAGTTTAACTTGATGGCCTCTGTAAAGTCCCTATCCAAATAAATTATATTTAATAATATAAATAAATGGTATATAAATAAATAAGTATACAAAAACAACATATAAATTTTTTTTGGAGGGGGAACATGATTCAACCCATAACACCATTGTATCTCCAGCGCCTAACAGGGTCAGGCACAAAAGCAACCTAAAAGAATATTTGGAGAGTTAATGAACGAAGACAGAAATTGGGATTGACTTTATCAATAGACAGAGTGTGTTCAAGGGCCAAGATTTTATGCTATAACAGTAATCCTAGACTGGAAAATCTAAAAGAGGTGTTACTAAATGCTCATGTTAGTCATAAAAGCCTTAGTAAAGCTTAGCAAAGGATGTCTTACTTTAAGTTATGTGACTTCCTGATGAACATTCCAAGATAAACCAGTTGTAAAAAGTACCTCTAAGTAAATGAATAAGTTGGACCTATACAGGGTCATTATCCAAACATCGTTAAATGTGAGAGGAAACTTTCCAAAAGTGATGACTTGGGCTTCAAATGGTTGGTCTCGATCTGACACTAACGAGATGCCTGGTTCGCTATCTGCTTTTGTGGCTTCCAAAGGAGCGTGCCGGCTCCAAGAGACTCCATTCTCTGCGCTCTGTACCTCTAAGTCTGGGAGGCTGGCAGTGCGGAGAGGCATTCTTCATCTCCTCCCTCCTCAAATATGTCTGTGTTTATTTTTTTTGTGATTAAAATGGTAATGTATTGTGAGGCAGATGTCTAACAATTTTTGGAAGTTAAAAAGACAAAAATTCCTGGAAACTTTTAGAAGTCTGTGATAGCAGCTATTACAATTAAGGTATATATAATTCCAAACCCCATCGACATACATATTTACATTTTCTTTTCTTTCCTTTTTTTAATGTGTGTGTGTGTATTTGAGAGAGAGAGAGAGAGACAGAATGTGAGCAGGGGAGGGCAGAGAGAGATGCAGACCCAGAATCCAAAGCAGGCTCCGGTCTCTGAGCTGTCAGCACAGAGCCCGATGCGGGGCTCGAACTCATGAACTGCGAGATCATGACCTGAGCCAAAGTCAGATGCCTAACCGACTGAGCCACCCAGGTGCCCCCATATTTACATTTTATGTATGATATATGTATTCACCCAAATGAGATCAGGTAGGACACACTGTTTTATCGCCTGAATTTTGAACTTAATAAACCATGGCCACGAACCTACCCAGAGCTACTGAAGCATGCTGAAAACTGCAGGGTACCACAGTAAGACGTAGCTCCCCCCAGAGCCCCAACTCTTTGCTGAAGGACTTGCATCATTTTTAGTTGTTTTTTTTTTGCTACTATAAATACCACTTAATAAAATTCCCCAGTTGTACATATTTCTATAACGGCTGGATTGTATCTTAATGTTAACCACCTAGAAGTAAAATGGCCTTGTCAAGATGAGTGCATTTTATCCTAAAGATCTTCTTTTATTTTTTATATGTTTATTTATTTTTGAGAGAGAGAGAGAGTAAGACAGAGCCCAAGCAGGGGTGGGGCAGAGAGAGAGGGAGACACAGAATCTGAAGCAGGCTCCAGGCTCCTATCTGTCAGCACAGAGCCCAACTCAGGGCTCAAACACAAGAACAGAGATCATGACCTGAGCCGAAGTCAGATGCTCAACCCATTGGGCCACCTACGCGTCCCCTTAAGATATCCTTTGGAAATATTCAGCCCATCCTCTAACCAACAGAGCATAAAATTGTGTTTACCCACATCTTAGACACAACACTGGACACTATTCGTTTAAAATGTTCCCAGTTTAGAACATGGATAGAACTGATAACTCACTATCATAATTTACATTTCTTGGATAAGATGACCTCTTTGTTGGTCACTTGCACTTTTTTCCTCAAGTTTTTTTCCTATTTCTTTATTGTGAAACATTTTCAAGTTGTTTTCAGTTTTTTGTTATTATAAGTAGTGTCATAGAGACACTTGGCACACGTAAATTTTCTTGTTCAGAGATCAATTTCTTTCGGACACAGTTCTACACGTAGAATTTCTGGGTTAAAGGAAATGACTTTTCTTGTGGTTCTTAATGTCGAATGATTTTTGAAAGGATTAAATAAGTTTGTTTTAGACTATTTATGAGAATATGAGCTTTATCACCACCTCTTTGGCTTTAGACAGGAACATGCAAACAAAATAAAATAAAAAAATAAAAACCCCACGAATGTTTATCTCTCTTCTTACTCAATTTTTTCCTTATAAAATATATACTTGTGTAATCTCCATTGCCCCATTTTGAAATTTTAATTCTTCCGGTTTGGGATGTATATGTATTTTTTCCTTTTGCGTTATACACTGAGAGATTTCTCCACCTTTATTTTCAAGAATGCCAAAGAATTTGTTGTATTGGTAAAAATAATCTGTAATCTATAGGATGTCTTTGCTATTTATTGTTCTCTTTTCATGGTACCTTCTTCCTGCTGCATGTTATTTTTTCAATTTTTGTTGCTTCTTAACTAGCTTTCTCATCTCTACCTACCTATCTATTTATATTTAAATCTTTTAATTATTTTGGTCAGGAACAGATTAATATATCAATGCTATTATTTGATGTTAGGTTGTCCATTCCTTGCCTTTCTAGCAAGTTCTGCACTTTTTGCAGGCTCCATACTCTGCAGAGATTTTGAAAGCACAGTGGAAAAGAGAAATTGGTGGATCCCTGACCATTTGATCGTTCCCATGATCCTCTGTTTCTTCTCTCTTTTGTTTTTGAAGCATTTGTTTTCAGAGCAGCCAAGATTACCATATTAGTTAGGGCCTGCATTTTGCCACAAAAAACAAAATGCACTCAAGAGTAACATAAACATATTACAGTTTTGTTTTCTTTTTTCCCCCTCATGTACCAGATCCTGCTTCAGTGGCTTAGGACTGACAGGATCGAGGTGTCTGATATCTTGTGGCCTCTCCTAATTGGAAACAGACAATGTTGTTTCCTGAGAGGGAGGGGAAGACGAGACGAGGAAGATGTAGCACAGAGCGGAAAGCAAAACTTTATGGAAACATCAGTTTTCATATCATTGGCCTTTGAAAACATTCTTTTCCCAGCATCCCTATAGCTAGAGGTGGTCACGTGACCCCATGGCTACGGCAGATGCTGTCAGCTCCTGTCTATTGCCCAGTCTTCTTTCTTACTAATAATCTTTGGATTGTTGCTTAGTCTAGTTTTTTTTCTTTTTCTTCTGATGGACTTTTGGGACATTAAGGGGAGGCCCATGAATTACCTTATTTTAAACCCCCCTAGACTTGAGCACACAGACTGTTCACAGTTCTTGGAATTTGCTTGGCTGCCAGTCAAGAACTTAGTAAAACATAAATACTACTTTTTGAATACTTACCATATGCCAAGCATTTTCCCCAGTGCTTTACATATATTAACACATTTTATCCCACGACTGCCTTGTGAGATAGATACTAGTATGAGACCCACTGAACTGATGAGGAAATTAAAGCACATGGTGGTTAAGTAACTTGCCCAAAGCCACACAGCCGGAGAGAAACCCAGGAAGCTGGGATTTGAAGGCAGATAGGCTGCTTTCTGAGCTCGTACTCTACTGAACTGTATCCGTAAGCCATAAGTGACTTTCACCGTTGAATCTTAATTATGTGATGAGAAGGGATAACAAGCAGAAAAAATACACAACTATTTGAAGCCTATACTTTAAAAGGAAAGATGACAGATGTTTGAAGCCAGGGAGTTAAGGAAATCTTTGTGCTGAAGACTATGTATGCCTCATTTCTCATCAGTATGGATGAGGTTAAAAACATAACCATCTTCTTCCTCATTCGCTCTGTGTTTGTGGAAACTTCATCGGGATCAAAGCTGTCTTGGGGCAAAGTGTGAGCCCTGCTGTAAATGGAGCTTCTGGGAGGAGCACTCCCTTTCCTCACCAGCCCAGGGCTGTCAACATGGTGCCCGGGGGAGTGTTGCTTGATTCTCCTTTGAAGAAACATGTTCCTTGTGCCCTCACCATAGCATGGACTGGTGAGAAGACAAGAACCTCAAAGGACCGCAGTTTCAAGGCTCACTGGAAACTGTGAGATCTCAGTTTCTACAGAATCTGTGTTGACCCGGATACGCTTTGTTTTCAGACACAATGGTGTTGGCTTCGTCTCACAAAGGAGACAGCTTTGGTCCTTTCACAGAACCAAGGTGGCAACTCCAGAAGACTAGTGTAACCTCATTTTATATCCAGGGACAGCCTCCAATCCATATTTAGCAATTCAAATGATTTCCTTCTTTTGGCCTCTCTTTCCCAACACCCCTGTGTTGCAGATGATGGAAGAGTTAGAAGGTCAAGCATCTGCAGTTAATTGCTTTGGGCCAGAGTGATACATCATTTCCATTCAAATTTCTCCATAGTTATATGGTCAACATCACTTCGAGGAACAGAACTTCTACTCCTCTGCATATGTGAAAGTAGGTGAGAACTAGACACTGATGAACAGTAGCCATATGGACCATGTAGACCGAAGCTCTATTCGTTAGGTTAAGAGTTCATCCGGCTAACCTCTGAGCATCTATCTTTGGGTTAGGCAGATTCAGAGTTATGGAGTGTTGGCGAGGAATGAACTTGAAGGCCACTAGTTCAATTAATCCTAAGTCAGGATCCTTGGCATCAATCCTAACAAACAACCAACAAACCTCTCTTTTGCCACTTCTAGTGCAGGAGTCTCACCATCTCATGAACTGGAAAACTCCGTGCTGAGAGACCTCATTGGAAAATTCTTCCTTGTTCTGCACTGTCTTTTTTTCGGGCACAGTCCATTCCCAGAATTAGTTCTCTACCTTGAACGGAGTCGGTTTTGTCCACAGCCCCTCCTCCATGACCCTTCGAATGCCTCCATGTTATCAACATGTCTCCTTCCACTCTAGGTTACATACATCCAGTTTCCTCCTCCACCCTGATGTGACCTCCATCTTTTCACTGTCCTGATTCCCACTCTACGTATCGCCTCCCTTTAGCGTAGAGCTCAGAAGCAAATGCCATTTCCCTATAGTCTGACAACTGCCAAATAAAAGGTTATCACTACTCCATTCTGGTTTCTGCACAATTCTAGCAACAACGCCACTTAGGATAACTCTAGTTTTCCCCATAGCCAGGTCACACTCTGGGCTTATAGTCCATTCTGGTCTATTGGGAATTGAGGCTTAAGACTTACTCCTCTTCCCTCACAGAGTTCTGTCCAATGGTGTATAGACAAAAACAGATGAAAATAAAAGTGAAAAATCTTCATTAGTGGTTGGGCATGCATCCCAAGATTGACAAAAGGCAGGCTTCCCTGATCTAGACGGGAACAGGGAATTCGTTTTAGTTCACCAAGGCTGAAGAGTGACCTCAGTTCTCTCTATCCTATATTGAAGACAATTGGGAAACAGTGTAAGGCTGACTTAACTCATTCATTTTAGGGTGAAGAAGTTATAACACACACACACACACACACACACAGCAAGATGCCCCAGTGTGCTTACAGAAGACAAATCCTGGGTCCTGACCATCTATACATAGATAGGAGAGAAGGAACAAGATTTCTCGTCATGACACAAGGTGTCCAAAATAATGGGTAAAATAGACAAAGTGGCCCTGTCCAATAGTTAAAGGCTCTCAGTGAATATGCTTGATTTCATCTTGGTTTCAGACCTTTCTTCTATTTCATAGACTCATTTTGGATCATGATTTGATTATCCATCAGAATAACTACCCCTATGGGCTTTGTATTATTTTCTCCCATGTCATGTAATACAAGGGGTTAAGATAGTCTTTACATATGTTCTGATAAAACTTAATCAATAGAGAAACCTGCCGTGATGCAAAACAAGTTGGTCTGTCATGGCTTGTTCTTGGTAAACCCATGATGACTCCCCTTCCTTCCCAGATATGTCTCCTTCTTCTAATGGTTCCACCTAGAAACTTCCTAAAAAGCAGTGTCTTATCTTTCAGACCCTATTATTTTCTTCATCATGAATACCAGTACATTCATCCCACCCGCTTCTTCACTAGGCTTAATACACTCTTTAAATGTTAAGGGGTTCCTTGTGTGAATTAACAATATATTTTATATATTAACAATCAAAATTTTCTCTAGACATACATTTCTAAAGTAATCTTTCATAATTAGGAATATGATTGAAATATGAATGAAAGATATCCTCACATGGATACATTATTAAACCTATTTATTCAGACTTCCCAAATAGGCAAATAAAAGTACAGGTCAAATATAAAAGATTCTCCTTGAGGTCTTAAATGCTTTGTAGCGGAGGCTTATGGTAGTTGTCCATATCTGAATTCTCTCTTCCTGTGTGCAAGGACCTTGCAGTGTGGCATGAAACTTTGGCCAGTTCTGGCTGATGGGATGAGAATAGAAATTAAATGGTCCTCTTTTGGGCTAAAGCACTAACTTGCCAGAAGAAGACCCTTCGATGCCCTGTTGCCCTGTCTCAATGTATTAGTCGTTTTTCACTATGTGACAAATTACCCCCAACACTCAGTGGCTTAATACAGTAAACATTTACCATCCCACAGTTTCTGGGGTCAAGAATTCAGAAACAGCTCAGCTGGGTGGTTCTGGCTCAGGGCCTCTCCTCCAACAAGAGTCAAGATGGCGGCCAGGGCTGTGGTCACCTGAAAGCTTGACTCAGGTTGAAGGGTCTGCTCAGATGATGGTTCGCTTACATGATTGTTGGCATGAGACCTCAGTTTCTTGCTGATTGTTGAAAGAAGGCTTTCACTTCATGCCATTTGCACCTTTCCATAAGATCTCTTGAAGGTCCTCACAACATGGTAACTGGCTTTTTCCAGGATGAGTGATCCTAGAGAGAATAAGGAGGAAGTCACTGTGCCTCTTATGATCTGGTCTCAGAAACCACATGTCATTCCCACTGCAACACTGTATTTGTTAAAAGCAAGTCACCCAGTACATTATGCATTCAAAGGGAGGGAAATTAGTCTTTACTTTTTGAAGGGAAAGTATCAAATAATTCGTGGTCACATTTTAAAACCACCACCCTCAGTGATGGAAGAGGCTGCATGTTCCAGGTGATGTAACTACAAGGCTGTGGATCCTCTAGCAGCCTGGGTCCTTGAGTGACTTGTTGGAGCAGAGAGCCCTCTACTGAACTAAGATGGAGCATGTGCTAAAGTAAGTTATCAGGATTTTGAGATTATTTGCAATCACACCATAACCTGGGCTGTCCTGACTTGTAATCATTTTAAGATATAATCATTAACGTGGGCACCTAGGTGGCTCAGTCAGTTGAGTGTCCAACTTTTGATTTCAGCTTGGGTCATGGTCCTGGGGTCATGGAATCAAGCTCTGTGTCAGGCTCTGTGCTGAGCATGGAGCCTGCTTAAGTTTCTTTCCCTCTCTGTCTGCCCCTCTCCCTCACTTGCACTCTCTCTCTCTCATATATATATATATATATGTCTTCTTTCAAATACTATTATGATTTCATGGTCTTCCCCTCATATATATATGAGCTTGGTTGATGGGATCTCTTCAAAGCTGCTGCTTTGTCCATTCTCTTGCAACCTTACATTTTTTAAAAGCGGCCACAATAATTCATATGTAAAAGTGGCCACACAATTATGAATCCCCTACACTGACATGGCTTTTATCTTTACTTGTAATATTCCAGAGGTTTCAGTTTTTACACCCACACAGGACTTCAGTAATTCTATCGGATACCAATAAGTTTAGCAGATCCCAAAGTAAGTGCAGGCATACCACTTCAGAAGATGAGAGGTCACAGATTCTGATCTAGGACAAGTTTATAAAGTCCAGAGTGATCCAAACAAAACCACTGGCTGAGTTCCTTTCAATAATGAAGTTCTATTTGTTACATCCGGATTTTAAAGTCACTGCTCTTCGAAATCTAAATTCAGAGATTTCGTTTTTTCGAAACTTGGTGTCTTTCCCAGAAATGATGTATTTCTGAAAGTTTCTTATGGCTAGCACTACCTAAATGATCGCCCTGTCATTATGATGAATTGGCCTACTCTATAAATATTAACTGGAAACTTATGTATGCCTTATCAATAGTGCATTATAATTAGCAGGGTCATCTTGAGGTCCCATCTATTAGGAGTTGAGAGATGGAGTATGTGCAGCGTTTGGCCAATTAATTATCTGAGAATACTCTGTGGGATTCTGTTTCGTTAATTTCTGTGTAGTACCACAAGAGCAATCAATTTCATGACTTTTCTTCCACCTGCTTATTACATACACAGTACCCATGGTTGGGGGATTATTTTAGTTTATTTATAGCTCCCTGTGTTTATTCTTTCTCTTCAACAGAGAGGGTGAGAAATAGAACTCTATACTTTGTAAATAGACAGATGCTTTGTATAAAAATAAATGCAACACAATCTTCTACTTATTAAAAGCAATATAATTAAACATATCTTAATACATGCATTCTTCTTTTGCACGCATTATATTAACTGTCTTCTTTCAAATACTTCTATGATTTCACGGTCTTCCCCCAAATCATCTTGTTTCGGGCAACCATCATTGGTGTTTTCTTTCTCGTGATCAGCTTGGTTGATGGGATCTCTTCAAAGCTGCTGCTTTGTCCATTCTCTAGCAACCTTACTGTCATTTTTTAAAAGCGGCCATATTTATTGGCATAAAGAATATCTTCCCTACTCAGTAATGCTTTTGCGGCCCCCAGATTTGAGAACGAGAGTCCTGATTCCTTTTGGTGGCAAATAGCATTGAAGACCCAAGTGTGCACCCCAAGGCACAGAAGAGCTATGGTGGGTTCCGCAGCTGTGTCGCCTGGATTCATTCTCACCTTCCTCCTTCCCTTGCAAGAACTCTGATTGCATTCAGGTGACAGTGTTCTCGTCTAGACATATTGACCAGTGTGGATGCTTGCAGCTGAAGGTGGCCCAGGCTGGCCTGGTCTGGGCTACCATCATCTCTTGCTTGGATGATCTTAGTAGACTTCTGTTTCCTCCTTGCTTCCCGTCTCAATTTTTCTCATAATGTACAGACTAATTCTCTCACAATGTAATCTGGGTCATACCACTCTTCTGCCAAGATTCTCCAATGGCCTCTTTCCAACAAAGTCAGAGCAACACTCCTAAGTGGCCTCCAAAGCCCCTCACCCTCTCTCCCACCTCCTGTGCCCATCCCTTTCCTTCTTGCTCACCCGTGTCCAGAGCAGCGGGTTCTCTTACCGCTGGTCTTCAGCAGCTGAGTCCATTGGAGCCACAGGATTCTGTACTTGCCATCCCTCTGAAGGGAAATGCTGGAATGCTCTTGTCCCAGGGTTTCCATAGCAGACCACCCTTCCTAACAAGGCCCCCTCCGTTCTTCATCCTCTCCCAGGCTTCTCCTAAGCCTGCTCTGCTTTCCTTTATAAAACACATCACCATGTGTTCATTGCTACTCCCCATCAGGTAGACGCTGAGCCCCAAGGTGATCAGGGCATGCCTGCCTTGTTCCCTGCCCTGTCCCCAACTCTGAGGACAAATAATACTCAATGCGGAGTGGGTCTTCCACAAATATTGTGGAATGATGGGGTGCCCGGGTGGCTCAGTCAGTTGAACGTTCGACTCTTGGTTTTGGCTCAGGTCATGATCTCATGGTTCATGGGATCAAGCCCTGCATCGGGCTCTGTGCTCACAACACGGAGCCTACTTAGAATTCTCTCTTTCCCTCTCTCTCTCTCTCTCTCTGCTCCTTCCCCACTCCCATTCTCTCTCGCAAAATAAATAAACATTTAAAAATATTTGTGGAATGAATGACTACATTAAACGGATGAATAAAGATGTGCTTCTCAGGGCTGTGATGTTTTAGGCAGGCTTTGAATATGGAGAAACCCTCTCAGAACGGAATCCAGGTCCTACGGTTCTGCCAAGACCCAGCAATGGCCTCCCCCTTCCTACAAAGTAAAAACGACTTCCACACAGACACCTCCAAAGCCCTGCGTGGCCTGAATATCAAAAGCATGCCTTAAACATGAAAAGGAATGAAATTCCACTTCTAGTTTCCCCCAAGTTACCACATCATTGTTCTGCAGCAGAGCAGCAGCGTGTCTGTAAACCTTTCCGAGCCCTGTGGGATTCAGATGCCTGAGGCACAGTTGTCCCATGCAGAACGAGCTTGGGGCCGGCTGACTCGCTCCAGGCCCCGCCTCCTGCACCTCTTGCGTCTCTCAGGAGAGACCCCCCCCCCATGACAGTCTCGTGAGCTCTGGGGCCTCCGAGGAGAACGACTGAAGTGGAGAATCACCCACAAGCAGTGTTCGTCCTTCTTTTTTTTTTTTTTTAATTTTATAATAGTTTATTTTCAAATTGGTTTACATATAACACCCAGTGTTCATCCCAACATGTGCCCTTTTTAATGCCTGTCACCCCCTCTCCCCCCTCCCTCACCCCCCTCACCCTCAGTTTGTTCTTAGTCTTTGAGAGTCTCTTATGTTTTATCTCCCTCCCTCTCTGTGTCTTTTTTTTCTTTCCCCCTCTTCCCCTCCCCCTGGTTTTTGCTTAGTCTCACAAAGTCCACCTATTCGTGGAAACATATGGTATCTGTCTTTTTCTGACTGACTTATTTCACTTAACATAATACCCTCCAGTTCCATCCATGTTGCTACACATGGCCAGATTTCATTTTTTCTCATTGCCACGTAGTAGTCCATTGTATATAAGTACCATAACTTCTTTATCCACTCGTCAGTTGATGGGCACTTGGTCTCTTTCCATGATTTGGCTATTGTCGAAAGTGCTGCTATGAACATTGGAGGACATTCAGATGGCCAACAGACACATGAAACAATGCTCAATGTCACTCATCATCAGGGAAATACAAATCAAAACCACACTGAGATACCACCTCACACCAGTCAGAGTGGCTAAAATGAACAAATCAGGAAACTATAGATGCTGGCGAGGATGTGGAGAAGCAGGCACCCTCCTACACTGTTGGTGGGAATGCAAACTGGTGCAGCCGCTCTGGAAAACAGTGTTCGTCCTTCTGTGTTACTGCCTTGGACTCCTTCTATAAAGGTCCGGGGCCATGGCACGCCAGGGGTCGCAAGTGAGAATAACGTCTACTTGGTATTTCTTTCTTTCATTTTGTCCCACAACTAATTACAGCAGCGTGTTATTCTAGCTGAGTATTAGAAAGAGCCACCCAGGGGTGCCTGGGCGGCTCGGTCGGTTGAGCGTCTGGCTCTTGATTTTGGCTCAGGTCATGATCTCATGGTTCGTGAGTTCGAGCCTCTCATCAGGCTCTGGCGTGGACAGTGCAGAACCTTCTTGAGATTCCCTCTCTCCCTCTCTCTGTCTCTGTCCCTTCCAAGCACTCTCTCTCAAAAAACAAAACAAAACAAAACAGTCTTAAAAAAAGAACGAGAGAAAGAAAGACCTGCGTGACAGAGTCCTAACGGAATAGGAGACTTGGGAAGACAGTGAGTTCCCCATCTGAGAGGTATTCCAGCATCAAGGGAAGCACGGGTCCCAGAGCGGCTGGAAAGTATACTAAGAGCAGGCTGCGTGGATGCTCAGTTAGCTTCTCCTTTGCCAACTCCCTCCTTCTGTGCTCTGTTGGCTAAGTTAAATGGCAGTACTGTCCCTTGAGAAAACCCCGAAAATCCAAGGAACTGCCTGAGTACCGTGAACATGCTCGTACCGAGAGACCCCCTCATGTCTCCTGCAGACTCATTCGCAGACGGCAGCGGTGCGGAGCGGAGGGAAGCTAGAGCCTCGTACCTCCCAGTCACACGACAGAGCAGCACAGGATGCCCTAGAGGTCAGGCTGTCCTCCAAACCAATAAAATGAGTTTGATCTTTCCATCGTTTCTCAAGAATGCCTCCCTCCACATGGCCTCTTCTAGAGGACCGATATTTAAAAGTTATTTTTGGCATTTGCCGATATACATTCCTTCCGGATGTTACCCGAAGGTCCCAGGCCAGTTGAAATGACATGCGAGGCTCAAGTAAGTCATACGACTTTAGTAGAGTCTAAACTGGCTACACCATGTCTTGAACAGGGTTTTATTTGCTGAAAGCAGCAAAGGCAGTTTTAGCCTGTCCTCAACTCTCTGCTGGCCAAAAATATTATTTACATTTAAAGAAAAATAATCAACTGCTTTTTTTGGTGCTCACACTAATTTTCCCTCTGTTTAGACTGGGGTCAGTGCGGCTCTGTTTGCAGCTAACCTCGACATCCCCGGCCTTCTGGTCCCATCTCTAATTAAAGAGATAGGACCGATGGCATTTTCAGTTTCTTGAAAAGTGTTCAATAAACACGTGTACGTTTCAACATGCAGCGTTCTATTTATTCCGAGTCCGTTTCTCCCTTCATATTACATGTCTTTAAGGGAATTATCTCTCCCTCCCTCCCCTCTCACCAGCTTTCACATCTGACATTCATCCCAATTGGATGGGACGGTGCTCCTGAGCCGAAAAACAGTGTCTTTTTTAGCTCGTCCAGATTCCTACAGAAAGGAACAAAGTGGAACCTGGGAGTTCTTGGCGGGAAGGAATTTGTTGATGGAGATTAGGATCTAATGTTCTTCTTTCGGTTTGCAAACGTAGATCAAGAAACCGTCTGATTCTGGAAATGATCCTGCCGAAAAGATCAAAGAAGTAATTTCTTTGTCGCAGGGTCTGGGATGTCGTACTTTAAAGATGCACAAGGATCTGGGCTTGCAAAGGATTTTTGTTTTAACATATTTTTGGAGCCATAAATGAGCTCAGTTACGTAAGCCTATTGGTACTTGCGTTCTTTCTTGTGCTGAAAAGCTGATTTTTGGGACTGAGAGCAGAGGGTAGGGAAAGAAGAAAATATACATATATATACACTCAATTTGTATATATATATTTCAATTTCTCACCTATTCATTTTGGGGCAGATTGGATTTCTGAAGACTGGTGCAACAATATCATCTGCCCTGCATTCTCTTCTGCAGTGTGACTTTGCCACCGTCACATGGACAGGTGTCTTCTCTTGAATTGGGTGGGGTTATGAAAAAATAGAAAGGAAGACAAAAAGCCAGTGCAGCTTCCTGCTTCTCCACTGGAAAGCTAGTACTGGAGTCCAGAGCTGCTGTGTAAAAAGTCTGACTGTCTTGAAGTGCCATCTTGTGGGGAAGCCCAGGGGACATGGAGAAACCACACGAAGGAACTGAGCAAAGGGGTCACCTTTTTCAGGCTTCCCAGCAGAGGTCACGAACCTCACACAATGCTACTGCATTGTGACTGAATTCCAGACCCACAGCGTCCACGGGCATAATACAATGGTTGTTTCATGCTACCACAATCAACACAATATTTTTTAACAGTTATTTATTATTGAGAGGCAGAGAGAGACAGAGCATGAGTGGGGGAGGGGCAGAGAGAGAGAGGGGGACACAGAATCCAAAGCAGGCTCCAGGCTCTGAGCTGTCAGCACAGAGCCCGACGCCGGGCTCAAGTTCACAAACTGCGAGATCGTGACCTGAGCTGAAGTCAGACGCTTAACCGACTGAGCCACCCAGGTGCCGTTATGCTACCACATTTGTGATGGTTTGTTACCCTGAAAGATGACCAGAACCCCTTGCTTAACTTAGACAAGTAACGTGCCCTGAGCACCACCCTGTGCCAGAGCCCCTGGTGGACACCGTGGCCACGGAGACTTTGGCACAAGCCCTGTCGATCTAGGACAGGGACCAGACATATGGATAGATGTGGCAGGGCAACCTTAGAGGTGGAACCCAGTAGAACCCAGTGGGAGCACGGGGCTTGGGATGGGGGGTGGGGTCGGGGAGCAGGTAGAGACCATCTGATGGGGAGAATCCCAGAAGGTATCTGAAAAGGATGACCTGGGCTTGGTTTTGGGCAGGATTTGGTCGGCGGATGAAAATGAAGCAGCTCTGGGGAGAGGGCACAGCCTGCTCATGGGTGCCAAATCATGGAAGATTTGGGATGGAGAGGGAACTGACTTTTCTCTGGGCTCAAGCTCCTTGTACATGGGGAGAGGGGAGTACAGCACGATGCAACAGCATTCCACATGGCTGGATCACAAAAGGCCAGGGTACTAGACCAAGGAGGTGACATGTGGCAGTGGGGCCTTGCAGAGGATGAGGGGATGGAAGAGAGTGTGTCCTGCATTTCTCCGCGGAAGCCTGTGTGTTGGGGAATAGAGCCCATACCCCAGTCCACTGTCTGACTCGTTATGGCCCTGACATGCCAGGAACTTCTGGGCGGGCTCTTGGGAAGAAGCCTGCATCCTGGATTCACCAAATGACCTCCTGGCTCCAGAGAATCAGGCTGGGGCGGTGGGGGGGGAGGTCCTACGACAGGGGGCATCATTTCCTCTTCAGCAAGCATGACGTGGACACTCTTCTCGTGCAGGCCTTTCCAGTCGTGTCACTTCCTCAAAGTAACACGGGCCGCTGTCTGGCCGCTCCACAGAGCTCCCATGACACTCCTGTCCCCAGGAGCCTGGCGGGGCTCTGCTGCCTCCCACATCCTAAACAGTACAGCCTCTCTGATGAGCTGTCGGCCTCGGGGCCCTCCCTGCCTTGCAACAGTAGCCGGGGCCTCCTGCCGAGACCACGGCTGCACTGAAACGGATCCGTCTTGGGGCCACTTGGCTTTGAACTCTAGTGCGACTCCAGCAGTGAAAAAGTACCATTCACCTGAACGACCGATCCTTGCAGTCATGTGAGAAACTCAGCATAATGGTTGATTTACGTTTATGGCGGGACTGTGAGTAAACCTACATTTAAGAGCACCCCCTCGGCGTTGGGTCCTGGGCTAAGATTCTCTCAGCTGCAAATCCCGGGCTCTAAGACCTGAACCTCAGTGAAACTCAGTTTCCCAGACTTCCTCACTTTGTAGGGCCAGGGACTGACCTGACAGACAGATACATAAAGCGTTTGGCGTGTACCTGGCACAGGATAGGGCATGGTGAGTAGTCACTGCTGTTATCATCACTTTACCCAAAGGCCACTCCACAAAGCACTGTCCTCTCCACCTCGTAGTTAGCCTGGAGAGGCTGAGGACTTCCCTGGGGCCACAGAGCTCTGAGCGCTTGGCCTGGACTCCAAACCCACCTCTGTCCTCCAGGCCGGGGATCTGCTGGTAGCCACCACCTCAGGGCAGGCAGCCTTGTCTTTTGCTGGGACTTCTGTGGCAGCCACTGAGATCTTTCTCCAGCCCCCCTTTCTCTTACGGCTCACTAAACCCGCCCCTCGCCATGTCATACTTCCTGCGTTAAGACTGAGGCCCCTAACTGGAAGGTCACTTCCAGAGGCAGAGAGGAGAATGGTGGTGGCCAGGCCTGGGAGGAGGGCTGTAGAGAGCTGTCGTTTGCTGGGCATGGAGTTTCAGTCTGGGATGCTTGGAAAGTTCTGGAGATGAATGGTGGGGATGGCTGCCCAATGACATGAATGCACTCGATGCCATTGAACTGGACACTTAAAAATGGTGAAAATTGGGTGCCTGGGTGGCCCAGTCCGTTAAGTGTCTGACTCTTGCTCTCAGCTCGCGTCATGATCGCGCGGTTCGTGGGATCGAGTCCCACATCGGGCTCTGCACTGACAGCGACGAGTCTGCTTGGGATTCTTTCCCACTCTCTCTGCCCCTCTCTCACTTGCATGCAAGCTCTCTCTCTCTCTCTTTCTCTCTGTCAAAATAAAATAAATAAATAAACATTAAAAAAATGGTGCAAATGGTAAATTTTAAGTTACATCTATTTCACCACACACATAAAAGATGCATCCCCCAACAGAAGAAGCCAAACTCCTGAACTTGTCACGTGAAACCTTTACAGAAGGTCATTTCGTCAGGCTCTGTCACCCTTACCCTCTTCGTCTGTGTCAGTCCATCAGTCCTTCCAGTCTCCCCTTTATGCCCTGGAACCCCTACCCCTCAGGCCTCCTTGTACACACACCACACTATTTCTCCATCTTTTTATTATTTGCATTGTTCCTCTGCCTGGGATTCTCCTCATTTCTGCCTTACCGAACTTCTGGAAGACTCTGCCCAGGCAGGACCTTAGCAAGGAAGCCTTTCCCCACCAGGCTCAGGAGTCCTACCCACAACCTGGGCTCTGCCATGTTTGGGCCCACCCTGCCGAGGACTGCGATGCCTGGTACCTCACGGCTCTCCCCGCTACAGAGAAACCACCCCTATGTCCTCCCTGTGACTCCAGCTCCTTGTCCCAGGGGCTGGCCCCGTGTCCACCAGGCAAGGCCAGGAAGCTACCATCATGGCAGCCAGCAGAGTGCCGGGCCGTGGTCCGTGACCTGCAGCCTTCCCCTGGGAGCAGAGGTCTTGGAAGGGAATGGACAACTCTGGCAATGGTGGCCTCTCCCTTTGGGCAGTTACATCACACGGGGTCTGGTGGGCAGAGCTCCCAGGAGGCCCATAGGCCAGGACTGGAGGTGAGAGGGTTGAAAGAAGGTGGGGGACTTATGCGGGCCATTTCCCTGCAGGGGTCAGCAGCTGAGTGTGATCCGGCACCTTGCCCAGGCCGGTCCCAGCCCACCATGCTGCTGTCTACAGGGAGACGGGGGATCCGGAACCGAGGGGTGACCTCCTTGCCAAGTAGCTAGCACAGAATCCTTCCCCTAGCACCTCCCCACAGGAAGTGATCTAGAGGGTGAATCACGGAGCCAGCCCTCACAGGTTGGGATTCAGGCTCTGCTACTCTCTGTGTGACCTTGAGCAAGCTGCTTAACCTCTCTGTGCCTCTGTGTCCTCAACAATGAACTGGAGACCATAATAATAACAGCTACCTCCTAGGACGGCTTGTGCCAGACCCACAGACAACGCTGGGTAGCTCCACGCTGGTGTCATTGTGGTCGTGTTCCTGGCGTCCCCCTGACAGTTGGCGGGAGAGTTTTGAATTACCGTTCTGTAGATGACAGAGCCAAAGAGCCATGTGACTTGCCCCCTTGAGGACAAAGCCAGGTCATTGTTGCTTCAGGATGGCTCACCTGACTTTTCTAAGATGGAGACGGCCGAGCTGGCTACACGGAAGGGTCTGGAGCCTGGAGCCTGTGGGCGGCTTTCCTGTCCTGCGCACAGCAGCTGCCCCATGTCCGGGGCAGGTCTGGAGGTCTAGGTCTGGGGAGGGGGCCTGGTGTCGGGGCGGGGTTGGGGCGGAGGGCAGCCGATGTCGCCCTCCCCCCACCCCCTGTGCCGGCTGGCCTGGGCCTGGGCCGTGCTGGGGGAGGCAGGACCGCTTAGAGCCAGAAGATAAACATATTAACTGAACTTTCCATCTGTCATTTCAGAGAGTCATTTACTGCCTAGCTGTGGTTGGAAAAATTAAGTCCTTGTAATTTAGAGTCAACATTTCTCGCGGAATCATGTTAGACGAGTTGGCGGAGTTTGCAGCCTCCCAGCAGAGCTGCCTGCAATCAAAACAAGCTTGCTGCAGTGCGCTGCTCCAGCCACCCTGCCCGGGGCCCGGCCGGCTGGCCTGCGCTGGGCACCGGGTGCCGCAGGCCCCAGGGCGGGCCGGGGCTCACGGGGCCGTGGGCCACGTGGGGGCGGGCCGGCGGGGACAGGCCAACATGGAGCTCCGGCCCCCTGGGCCTTCCCCTCTCTGCCTAATGCAAAACAAACCTTCCCCCCGTGTAGGGTGACCTGGGGCTGTCATAACGAAATACCACAGACTGGGGACTTAAAGCGGTAGATACTTATTGTCTCACAGTTAGGTTCTGGAAGCTGGAAGTTCCAGACCAAGGTAGGGACCCGGTTGGTTTCCTCTGAGGC
Source organism: Paguma larvata (assembly GCA_030068075.1). Lineage (NCBI taxonomy): Eukaryota > Metazoa > Chordata > Mammalia > Carnivora > Viverridae > Paguma > Paguma larvata. Next base: position 55,504,069 of record CM057837.1, on the reverse strand, counting down.
CTCTCTCCTTGGTTTGTAAAGGACCATTTTCTCCCTGTGTCTTCAAACTGTCTCCCCCGTGTGTGTCCATCTGTGTCCTAAGCTCTTCTCACGCTGACATCGGGTCGGATTGGATTAGGCCTCCTCTAATGACCTCATTTTCCCTAATCGCCCTCTTTAAAGGCCCTGCCTCCAAATATAGCCTCATTCGGAGGCCCCGGGGGTTAGGGCTTCAACAGATGGATTTGAGGGTACACAATCATGACCGTAACACTCTGTAAACTGTCCTTTCCGGAATGGTTCACTTTCGCCCTACCCAGGAGAAACTGGGTCTGTTGGCTCCATTTTGCAGAGGAGGAAACTGAGGCTCTGGAAAGGCGGGTGGTTGCCCCAGCTCCCACAGCCAGTGAAGGCACCTGGTGGGCCTGGGGGGCGGGGGGAGGGTGGATTTCAGGTCCACGAGTTTTGCATCACGACGTAGCTGTGTCCACCCCACAGCCCTGGGCTGGTATGTACCAGGCACCGTGCAGACTCCTCAAACCCTCCAAAGGCTGCCAGCCAGAGTGACAGGGGGGCTGGCTTCAGCTTAGGGCAGAGCTGTCCGTCAGGGAGTGGAACGAGGGCTCTGGGCACCCATCCCCGGGTAGAGCCATGCGAAGCCCCTGCTTAGGTTGGGATGGTGTCTTCCATGATGGGCTCTTCCGATATGTCGTCTACTCTTGCTATAGCCACAGATTTATCCACCTTGGAGTTCTGCCCCCAGAGATTTTCCTGCTCGGTCTGGTTTCACTAAGTAAACCTTTGGGGCCTACAAGGTGCTAGATCATTTCGTTCTAAAACGATGGTTAAAATCACAGCAGGCTGCCCCAGAACCAGAAAGACTCAACCCTAGGCCTCAGGCAGTATAGTGGATACTTGAGGACTAGTCCAACTCCTCAGTTTGTGATGGAGAAATTGAGGCACTTCATATAGTCCCGATTTATCAGACCTAATCTGTGGTTCGGGCTCTGGCTTTGGCATGGCCACGTTGTGTGGCCTATTGGTCATGGGGCCATTTTGACTTCCTGAGCCAGTCTGGCAAAGGCTCTAGTAACCATGTGGGTGAGGCAATAGGTGAAGAGAAGAGGCACCCTTTGTGGTCTACCTGGACTCTGCCTCCTGCTCCCCCAGCCAAGCTGAGCCAGCCACTGGCACAGATACGCAGTGGGATACCCAGGAGCAAAAGGTGTGGGAGTGCAGCAACAGTGCATGACGTGACGGTCAAGAAAGCTACCTTCTCAAAGGGACCTCGCTCCATCCTGCCTCGACTCTCCACAGAGCTGGAAACTGAGGCTCAGACTTGCCCAGACCAACAGCCAGCCAAAGGGCAGAACTGGAACCCAAGATCCCTGGCTCCAACCCAGTACAGTCCCTGTGACTCAAAGGTATCTTTCAAGTCCCTCTATGGCTTCCTAGCTGCCAAGAAAGAGGGAGGGGGAACATCTCTGAGTGACGGCCAATGGAGACTTATGCATGGAGGCCAGAGAGTCTGTTTCCAAAGAGCAGGGGATGGGGGAACATCCCTGACACCCCTCATGCAGTCAACTGTCAACCAAGGCCCCACAAATATCCTCTATTGCTTCTCCACCACCTCCCCCCACCACCCTCTGCTTCCCCTGACTGGTGAGAAGAAAATATTAGTGTGGCTGCCCCAGGGGTCCAAGGACGGGTAGCCCACCATGCGTGGTGTTGCCCTGCTCTGTTGGTCCTGCCCTCCTCCAAGGCTGCCCTGGCCCCGCTGTGTGCTTCCACACCGAGAAGGAAGGGCACTGCCCGTGAATTGGAGGCTCCCATTTTCTGCTCAGGGAGTCAGAAGGCTCCTCTCTGACCACGAGAACAAAGAACTCTCCTAGCAAAATGTGGCTCTTTTCCATGTCCGAGACAGCTCAGAGTGCCCTGCTTGGAAGCCCACCCCCCCCCCCGCCCCCCGCCCCGAGCTGTGCACTGAATCCGATCAGCATGGAAATACAGATCCCTGCTGTGGGAATTTGAAGATGTCCTTGGGATTCATGTCCCTGGGGTTCATGCCTTTTATAATTTCTTCCCCTTGAGTGTAGGCAGGACCCATGAACGTGATGCCATATTGGTCCTGTGAGTTGGTTACACTATGTGGCAGGAGGGATTGGGCAGTTAGGATTAAGGTCCCTAATAGGTTGACCTGATTTAATAACAATGGAGGTTGTCCCTGGTGGGTCCAACTGTATCAGGTGAGCCTTTAGGGAGTCAGGCAGCCGCAGCCCTCCTACTGGCCGGGAAGAAAGCAAATAGCAATGCCCATGGAAGGGAGGAGCCGTGCAGGCTCTAGGAGCTGTGAACGGCCTCTGGTTCACAGCTCCCAAGGACGTGGGGACCTCAGTGCCACCACCGCAGGTCCTGAATCCTACCAACAACTTGAATGAGCCCCAGACAAGAATGCAGATGGTCGACACCACGATTTCAGCTTGGCGAGCCCCTAGGCAGAGGTCTTCCCCCTCCCCCCTGCCTCAAACTGCACCTAGACTCTTGACCCCAGGAAACTGGGAGGTAGCTGTGTTATTTGAAGCCACTAAGGCTTGTGGTAATTTGTTACCCAGCAATCAAAACTCAGTGTATCCTCTTGCAGGCTTCTATTGATAAATCTCTCAGTGACTGTGAAGTAAGTTTGAACGAAGCTTGGCACCTCGGTGGTGCCTCAATATATCTCAGCTCAAGCATGTTTGATAGGAAACAGCTCTTACGTTGAAACACGGGAATGGGACAGAGGTGGGAATAATGAGAGAGGGGCAGGAGGGAGACAGAGACAGAAAGGGAGAGAGAAAACAGTGAGAGAGAGACAGACAGACAAACAGACCCCTGTAGCTTTCCCAGACATTGTGCTCCTGTTACAGCAAACGCCGTAATCTTGTTTCTCTTTTACTCATTCATTCATTTTCCAACCTCTTTTCTAATAGAATGAAACAAAACTCAGTGAATTCACTTCATAGAATGAAGCAAAACTCAGTGAATTAACCTCCATGACCTCCGATTAGAACTTTTTGTCTGGAGCACGGAGCATCCCTGTGGACCGAGTTACTCTGGAGGGAGAGCCCGTCTGGGCTTGGACCTGGTGCAGCTCGTGCCGGTCGTGGCCTTGGGCTGCATGGCGGTGAAAACGTTGCACATTCTGTGAAGTGCCCGAGGAGGAATAATTTTATAGACAGTAAATATCTCCATTTCGCAGCTGGAAAACAAAAAGAGGAGGGGAGGGAAGTCCTTTCTTGTGGTTTCTGGAACCAAATGTCTGCTGTTGCCTTTCTCAGGCGGTGGTCAAAGCAGTGAGGGTGCTGCTGGACCGTCAACACTGAGAAATCTTCCCAAGAGAGTTCCTGGTGACGCTTGGGCTCCTGGAGGGCATGGTGGTGGCCAACAGTGCTGCTCTGAGGCAGCTGGTTCTCTTCTTCTTCCCAGCGCAGAGAAGGCTGACCTTCACTCTGGGAGAGACGGCCATCTGACGGGTCCTATACCGCACGACGTGAGCGGAAGTGCCGTGTGTTGCTTCTGGGGTGGAGCATGTAATTGTGGGGAAGCAGCCGACAGTTCCTAGCCCTCTCCATCAGCACCCCAGGTGGGAGAGGCTGTCAGCCTGCATTCTGAGTGTGGACAGTGAGGAGCAGAGACCCCGTCGCCCTTCTGGGGACATGTGACCCGAATGAGGAATCAAGCTGTGTTGTTTGAAGCCAGGAGATTTAATGGTTGGTTGTGCCTGGATCACAGCTTCACTCATACTGACTAATGGAGCCAGTCAGGGCCACTTGGGTGGGGCAGGCATTCGCCCCTCCTGCCCAAGTGTCTGGATGACACGGCATAGTGACCTGAACCATGCAGCAGTGCTACTTTCTAGAGAATTATCTGGGGCAAGGGTGTCCTCGATTTTTTGATCAACAGCAGAGTATCAAAACGTGTTAGAATTCTGAAGGCATGGCGTTTCATTTTTTCTTGTATACAGTTGCAAACATTATATATGAATTCTGTTTCCCACTTTTTCACTCATTTTAAACAGCCCTTCATGTTGTTACAGAATTTGTAAGCATCGTTTTTAATGACTGGATAAATACTTCACAGCGGATTATGATAGAACTTACTTAACCATCATCCCCTGTGCTGGATGGAGCATGAGATTGTTTGCAATTTGACACTAGCGTAAGTACCACTGCAATAAACATCTTCGTGCATAAAGCTTGTTTTCTGTTTAATATTATTTACTTTGGCTAAGTTCCAGAAGTGAAATACCTGGGCATAAATGTCATGAAACCTTACCTTTTTCAAACATTCGTTTTAAAAGTAAAGCATTCATCCACCCTGATACCACAGGATGGCCGGTGTGGTGAAAGTAACACCCTCTTTCATTAATGATGAAAATGGAGTCAGGCCTTGGCCATCAACCTGTCTGTTGGTTATCACTCTCCAGGCCCACGGTGATGTGAGCCAGGCCTCACAAGGCCGAGACAGCCTGGGGGGTCTGACCAAGGAATGAGGCCCCAACAACTTCAGCTCAGTACTCTCTAGGCTGACTTGTGACTTTCCCGAGGGCCCATCCCCATCCCTTCCAAATACTTCCATTCTGTCCCTGGGCCCCTCAGGTGTCTTCTGCCTTGTGAAGCCCATGCCCTCTACAGTCCCAGAGCTTGTATCTCCTTTACAGACCCCTGGAAATGGGTCTTAGTCATTGCTTGTCTCTCCAAGGGCAATGCCCACCGCTCATTGGGGTCTTATGTGCTGGAGTGTGAAAGGGATACTCTATCTCCATGCATGCAAAACACCTTGATTGGGCTACACGCCAGGGTCCCAGGGCCCAGCTTGTTCCTGCCACCTTTTCTAGACCCTTCCTCTAGCCCATGGACCTAGTTTATATCCCTGGAGCCTGAGACACATGTGAATGGCTTCTCCAGGTCCTCAACTCAAACTGTCCCCTCCTTCCATCCCCAAGCCTAACCCATGTCCCAGGCAAGCCTTTCTCTTCTTAAGGGTGACAAGGACACCCTTCTTGACCAAGCTATAGTCAGGCTTCTCTGAGTCTTCATCTTGGCCGCATTCTTGGTCTGCCAGGCCCGGTTCAAGCAAAGACTCCTGCTCAACCTTAAGGCCAAAGCGTTCATTCACTTGACACGCACTTATTGAATTTCTCCCATATTATTCTGTCTTAAACTATTGATGGGGATTTGATATGTGCAGAGAACTTTTTTTTCCTTCACTTTTAATTTCGTTGCATTTATTTGGCAAAGACTTTTGTGCAGCTCAGTGTCGTGAGGTTCTGGGGCCGCCACTGTGAGGAATAACACGTGCCGAGTCCCTGCCCTCTCTCAGCTCCCAGTCTCAGAGAGAAGTCTGGCAAGGAGCAGAGGCCTCAGGCCGAGGGAGATGACACCTGGCCTCATTGCCAAAGATCATTTTGGTCCCAGGGCAGACAACGAAGCCATTAGACGGGTGTTCCTTTGTGTCTATACACCAAACATTTAGGGTAGATTGAGATAATTTGTAAAGGGTGACAAACAAGAAATGCTTAATCTATTTCCTGCTTCCCTCCTCACTCCTCACCTTCATCTCGCCCCTCCCCTTCTTTTCTTCCTTCCCAGAAGGTCCTTGAGGGCATTCAACTTGGCCATGTAACCTGAGAGGAAGGTGGGGTTCCAGATGCCCCAGCAGAAATTAAAAGGGCACAGTCATTATCCAGAGTTTTTCAGGGGGGGGGAAAGCCTTGCCTTGGGGGCTGGCCCCTCATGAAGCCCCTCCCTGGGCCTGTGATGAGGAGACACCTGCCTCACTTCCTTGTCCTGTGGCCCTGGAGCCCAGTGACGCCGTGGCTGGGGCTGTTGGCAGAAGTCTCTCCCTTATGACCCAACGCCAATGTCCAATCTACTATTATTTACTTAATATTTTCTTTAAATTGATTCACTTATATTGCCTAAACAAATAAAATTTAAAAAGAAACTTTATACCGGGAGTATAAATATAGAATTATTAATATTTGCCATAAAGAGAAGAAAACTGTATTAAAAAGACAGTGAAAATAAAATAAGTTTATTAAACTCTGGCAAGATACTAGTTTGCCAAGTTTTTCAGACTAAAACTGTTCTCTCTTTGTTAAAAAGGGAAATTATCATGTGTCAGAGCAGTGTTACAGACATGCTTTTATGGATCCAAAGAGAACTGGAAAGAGACTAACACATTACAAAATTCGGTGTTACTTTATTCATTCATTTATTAAATATTTATTGGGTGCCTGAGTGGATGGTCCTTGGTACCATGAAATATAAGCATGAAATATAAGATAAATACAGTTTCTTCTCGGTAGAGCTTAAAATGTAGCAAGGAGGACAGACAGGGAACAAGGAGATTAATGAAAAATATCTAATTGCAAGAAGAAAATAAAGAAAGGGAATAGAGAAGGTAGTATATATGCTCAATAGGGGTATGCTTTGCAGCAGGGGAGGGCTTGATAGATCCAAGTTACGTTTTGGGCATATTGAGTTGGGAACATACTGCTTCCGCGTAGGTGTTCAAATGATTATTTGAACCAGGCCGGCGTGAAGAGGTTGGGGTTGAAATGACCAGCCTAGGGGTGTTGGCTGCATCATTGGTGTTTGAAGCCGCCGGCCCAAATACGATAGTCAATAGATGCCTGAGCCCTTGAAGCCCCCAAATTAATGGGTCAGGAAGAAGAGAAGGCCAGCCAAGGCTGATGAAGGGAGGCAGCCCACTGTGGCCTTCCGGTTCAATGGAAGCACAATGAGGTGAAGGTAGTTACAAAGGATGAAGTGATCACTGACCAATGTTGCTGCCAGATCAAGCCAGATGAAGAGGAAGAATGCACCAGTGGGTTTAACAAGATGGCCGTCACTGGAAGGCTGTTGGCGAGACAGTGGGCCTGAACACCTGATCAGAGCGTGTTAAAGAGAGGTCAGGGATGGAGGGAGGGGAGATATGGAATAGAGAGAAACGTGCTGGTACTTCAGAGCTCAATTATGTGGCGGCACCCGGAACATCACAGGAACCACCGGAAATCAAGCTGTGGAGAACATGGCCTAAAACTTCATCCTGGAAACCCCAGACAAATGGGGCCCCTCTCCTCCCCACCTCCCGGCCCTTAGGTGTGCTTTTCCCTGGGAAGGGTCTTTCCTCCCTAGGTGCCAGCAGCCTGGTGAGCCCGCACACAACACAGACGAGCGGCGGGAGAACCGGGTTCCAGGGCTGCAGGGCGGCGCACCACCGGGGCCCCCGTTCCAGAACGCGGAGAGGCGCCGGGGCGAGTCATGCTCCGGCACAGATATTTATTGATCTTGATTCGCACGATCCAAGAAAAGCTTGGCCACAGAGCTTTCTGGGCCAATCGCAAGGAGGTGTGGGGTGGGGGGGGAGGGGGAGGCTGGGCAACAGGGAAGGAAATGGGATTTTAAAAAATCTGTTCTTAAGAAAATAACTCTTTGTCAACCTGCGCTCTGTGAGCCCGGCGCACGCAGCAGTGAACCGCTCTGGGACGCGCAGAGGGCGGCAGTGAATAGGGGCTCTGTTAGCGGCTGGCGGGGCCTCCAGAGGCCACGAATGCCAGGCGGATCGGAGAACGGCCTTCCTGGAGTCCATTGTGAGTGGAGCCCGTGAGGAAGTGAGCCTTCCTCCTGCAAAGCCGCTGCCTAAGTGAGGCAGAAAAAGCCCTCCTGGTCACGTGCATTCCCATGCTGCCCTAACAGAGCAACTCACAATCGCACCAAGGCCAGATCTGCATTTTCTCCTTGGGTTGTTTCAAATCCGAGGCTGCCTTCGGACTGGCCTCGTCGGGCACCTGCCTACGCTTTTGCATCTTTGACCACCAATATGAAGAAAAGCCTGCACCCACCTTCAGGGAAACACTGGGGGCAGCTTGACAGAAACCATTCCTGAGAGCCTGCCCTGGGCCGGGGCCTGTGGAGAGGGCATCTCCTTTCATGTTCCCTGATGCCTGTTCTGCAGGAGGGAAAGTGCAAAGTGCGGCTTAACGAGGGAAATGACTTGTCCAAGACAATGGGGTGACGGAGAGACATACACCCACTTAGAAATGGTTTCTTCTCCCGACTGACTGACTGGCAGCCAGCAGAGATTTCCATCCCTGACTGCAAAACTTTCCATAATGATATAAAATGTGAAGTTGTAGGCACCGATGCCGCCCCCCCCCGCCCCGCCCCCACCCAGGTGACATCCAGCTGCCGGAGGCTGGCCTGCTCTGTTTGGCTTGCACCATGAGTGCGGTTCCTGCTGGCAGGGGTGGGAGCGTGGAGGGGGGGGCCAGCATTTGTAAGCGTGAAGGTGAACGCCCTCGGCCAGGCATGCACCAGCCCCCTTCCCACCACTACTTCCTCCCACAGGCTGCCTCTCGCTCTTGCACCTGTCCGGCCCCTCTGGGTGCTGGCTTTGGGGCCCCTGCCTAGAGCTCTGCTCGCACTCCTACCCCATCCCTCACGTGATTCTTGGGACAGTACCTGGTCTTCAGTACCATCAGCCACCTTTGTCTAGATAAAGAAGCTGAGGCCCAGAGAGGTTCAGCTACTTGCTGCAGGACTCAAGCCTCGGTCTCAAGGCCTCAGACGGCCATATTCAAGCTCTTTGCTCTGCTCTGCCCCACTCTGTGGGTGGCGAAGACCTCTGCTTTTCTCCTTTCAAACATGCTAAGGTGGAGAGCAGAGCCCTTGAGACCTCAGCCAGTCAGCTCACAGGGCCACAGAACTCTACCCACTTACAATGGCAGCCCACGCCATCTTCACATATTATTGTTTATTAAGCACTATGTATATATTCTCCCGATTATGCCAACGGGTTAATATTGTTACACCCATTTTACAGAGGGAGAAACTGAAGCCAAAGGATTTGCCCAAGGTCACATGGCTAGTAGGGGCTAGATTCAGGATACAGACCCAGATTTGTCTGACTCCAAGACCACTGGCTTTGTATTATACTCTGCAGTTGCCCTTCAGGCCCCAAACCTCAGTAGAAATGAGAGCAGTTCTCAACCCCCTGTATTTGGCCTTTGATACACGTGTTTCCTTCGGGATACAAACACTGTGCCAGTTGTACAGCCAAGGGGAAGAGCTAGACAGACCCATAGTCCAGGCTATTCCTGAAACGTTTTGCTGGAAGGAAGTATACTTGCTCTACCTCCGTCTTTCCTTCCCTAGAGCATGGCTCTCCAGAAAGACCAAGTTTCCTTCCATTCTTCTTCTTGGCTACTACTACTAATTTGGAAGGAGATGAATGCAGATCCCCAATCATGAACCTTGATAGCTAGGGAGCTGACGTGTTAACAGGACGGGAACCGATTCAACCTGCCAGCTTTGGAGACCGCGGTGCCCCTCGTCTCGACGCCTCAAAACCAGGAGGCAGAATCACCAATTCCCTGGGTAAGCTTCATTTCCGCCACCCCCACAGACCACCCGTGATTGATGAGAACCTCTTGGCAGCGTGAGACTGTATCTCAACACGGCAAAGCCCAAGGGGGTGTGTCGTGTGTGCGTGTGAACCGTGCAGAGGCTGAATGTATAAAGGTTTCAACCCCTCCAATGAAAGCGTCCGTTCTGGGTGCATCTGGGTGGAGATGAGGGCACTTTCTCTAAAGCGAGGCTTCCACCCAAGCCTTGTGGCTCCAGTGTTACAGACCCAACGTGAACCTTCTGAGACGCCAACTCGTTGACTCTTGGCAACGCTCGGCTTCTTCTCCCAATAGAAATGAAAGCGTGGAAGGCTTGTAAAGCAGACTCCAAAAGCATCATGCATCTCTACGAACTCTTAAAATCCCAACTTTGGATGAGCTGTGTGGAGATGGATTAGAAACACATGGAGTAGTTTTTCTTTCAACTGTACCGCGGGCCCCAGAATGAAGGGAAAAGAGCTTGGCATGGTCCACTGGGGAGTCACAGATCTCCGAGCACTGGAAGCATCAGCAAATGTTCCCCAAGCAGAAGATCGTTTGGCCGGCTTCCCCCCACTCTCAGTTTCCTCCCAGTGGGACCTATTAAAGGGGAAAGGAAACGAGGGATGGAAGAAGCCTTGAGTGGGTAGGAAGAAGATCCTCAGGAAGATCATAGGGGTTAGAAAGCCATGTGGACGATCTGAAGGGTTTGGGATGAATCTCAAGTGTTTCTTAAAAGCCGTGTCTCCGAACAGGTTCTATTGTCTTTTTCCTCAGTGATTCAGGCAGTGTTCCTCCCGAGCTGGCTGTGGACCTTGCAAATGAGTGTGCACATCATTTAGAAACTATTCACATCCTGGAGTGGCCAGAGCACGTAGAGTGATTGGAACCATGCGGCCCGTTTCCACGAAGCCTGGTAACACATAGGTCGAGTCATGGGCTATGACTTGGCTGATGTTTGAAAGCCTGATCTGTTATTTTCCACCTGTTTACTTTTAAAACAAAGCCCCATTGACTAAGTGAATTCTGTTTTGAAGACCTCAAATGAGACTTTGAGAATCAAGTCGGCTTTCGACCTCCAGCCAAGACCAGATCCCATATGTTTAAGGTTAACGGCCATCTGGTCTAGAAAAGGCCAGAAAGATCACAAGATGTGTGGAAAACACATCGAAGACAAGCTCCGACTCTCTGAAGCCCTTGCCGACCCACCCTAGAGCCGACGGCCCCCTCACTGGGGCCGCCACTGCATGACTCACACTGATTTGCAATGGTCGGTCTCCGTGTCAGACTCTGGCAACCAAGTCCCATCGGGATGGTCCGGTGCTTGTTTATTGCTGGGTCGGGACAGAGCGCAGCCATGGTCAGAATGGGAGTTCAGGCACCAGACCGGCCTGGGACTTAATCTCAGGCGAGTCTTGCAGCTTAAGGAGAACGGGCGGCTCGCTGTACTCCCGCCCTGCTCTTTGTGGCACGTGGCTCACAAGGAGCACCTCAGCTCTGCTGCCCTTGATCCTGGGTCAGGGGCCTAGATTTACACGCCTTCCCCGAGCCTGTGGGCTTCAACATCAGCGTTCTGTCTCTGTTTCTCCCAGCTAAACGTGTGCAGCAAGCAGGCAGCTTGGGCTGTGTCATGGCGTTGGTCTCCTGTCACCCTTCTCCAGGGGCTTACAGTAGCGGGGTAGGACTGTGGGAAAGACACACCACTGTGTGGGACTGAGGAACCAAAGGGTATAGGCTTTGGACATGACCCTGAGAGGGAGCGGGGACCTCGTACCTACTCTCTCTAGCTCTGCACCGTTGACTGCTGCCAGGCAGGGCTCCGCAGGGGAGCGGGGTGACACGGCCCCTCCAGGAGGGCTCTCCTGGGAGCCAGGGATGTAACCACGGAGTGACTGAAATACACACCGCGGTAGCCTGGTTGCGGCGTGTGACCATTCTTAAACTTGTGGGTTCCTGGACTTCCTATTTTATGGTCAACATTAGCCCTCCGCTAATTAGGAACAAAGGATTAAAGGTTTAAAAAAGGACGAGGGAATACACGGAAGTGACAAGACGGAGGAAGGAACAGATGTGCGGCATCGAAGTGGAGCGAGGGGTTTAACCGTTGGGGTCAGGAGAGGCTTAGGGAAAGAGGATGAGTGGGGGCTTGTCCGTCCATCTGCAGACCCTGGACACCAAGAGCGCGGGTCCCCACCCAGGAGACACGGCGGCAGGGCTTGGCCCTGGCACCGGCTCAGAGCTGCTGAAATGCCCAGGGAGGGGTGGCAGGGAAGGAGGAGGAAGAGATCAGAGTTCGGTGGGAGCAGCCCTGGGTGCCAGCTGAGCTTTAATTCTGAAGGCAGCAGTAACCTAAGCAAGGGCCTGCCCCAGGGGCCACGTGTGCATTTTCGAGTCTCTTTGGGGTGTGTGGAAACAGAGCTGGCCTCAGGAGGTAACTCCCGCGGGGTTTATTTTTAACCTGCTTAGGAAGGCCGGCGTGAGACAGCCCATTCTGCTAGCGGCTTGTGGGAGGAGTGTGGGCACCACGGCTCCCATCACACCTGCCTCCCCCAGGCTCCTCAGAGTCTCCCTCCCACTGCGGGGAAGGGGCCCTGCGATGGGCCATCAATCTTCATTAAGCTGGGCATTGTCTCCGAGAGGAAGGCAGCGCTTGGAAAGGCTGTTTGATGGAAGCGCTGTGACCCCAGGGTATTTAGAAATAAAGGCTAATAGACCATAGGAAAATCAAACAGATACCATCACTGGTGCTGTGGCTGTCCCCCCATCCCCACTCCCACCCCCACCCCCACCTCGACTTCAACAATGGAGATGCCTGCTGGGGGCCTTGCAGCCCCTCCCAGCCTGTGGAACTACCCAAGGACGGAGGGAAGCCTCTTCATTCCGCAACATCCAGTGGGATGGCGGGATAGAGGGCGTGCTGGGGGGGAGGGGCCGGAGCCTCTCCAGGAGGGCGCGAGGCCCTTCCCTGCCGGTCTGGCCCAGTGGGACGCTCCGCCCCATCATTTGGGAGATTCTACGATCAGAATAAAAAGGCCACTTCTAGAAGGAATTCGAAGGCAGGGCTGTGCTAGATGTATTGTTCTTGACTGGATATTCGATAGCATTGATCGGTATAGAAATGGACCACTGGCAAAGTGCTTTCTCCTACGTCACATAGTAACTTCTCACTAGGCTGGGACTGGCGATTCAGAGGTGAAGATGGCCCTCAAGTAGCTCAAGGTCACTGTTGGTGTTTGCGTGTGAGTGTGTGCGTGCGCGTGCACACATACATACCTGCATGAAGGGACATTAAGCAGCAAACGTCACCAGAGAAACTCGGGGCTTCTGAAGGAAGCTCAGGGACAGATGGAGAGCATAGATAGGGTCAGCTGACTAGACCGGGACCCATTTTACTGTGGGGGAAACTGAGGCACAGGCTGTCTAAGACCACACAGCTAAAGCAGGGATTCAAATCCAGGCAACTGGCTTCGGCCCCTCCAAGCCCTGTTGCTAGAATGCATCATGTCTTGAAGGACACGAGCACCCCAGTGTCACTGAGCGGTCAGCAGCCACGCAGGAGAAGCGGGTGGAATTCTGTGTGGGTCCACGCTCATGCTTTGCTGCTGTTCCGTTCAAACCAGTGGGGCAATGATAGGGTCGTTCCTCACCTCCAAGGTCGCTGCTCTATGTGGGAGTGTGTTTGGGGGAGGGGTATGTGGGACCTCTGACAAACCCCTGACTTCGCCTGTTGCATCCATCTCTTCATCCACAGTGGGGCCTAGCTTTCCAAGGAGCTGTTTTTGCTCTCCAATGTGTGTCGCCTGGCATGATTTTCCAAGTGCATACCCTGACAAGATCTCACACCCTGTCTGTGTCTCACAGGTCCACCCGATGAAGGTGAGTCATGGCACGATCTTGCTGGACTTTCATTCCAATGCTATCTCTTTAGCACTTTGACAGCTGCCGTTCTCAACACCGGGGATGGGGCAGTGACTAAAACAAAACCAGCCAACGGAAGTATTGCTCAGAGTGTTTGAGGTCAGAGCCGACACCAAGAGGAGTGCAGAAAAGACACCGCAGCAACTGATCCTTGTACGTGTGACTTGCCAGGTGCCGTACTGAGAACTTCCTGTCCTCCCCAGGGGCAGAGGATCCCTGCCTGCCGCCCCGCCCCTGGCCAAAACAGCAATTCTCAAATTGCGTCAGCTTTTTGTGAAGGTCTTGAGACAACACTGATGGCTGGGTCCTGCCTGGGGTTCCTGACGCAGTGTGTACGGGTTGAGGTCCGAGATTGCCCTGTTAGCAGGTTCCCAGGAATGCAGATGGCAGTGGTGGTGGGGGGGGATGCATTTGGATAAGCGCTGCTTCTGTTAGGTCAGAGGGGGCTGGGGGCCCCGAGGCAGACCCACCGGGAGAGCTGCCTTAGAAGAAGGAGAAAGAAGAAACAAAGGGACACCCACAGACTGTTTCCACCTGGGGACACCTGGGTCAAGTGTGGCTTCCATCCTGGGAAGTTCAGCCTCTCTGCGGTCCAGCTATGTCTGAATATCCGCAGGGAGAGGGTCGCTGAACAACAATGGATGGAATTTACATTTTGCAGGATCTCAGATGAGAAGGGGACCACAGAATGTCCTTGGTCGTGTGAAGGGCAAGGAAGGAGCAAACAGCGAATATTTGGGGGCTGCGTCCTTTGCCATGAACAGCAATGCACGCCTGATGCCCATGGTCTCCTTAGTCCTCCCCACAGCCTTGAGATGGGTGCTGTGCTCCCTGCATTCCAGACGAGGAACACGGGCTCAGAGAAGTTAGAGAACTTGCCCCAGCTCACACAGGAGTGAACGTGAGAGCCTGGATCAGAACTGACAGTCACAGCCTTATGGCCACACAATGCTCTTCCAACAGGAAAGAGCTAGATAGAAACCAGGAGGAGCCATTATTCCCTTTTGAATAGATTGAACCTGGGTCCCCCAAAGCCTTTTTGTGGAGGAGGAGCGGAAACAAGCTGTATGCTCGGAAACAGGCTGGTTGTACACCCAGCGAGGTGAGAGAGTCCCAGATCACTGTGGACACTTGTGAGATATTTTTCTGCTCTCCTCCACAAAGAATGGCCACTGGTCCTGGTACACGTGGCTCCTAAGACACTGCTATGGACAGAATTGTGTTCCCCCCACCCTGCCCCGCCAGGTCTTATGTCGAAGCCCTAACTCCTCATGTGACCGTATTTGGAGATAGGGCGTTTAAGGAGGTGATAGAGGTTAAATGAGATCATAAGGAGGGGAGCCCTGGTCAGATAGAATTGGTGTCTGTATAAAAGAGGAAGAGATGCCACATCTCTCCCCCCGCCCCTCTCTCTCTCTCCCCCTCTGCCATGGAAGGACACAGCGAGGAGGCAGCCATCCACAAGCCAGGAAGAGTCCTCACCAGAACCCGACCATGCTGGACCCTTCATCTTGGACTTTCCAGCCTCTAGAACTATAAGAAAATGAATTTCTATTGCTCAAGTCACTCAGGCGATGGTATTTGCTGTGGGAATCCAAGCAGACTGACATAGAAGCATTTCAACGGGGCAATGGTCCTTCAGTTTGAGGAGCCGACTAAAAACTTAGGCCATTAAAGGGTCTCGGAATAGTGGGATGGGCTTTGCTCCGGAAACCCTTGCTCACCTGTGTTAGCTCTATAGACATGGCCTCGTGTGGTCGGAGAAACGGAATCCTGTCTTTAAGAAGAACTTTCTCTTCTCCCTAAACATCTAATGAACACACCCTTAATCCAAATACTGCTCCGTTTCTTAGTTTTCAAGCCAATGTTTTCCAGATGTAATCGGGGGACTTTACACACAGCCTGATGTTCAACTGCTTGTCACTTGGGGACGACAGCATAATTATGTTGCTTTATTGGTAGATTTCATTAACCTTTAATGACCTTGAAGTTATTGATGTAACTTGGTCATGGACAAAGTCACATGAGGTCAACAAAGGATTTTGCTTTAGAATCGTGGGCCAAGCTTGCAAGACTTGCACTATGAATAAGGAGGAGTCATCTCTGGCAGAAACTTAATTTTTCCAGCGGTTGTAACTAGTTCGAAATGGTCGACTATCTACTGATCTATTATCTACCTGTCTATCTCTCTATCATCTATCTCTATCATCTAACTATGATATTCTCCAAATTTCTAATGAAAAGACGATAAAGAACATGGAGGGAAAAATTTCACAACAGCAGTGATAACAGGAAGAGTACGCACCAGCATACTAAAAAGGGTTGTGCCTGGCTCTATAAGCAGAATCCTAATTCAATCATAAATAAGAACAAACAACTAAAGCTCATCTGATTCTGGAGGAAAATTATTAACAAATTTAAGTACACTGCCAGCAAACCTCCTGTGTCCCGCCTCTCCTTACCCTCACTCCCAGAGGTGGCTGGGGCCACCAGCGCCCAGCCTGCGGAGGGAGTCAACGCTCAGCCTTTCACCACTGGTGATTTGGGATTCTGCTCAGCCACTCACCATTTATTGTTCCACTTTTCAGCTGACACTATCTGTTGATATTAACTACTCTCCTGTCTCTTAAACGCTGTGCCTTAAAAAGTCACTTCACTGTCATTTCAGTGGGGTTTGGTAAGGGAGCAGAGGTCAATGAATACGCATAATCAGAAACACACTTTCTCATTCTTCTTCCGAAAAACATTTCATGAGAATATGCTGCAGAATAATGAAAAGGGATTTACTGGAGAGAAGAGCAGGTGTGCGTTCGGGACACCAGGACTCAGCGCTGGGAAACCTAAGGATGACAGCTGTGTGCCGGGGCTGCAAACAAACTGGTCAAACCAAAGGGTCCCCAAAAAGAATACTTTCAAGAAAACACTAGATTTCACCACATGTAATACGATTTGGGGGCCATATTAGTGCTCACGTGAAGGCAAAGTATTCTTTTTTTTTTACATATAATAAGAAAAATATATTTAATGGACATTCCAGGAAAGGTATGTTAGAAAACCATATGAAGAGCAATAAAACGTTGCATGATTTGGGGCAAATTATAGGCTATAAGAAAAGAGGATCTCTTTGATATGGACCCATTCCATTTGAGAAGCACTGGTTTCATGACAAAAGCTTACATCCCTTCTCTACAGTCCTAATCACCTACTGGAATATTACACAGTAATAATATTATAAAAGCGGTTCATTTCTATATTTAGAATTAACCTATAAATAGGGCAAAGCACCAGAGACGGATTACTGTCTTTCATTGATGCTAAGACACATTTTTTTCTCCTATTTTAGTCTCGCCGAAGCTGGGATATGCTTTTAGTGGGGTGTCTTTGGCAGCATTTATGGACTTACTTGCTTTTACTTACTGGAACATAAAGCAATGTGTGTCCTAGAATTCATGACCTGTTAAGTCAATAAAATATGATATATTGACAAAGGAAAAAGAAAATATTATAAACCTTGACAGTTTGAAGTAAGAATAGAAATGACAGGGGCGCCTGGGTGGCTCAGTCGGTTAAGGATTCGACTCTGGCTCAGGTCATGATCTCGTGGTTCATGAGTTTGAGCCCCGCTTTGAATTCTGTGTCTCCCTTTCTCTCTGCCCCTCCCTTGCTTGCACTCTATCTCTGTCTCAAAAATAAATAAATATTTTTTAAAAACCTATTTTTTAAAGAATAGAAATGACAGTAGATGAGATGGAGAAGTGGGAGAGAGCAGGGAAAGCAAAGGTTTTAATTCCTTCAGCTCACATGGCGGGGACACCAAAAGTGCTCTGTAAGAAGTAGCTTTCAGCATATATTAAAATCATAAGGGTAAGCTTGGAGAACTAAAGAACTAAATTTTATATGGAGATAAAGTTTAGGTTGAGTAAAATCTGATGGAAGTAATTTAAATTTTCAATTTTTTTTTTTTTTTTTTTTACGTGGGGAGAGCTAGAGGTGCTGTCGAGAGCTGGCAGGTCAAGAAAAAGAGCTCTGGGCATATTATTTAGAGCTACGGAGGCCACCATCAGGAAAAGCAAAATCAGACATTTTGAAAAGTGATCACCTTGGAGAACAGAACGGGCAGAGAAGAGGGGAGAGATTTATTCTGCACTTTCAGTATCGTTTGGGTCTTTTACTACTAAAGTGTCTCACTGTTATAAAATTAAAGCATTGGAAATATGTATTCCATCACTGAAAAAGATACTACCAAACTTCTATCTTATACTCTCTGGAGATAGATGGAGATGTAATTGCTCGTAGAGGGAATGTAGGTAATATAAAAACATGCTTTCCCTCTTTTTATTTTTAATGTTTATTTATTTTTGAGAGAGAGAGGGGGAGACAGAGGGCAAGTGGGGAAAGGGCAGAGAGAGAAGGGACACAGAATCTGAAGCAGGCTCCAGGCTCTGAGTCATCAACACAGAGCCAGATGCAGGGTTTGAACCCATGAATCGTGAGATCATGACCTGAGCTGAAGTTGGACACTTAACCAACTGAGCCACTCAGGTACCCCAAAACATGCTATCTCTTCTGTGTAGGTGAGAAATGTGGTATCTCAAGTGTCTGTGACTGAATAGCCAGGCATCGTAGCCATACATCACTTGAACGTAGAACCAGTTACGCAAAATTTTCCGTTATAATTTTTGCAGACAATTCTCTACCTAGGTGACTTATAAACAAATATCTCTCTAAATAAATCATTCATTTCACTAAAAAACCTACTTACCCTCCATGGGATGTAACATTGTTCAAACTCAAGTTTGGAGTGCTAGAATTTATGGAGATTTTTTGATTGGGCTGGTTCACCGATTTCCCTGATTCTGAACATACTCAAGACTGAAACTACTGTGTCCATTTAAGAAGGTGTGTGTATATTAGGCAACTGGATCCCTCTTATAGTCTGTATCTTCTAGTGAATTCAAAATAATCTCCTATAGAGGATTACGGAACACCCAGACACATGCACACGCACTCCTAAGCAAGAGCTCGGGCCTGAGGCATGAGCAGGCATTGCTGTTTTCCCAGGAGGAGGCCAGCACTTCCTGTGCCCCGCTTCTTGCCAGAACTTGTGGGATCTGTGTTTAATCAGCAACCACGAGCGGCTGCCCAACCTGTAGCTGTTGGAGAAAACGGTCTTCGATTTGTCGACACGTGAGGGGATCATTTCTTGAAAGATCATTCTTCCCAGTGCCGGGAACTCTACATCTATATCGAGTCGGCTTGGCAGTGGGTCTGGCGCCATCACTTTGACTGAATTGCTTTGCTGCGTGATGCCGTTTATCCAGGCCATGAGGTTGCCCAGTGGAAGGACTGGACACATTTTCCTAGGCCATCCATCATGATCCCACACTGCGTCCTCTTCAAAAAGAATAGGCTTAATTCCTACCTCGTCTTGGTACCAGGAACTGTTGAGGTTCTTGTGGACATGTTCTGCTTCGTCGTGTGACCTCCATCAACTGTGGAGCACACGGGGTCCCTTTCTCATGTCGGCAGCAAGAATTCCTAGAGGTATAACTGTTCCTCACCCACAGCCTGTGACGTGGCATCATGGCGTGTGATTCTTAGCCTTATTCCCAGATTCACTCTCTTCTCCTTTGCTCTTCTCCCTTCTTTAATTGTTATTTCTATACCATTTTAGTCTATCTTACGTATCCTTATAAGTCTCCCTAATCTTTTTTAATTTTTTTAACATTTTTTTTTGAGAGACAGAGCGAGGCAGAGCATGAGCGGGGAGGGGCAAAGAGCGAGGCAGACACAGAATCCAAAGCAGGCTCCAGGCTCTGAGCTGTCAGCACAGAGCCTGACACGGGGCTCGAACCCACAGACTGTGAGATCATGACCTGAGTTGAAGCCAGACGCTTAACCAACTGAGCCCCCCAGGCGCCGCTACCCTAATCTTTTTGTAACAAAAAGGGATACAGGAATAACTAAAACAACCCTCACACCAAATCCATAAAGTATCTGTCCTTGTGCCCATTCCACTGGTAAGAAAACTGATGAGTGCAGACTGAGTCAGCTAAGAAGGTACAACTGGAACCATCGCTGTCTGAGTCCAAAGCCCGTTGGGCTTGGCTCCCTTTCCTGTCATATGAGAAAGGGTCTACACCATGCTGTTTCTCAGAGACTGCAAGGAAATTACTAATGAAGTGAACACATTGTAGAGGTTGTTTGTTTATGAAACTAACTAAAGCTAGGTGACAAACCTAGTAACTGGCCGTGATGGTTAGCGGGGCCAGTTGTCTGGGTCACAGCTTGAGCACACTGCTTGCTCCTCCTGGTGAG
Source organism: Paguma larvata (assembly GCA_030068075.1). NCBI lineage: Eukaryota > Metazoa > Chordata > Mammalia > Carnivora > Viverridae > Paguma > Paguma larvata. Next base: position 55,484,424 of record CM057837.1, on the reverse strand, counting down.
GCCAGGAGAGCGGCGCGCAGTACCCCGCCCTGGGGACAGGGGCGTGTCCGGCCCTGGGCGGCCGTGTCCTTGCATGGACCACTTGCGACTCAGGCAGGCACCATTCCACCTGCACACAGACGGCGGGCAGAGGAGGATGACTCAAGACCGTGCCCCTTGGCTTATGCAAATTCATCTCCCCTTGATGCTCAGAGGTGACGTGAGGACGGAGCCCCGGTACCCGCTCAGCTTCATGTGTCCACACGCACGTTTGCTCGTGGCCAGAATTCCTCATGCTTTTCCTCCCCGCGCCCCATAACCGCAGTTTGTGAAGCCTTCTCGGCAGGAGTCAGGACAGGTGCCCGGCTTACTTCGGTCTCCGGCCGCTGGGTTAGCCCAGCTCGGTGAACACGGGCTCCTGCCTGTTGTTCAGCCCTGCCTTGGCCCAAGCGGTTCTTGCTCTTTGGTCCTCCCCATGTGCATTCTGAGGGCTGCGTGGGCTCCTCCTCCTCCTCTTGGCTTTTGCTCTCACACACTGGACCTGATAAAATCTCCAGCATGATTTATCAAACACCTCTCTCCTCCAAGCCCGGGACTCTTGGGGATTTTGAAAGGAAACAGGCTCCATGTGCTTCCAATCGGGCTCATCATGTTGTTCTGTCGGAGCCGGGGGATGTGCGGAACACCCTGGAACTGGTTCATGGCGCGGCTTAAAGATGTTTTTCTTAGAAGCAGGAAGTTACGTCCTGCCAAGAAGAAATGAAAATAAAGCCCCCAAGAGTTCACTCGGGGTTCGCTGGGAGCTGTGCTGGGCTGCGCCGAGCTGTTGCCGTGAGCTGGGCCCTGCCTGGGAGGAAGTCGAGATGGGGCCTCGGGCCCGGAGCCCCCAGGATGCAGGCAGAGCGGGCCCTGGCGGGGCACCGTCTGGGGCAGAGCAGAGATGCATGTCCTCCCCCTGGCCCAGGGGCTCTGCAGTGGCCCCTTCCTTCTTTTGGGTCATCTGCAGGTTCAGCACTGTTGGCCGCTCCGTCTGTTCCTCTGAATCTGCAAAGAGGCCTGGGGGTGCGTGGGGAGGGCCCAGGCAAACCCGGAGTCCAGACCCTGGCTCTGGTCTCATGGACGTGTGTCCTTGAACAAACTGCTTCATGCTTGGGGCGGCAGAGCTGCGCTATGAACCCAGAGGCTTCTCTTTACTGCCCACACGTCCTCACACGCTCACCACCGCCCCGGTCCTCCCCGCCAGAGGCTATTTATTCGAAGTCATTTGCTGGGTGAGTGGAATTGAGCAAACAAACATCCCGAGAGTGTGAAGAGGAGCCCCGCAGGCCTTCCCGGGGAAGGGGGTGGGGGGAGATTCCCGGCGTGTTGCTCCTTGGACAGGCCGCGCAGACCCCCGGGGGGGAGCACCGGCAGCCCCTGCTGGAAAGGGCCAGGGGAGCGATTGCTCTTTCTCTTCTTGGCAGGCGCACAGAATTTATTTCTACCTTTCTACATTCATTCAATAAATACTGAGAGCCTTCCGTTTGCTCAATGAAAAAAAAAAAAAAAAAAGCTAGGGATTTGGCTTAAAGCCCAAACCAGTTCTGTCATTACTGACTTTGCAATCTTGGAAGAATTATGTAAAGGTCTCAATTCTCTCCGCTGTAGAGTGGGGGTTGACATCTCTATGGGATGGGTCCTTATGTAGATGAAACACTATCTCACATCTCCCGCTCCCCAGGGAAACTGGCCTCTGGATCCATGTAGCTTTCTGCACGGACGCCCGGCACAGCCCCGATGATTCACCGTTGCACGTTTGTCACCTAAGCGTGTTCCTGAGCTCCTGGAGAACAGGGAGCTCCTGGAGGACTGCGTTTTATTCCTCTCTCTGTCCCAGACTCGAGAAGAGTCCCCTGCTCATTCAAGGGCAGGTGAAATGAACAGAAGAGCAGTCTTCTTTACATAGCATAAATATGATTTATTACGCTCGTCATGTCCCAAGAGGTCCCTGGGCTGCAAAGACAGACCTGCCACGTCTGTTTGACAACGGTGGGTGGGAAAGAGGGGCTACGGAAGGGATCTAGCCTTGGCGGGCTCCAGGGCTTGGAACAGGGGAGAGAGAGGACCGTAGACTTCAGCTCTGCCAAAGAGTTTTCAGCAGTTGGAACTACTGGACTCTAGAATTCACTACCTCAGGAGATGGTAAGATTCCCAGCCCTGAGTGTTTTCACATAAAACCCTGAGGGCTGTGTTTTAGGAACGTCTTGTTGGGGAGCCTCGAGTCACCTTGAAGGTAGGCCTGCACTCCAAAGTGTGGCACACACGTGATCAGCGGCACATGAGCTATTTCACAGGGTTCACAGACCAACTTTTAAAGACAAGTTATGTGTTCCGCTTCAGTTAAATGGTAGGTATTTTTGCAGTTATTCTCTGCATTCGGCGAGTGATCCCTGCTTTTCATTTATGGAGTAACGAAGTTTCATTTACTAAACATAGGACCACTAATATACTAAACATAGTACCACTTATGAATATTCAAAAAATGAAATCCTTTGGTGAGAATCCAGGAAAACATGTACAGGGCTTGTCTGCTGAAAACTGTAAAACATCGATGCAAGAAATAAAAGAATAAATAAATGGAGAGACATACCATAGATAAGGGATTCAACATAGTAAAGGGGTCAATTATCCCCAAGTTGAAATAGTTTAGTGCCGTTTTATTGAAACCCCAGCAAGATTTTTTTTTTGTAAATATCAGCAAAATTATTCTAAAATGGATATGGAACGACAAAGGAACTTGAATGGTTAGAACAATTTTTAAAAGTACTAATAAGGTGGGAAGAATCAGTCTACCTAATTTTAAGATTTATTAGATACCTAGAGTAGTCACGGTTGTGTGGTAACGGTGGAGAGACAGATGCATAGATTGATCCGTGGAATGAGATAAAGAATTAAGAAATAGATCCACACGCAGCCATGTGATTTTTTTGGCAAAGCTTTTTGACAAAAGCTATTCAACGAAGGAACGATGCCCTTTTTAACAAAGGTGCTAGAGGAATTAGGCATTCGTTCATAGGCAACAACAACAACAAAAGAACAAAAAAATAGTTGACAGACTTAAATGTAAAACATCGAAACCACAAAACTTTTAAAAAACTACAAGAAAATCTCCAGGAGCTAGAGCTAGACAAAAAGTTATTAGACTTGGTACAAAAAGCATAATCCATAGATGGAAAATTGATAACTTAGACTTCACAAACATAAGGATGTTTGCTCCACAAATGACTCTGTTAAGAACATAAAAAGATAAGTTATAGACTGGGAAGAAACATTTGCAAACCGTATCCAACAAAGGACTAGTACTTAGAATATATAAAGAACTCTTGAAACTTACCAACAAAAAATCGAACAACTCAATTAGTAAATGGACAAAAGACTAGAAGAGACATTTCCCCAAGGAGAGTATACAGACGTAAAATAAGCACATGAAGAAATCTTCAGCACTGTTAGCCATCAGGGAAATGCAAATTAAAACCACAATGATGTATCACTACATACCTGTCAGAGTGCCTAAAAAAAAAAGGGTAGTGACAATACCAATGTTGGCATGCATATGGAGAAACTGGATCACTCATGCAGTGCTGATGGACATTTTATTTTATTTTTTTTTTTAATTTTATTTTATTTTATTTTTTTTGTTATAATAGTTTATTTTCAAATTGGTTTACATATAACACCCAGTGTTCATCCCAACATGTGCCCTTTTTAATGCCCATCACCCCCTCTCCCCCCTCCCTTCACCTCCCTCACCCTCAGTTTTTTCCTTAGTCTTTGAGAGTCTCTCATGTTTTATCTCCCTCCCTCTCTGTGTCTTTTTTTCCTTTCCCTTCTTCCCCTCCCCCTGGTTTTTGCTTAGTCTCACAAAGTCCACCTATTCGTGGAAACATATGGTATCTGTCTTTTTCTGACTGACTTATTTCACTTAACATGATGGACATTTTAAATAGTACAGCCACTCTGCAAAAAGTGTTCGTCAGTTTCTTTCAAAACTAAACAGGTAGGGGCACCCGAGTGGCTCAGTCAGTTAAGCGTCTGATGCCGGCTCAGGTCATGATCTCCTGGTTTGTGGGTTCGAGGCCCATGTCGGGCTCTGTGCTGATAGCTCAGAGCCTAGAGACTGCTTCGGATCCTGGCGTGTCTCCCTCTCTCTTTCCCCTGTCTCTCTCTCTATCTCAAAAAGTAAATAAACATTTAAAAAAAATTTTTTTTAACTACACAGGCAACTACCATGCAACCCAGCATTACTGTCCTGGGCATTTCTTGCAGAGAAGTGAAAACTTATCTTCACACAAAAACCTGTACATGGATGTCTGGAGCGACTTTATTCTTAATAGTCAAAAACTGGACACCATCCAGATGTCCTTCAGTGGTGAATGGTTTGACAATGGAGATGGACAGATACCTCTAGCTTTTATGCCTAACACATATCAACCTGGATGAATCTCCAGAGAATTATGATGAATCAAAAACACCATTTCAAAAAAATTGCATGCCAAACAATTCCCTTTGGGTAACTCTCAATATTACATAAGTGTAGAAAAGGAAAAGAGATTAGCGATTGGCAGGGATCTAGGAGGGAGTGAGGTGGGAAGGGAATAAATGTAGTTGTAAGAAGGCCACAGGAGGATCCTTATGGTGATGGAAATATTCTGTATCTTCATTGTATCCGTGTTGATATCCTGGCTGTGATATTGTACCACGGTCTTTCAAGATATTACCATTGGGGGAAACTGAGTGAAGAATATAGGGATCTATTGTTTCTTACATGAATATGGAGTTTTCTCAAACTTAAAAAAGAAATGAATGGAAAACTAGTAAACATACTAAATTTAAAATGAGTCCTGTAAAAAAAAAAAAAAAAACGAAAAGAAAAAACGTTGATGACAAATGGTCCATAGATATGGCAAAGCTTTTTAAGGCATTACTCAAATGACTGAGCCTGAGAGGCACCTCTCGATAGGATGGTGTGGGCATTTGAAGTCAGAAATCCTGGCTTTGGGGTTGCCTGGTGGCTCGGTCAGCTAAGTGTCTGACTCTTGATCTTGGCTCAGGTCATGATCTTAACGGTTTGTGAGTTGGAGCCCTGCATAGAGCTCCGTGCTGACAGTGCAGAGCCTGCTTAGGATCCTCTCTCTTCCTCTCTCTCTGTCCCTCCTCTACTGTGTCTCTCTCTGTGTGTCACACAATAAATAAATAAACATTAAAAAAGAAAAAGAAAAAGAAATCCTGGCTTCAGTCCTGCCATCAACGCTAAATAGGTCACAATGCTGGGCAAGGCGTCTAAGCCCTCTGAGATAGGAGTGACATTTAAGACAGATAAAAGACTAAGACATATCTTCAGATAGGAATGAAAATGATCTTTTATGCAATGTTGTTATGAGACTCGTTGAGAAAAAGTATTTATGAAGCCATAGCTGTTAATATCAAGGTTCAGTCTTATTCTGAGACTGTATGATTTTTTTGTTAAATGAGAGAGTTCCTACCAATACTCTTCATTCTGGTTTCTGTGTAAGATGCTGCATGCAGGTCCAGGTGCGGGTTTATTCCTCCCACTGTCCCCCCCGCTTCCTTCCTTTCCTCCTTCCTTTCTTCAGCAAATGCGTATTGAGTGTCTACTATGTAGCAGCTTCAGGGCTAGAGGCCTGAGCTATAAAGCCAAATGAGCATATTCCGTAAGTTGAGAAACTCACATGTGTTCTAGTGGGGGTGATAGATATACTCCGAATTCCTGCATGGGGTGCTGACTTCCATTCTACCAAAGCCCAAAGGAGGATTTCTAATTCAACCTAGTGGGTTAGAAAAGTTTCCTTGGAGAAAGGGATGTTTAAAGTGTATTGTAAAGGTGAGGAAGAAGGAGGAGGAGGAGGAGGAGGAGGGGTGAGGAAGAGGAAGAGGAGCTAGCTCAATGCCTCTCATTATCCAGAAGTTTCCCACACTCCCTCGCATAGCAGGAGAGGTCCAAGAGCAGCAAGAGGGAAAACCCTAATGAGCGAGCAAGTCTCTGTTTAGGTCACATCTGCTACTCCCCCACTGGCCCTAGCGAGTCACAAGGCCAGCCTGGACTCCAGGGGTGGAGAAAGACTCTAACACGCCGTGGGAGTTACTCTAAGCTCTGTGGCCATTATATAGTCTGCCATAGTCCGCGAGCTTAATAAAAACAGTTGCAATTCAACAGTTCCCTGGACTGCACCTCTCTGGGGCTTCTGGACTCCTCTCTGCCCCTTGCTTGCCACTGGTGTCTCTTCTTGCCACTCAGGATTCATTATTTTTAACTTAACTCGGGGTCTCATCTCCCTCTCAGCTTTTCATGCCCCTTGATTTATTGGAGGACTTGTCCTTTTGTGAGGCCCCCTTCTTCCCGAGGCAGTGGCCGGGCTGGAGACACTCACCTGCACAGGAGGGCTCTTTCCAGGCTGCTTCTCCTGCTGCCTCCCTGCGTGTCAGAGCTCAAAGAAAGCCCACAGAAAGGGACCCCAATAGAAAAGGGCCCAGACTGCTCTCGTTTTTGTAAGGACTGTGCACCATTTAAAAAACGCTTCTCCCTCCCTTCCTTCCCTTCCAGTCGTGAGTGAAGTGTGTTCCTGGTCCTCAGCCAGACTCTTGATGGCCACAGAGATGGAAGTTAGTCAAGTCGCAGTAACGCAGGCTCACGGTTCCACTTCTCCTCCTGCCCACCCCACCCTGCGTGCTCATGGCCCCTCTGGGCACACTCAGGACCCTGAGCCTGGTGGCCTCTGCTGGCTCTAGCTGTAGCTTCTCCTCCCCCACCCCCCCAAGGTGCCCCAACTCGGTGATGTCCCTTTAAAACCTGTACCTGTGATACACATCTTCAATAGGTTCCAGATGCCACGGTCCGGGTGAAAGAGCACACCCCAGCCCCCCAACTAGCGGGGCCCATTTCTGCCTTGTCTCTCCGCCAGGGGAACCTGCTGAAACCCACTTCTTCCCACCGTGAGGATGCCCGGACTCAGCATAAGGGGTTCCCACGGCACACGAACAACATGGAGGGCTGTGTGTTCACGTGTCCTCTCAGGTGCCTGAGTGTCCCCGCCACTGCCTCCCTTGTGGCAAGGATGGTCACCAGCCGTCCTCTGCACTTCCAAGTCAATGCCCCTGCGATCTGGGAAGGCCCTTCGGGTGCACTGGCTCCGCAATAGAAAGCTGCTGTCGGGACTTATTCCCCGACCAACGCACCCTGAGGACTTGGAGATCCTGGCTCCAAACCACACCAACTCACCAGCAACGCCCTCAGCCAGGGGCGTGAACCCTCCTGGGGTCTGTCACTTTGATTGCTGACATGCGTGATGGCACAGAAAACTGCTCTTTCTGTAACTTATTTGGAGAGATGAGGAACAGGTTTAGCCAAAGTCCTCTGACAGCAACTTAAGAAACTGTGGGATGAAGGATCCCGGATGCTCCCTGAAGCCGTTAGCAGTATCCCTCGTGGGTACCAAAATGTGATCTGTGGATAAACAGACCCTCGTTAGGACCCAGACTCCTGCCAGAGAGCTTCGTGCCGCCAGCTGGGGCCCCGCGGAGTGCTCTGCTGTTATGGACCAGATTGCTCTGGGAATCTGAAACTTGGTGTAGGACTCGCCAGCACCGGGGTGGTACCCCCCCCCCCAGATGAATCCTGACCTACTGGAGTGTCCACTCGAGGAGCTCCCTTGTGAAGTCAATGTCCTGACCCAGTGGCAAGCAGTCGGGGATGGAGACCACGTTTTGTTAGCGAGCAGGGAAGTGCCTGGGAGAGGGGGCGATGAAAAGCAGATGGAGGCAGGAGTCGGTGATGGGGCTCCCCCCTGGAGAGCGTTCCACTGCGGGCAGAGGGGCCCGCCAGGCCGAGGAGGTCTCTGTGTCTCCAGCGTCAGCTCCGGTTTGGCCAGATTCGTGGGAGATGTTCCCATGGGGGAGGGGGAAGCATGCTGAGTGCGGGACAGAGAGTTCTGATGCCGCGGCTTGCTGCGCAAACACCCAATGTCCTCGAGGGCAGGCGGCACATCGGTCAGTGTGGGTGACCTCCAGCTCCTCCCCAGAAGCATCTGTGGTCGCGGATGAGCTCAGCCCCACCCACTGGGTGGGAGACTCTTACTTTTAAAGAAGTGGAATAAAGAAATCTGGCTCCCGCCGTACCCGAGGGCCTCCTTCTGCTGCTCTCATCACCTTCTGCTCCTGGCAGGCTCTTATTCACTCACCAAGGCACCGCCCAGGGAACACCTCCCCAGGGAAGCCCTCCTTCCCGGCTCTTCAGGCTGTGTCACGCTGCATGCCTCCTGAGGCATCGGCCTAGGCGGCCTAGGCCCCGACTGGACACTCCTTACAGGCAGGCGGGTGCTAAAGAAGCATGTGTTCAATCCATAAATACGTATTTTTGCCTTGGTTGCCTTCACTTCGAAATAGTGGAGGCAATTCATGAGCTCGGTATGCAAAAGGATGTCTCGCTGCTTCTAATATTTCACTTTTAAAATAGCGTGTGTCAGGAAGTCTGGGTGGCTCAGTCGGTGAAGCGTCAGCTCAGGTCATGATCTCGCGGTTCTTGAGTAAGAGCCCCACATTGGGCTCTGGGCTGGCAGCGCGGAGCCTGCTTGGGATTGTCTCACTCCCTCTCTCTCTGCCCTTCCTCTGCTGATGCTCTCTCTCTCTCTCTTTACTTATAAATAAAACAGAATAAAATAAAATAGCGCCTGTCTACCCCCCTCTCACCCTCCCCAGGAGTATCCTGCCTCCCGAGATCAGATCACCAGCCCTTAAAAACCCAGGAAGGCTGGCCCAGCCCCTGCTCAGGCTGACGGCCTCCCTCCTCTGCCCCGGCACTGTGCTCTCTTCTGAGCGTTGTTCTTGCCGTTCCACCCCGTTTCTGCGCTCCTTAAGCAGAGAGTGCTGGGCTGGGGATACGCGTGCATGGCAGCCCGGGGTCAGGGCAGGAGGCGGGGGAGGGGCGTCTCTGGCCTCCTACAAGCTCCGCGGCGCTACTCCCATGCTTCGTGGGCCTAACTCCCTGTGTTCACTTACTCAGGCAGATGGCCGCTGCTACTCACCTACATCCATGTGCACACGACACACTCACACCCACAGCCACGCGTGTTCCCAACAACGCCCAGGGAGGCGGGACAGGAGGGCTGGGCAGGCTCAGCCACATCCTTCCCTGCCACCTGGGGTCCGTGTGAGGCCGGGGTAACCAGTCCCTCCTTCTCCGCCTAACCGTGAATCTCCCATCAGGGACCCCTGGGTCCTCTCCTGCGGCCCTTCGATAGGGGCCCCTCAGTCCACTCCCTCACGTTACGGCTTCTAAAGGAGAGGACTTGGGAGCTTGACTCTTTCTCATGAGTAACATTGTGAAGGATAACCTTCTGTACGCAAAAGGGTGAGCGGTGAGCACCAGGCACTTACCTGCTAACATCAAGTTACCGGAGGGGCCCTCGAGGGTGGAACAAAGCAGAGCGAAGACGGCCTGCTCCGAGGTAACGACGTCTCTGCTGGTAACCGGCAGCTGCCTCACTAGGGTAAAGCTCCCCCTCCTGACCCTCCATTCCCTCACATGAGACAGCGATGTGTGCTCGCCGATGACAGCGTGTGTCACCTTCGATTCGTGCAAGGTGTCACTGTCTTCTTGTTGATGACCACTGACTCAAAGAAGAGAAGCACCAAACGCACGAGCGTCCACACTCACGGTTTGCCGCTCTGTTTCTGTCGGTTCTCACACGGGTTCTAGTAGGAATGCTATGGGCTGAGCTGTCTCCCTGCCCCCCAAATTCATATGTCGCAGCCCTAATCCCCAAGGTGACTGCGTTGGGACAGAGAGCCTGTAAGGAGGTAATAAGGTTAAATAAGGTCATAAGGGTGGGGCCCTAATCCACTGGGGCTGGCGTCCTTATAAGAAGGGACACGCTCTGCACGCTCACTGCGGGAAGGCCACGTGAGGACACAACCAGAAGGCAGCCTTCTGCAAGCCAAGGACAGAGGCCTCGGGAGAAACCAACCCCGCCGGGACCTCGATCTTGGACTTCTTGCCCCCAGAACTGTGACAGAATAGTGTCTTTTCTTTAAGGCACCCAGGCTGTGGTATCCTGTTATGGCGCCCAGTGGGCTAAGATGGAAATCTGACCTGCTTGTCCAAAGGACATGATGCCCAAGTGGCCCAGTGAAAGACGAGGAGAAAAAGAGACTCAGGCAAGGGTATTTGTGCAGGATAACCGTCTCCGATGTTTAGAGATGTTTATACCTTTAGTTTCAGTCTTTTTGGTCTCAGAGAATAGTCATGAACCCATAATGCAGGAAAAAGGAAAAGAATCAGTCCTTGGCTTTTTTTTTTTTTTTTTACAGTGAAGAATTTTTAATGTGTATATATTTTTGAGACACAAAGAGAGACAGAGTGCGAGCAGGGGAGGAGCAGAGAGAAAAGGAGACACAGAATCTGAGGCAGGCTCCAGGCTCTGAGCTGTCAGTGGGGCTAGAACGCACAAGCCATGAGACCATGACCTGAGCCGAAGTCAGATGCTTAACAGACTGAGCCACCCAGGCTCCCGCCCTCCGTCCTTGGCATTTGAATTTCAAAGTAGATTTGTGAAATTCATGGCAGGGATAATAGGGTAAGAAAAAAAGTATTTTTAGAAATATTTTTTAAAAAAGGATGGAGAAGATAGAGCTCACAGCAAGGTAAGTATAAGACCAGAAACAAAAACCCCATCCGCAGGGAGACAAAGCAATCTATAGCGTACGTTAATTGATAAGTGCTCCAGAAACAATCAACAACAACAACACAGAACAAGGTACGGTGGACCAGGAATGTGGGGCCGAGGGACAGACTGAGGGACTACCTGACTTGAAAATCAAGATATTTATTACTTTTTAAAAGCCAATGAATTACTAGCAGTCAAAAGAACAGGTGTTTACAACATAAAAACACGTGACTATGCATCAAAACCAACTGAACATATAAAAGGAAAATAATTAGAAGTCCATGAACTAAAAAAAATAGAGTCCTTAACATAAAACAAAACTTAAATCTTAATACAGGGGTAAAAATTGGGCACGGTGAAAGACGACATTAATAAATTGGAAGGTAGTGTTGTAAAATGAACGCAGAGTGCCACAAGGAGATACACAGCCACCAAAAAGGCTAGTAACAACTGAAAAGTTGAGTGAAGCCAAATGTTGGTAGGGGTAAGGGATACAGGCACCTTACACGGAGCTAAGGGAGGCATATGCTATATCGCAATTGTTATGAAAGGCAGCCTTGCACTAATTAAATTAGGCACGGGCCTGGAGACAGGTAGAGGATACAGATGGATAGATGAAGCAAATCGGTAACACATGGGCAAGGCACGTACGGCACTATTACGCGGCAATTAGAAGTAATGAACTTGATGAACACGCGACATGGAAATGGCTCTTACAAAACACAGTGCTTGGTGAAAAATTAAGAAACGAAATGATCTAAGTAACACAATCTTTCCCCACGCGTTGAAAATTCATGCTCAGGAAACAATATGTGTTTTTCAGATCATATACGAAAAACACACTACTGATGAAATAGACCGCAGGGGTTCCGCTTGCAGGAGGGGGGAAGGGGGAGGATCACGGTGAAACAGAATAACTACGTGAATAAAACCAGAGATGGACTTTGCATGGAGCAGGCGGAATGAAGGGAGGTTTATGATTAACTTGATCCTCTGAGTCTGAGCTCCATAAAAAGAGGAAAATAAAAAGGGGAAAGAAAGCTGGGATATTTGGAAGGGAAGCTAAAGTGTAGAAAGGGGCACTGAGAGTCTCTGACATTCATCTAATGCAAGTTCCAGAAGTAGAAGGAAGAGGAGAGGCAATGTCTGAAGTGAAACAGGTGAGGATTTTCAAGAGTTAACGAGGGACCGGATGTTCAGATTGAAAGCACAGACTAAGATCAATGGGAATGAATCTATATCTGAATACACACTGTAACCAAAAAATAACAGGTCAGAGATAAAGCTGGGATCGTAATGTTTACTTAAGAGATTGCCTATGAAGGAATCAGGCTTAGCACCTTCCAATCAGCCACAACAGCCACAAGAAGACATTGAAGATTATCTTTAAAGGGACCGTCAGCCTAGAATTCTGCACCCGCCTAACTCCTATCCCAGAGTATTCAAAATAAAGGCATTTTCTGACATAAAAGCATTTATTTACCTTCCCTGAAAAAAAAACTACTAAAAGATGAGTTTCAACAAGAAGGAAAATAAATCCAGAGAAGAGTGGGATCCAAGAATAAATGGCCAAGATAGCAAGCTATGTTGGTAGATAACAGTTAACTCTTGATAGAAAAAACAAATATGGATCTAAGCTTGTGAAAGGCGGGGGGCAGGGGTGTTTGCAGGGCACTGGGTCAGGCTGGAACGGTGTCTTCTCTGGGATGAAGATAGAGACGCTGAATAATTTTAGACTTTGCTAGAAAAATATGAATGTGGGGCACCTGGGTGGCTCAGTTGGTTCAACGACTTTGGCTCAGGTCATGATCTCACGGTTTGTGAGTTCGAGCCTCTGCATCAGGCTCTGTCTAGAGCCTGGAGCCTGCTTCAGATTCTGTGTCTGCCCCTCCCCTGCTCATGCTCTGTCTCTCTCTGTCTCTCAACAATAAATAAACCTTAAAAAAAAAAAGAAAAGAAAAATATGAGTGTGATTTTGTAAGGTGAAAATCCCAGAGGACACTCCCTCAGTAGGAATGGAACGTATAACTTCCAAAGCAGCCAAGTGAGAAAAAGGAAGAAAGAGAGCATTATTGGTCCAACAGAAAGCAGGAAAAGAGAAAAAATGTAGCAAAGAAAGCATAAATGCAACACAACATTAAGTGACAAAAGTAAGTAAAAGAATAGGGATGATAATGAATATGAATGAATTAAACTCTCCCACTAGAAAATACAAAGAAACTGAATTTGTCAAATGATAACACAAGCCGCCCACAAAAGATTTACCTAGAACAAAACAACAGTCTTGAGGTTGGAAATAATGGTGGGAGAGAGTCAGGGGTGGGAGCGGGAGGTAAAACAAGAGAATTCAGGCCAATGCTGATTCCATCAAGGAATTAAGACAATCGCAAACGTAGAGATACCTAATACAGTTTCAAAATATCGTAACTGGATATCCACTTATAAATATGGAAACACAGGATATATATACACACACAATGTAATGGCAAAACCGATGGCTAAGGCTGGAGGATTTTAAGAACTTTTCGCAGAAACTGGTCAAGGTGAAGAAGAAGAACATCTTCGAAGGCCAAGAAGACAACCCCTCAACCTGATGGTACGGTGTGATCACAATACTGCGAAAGTGCTGTGTTCGACCTCCAAATCCGAGCAGGCAAATACCACTCATCTGTCCACTCATCTGTGGCAGGTGCTGCAGCAGGTACTGGTGGAGACGCAGAGGTGATCAGGGCCCGTCATTTGTCCTCAAGGAGCCTGCAGACCCTGACACAGGCAAACTCACTAGGGACCAGGATGGCATTCTGGCTGGCAGAGCATAGGAGGCTTCGGGGATCCAGGAAATGATTGGTCTTGGAGCCTTGGACACAGGTAAGGATCAGCGAGGTGAGGAAGGCAGGTGGGGGCGCAGGGCAGAGGGATAGATTCAGAGGTACGAGAGAGCACGGTATGCCAGGCAACTTGGCTGTGTTTTCTGGAACACAGCAGGCAGGCGGGAGGGGAGGGGAACAGAGGAGTGAATGAGGTAGCAACTCGGTCATAAAGAGATGAGTTGCCTTGATGAGACATCTGGACTGTTTGAAGACGACGAGCCAAGAGCGTGAGATGTGACGAGCACTGGGCTTCCCCAGCCTTCTGTCAGCATCTCATCCCCGGCATCAGCGGGGAGAGAGACCGGGGCCAGCTACAGACTTGCTTATGGGCTGCTCTCACTAGGGGATGGTGTCAATCAAGCAATTACTCGTAACGTTGTTTTTTCTTCCCTTCAGCCTTTTCCTAGCGCCTGCATTGCGCTAATCCGCGCTTGCCACCAGGGAAGTGGAGAAAAGTAAGACCCGGCCTGTTCTCCGTGGGTTAAGAGTTTAGGTGGGGAGATTGGCACGTGAGTTAAGTGGTTGCCATATACTGCAGTAAAAGCTATAATGGAAGTAGTGGCTAGGTTTCTGGGATGATTGAAAATGAGCGGGTAACCCTTCCTGGGAGAAGCAGGGAGGGCTTCCTTGGGGAAGCAGCCTCCTATCTGCTGAGTCTCGAAAGATCACAGTGCTCTGGCAGAGGGACCTTCACGCAAAGGCACGAAGGCATGAGCACTGATGGCTGTGAGTGGGTTTCGAGAGTTCAGTGGTGGAGGTGGTTTCATGGTCCACACTGTTCGCGGGTATGGAAACTGAGAGCCGGAGGGGTTAGGCTGCTCGTCGTGGGCTTCGCAACTTGCGAAGGCAGCCACGGTCAGAACCACGCTCTCCTGACCCAAGCCGTTGCTCCCTTCGCTACATGTCTTTCTTCACCGCTGTCTTAATTTTATTCAAAGAAATGATAACGAAAATGTATTTTCTGGAGCGACGCATTTGGTGTGTGTTCATGTGCGTGTGGGTGTGGGTGTAAATTTGTTGCAAATGAATGTGGTTCTGGGTGCCGTATAAGCCAGATACCCATGCGCCGACCTCTGAAACCATGCCTTTGTGGGTGACAGATGTTTGGATTCAATTATGATGATGGGAAAGTTGCTTTTCCTTCCAAGCAAAGAAAGCATTATTTGAGGGCGAATGGTAGCCATATATAACATCGGCGATGAATATTGCTCATTGTGGAAACACTCTTTAAAAGTGCCCTGTTTAAAAGAGGGTAATGCATTCAGAAGCTTTTAACCCACTGGATTTAATTGCAACCGAGCGCCAAGATAAACCCCCCTGTTAACAAACCTCCAACTTTCTGCTGATTTCTCGCACTTGCTCCCAGCTGTGAGTGCAGAATGGAAGTCAGATGCTTGGATCGCTCGCAGTGCGTATAAAGACTTCACGTGTGAGCCTCCAGCTGCTGTACAAACAGGCAAGTGTCCTTTCATGAAATGGATGTCCAGGCTGGGGGAGGAGGGGGAACCTAGCGCACCACCGCGGGGTTATTATCTGTTGACTGGCTCCAGGGTCTTACACGGAATCCAGACTTAGCCAAACAACCAGCAGTTACCAAACAATTTGCAGCTCACCTAAGGTTCATTGAGAGTAAACAGTTTTCATTAAACATCTAGAATGGTACTCTCATTCATGTTCCAAAGTTGTCCTGAAGGGCTTGACTGGAGTTCAACTTTTATTAAAGTACATTTTGTTCATTTTAACAGATACTCATCAACACGTAATGTATGCCAGACGCTCTGAGTTGCCCAGTGCTCTCCGTCAGAGAGAATCGTAGGGGAACAGGACAGAAAAGTCTAGCATAAGCTCCTTTACTGTCAATCTTGATTAGTTCACCAAGTGACATTTAAAAAAATTTTTTATGTTTATTTATTTTTCAGAGAGAGAGAGAGAGAGAGAGAGAGAGCAAGCAAGGGAGGAGCAGAGAGAGAGGGAGACATAGAATCCGAAGAAGCTCCAGGCTCTGAGCTGTCAGCACAGAGCCCGACGCGGAGCTTGAACCCACGAACTGTGAGATCATGACCTGAGCTGAAGTCAGACGCTTAAGCGACTGAGCCCCCCAGGCGCCCCCATCAAGTGACATTTTAAGAATTAAGAGCAGGTTGACAAAGATGAGAGGGAAGGAAATTGGTCCATTGTCTCTGTCCAGCTTCCAGTCCTCCATGCCCTCTGGCAGCTACAGGGCACGCGCGTGTATCTTTAGGGTGGCATTTATCCCTCTCCATGGTCCACCTCTGGCTCCTTGTCCTACTTTGTCTCCAGTCACCTGTAGGCTCTTCCAATCTCCAATGACACGCAGTGTCTGTTCATGCCATTCCCCCTCACTAGACACATTTGTCTTCTTAGATGAGGCACGTCCTTCGAGACAACACAACAAGGGGACCTTTGCCTGTGTAATCCACCTTTGCCTTCCCGCTGCCTAGGATAGATAGGAATGAATGTTCGTATTTTATATTCTGGGAGCTCTAGAGCCATTACGATACCCAAAGAGTAAATATCCACCTTAACGATCTTACATTCAAAGTCTGTATGTTTGTGACCCACGAGGTGCATAATGAGAAGAGGGTAGCGCCGTGCCTTTCTCACCTATAATATGTCAAGCCCTGAGCACACATCCTCTCACTTAACTGTCCCAACAATTGTGTGAAACGGGTGGTCTGGCCCTCCACGCAGATGAAACTTAAGGAAGTTCACCTGACCAGGATTCGCCAACAAAAAACAGGGAGGCACGGAACTGATCCCAGGTCCATCTGCTCGCCTCAACTCTACTGCTCTGAGTCGGTCAGAGGAGGCCGAGACATGAGCTAATGCTCCTTCCCGGGGGTCTCTCTGTCTTCTGGAAGTAGCAGGGACCTTCTGTCCTCACAGTCTGGAGTCACTGCTTCGACTATGGGTGGCCACAGCGTCCGTGAGCATCGTTCAGTGCTCTCGCTGCTGTGGCTTGAGACAACGTTGACCAGAGGGACATGGGAAGTGTTCGGCTGAGTGCCTGTTTTCGGCTCTTCCGTTAGTTGGGGAAGCCAGCAAGGAAAAGTCATTTCCGGATACGAGTTTCCTGGGCACCTCGAGCTGCCCTTGGGAGGTCATCCTGAGCCTTCACTAGGTCCCGACAGTACCGCCGACACGACGCTTGGAAATCGCACTCTGCCATGACAGCCCACTCCTTCCAGCTTCCAGAGTGACTGGAAATGAAGGTGAGGTGGTCATCAGTGAGTCTGGCTCATCTGAGTTCAAGGCCAACCTCTAAAAGACCTTGGCGTTGGGTTGAAGAGCATCCTGACAGCAAAGCTGGGACTGAGCAGCTCAGAAAAGCAGTTATGTGAGGGCAACTCGGAGCGGGCCATCCCACCTGACCCCCCCAGAGCTGCCCTTGAATGCTGGGGATCTGGGCACAACCTTGTCTGAGGGAGGACCCTTCTCCAGAAGGTGGATTCATTCCCATGGAAAATCTTTTCAAAGATGAGATGATTATCAATTGAACTCGAATTCGGAGTACGCTTAACAAGTCGCCTTACTACACCCAGTGTGGACGAGAAGGTATCGTACACCAGAACGGAAGGCCCTCATTCACAGACATCACCCCTGCCCGTTCGATGAGGAAACACACATCTTGTCACTTGCCCAGGTCCCGTGTGAGGGATGGCTGAGCTGGACCGTGAACTTGGACCCCTTGACTCATAAGCGATACTCTTCTGGGTAAATTGTGCTGTGGACCGGAGCTGCCCGGGCTCAGGGGACCTGGGGGCGGCGGTGGTGGCGGGTTTATGGGCGCCTCTGACCCTCGTGTGTGTGCGTACGTGTGTGCTTTCGTGCGAATGTGCCCCCAGAGCCCAGAACCTTTCCTCGTTTCAAAAACCCCGTCACACAATTGGCACATTCAAAGGGTGTGGGGCTCCAAGTAGGGACTTCAAAGGGCTTTACAAAAGTTCCCTTATTTGGTTTATAGGTCTCTAAGGCTTCATGTGTTTTTATTTTTTTTGCACCAAGTGGTGGAGAATGTAATTAAACATGAACATTAAAATGTCAGGTAGTAATTAGCAAAGAAAAAAGGACTGTGCTGCCTACCAGGGGTCCTTGCCTTTAGGCAGGCTAGAGAGAGCAGGGCACGGCCCCCAGGAGTTTAGGCCAGGCCCAGACCTCCCAAACGGGGTGGTGGCGCGGGGGTGGGGTGGGGGGAGACGGAGTCGTCAGGGTCCACGGTGCCAGGGCCAAAAGATCATCTATTCCCGGGAATGGATACTTATTACTGAGTACCTTCTCTGTGTCAGGAGCTGGGCCAGACTTGGGGACAACAGAGGTCACAGACCAAGCTCCTGCTCTGAGGGACGAGCTCAGTGAGGCCACACCAGGACCTCACTAGGCCTCCCCAAGCCTCCCCAAGTCCTCCCCAAGGCCCTCGGGGCCTCGCTTCACTCGTACTGCCCCTCAGGGGCCGGAAGCCACGGTTCACTGTCCCTTCCTCCAAGCACACCTGGTTTGCCCCCTCAGAGGCTTGGTCTATGCCATTCCCTCTGCTGGAAGCCATTCCCTCACTCTTTACCTGCCAACTCCTACTGGTTTCTCAGGATTTGATGAAAAGCCACCTCTGCCTAGGGCCCTTTGCCCACTGGCAAGCCTATTAAACCCTCCCCCTACTCCGTCTTCTTCTCTCAAGGTAGCATATGTTCTGTTCTTTCCCCACGCTAATCGCAGCTTATAAATCTATTTTTCGGTGTGTGTTTATCCTCCGACACGCCTTCCCTGCCTGCAGCTGCCTGTGGGGTGGGGGCGGTGGATGAAACCAGAGCAGGGGCGTCCACGGCCATTGGTGGCGGTTATAGACTCTGCTCTAGGTTAGCTCGGTCCTGAGCAGGCCATGGGCTCCGTCACCCCTACGGCAGATGACAGTGGGGTGCTGGGTTCTGTCTGGCCCTTCTGTCCCTGTCGCCCTCCTTCATTCAGGCTTCCCCCTCTCCCCACCGGACTGCGGTCACAGCTTCCTCCCCTCTCCCCACCCCAGGCCTCCCCTACCCCCCTCTGGGAGAGTCCCCCCTGGCTACCAAGGTCACAGTTCCTACAGCAGAGTCTGTTGTAAAGCCTTTGGTGGCTCATTCTGTGCTGCTACCCAGCACGTCCCTCGAAGGCCACCAATAAGATGTCCCGAATACGTCACGTCTGTCCTCCACACTTCCACACCTTACCTGAGCCCCTCTCCAATCCTCCCGCGGGTCTTCCCAGGGACTGTCTTTCCTGCTTTGAGACAAAGGCGAGACGCCATCTGGGACCTGCCCGAGCTTCCCCTGCTCTCCAAACCGGGGGCGTAAGCATTAGTTCATCTTCCCCACTCACTGGGCCGGAAGGAGGCAGAGGCCCCGAAGACACGCCTGGTCCGCCGCACTTGGGTTTTGAAATCTGAGCTCTAGGTTACAGTTCGGGCCCCGCTTCAAGAAGGAGACGAGGCCTGGCTCCCTGGGTGTGATTCACACTGTCACAGAGGTGTGCACGCATTTCTGCTCCTGGAGGGTGCGGCCCCAGCCGCGGCACGAGTGTGCACCTGCGGGAACCCTAACAGGGAAGGCCTCCTTCGGCAGCTCTCGGCTCCCGTTTCTGTTTCTGACACAAACCAGGAACCCTCACATCTCTAGACTCTCAGGGGTGTACCCAGAACAAAGAGGGGCCGACTTTCTGCACACTCCATGTCACAGAAGCATAATAGTTACAGTACACGAAAGCCACTCCTTTAAGATGGCCAAAAGCTGTAGAATCTGACTATTTAATTAAGACCCCAGGGGCCCAATGGTCCAGCATTCAGCACCTCCTCCTGGGTTTGGCACGGGGCCTTGGGGTACAAGAGTTCCTGCCCTCATGCAGATCAGCTTCTAGTGGTAGGAGGAGGCAGTATTAAACCAAAAAGGACCCCTCCCTCCCAAAATAAAAAAGTGCAGCTGTGGAAAATGCCGTAATGGACCACGCCTGTTGTGTGCATGTACACTAACACACTTTAAGACTATTTCCTAGTCAGGGAGACCAAGCATCTGAAGGATGAGAGAAAACCACATGAAGAGGAGAAGGAAGAAGAACTGAGTGATGAAAACGGCATGTGTAAAGGCCCTGAGGCAGGTGGCAGTGTGGTGATAATTTGCGAGAGAAAAGGCTTGGGAGGCTGAAGAGAAACAGTGCGGGGGAGGAGGCAAGAGAGGAGGGCAGGGAAGTCCACAAATAGACTCTGGCCAGAGGCAGGAATTTGTCTCCATCCCACAAGCAATAAGAAACTCAGGAGGGCTTGAAGGAAGGAGCAGCCCACTAAGAGTGAGGTGTGTGCGGCTCTGCCGCAGGGAGAGCAAGGTACCAAGGATCACCAGGTCTCTGACACACCTGTTTGTGGATGGAGGTGCCCCCTACTGACCTCGGGGAAGCCGCTTCCCCAGCACGAGCCGTTTCCTTCTACGCTCCCCACGCTCACCACTGAAGGCTCCTTACCTCGCACTGCCGCCTCTTTCTCCCATCTCTCAGCTTCCCTCCTTGTTCTCTGCCTCTTTCGTCTCTAGGACCCCGACCGCCTGGGTTCCCACTTTCTTTTCTGCCCCCAGAGCAGCCTCTCAGCAATCCTGCAGGGAGGCATCGCTGTCCTTGCTTGGCAAATGAGAAAACTGAGGCCCAGCGAGCTGGCAGTCTGACCTCAGCGGGGCCAGCCAGCCCAGCGGCCTTGGGTACAAGACCCGAGACACTGAGGTGTACCAGACCCCAGTGAGAACAGGGCTGCTGAGCAGCGGCCTGGGCACTTGCCCACCCGACCTGGGCAGCCAGAGGTGGCATACAGGTCCGCCTGACATCTCCAGCCTCAGCGAGGAGGGCCGAGTGGCTGGGGTCCCGGGCCCAGAGGACCAGGCCAGCTCGGGATACTGTTGGTTGAGAATTAAAAGTGGAAGATTGTTTGTCGGGTATTGTTTTAAAAACACATCTTCTTACAAGGCATAATCGGGGGTCTGTGGTGTACTGCTGCCTTGTCCTGGGTGGGCTCTGCCCCCTCAGCCTGCCGTGCCGTGTCTCAGAACCACGAAGCTAAAATCATCTGACAAGTGCATACGGACAGGGGCAACCGTCAGAAGGACCTCCCCAAACGGCTGCCCCAGGCTGTCTCGCGCGCCGCCTGGCCTTTCCTTGCACAGCAGACAAACGTCCCCCACACTCAACCTGCTTTCCCTTCGGTGGTGTCAGTGTCAGGCTATTCACCTGGGATGGCTTTTGAGTAATGTACACTTCAGCCGCTTCCTGCGTCTGGAGAGCGTCACGGGAGGGTTTCCGACGTGAAATATGTCAGCTTTAAAGCGCACCACATCCTCTCCCGTCCACGTCCTCCCCCTGGTGGCATTCTGCCCTGGAAGGCCCTTCCTCCCCTCTGCCAGGCTGGCCTCCTCCTCCAGGCTGTCTCCAGGCTCCAAGAGAGGAAGAGAGAGCCGTCGAGCCAGCCTGCCGGAGCGCAGACCTGTCCCACGGAACCCCGGACGAAGCGCACTGCGTGGAGTCTCGGTTGTGTCCTCTTTAGACTAGATACGACCACCCTGCCGGCCTCACAGACGCGTGAGGGTAAGTGAGTTAGTGCCCGTGGAACAGAGCCTGCCGCCGGATAAAAAGAACACACGCCTTCTCTGGGGCTCCATTCCCCCCTCTGTATAATGGGTATGTCACGAAATAAGGAGTCGGTGACATCTCAGGGCCTTTGGAGATCACCGTGAGCATTCCTGCTCAAAATGAGGAGAAAACAGGGTCCCGGTGACTGCAGGGCTCCGAACGACAGGGAACCCCAGGACTCGGGAATGTCTAGCCTCTGGCCCCAGGGAGGGGGCACCAAAGTGGAGTGCAGACCGCGTGCCCGGGCCATCGGCAGCTCGGGTCACCCACAGACGCTCTCCCCAGCGTCCCTTTTGGGGTGGGCTTTCTGCTGCCTCCCAAGTAGGCAGCTCTGGGAGTGGCGAGGGCCCTCTGCACCCGCCAGCTGGAAGCCTTGGGCACGTGAACGGGATTCCCTGGACCCGATTTTCCACGCTGGCCTCGCAGGGCTGTCGTGAGGATGAAGCGTGTGCCTGGCGCGCGGCACGAGCTTGTGAGCAGTGGCCCCTTTCGGAGGGAGGCCTCTGCCTGCTAGCTCACGTCCTCTGCAGCTCCCGCGAGGTTTACAGGCTGACCCTGCTGGAACTTTGCTCGGGCTGCCAGGGGAGGGCTGGCGACCGAGGTCTCATGAGTGAGGGGTGGAGGTGGGGCAGGAAAAAGACACAAAAGCAGGGACGGTACCTGGCCTCCATTCTCTCCAGTGGGGACAAAAGAGAGACCAGACATCTACTCACAGATAGCATGAGGATTGTGGAGACCCCTTTCACGGAGGGGAAAACAGAGGGTCGGAGAGGGCCTGTCACTTGTCCCAGGCCACATGCGTGTCAGTCGCGGGGCCCGGCAGATCCCAGGCCTCGTTTCCTAGTGCCAGGCTCCTCCAGCTGGAGACACTGTTCCAGAGTCCTGTGTCGGCATCCATCCGTGCCTTTTCTTGGCTCCCATTGCCCTTTTTCCACTGAAGGCAAGGGTCTGGAAAGTGCTCAGCCAGCCCCCTCCCCCCCCCCCCCGCCAGGCCCTGTCCTCGGACCCCAAGCATCACAGCCCAGGAACCCTGCTGACCAGAGGAGAAGCACGGTCTCGGGCTTTCTCCTGAGCCTGGGCAAAAATTGCACTTGTATTTTCTCTTTCTCGCCTTTCTTTTTTTGGCCAGGAAGAGAAATGCGTCAACACGATTTTTTTTTTTTTTTTTTAGGAATCACTGAGTTATTTCATAAGCTTCAGCAGTGCTGGGTCGGAATGGCTGTTTTGTTACTTAAACTTCGGTTACAGAGCAAAATTCGCTATGAAATGTGGTAAGTTATTTCTGGAGCTACAGCACCTCATGGGAGAATTGTTTTAAGGAGTCATGTTCTCTGTTTTGATGGCCTCTTGGGGAGGGAGCTTCAATGGGGCCAAGAGCCCTGGACACACCCAGGAGTCCATGAGCACGCAGCTTGAGGCCCCTGGACCCCAGGCTTCCTTGCCTGGAAGAGAGCAGTGCCCCTGGTCGGGGACATACGGGGACACTTATTGAGTGACTGTGGCTGAACTAGCAGAGCAAGAACAAGGGAAGAGGGGTCCTACGCGTATGAGATACCTACCGGGTGCCGGCCTCCACGAGGTACTATCATAGATCACCCTCACAGATTCCAGCATCCTCAAAGGCTTTCTGCATTTAATGAAAGCACGAGGGCTTCATTCACTCACCAGAGACACTCAGTTAAAAGGTAGTATTCAGTCTGTTGAACATCTGACTTTGGCCCCGGTCATGATCTCACAGTTTGTGAGTTCAAGCCCCATGTCAGGCTCGCTGCTCTTAGCACAGAGCCCGCTTTGGATCCTCTGTCCCACTCGCTCTCTTTGCCCCTCCCCCACTTATACTCCCTCTCTCTCAAAAATAATAAATAAAGATTTAAAAAGGTGGGCGAGCCCCCAAAGCTCTTATGTCATGAAGAAAGATCCACTGGTTGGTTTGGGAGAGAAAAACAAGTTGATAACTCCTGGGGTTTTTTTCAGGATAAATGAGGGGGGGCAGATCAAATACGGCAAGGGGGTTAGGAGGGTTACAAGCTTAGGCCAAACTTCTGTCATCTTGGAGAAGGGCCCAGGCATGGGAGGTAGGAGAAAGGGACAGGGGAGGTGACTGGGAAGGAAGAGGCATCAGAGCTACTGGTCTGCTGGCCCCAGCACACACCTCCTGGATGGCCTAGCAGGACCCAGGTGAGGCACGGTGTCAGATTCCAGGAGGAGCTAGTCCAGGGCTTTTATTTGCTGGGAGGTTTTTGATAACTGATTCTATTTCTTCACTAGTTATGGGTCTGTTCAAATTTTCTATTTCTTCCCATATCAGTTTTGGTAGTGTGTGGCTATTTAGGAAGCTGTCCATTTCTTCCAGATTGCCAAGTTCGGTGGCATATAATTTTTCATAGTATTCTCTGATGATTGCTTGTATATCTGAGGGATTGGTTGTAATTTCTCCCTTTTCATTCACGATTTTATCTATTTGAGTTCTCTCTCTTTTCTTTTTGAGAAGCCTGGCTAGAGGTTTGTCTATTTTGTTTATTTTTTCAAAGAACCAGCTTTTGGTTTCATTGATCTGTTCCACTACCTTTTCTGTTTCCAAATGATTAATTTGTGCTCTGATCTTTGTTATTTCTCTCTTTCTGCTGGGCTTGGGTTGTTTATTTGACAAAGCAGTAAAATGTATCCAATGGAAAAAAGACAGCCTCTTTAACAAATGGTGCTGGGAGAACTGGACAGCAACATGCAAAAGAATGAAACTAGACCACTTTCTTACACCACTCACAAAAATAAATTCTAAATGGAGAAAAGATCTGAATGTGAGACAGGAAACCGTCAAAATCCTAGAGGAGAAAGCAGGAAAAAGCCTCTTTGACCTAAAACGCACCAATTTCTTACTCGACACGTCTCCAAAGGCAAGGGAATTAAAAGCAAAGATGAACTATTGGGACCTCATCAAGATAAAAGGCTTCTGCACAGCAAAAGAAACAACCAACAAAACGAATAGGCAACCAACGGAATGGGAAAAGATCATCGCAAATGACATATCAGATAAAGGACTAATATCAAAAATCTATAAAGAACTTACCAAACTCCACACCCGAAAAACAAATAACCCAGTGAAGAAACGGGCAGAAGATATGAATAGACACTTCTCCAAAGAGGACATCCAGATGGCCAACAGACACATGAAACGATGCTCAATGTCACTCATCATCAGGGAAACACAAATCAAAACCACACTGAGATACCACCTTACACCGGTTCGAGTGGCTAAAATGAATAAATCAGGAAACTATAGATGCTGGCGGGGATGTGGAGAAGCAGGCACCCTCCTACACTGTTGGTGGGAATGCAAACTGGTGCAGCCACTCTGGAAAACAGTGTGGAGTTTCCTCAAAAAAATGAAAATAGAGCTACCCTATGACCCAGCAATAGCACTGCTAGGAATCTACCCAAGAGACACAGGAATGCTGATGCATAGGAGCACGTGTACCCCAATGTTCATAGCAGCACTTTCGACAATAGCCAAATCACGGAAAGAGACCAAGTGCCCACAACTGACGAATGGATAAAGAAGTTATGGTACTTACATACAATGGACTACTATGTGGCAATGGGAAAAAATGAAATCTGGCCATGTGTAGCAACATGGATGGAACTGGAGGGTATTATATTAAGTGAAATAAGTCAGTCAGAAAAAGACAGATACCATATGTTTCCACGAGTAGGTGGACTTTGTGAGACTAAGCAAAAACCAGGGGGAGGGGAAGAGGGGAAAGGAAAAAAGATACAGAGAGGGAGGGAGATAAAACATATGAGACTCTCAAAGACTAAGAACAAATTGAGGGTGAGGGGGGTGAGGGAGGGGGGAGAGGGGGTGACGGGCATTAAAAAGGGCACATGTTGGGATGAACACTGGGTGTTATATGTAAACCAATTTGAAAATAAACTATTATAAAATAAAAAAATTAAAAAAAAAGATTCCAGGAGGAGCTAGAGTGAATACGGGGGATTAAGATGGCAGCTTCCCAGATGCCAGTTCCCCAGCCCTCAGGGAAGATGGCCACCCGAGCTGAAGGGGTAGGAGGAACCGATTTCTTGGCCTTTCACCTCACATCCTGAAGAATCTCTAAACCAACCTGGAACCACAGGTGAGGCAAGAGGCCGCTCACACAGTGTCCACAAGAACTCCCAGAAGGTACCTGAAGTGGCACTTTCTATGACTCAGTGGGCTCCCGTTCTTACTCCCAGGAGATCAGAGAAGGGCTGGTTCCGTTTTGAGGTCAAGTCTTTTAGACTCATTCAGGTCTTAGTAGCTCACAGAAATTTACAGGCAAATCCTACATACCTGCCTGTAACTATCCCCACAGAAATTATCTGGGGACAGACACATGCAGTCACAGATGCTACCATCAGGACAGATGATGCTCCCAACAGTGTCTGACCCAAAGTCAGTGCCTATAGCAATACTAAACATGCATGTGTCAACCTCTAAGGTCTCAACCGTGGCTTAACCCTTTCTTTCCTGGGACCCCCAATATCGCTTTTGAGTTTCCTTGAGATTGGTTGTTCACAAAGAGATCTTTGTTCCAAGGTTATGAGACTTATAAAATCATAGGAGTTAAGGGGCAAGTGAGCTTAATAAGTGTAGACAGTGTATGTTTATGGCCAGAAATTAAGGAGTCTGGATAGACCAAGGGTATGATAGGATCTAGTCTCTGCCTAGATTTTGGGTGGTTGGATGGCTTTTTTTGGAGGGGAGGGTGGAATCCAGAGGTAAGGTTGCCTGGCAACAGTCTCACTGCCTCACTGTTTTCATGAAAAAGTCTGAACTGTGAGCTGAACGATTTCTTTGGGCAGATAAGTGATGCCATAGGACAGAACCCCAGGCCCTGGATGAAAGTGCTGAAGAAACATGTCAAACAGACTGGTCCATTTCTAGTCCTTTCTTTACATCTGTCAGAGCCCTGAGCCATGGAGTAAGGTGAGAGGTCTGGAATGTTCGGTGACTTCAGAAGCCAGTTAACTCCAGAGAACCTAGGGGCGTTAACCTCAGCTGGCTAAGTGGCTCCACTCCGTGGCCACCCTGGGAGCGAGGGGAAGGGTGAGTGGCACTACTGGGCCCTTGCAGCCCCCTTGCAGCCTGCACCCCCAGAGCACACAGTGTTGAGGCCAGCAGATGGCCTGCCGAGCCCGAGATGCCTGATGCGTGATAATGAGACAGAGGCCGCCCAGCTTGGCCTGGCATTCAGTCTCTAGGCAGAAAACCAAACAAGACCAGAGGGGTTGAGGTTTCTCCCGGGGCCACTCTCTCCTGCAGGCAGGAGAAAGAATGGGTCCTGATGAATTCGGGCAGGAACTAGGGGTCGTTGATACTTGTTTTGGCCACAGCTCTGTGTGAGGGGTCGGCAAGAAGGACTGAAGAAAGCAAAGGCTCGCCTGGACATTCGGGCCCAGTTCTGGGTGTTCCCTGCGAGGACAACGAGACTGGACGCAAGAGCGCCAGCTTCGAGAGGGCTCGGACGTCCCTCAGCGGGTCATCTGAAGGCTCTGTGGGTCTCCGGGCTGGAGAAGAGCAGATGCGGTGGAAGGCCTGATGCAGAGGAGAGAACAGACTTCTTCCTTAGGTCACCCGCAAGTCAAGTTAGGGCCCGCAAGTGCAAGTTAACGGGAGCCTGATTCCCATGGGATCTAAGCATGTCATTGGGGTTCACTCAGCGAAGCAGATCCAGTACGAGATATGTGCTTTGGTGTCGGGACTGACCGAACCCAGTGACGGAAGGCGGGTTGGCGAAGCGGTCCTTGCAAGGCTGCCGTCCTCACAGCGGCTGCTCCGAGTTTGCCGTCTACGCAACAGGCCATCAGGAAGGCAGGCCAGAGCTGCTGATGGGAGCTCGGGCTGAAACCGTGTCCATCGTGTGGTCTGGGACCTGGTGACAAGGGTGTCCTGGACTCCCCATCGCAGGGTTGGGCACACACACCTGTCCTCAGGTTGAATCGGCAGTCGGCAGCGATAGATGTCTGTTTGCTTCCCAGCAGACCTTGCCTGTCTCCCAAGACCTTCCTGGGACTCACCCTCTCCAGAAACCTAGCTGAAAATGAGTTCTGGGAAATGCAGCTCAATCCGGCCAATTCTGGAGCCATCCTGGTAAGGAAGACCCTTCTTACTGTCAGAGCGGCCCTGAGCGGAGGTGAGCGGCTTCTGAGCACCTGCCTGGAACTCACTGCTTAGGATTGGCCCACCGTGACATGACCCTGCTCTCCTAAGGGAATCCCCTAAAGGGGTCTCTGGTGGTGGAACGGAGCAGGGGGCCTCCTGGAGTGAGAGTCAGGTAGAGAGCAGGGATCCCCATCACTAGCAGTGGCCCAGTTGTCTAGCCTCGACATGTGGGGTGGCAGCCACTCTGGGCACCCACGACAGCAGCCTGGATGGAGACCCTTAGGATCCAAGCATTTCCTGCCTTGAACGCTCAGGGGATTACACCAGTCAGTACCTGAGCTGGCTCTGCACCCCCTCCCCTCAGTACCCGCTGACTCTGAGTTCAGCAGGCCAAACCCTGGCCAGTCCCGGATCCGGAATCCTGGGTGGGAGGTATGGAGACATTAGCCGCTGCTGGAAAAAGGCCTCAAAAAGCCCCCAGCAGGAGCCCCTTGGAAGGCACTCCCCTGGTGAGGGGAACGTTTGTTTATTGATTCAAGGAAAACTGTTGGAACTAATTATGTCTCTCCCCCGAACTCAAATACAGCACTTGGCTACCTCCATGCACAATAAAAAGGCGTCAGCCAGGCTGGCCCCATCCATCTTCCACTTCCCGACTGAAGATGGTGGGCACCTCTAAACCTCAGGTCTCGTACCTGCCAGTGAGGAGAATAAGCCAACAACCACTGCCCCGTGCACAGGACTGACCGTGGAATCTGCAGGGCCCGGTGTAAAATGAAAACGCAAGGGCGCTTGTGCAAAAGTCACTAGGAATCTCCAGACGGTAACAGCGCAGCATTCAAGCGGGTCCAGGGCGCCTCTCCCCGCGGAGCCCAGAGGGCTGGACGGCTGTCACACCGCAGAACTGGCCCTTGCCCACACGCATTCGTTGCCCACAGCGGTATTTCTGAAGCTTATAAAAATGTGCTGTCCCCTGGAAAAAAAAGTGAAAAAGAAATATGTGTGTGTGTGTGTGTGTGTGTGTGTGTGTGTGTGTGTGTGATCTAACAAGCCTGGCAGTATGGATAAAATAGCACCCCGTCTTAGCCTAGACCTATGTGTGTGGGTGAATCTATGTAAAGGGAGAGGGAGAGGGAGAAGGGGGAGGGGAGAAAGTCTCCAAAAGACTTTGGTTCAAAATTTCTGGGTGACCAAGAATCTTAGTTTGAGGCACCCTAGTCAGGACCCTGACTTAATGAGACTAAAATCTGAATCAGTTAAAATGTCTTCCAAATGCAAACTACCATTATAAAAGAGCCTTTTAAAAATTATAAACACAAAGCCACAAAGTTACTGAATATTCATAGAATATGCTTCTTCTGAGAAGCCATCTGTGAACCTAACGGAGGTCTGCGGACCGTGGCCGGCAGGGCTAAGCCTCTGGACCCCAGCCGCCATTTGTGGCCTCCCAACACCTGGCCTCCAAGGACCCTTGGCCTCTCGTCCCTCCACGCCTGTGCCATTAGTGCCCAACTGCTTTGTATTTCCATGAAGGCCACGTGTGTCTCCTGTCTCTGGATCTGTGCGCGCTCTGTTCCTTCAACCTAGAATCCCCTCCTCATTCTCAAATCACACTGAAAACAGTGCTATTCCCCTCCACAGTCCAACACCCGTGTCACCTCTTTTGAGAAGCCGTCCTAGATTCCCAGGCATTATTGTTAATAATACTAACGAATAATGATAATAAGTAATACGCAGGGAGTGCTAACCACGTGGTAGTCACTAGTGTAAATATTTAACAGGTGTTAACTACTTATACTCCCTGGAAACCTTGAGCCGAATGCATTATATCATATTATTTTATCTCATATTATTTTCCATCTTGGCGAATACACTAAGACCCAAGAAGCACAGTGGCAGCGTTAAAGACCTCCACGCTGGACGGGAGCAACCCTTGCTGGAAAACCGTTAGTGGTGACCAGCTGTCTCCTGTGAGGGAAGTGTCACTCTTGCCCCTAAGTGCACAAAAGAGATGCCCAATAAATGGCATGGAAATAATAGTGATGAGGATTCTGATTATTTGGTTTCACCTTATTGATAAATCATTTAATATTTGAAATGGACACCTGAGTGGCTCAGCTGGTTGAGTGGCTGACTCTTGATATCAGCTTAGGTCATGATCCCAGGGTTGTGGGATCAAGGCCCACATCAGGCTCCGAGCTGAGCATGGAGCCTGCTGAATATTTTCTTCTCTCTCTCTCTCTCTCTCTCTCTGTGCTCCTCTCCCCCTCTCGTACTCTCTCTCTCTAAAAAAAACAAAAAATTGAGAAGCTTTAAGGCATGGAAAATCATATTCCTACAATTTGTACTTTGATAAAGCCTTACTTTATTTACATATCAAACATTTAGGTTTTCTTAGAATACTAAATTAACATGCCTCCAACTATTTAGTTCCCACAACGTATATCTCATTTAACAAATTAAATTTCCCTAGGCATTTACATATAGCAAATGTGAACACTTCTTATCATTCAGTTAAAATCAGAAGTCTAATGTGACCAATTCTCTTAAGACAATCTTACCTCCTTTAAGAAATCTTAAAATTAAAAAAGAAACCTACAAAACATCACAATGATTTAAAATTGATCAGTTGCATTGCACAAAAGGAATCCGTTACAAAGAACTAACCCAATGATTTAAATGTGTGCGTTCTTAACTCTGTCTTCATTTTAGTTTTTGATTCTTATCCTTGCTCTGCACGGAGGGGTACAGCCTTACCTAGGCAGCAGAGAGCGAGGGGCGCCACACCAGGCTGGCCAGCTCGCTGACTCAAAGTCACGGTAGAGGTCCGGGGAGGTTCCCTGGTGAGACTGCCCGCACACCTCCTGCCTTGCTCAGGCTTTTTCTTTTAAGTACCACTGTCTTGAGTGTCAGATGGTGCTACAGTTTTTATTTCAATAATCAAATAGAATTTGTAAAAGTCATGAGAAAGATAGTCTATAATACATGGCCGTATTTCTGCTTTTTCTATTGTTCTATCTTCCTGATACTCCAAGATTCCTTTCTTTATCATTAACATTCTGTTCAAAGAATTTTTCAAAGCATTTCTTTTAAGGCGAGTCAGCTGATGACAAACGCATTTATGTTTTTCTTCATATGAAGGATCTTCATTTTTCCTACGTTCCTGAAGGAACTTTGCTGGGTATGGAATTCACAGTTGACTTCTTTTCTTCCCATACTTGAAAAATGTTGTGAGAAACACTTTCTTCTGGCTTCCAGGGTTCCAGATGAGAATCCTGCTTCTAATCAAATTGGTGGTCCCTATACAAAATGGGCTGATTCAAGGTTTTCTCCTTTAATTTTCAAAAGCTTAATTATGACGTGTCTGGGCATAGATTTATTGGAGTATCTTGTTTTGAGTTTGCTCAGATTTATAAATCTGTGCTAAATTTGAAAAGTTTTAAGGCCAGTGTTTCAAAGACTTTCAGCCCATTTCTTTCTTCTCTTCTTTGGAAACTTCAGTAATAAGAATATCGGATCTTTCTTTATGGTCCAGTAGGGCTCTGAAGCTCTGTTCATTTTTTGTTTGTTTGTTTGTTTTGTTTTGTTTGTTTTGTTTTGTTTTTGGTCTATTTTATCTCTATTGTCAGATCGAGTAAATTCTGTTGAGCCGTTCTCAAGTTTATTGATTCTACCCTCTACTATCTCGTCTCTACCACTGAGTTCACCTAGCAAGTTTTTTATTTCTGTTAATGTATTTTTCAATTTCATAAGTTTTATTTGGTTCTTTAAAACAAATCTTATTGGTTTGCTGAGATGTTCTATTATTCCGTGTGTTTCAGGAAATTTCATAATTGATGATGGAAGCATTTTTAGGATGGTTGCTTTGAAATATTTGTCCGATGAATCCAACAGTTGACACCTCTCCATGTTAATGTCATTTGACTGTCTTTTCTTATTCAGGTTGTGATTGTCTGCCTTCTCACAATAATGGATGACTTAGAGTGTCGCCGGAGCGTTTTGGCTACTCTAACACTCTAGATTCTTAAACATTTTGCTTAGCAGGCAGGGTCCCTGTTTAGGGTTAGCCCAAAGGCCTGGCCTGTTTTTGTCATCTGTGGTTCCAATGACAATATAATTTTCAGGGTCTTTGTGGTATTATTTTGGTTTACTTAGTTTATTTCATTTTTTCCTGAGGCTCGCGCTGTTTTCTGCTGGTGCTCCCTGAAGGGGAGAAGGAATTTCCCCAGACTACTATACGGATAAAGGAAGTCCCTGGACTGCATTTTGGAGACATCTTTCTTGCCTATGGTGGATGGAAAGCAATTTCTGGTCAGGTGATTTTTGTGACAGGATCCTCTTGCCGGTGCTACCCTGCACCTCAGTGTCTCTCACTGGGGGAGAGGAGCCTTGAGCTTGAGAGGACAAAGAGGCTTCCAGAGTCAGGAGTATTGTTGGGCTGGGATCTCTCTGCCAGTGCTGCCAGGCTTTCTGGGATTTCTTGGGGGAGGAGAGTCTTGGGCCCAGTAAGGAAAAAAATGCTTTTATTGTTCAGCAGAGCTTACTTGATGTAGTGCCTGGAAGGACTGCCACCTGGGGACAAGCCTACCTGGGCTGACTTCTGCTACCAGGCTGGCTGCTGGGAAATACTGGACCTGGATCTCCTTCTACTTTCGTATGAAGGGGTTGCAAGACCCGCCGCCATGTTCCTCCTCCCCACTCTGAGGCTCCAAAACAATTTACCTTCTTCTTCTCACCTTTCAAAATTCTCCTTCGGCTGACTCTTCATTGTTTTCAGGGTTTATCATTGTCTTTAGAGGGAAGGAATGAGGAGAAACAGGTCTATGGCATCTTGTCCGGGACAGAATTTTCTTTCTGTTATTGATTTTTAGTTTAACTTTCTTATCCTAAAAGACCATGCATGAAGTGAAGATTTTGGAGAGTCAGTAACATGGTATCATGTCCAGAAGTAGCCTCCCTTACCAATGGAAACAAAGGAAAAGCCAGCCACAACATACAGGTTTATGATACTCTGATGCTTACAGTAGTGGCAGAAGGAAAGAGGTGGTTGTGACGGTGACATGAAGGATGGGAGCATTTATAGGAATGAAATAGCATTTTTACTGATGAAATCACTACCAAGACAGAAGGACAAGAGATTTTTTTTTTATGGTGTTTGAAATGATGCTACCTAATAGGTGTGAATATCCCAGAGGCTTCAGATCCTAAAATGACCCTCAAATTTTCCTAGCTGGAAACTTATGAAAATATGCATAAATCTACTGAGAATGGGAATTTGAGTAGATTTTTGGTCTTGACATATAATCCACAGATTTCATGGCTGTTGCATGCTTCTCTATAATCTTATATTAATAGTGCTTATAACCAGGCATGGTGAGACCAGCAAAGCAATGTTTATCCCAAGCAACAAGTATTTTCAGAAGTGTTAGGCAGGAGCATGTCCATGAAATTCATGTATTTAAAACCAGGACCTGGGGGCCCTGTGGGTAGGTCCTACTGAAATATTGAAACTGAAACAAACATTCAAGATTTATTTTCCAGACACCTTCAAATCAATTCATTTTTCGCTGTATGGTTTGCAGTTTAGTCTGGCTCTTTCTGAGGGAAAAAAACTTACTCATTAAATTGTGAATCCTACATCTCACCTATCAGTAGGTTTCTATCATACATACAATGTAAGAAAATTCAGTGACCATTATTGATGGCAGAAAAATTTTGTTGAACTTATATATAAATGAATTAATGCTTACATGAAGTTGCAATCATTATTTATGAAACTTTCAAAGAAATTAGAAACCAAAGAAAGCACACAGTCTTAATTTTGTAAGAAAAGTTTAGCAAAGGCTCCTGTGAATATTAGATTTACTAAATGAACTTGTGACTGACGTGTTTAAAGTTGGTTCGATGAAACTCATAAAAAGACAGTATAGTCAATAGGGTCATTACAAATATTCCACCCTTCCACCACAAGTACATGCGAAAATTTGCTTCCCTATCCAAATGTAAAGTAGCATGTGGCTAAATGACTTGCTTGGACAATGAAATGTATGGAACCCCTTAAAAGATTAAAAAAATGCTTTGTTCCTTTTCCTTCGTCTCAATGTTTCTGAAAGCCCATATAGAAAAGTAGTCTTGATAACCTCACATCCTTGAAAAACTACAACTAGCATATTCTCTGCCCTGAATTGGAAATGTTGTTACATGAGTGAAAAACAAAGTTGCTTGTGTTGAGTCCCTAAAAATTTAGGTATTGTTTGTTACTGAAATGTAACCTAGACTATACTGGCTGATACAAAGTTTCAGGTTTATTAACAACATTGGTCAAGAAAACTACTACTCTCCACTTTGCTTAAGTAACAAGAAAACAAAATTCATTAACCCAAGAACTCTTAATTAAGTCCCATCTTCGGTAATTTCTTTATTACCTCAAATTTTTATTCATTTAAACATTTAATCACAATAAAAAATATTAGTGATAACTTGTAATGGGTCTAATACTGTAGCCAATAGATTTGAGTAGTAAACTAGCAAGTAATGTTCACAGTCTATTGGTTTGCCCACATCTAGGAGTCATTCACTCACTCATGCTTGAAGGAGGCATACGATCCCCCAGTTGATGATAGGAACAGAATGGGATGACCACAATAAGGACTAAGCATCAAATGATAACACTCAGGCAAAGATTGGTCACTGGGGCTGTCAGATCCCACCTGAGTCCCCAAATCTTTCCTTTTGCTCTTCCCAAACCCCAGACTCACTTGACCATTACACATATCATTATGTCTATCCTTACAAAGAATGTTCAAGTTTAAAACACTTAGAAAAATTTCTGTCACAGAATTAACTTTCTATATTTATAAGTTATGAGCATCAGTATTCATACTAGTATTACTGCCCCATTTTTAGATGAGAAAACTGGAATTCAACGTGATTAGTTAATTGGTCTAAAGTCATAAGCTTGTAAGTGACTAAACTAGGACTTTACGTTAGATTTTCTCAAAGCCCATGTTCTTTCCACAGTATTGACTACCTTTCCAGTAGCTCACATCTGACCTACAAAGTTACCTCTCTGCAAAAAGAAATGTCAAGGAGCCAAAACTGTAAGACAAGTAGAAATGGTTAGAAAAAAAAAGTATTGAGATCTTGACCAAAATGTAATAATGATCAGTCAGGATTTCTGCTCCTGATCATCACAGAATAACTGTTTCCGAATGTGTCTTCCCACTGAAAATAACTATAGTTGAACAAAATACAAGAGGGAACTCTTTTCAAGTGTTAAACTAAAGAAAGAGCAGACCAGTGATATGTAAGAGAAGTGAATCACATGAGGTGAGCTCCGCATTCATCCTGGTTTCTGCCTGGAAGCAATTTTCAAACATCTTGCAGAAAGATAGAGGTGGGGCTCAAGCAGAAAATATTTCACAGGCTGAGGAGGCATAAATGAGAGAGTCAGGAGATTCATGCTGCTGCAATGGCTAGAATTTGTGGGGCAGAGCGTTGGAGAAAAAGGAGTTTCCCAGTGAGCCCCATATGATGGGGATCTCCCATTGGTCTTTTGTGAGGTCCAGACGGTGGATATGCAAGACAAGACTCCAGATGGCCTGGAGGTAATCACATACCAGGAAGCTGAAAGCCAAGCAAAGATACAAGGTTGTGCAGAGTTACAGTCTACAGAGTTCCAGCCAGCCAGAGTTCAGAGAGAAGTCTGACTGCCTCAGACATTCACCTGAGAACCAGAAAGACCAGATCTAAGAGTAAGGACCAAAGCCTAGAGTAAGGTCCTTGCCTGGAACTAAGTTAAGAAGTTAGGTTGAAAACAATCAAAACAAATAATCAAAACAATCAACGAAACAAACAATCAACAAACAAACAAACAAAACCAACATTTATAGTCTTCCCCTAACAGAGACCAAAACCAAGCCTGACAGAAACAATAAAGGTTCTGCTAGTGATTCAACTGCTCACCAAATTCAAGATCTTACGAAAGAAAATGATACAACTCAGACACCTGGCATTACCTAAAATGTCCATGCTCAATAAAAAATTTCCTACATGTCGGGTGCCTGGGAGGCTGTTGTTTGAGCATCTGACTCTTGATTTTGGCTCAGGTCATGACCCCTAGGTCATGAGATCAACATCCATATTGGACTCTGTGCTGAGCATGTAGCCTGCTTAAGATTCTCTGCCTCTCCCTCTCTCTAGCTCACCCTCTGCCCCTCTCCCCAACTCGTGCTCTCTCTGCCTCATAAAAAAAATTCTTATGTGTGAAGCAGATGGAAAATACGACCCATTATCAAAGAAACGTGAAAATGCGTTTCATAATGGAGACAACAAAGGGCCAACAGGAAGAGAATCCGAGGTGGCCCCAATGTGGAATAACAGGCAAGGTCATTAAAGTAGCTGTTACAAATATTTTTAAGGACTTAAAGTATAGTCATATTGAGGTAAATGAAAATTTGGCAGTTGAAAACTAAAGTATCTAAAATGAGTAATTCATTTGATAAGAATAACAGAAGAATAAAGTCTTCCGAAGAATGAACCACTAAATGTGGTTGCAAATTAATAGACATTTTCAAATATTAAGACCAAAGGAAAAAAAAACTGGAAAAAAAAAAAAAAGAACAGATCCTCAGTCACCTGTAAGATAATATCAAGCAGTCTAGGGTATGTATAGTTTGAATTCAAGGAAATTAGAAGAGAGAATAGGGAAGAAAATATATTTTAAAATAGGCCTAATTTCCCCAAATTTGGTGGAAAATAAACTTGTAGATTCAAGAAGTTCAGCAAACCACAAGCAAGATAAATACAAAGAAAATCAGATGTAAGCAGATCATAGTCGATGTGCTGAAAATTAAAGATAGTGGGAAAATCTTTAAAGCAGGTAAAGAAAAAGGACACATTACAAAGATCAAGGATTAAAATGATGGCTAGCTTAGTATAAACTATAGAAGCCAGAGGATGATGAAACATCTTGTAAATCTGGGTGGGGAAAAAAATGTCAATCCACAATTCTATAACCGGAAAAACTATCTTTTAGATATGGGAGTGAATAAAGACATTCTCACATAAAGGAAAGCTGAGCGAATCTGTAACCAGTAGAAATGTTAAAGGAAGTTCTTCAAGCTGAAGGGAAAAGACAACAGAATTTTGTATCTGGAAAGGAAGAGTAACTGAAACGTGATAGATAGATAGATAGATAGATAGATAGATAGATAGATAGATGATAGATACAGGGATAGATAGAGAGATATATTGATAATAGATATATTTACAATTATATAATATTTATGTCAAAATCTAGAAAGTATAATTTAAAAAACCAGCTACAGGGGTGCCTGGGTGGCTCAGTCAGTTGAGCATCCGACTTTGGCTCAGGTCATGATCTCACACATGGCTCGTGAGTTTTGAGCCCTGCATCGGGCTCTGTACTGACAGCTCAGAGCCTGGAGCCTGCTTCCGATTCTGTGTCTCCCTATCTCTCTGCCCTCCCCCACTTGCTCTCTCTCAAAAATAAAAAAAAAATTTTTTTAATTTTAAAAACTAGCCACATAATTACATACATAATGTATATAATTTTTCTTTCTTGTACATAAATATAACATTTCAATATATTTAAAGTATATATACAATTCCGTTCTTTGTTATTATCACCATGAATTTTATATCCTTATACGTAGTAAATATAGAGAGAATAATGTTATCATTTTTGCTTTAACTAATCATGTATTATTTTATAAAAATAAAATATAGTCTTTATAAAAACATATATTTTAGTTTTTTGTTAAATATATAAATATACACTATCAAATAAAAATATATAATAAAAATTACAAATTTTAGTAGTCTTCATAAAAGATCATATATAGGGGTGCCTGGACAGCTCAACTGGTAAAGCATCTGACTCTTGATTTCAGCTCAGGTCATGATCTCATGACTCATGAGATCAAGCCCCAAGTCAGGCTCCATGCTTACAGCCTAGAGCCTGTTTGGGATTCTCCCTCTCTCCCTCTCCCTGCCCCTTCACTACTTGTGCTCTCTCTCTCATTTCTCTCTCTCGAAAATAAATAAAGTTTAAAAAACACATATATTTTATTCAATTGAACATATATGACTAGTTAAGCCAAAATTATAGCTCTGTATTCTCTTTATGTATCTTTATATAATCTATTCTTTTACATTACATCACATTATATTTGTGGTGATAATCACACAAAGAATGGAATTTCAATGTGTAAAGTTCTCATACTTTACTTGAAGTTACTACAATAATTCTATATAGACTAAGGTAAGTTGAGTATGCATATCATTATCCTAAGAGAAACCATTTAAATAAATACAAACATTTATAACTAAAGAGCAAAAGAAATTAAAAATGGAATTCCCAAGAAAATTCAATTAACTTAAAAAAAAAAGACAAGAATCAGGAACATAGAAGTAAAACAATTGGCTGGGACAACTAGAAAACAAAATGATAGATTTAAATGCAAGCTATCAATAATTGTATTAAATGTAATTGGACTGGACTAAGCATTCCAACCAAAACAGAGACTTTATCAGAATGGAAAATGAAACAGATCCAACCATATGCTGACTAGAAGAGATGCCCTTGGAATACAAATACACAGAGGCTAAAAGTAAAAGATGGAAAAATATGCACTATACAAACAGAAAAATAAGGCATGTTCACATTAAAATCAGAAGAAGTAGACTTCAAGACAGAGGGTATTTCCAGAGATACAGAGGTACAATCTTATAATAATAAAATGGTAAACTCATCAATAAGATGATGATAACAATCCCAGAATTATATGCATCACATAACAGTGTTTACAATACATAAAGCAAAAAAATAACAAATGGAGAAATGGAAAATTGTACAATTATAGCTGGAGATCTTAATACCCCTTTCTCAGTAATTAGGAAAGCAAGACAAAAAAAAAAAAAAAAAGCAAAAAGTCAGATACAGAAGATCGGACAAAATTAACAACCAACTTGACTTAACTGATATTGTTGGAACACGACACCAAACAATTGCAGAACAT
The DNA here is from genome assembly GCA_030068075.1 of Paguma larvata. Lineage (NCBI taxonomy): Eukaryota > Metazoa > Chordata > Mammalia > Carnivora > Viverridae > Paguma > Paguma larvata. Next base: position 55,446,023 of record CM057837.1, on the reverse strand, counting down.
AAATTTTCTTTGAGCGGACTTGGAATATTCACAAGGCAGACCACATGCCATGCCATAAATTCAAAAATATTAAAATATAACAAAGCATGTGATCTTACTATAGTGACATTAGAAAGCCCTAACAATAAATAGAAAAATCTCAAATATTTTAAAATTAAGTAATATACTTAAAAATAATCTATTATCAGGGAAGAAAGAAAATTTAAAATTTAGAAAATATCCCAAAGTGAATGATACTTGAAATACAACATGTAAACATTTGCGGGATATCATTAAGTGGTACTCAGGGAGAAATTTACGCTTTTAAAAATTTATATCAGAAAGAAGGGCGATTTAAGATCGGTGGTCTAAGTTTTCATTAAGGAGCTTGAAAAAGAAGAACAAAACAAGTAGAGGCATCCTTGAATAGATACTTTGCAAAGAGAAATTCAAAATGGTAGAACTGCTTTGGAAACTGTTTTGAAATTTCTTCTAAGTTTAACCAACAATGACCCAACAGTTGGACTCCTAGGTATTTGCCCAAGAAAATTTAAAACATTCGTTCATAGAAAGATGTATCCATGAATGTTCATAGTACCTTTATTCGACTTTATTCAAAAAAGCATAAAACTAAAATGATCCAAATGTTTATCAACAAGACAACGGATAAAAACAAATCGTCACATATTCGTGCAGTGCAACTTACTCATTAATGAAAAAGAATGAAATGCTGATCCATGCGGCATGAATGAATCTTGCAGGCGTTAAATAAACGAAGCCAGGCACAAAAGAATATGTACTGTATGATCTCATTTTTCTGACGTTCAAGGGCAAAACAAATCCATGGTGATTGTATTATTCATTTATTATTACATAATAAATTAGGCCAAAACTTATCAGTGTCAAGTAACAAAGCTTGTATTATCTCCACTTCTGTGGGTCACGAGTTCAGGCATAGCTTGGCTGGATGCCTTTGGTTCAGACTCTTTTGTAAGGTTGTTTCAAGGTGTTGGCTAGGGCTACAGTCATTTCAATGTTTGACTGGGGATGGACTATCTGTTCCCAAGTTCACTGGTGTGGCTGTTGGCAGGTCTCAGGTGCTTGGTGGCAGCTGGCAGAAGACATTAGTTCCTTGCCATCTGGGCCTCTCCTTCATTATACGCCTCTCCTGTAGCAGTTGGCTTCCTCCAGAGCTAGGGCTCCAGCTCCATGTCCAGGAGACATGATGAGCAAAACAGAAGTCATAGACTCTTTGTAACCTAACCTCAGACGGATAGCAAGTTACTTGCCACAGCCCATACACCGGCAAAAAGGATCATACAAGGTCATAAAGACCAAGGTGGGAATCCTTAGGACCCATCTGAGAAGCTGCCCCGCATAGTGACAGAAATCAGAACAGCAGTTGCTTATGAGTAATGACTGGAAGAGGACACGAGTAACTTTTCTGGAGTGATGGAAATATTCTCTAATTTAAGTGAGTTGTTAGATGACTATTTGTCTCCCTAATTTATACCCTTAAGACCCATGCATTTCACTACATGTAATTTCTTCCTTGATTTTAAAATATATTTGAAAGGACGCAATTTTAAGGTATTTTTAAATGATGATTTGTCATGTTAGATATCATTCGAATGAATACAGACCCTTATACAGCAAACTAAATAAAGGTAACCACAGAAAAACACGTTCATCTATCATGCAACGCTTCAAGTACATAAACTTCATAAAGTCAAAGAAGTACAAATGCTGTATTTTCACAAGGCTGTATTTACTCTCCTCTGGGAAGGGTGTTCAAGGTTTTCAGCCAAACCTCTAAGACTTGGTTGGGGATCTGAGGACAACCGCCACAGCCTCTTCTTTTACAGTCCATCTCTAGTTCTCGAAGATGGGCAAAGACAGGCAGCCCTGTTTAGGAACCTGGGAGCTCTCCCGGGAGATGAGACATGAAGCTGAAATCAGGATTTGGACCGAGGGCTGTCGGCCACAACCAATTCCCTGCCTTAGGATGCGATGTTTCTAACAGGGGTCACAAGGATTTTTGGGCAACAAACACCTCTTACTAAAGAGTGTTTTGACAAATCAAGTATAAGTGAATTAGAAACAGGCAGCTTGCATTTCTCTTAAAATAGACATGGATTTAAAAATTAAGAGAGAACTTGCTTGGCCAAGTACCTTTGAAGTTTTCCAGAACTCAAACATTTAAAAAAAGTAGTTCCACCTCATTTGGAAACCCAGCGTGCATGCAGATTGTCATCTGTTGGAATTGGAGCCACTGAAAATGAACCGCTTTGCTCCTTACCCCTTTGTCATTCTTGGATAGTTTTATTATCATAGTTGTAGTGTCCCCCTTTAGCCACTGAGAGCCACCTATTTCCCGGGCACCAAACTAGGCATGGGAAAAACCCGCTTGGTAGGTCTCCTACTGCATATAATAAATAGACTTACCCAAAGAAGGGGATTTGAACCCTCCTCCCAAAGATCTGATTGGCTAAACATACAGTGAGTCCCCACGGTAGCCTTCAGATCTTTTCTCTGGTGGTGGGATTTTAGCAGGAGTGACTTCAAGCACTGACCTCCAGTAAACCAGTGACCCTGAGGACTTGTGGCGCCAATATCAAATATTTCCAGGGTTACTGAACCCATGAGGTCATCCTTCAGAGAGGAAATGTGCAAGGGCTTATGTGTGTGTTTGCTAAGTCTTTGCTGGGCTCCATCCTCTCCCTGTGAAGCAGTGGGGAGGGATGCCTGACAGTGATGCAAATTCCAAGTAGTGCGGTTTGGGAACATCACATGCAATAATGGTATAACACAACCCCGGGGCTGTTTGAAGTCCAGAGAAAACTCAGCCTGAAGGAGAGTTGCCATGCTCGATCTCAGCAGTGGTGGAAGAAACAGCAGAATCGGAGGCCAGTGTCCCCACACACACAGAGTCCAGTCTTGGTTGTCTTCTCAGGACTCAGCCACTCCGGCAACTGCAGCAGACGCGAGGCAATCTGGGGGCAGGAAAGTCACAACTAGTGTACGCTCATAGGATGCTCTCTTCACACAAGGAAAAATGTTAGGGATCTATTCTCAGTCAATCCGAGAAATGCCTTCAATGTCAAATTTCAGGGCCTTACTTGTTTTCTACAGCTTTCTTTAACAGTTATGGGTTGCAGCACGGGATAGCAGAAAAAGGCATGGGCTTCAGACCATTCTCTGAAGCATTTTCTTATGTAAATCATTTATCGTCTCTGGACTTTACAAAAAAAAAAAAGGTAATTGCAAGGGGTAGAAGACAATAGGAGAGATTTCTCAAGATTGGAAATAGGCTGCAATGAGGGCCATCTTATTGCACAATTCTAGAGGGCACTGTTGACATTTCAGTCACCTACTATTCATAGGTTCAGGGACTGGGATTACAGTTTCTCAGAGGGCAAGATCTCTGAGCCCTTCTATAAAGCTTTGATCTGAGATGCAGACCACAGGAAGCCTGGCTGAATCTGGAAAACCACCATGAAGTAGGAAGAAAATTTGGAAAGAAAACATTTAAAATAGCAACCAAAAAAATGAAACAGTCAGATGAACCCAAAACCTAAGAGAATGAAATGGGAAAGTACAACACTTGGAATGACAGTTAACAAATCCAGTAGATGGGAGAACTAACTCCCAGAGAAAATAGAAATTAAAAAAGTTGTCCAAAAGGACTTTGAAACTGGCAAGTTTAAATTCCTAAAGAGACAAAGGAAGGAACGCATTCATATAATAAGAAAAAGAGGTTGTGAATCAACTATCAAAGATTATGAACTAGAACAAGAACATACAAAAACTTAGAAATCTGAGAAGTATAGTTATTAAAATAAAAACAAATGATGTTAAAAGCACTAAACAGAAGATTGAACAGAATCAAGGAGAACTGATGGTTGAGAAAAGCCAAACTGTGAAAAAACTCTTGTAACCCAGTTGGTACAGATAGAAGAAAAAAATAGAAAGAAAGAAAGAAAGAAGGAGAGAGAGAGAGAAGAAAGAAAGAAAGAAAGAAAGAAAGAAAGAAAGAAAGAAAGAAAGAAAGAAAAGAAAGAAAAAGGAAGGAAGGAAGGAAGGAAGGAAGGAAGGAAGGAAGGAAGGAAGAAAGAAAGAAAGAAGAAAAGAAAAGAAAGAAAAAGGAAGGAAGGAAGGAAGGAAGGAAGGAAGGAAGGAAGGAAGAAAGAAAGAAAGAAAGAAAGAAAGAAAGAAAGAAAGAAAGAAAGAAGAAAAGAAAGAAAGAAAAGGAAGAAGGAAGGAAGGAAGGAAGGAAGAAAGAAAGAAGAAAAGAAAAGAAAGAAAAAGGAAGGAAGGAAGGAAGGAAGGAAGGAAGGAAGGAAGAAGAAGAAAGAAAGAAAGAAAGAAAGAAAGAAAGAAAGAAAGAAAGAAGAAAAGAAAAGAAAGAAAAAGGAAGGAAGGAAGGAAGGAAGGAAGGAAGGAAGAAAGAAAGAAAGAAAGAAAGAAAGAAAGAAAGAAAGAAAGAAAGAAAGAAGAAAAGAAAAGAAAGAAAAAGGAAGGAAGGAAGGAAGGAAGGAAGGAAGAAGAAAGAAAGAAAGAAAGAAAGAAAGAAAGAAAGAAAGAAAGAAGAAAAGAAAAGAAAGAAAAAGGAAGGAAGGAAGGAAGGAAGGAAGGAAGGAAGAAAGAAAGAAGAAAAGAAAAGAAAGAAAAAGGAAGGAAGGAAGGAAGGAAGGAAGGAAGAAAGAGAAAGAAAGAAAGAAAGAAAGAAAGAAAGAAAGAAAGAAAGAAAGAAAGAAAAAGAGAAAGAAAGAAAGAAAGAAAGAAAGAAAGGAAAGAGAGAGAGAGCTGAAAAACTTGACGATGACAGACGCCAACAGACAAGGAGAACAGAGTAAGAATTTTCAGCATACAGCTAGCAGGTGTTCCATAATGAAAGAAAAAAAGATATAATACTTAAAAAGTATAACATTCCAGAAGAGAAGAAAGTCAAATGTCATCAGATTGAAAAAGCTCACAGAATTCCAAATTAGATAATTTTTAAAATTAAGCTGGTACATTTCCAAATACTAGCTAAAGGAGCTACTCTTTCACAGAGGGAAAAACCGCCAAACCCATCAACCCATTCTAAGATGGCGCCTTATGCCTTGCACACAATTGTTCCCAAATTGCACATCCCACTCACCCTCTCTCCTGGGACCCACAACATGAACACCTTCATATGTCTTCCATCAATCATCCTCATAGTCTACACCCCTGCCATCATTCCCCTACAGCACACCTGCTCCCACGCATCAGCCAGCCCCTCAACTCTGCAAACCCCGTTCAGTCACACAGGCCATAAGCTTGTCTGCATGCTGGTCACCGCCCACCCCCCATCATTGATCCACACAGACCCTCTCTTTGTCAATAACAACTTCTCTCAAATTCCCAAATCCTCTATCTCCCTTCACCAACCTTGTGTCTCCTATGGCCTTTCCCCTCAGAAATGAAATCAAATGGCCAGGAATTTTAGGTAGTTGGAAAGGACATTCTAGAGTCAGAAAAAAATCAGGCTTCCCTCTGAACCTGTCTTGCCAGTTGTCACCTATCCACCTGTGTGCATTCATGCAGTCAGAGTCTCTAGATAGGCCAGTCTCTAGCCAGCATGTGTATTTCTTCTAGATATCCTCAGCATGGGCTTATCGAGCGAGTCCCTGCTGGAACATTCCAGAGACAGTGAACCATCTACATTTAGTATCTATAACTAGTAGGGGGAAATTTACCCTCACATTAGAAGGCAGACTCTCGGTCTACAATTTTTATTTGAAAGCTTCATGCTGTTAAGGTTTTGGAAAGTTAAATTGGTCAACTAGGATCTTCTCTTCTCCCCTAAAGTTGTGATGATGCTCTGGAGGGGCTTAGGTTGAGGCAGCACCCGACTCTCAAATCCTTTGCTTACTTGGTGTTTGCCAGATGGACACAGTCTCATCTGGTCCTGATGTTGGGTCCACAAGGCGCTCCACTGAGGCCCTTCATCTCTGTTGCCGCGGCTCCTGCAGCCCACCTGTGCCATTGCTGGGGGTCCCAGGAATCTGCCTGTATCTCTGAGGGATGTGCTGGGCACAAGAAACTTGTGAGGCTCTCAGTGTTGCCACCTAGTGTTCAGTTATTCCCAGGGGTCTCACTGCCTCCTTGGGGCTCCACCAGACTCTGCCCCAAAAGTGAGCATCTATCTCCATTCTAACCATATCCCCTGGTTTCTCCATGTGCCCACCCCTCGCCACACCCTCCTCACTCCTCAAGATTTTTTCTAGCCTCTAGAAGAAGTCCTTCTTTTCCTTGGTGGTGACAACTTTTATTCAGAGGCACAGCGTGTCTCCATAACAGGCAAAGGTTTTTGAGAGACACAAAAGTCAGGAAAAACCGTTACCTCATCATCACCAAACTTGGACACCAAGAGGGAAAGGGGAAAATAGTTTAGAAAACAGACAATGGTGGTTAAACGCGCAAACGTTTGATCCCCTACATTCAAATGAAGTTGAATGTGTTTTTGTCAGGCTTCTCCAGAGAAACAGAACCAACAGGAAATATATAGATCCAGAGAAAGAGACCGATTACGGGGGATTGGCCCATGTGGTTATGGAGGCTGAGAAGTCCCACGATCTGCCATCTGCATGCTGGAGGCCCAGGAAAGCCCAGGGTGTCCAAACTGTCTAAATCTGAAGGTCAGAGAACCTAGAGCACCGAAGTCCAAGGTCAGGAGGAGACGGATGTCTCAGCACAGCAAAGAGAGCAGAGTCACCCTTTCTCCACCTTGTTATTCTAGTCAGGCCCTCAGTGGCTTGAATGATGTCCACCGAAAGTGGTGAGGGGCTTTCTTTACTCAGTCTACCAATTTAAGCACCAATCTCTTCTGGAAGCACCTATGGAGACACACCAGAAATAACGTTTTACCATCTTTCTGGGCATCCTTCCTTCCAGTCAAGTTGCCACATAAAACCAACCATCACGGCGTGTTTCTCTTTAGCTTCCATCCATGGACACCAGCTCTTCCTTAAGGCCTATGGGAAAAGCCCTCTGGGTCTTCCCTTCTTTAGGGAACGCATCCCAAGATCCTTCAGCTGTGTGACAGCTCTGTGATCCTCTCCCACCTTGGAATATCTTCCTAAGAAAGTCGAAATAACCTTTCTTTGCCTTGGTTTCTTCCTCCATAAGATGGGGACAAGAATAGCCCAGACCACATGGGCGGCCAAAAGTGACACAGATTTATTCACTGTGACTACAAAAACCCAAAAGGCAGGTTTTTGTTCTCCTCCCCATCTGCAGAAGGAAACAGGCACAACAAGACTTTTGGGAAATTTGGCTGAGGCCAGTGGAGCCGTGAGTGGGGGGTCCTGCAGTCTGGCTTGGAAGCTCCCCGCCTATTAGCTTTCCCACAGTGCCAGCCATGGCCTCAAACCCTTAAATCATTCCCAGTGTTTTATCAGCCCCTTTTCCTTTTTAGCATCATCAACTTCTCTTCTTCTCTTCTCTCTCTCTCTCCCCCTCCCCCCCCCTCTCTCTCTCTCTCTCTCTTTCTATTAGAAATATTTCCCAAGACAATTGGGTAGCCTGATTTGTTAAGTGTCTGACTCTTGATTCTGGCTCAGGTCATGATCTCATGGTTCATGGAATCGAGCCCCATGTCTGGCTCTGTGCTAATAGTGCGGAGGCTGTTTGGGATTCTCTCTCTCTCTCTCTCTCTCCCTCTTTTTCTGCCTCTACCCCCCCCTTCAAAATAAATAAATAAACTTAAAATTAATATTCCCTATTTGTCATTTGGGTAAACTTATTTTTTTCCAGCAGTTAATCCGAATCGTTTAACCTATTGTCTCTCTTTCTAGTTCATTTCTCTGTGTTGTTCTGTATTTCTTTCTTCCTCCCTTGTTCTGCAAACAGATGTCTTTGTTTCTTTGTTCAGTTTTTAGGTCATTAAAGTTCCCTTAGCATTTTCTTAAAATTGCCATTTAAAGAAATTACTTTCCCTCTGAGAATGGTTTGGCCCAAGTCCACACACTTTGTTAGGGTATCTACGTTTTAATTATTTTCATAAATGCTCTTACTTTCTTTGAATTTCCTCCCTGCCTCGTTGATATTTAGGAAACTATTTTTGGATTCTGTGAGGTTGGGTACTTTTAGATCCTGGCTTTTCTATTTCTTTCCAGTTTTATTGTTTGAGGCTCAGAATGTGGTACATATACCCTAGATTTTCGCCTGGTCTGGGAACCTCTTGGCTGCCTGGAAAATTTCCCTGAGAACACTTAATCCCCTACAAGGCCTCCTCTGGCCTTCATCATGTTGGATGCAAGGGGCCTTTTCCCTCTGGGTTTTCCCCAGTTATGCTGCGCCCCCTGGGGAAGGGAGTACAAGTGTCCCAGGTAATGCAGGGGCAGTCGCAGAGAGAGACACAGAGGGGCCACTAGTAAAGGCACCCAGGGCACCCACCACTGGGAGTGAGGAAGTCAACGTTTGGTGGCCACAGCCATGATAGTCTGGATCCCTCTTCAGACTGTAGGCAGAAGCATCGGGGACAACTGTGACATGGGGACTGAGTGTTTGGACCCTGGGGAAGCTCAGATGGCAAAGGCTGGTGGGAGCCTAGCCTACACGGGTTTCACACGGAGCAGGTGAACGTGCCTTGAATCAGTGGGATGAACTAGGACACGGAGCACTTAGCCTTGACCAATAACTCATTCCCTCATTGACCCATTTATGTTCGTGTGGATCCCCTCCACATACAAGGTGTGGGGGCTCCACCCCTCGGGGCTGTCATGAGCATGTACAGAAGAAGGCCAAAGACAGCAGAGTGACAGGTCCACACCAACAGGCTGGGGAGTTACTGTCATAGCGGGAGAAGCCCACTATCAGACCTAACCATACCATGACCCAGAGTCTACAGAAATAGCAAAAAGCAATCCATGCAACTATGTAAATATACTCTCTCTCAGACGGACTTGGTGTGTGCAGCAGTGCGGTCCTTCCCCTGTTGTGCTCAAGATGGATTATTTCCAGGGAGTCAAGCATATTGACTGAAAGCCACGGCAAAGTGAAGAGAGAAGCTGGGTGCAGGAAACACAGGCCTGCATCTGTCTCTCTCCTCTTCCCAGTCCAGGCCTGATTTCAAATAGGGGCACTTAGATGGCCCCAACGCTTCACTTAGGGCTGAGTTTAGGGTCCTACTTGCTGCGAGTCCTGCTCTGGGCCTCGTGTCCACCTCTGGTAACTGGATGTCTGCCTTGATCCTAAGAGCCCATTCTCGACTGGACCCCAGCTCCTCTTGAGGATACCTCTCTGCAGCACGCGGTACCATCCCATCCATTACGCAATGGGGAAGCCGAGGCCCCAGGAGGTCAGCGATTCTCCAGGGCCAGAAGTCAGTTAGTCCTGGGGCAGTTTGCATCCAAGAAAATTCTCTTTATCATGCCAATTGCCAGACAGGTTCTTGGGGGCCCCGTGCCCCCGGAGCGCTGGCAGGAGGCATGTGTTGGTCCTGGGAGTGCAGGGAGAAGAATCAGAGGGAAAGGCGGATTCCCATACCCAACCAACTTGTAACACATGACTTTGGATACTTTATTAGCATCTTTGACCATTGTTCCTCTTCAGTCAATTAAAGAAGACAGAACATGCAGAGATCGTATGGAGAATAAAGGGGGTGTGTCCCCAGGCAGTGTCCAACACAGAATGGCCGATCATTGCCTTGAGGGCCATCATCCCCTCCAGGCACCTGCTTGGCCCAAGTGCGACAGGTTTCCTGTGGTCTCCACTTGGCCACGAGACCTCTGTACTCGGGCTTTGCCACCTGCTCCAAACGACAGCAAACGCTTTGATTTCATTGCAACAGGAAAAACAAAATCCCTGCCTAGCTTTTAGCATCCTTGTGGCATTAGTCCTGTAATTAAGTGTATATAAAAAACACACAGTTTTGACCACAAACAAGCCCACATGAACCAGTCCACATAGCCTGAGCAAAAGTGCTTTCAAATGACAGAGGGGTGATTGAAAAGCTTACTGAGAATAAACCACACCTCACAAAAAACAAAATCCGTGACTCAGCCTGGCTCAGACGTGGGAATGGGGAGGGTTGGAAATCAGAGGTCATGGAGAGATCAAACCCCTCCTTCAGGGGGACCCAGGTCGGGACAAAGAGCTCATTAGAGGGTAGTGGCGTTGGGGAGGGGTCGCCACTGGGTGGGAGCTGATAGGCTTGGCCTGAGACAGTCCCAGGGGAGCCCAAAGATCCTGCCAAAGCTGGTCACAGGAAGCATCAGGGAACATGACATATGATACCAGGCTTTGCAGATGTCCTGCTGAGGTGCTGGGGGATTGTGGCTACACGGGAAGGAGACATTTGGGGGCCAGAAAATTCTCTTTATAATGCCAATTTCAAGAGCAAAGAGAGTCCATAAAACATATAGGGGCCTCTGGTTTCTGATTCTGCTGTGTGTTCAAGTGTGAAATGGAACAGTGTTTAGTGCAAGGCAGAGAAAACTGTTCAGGATGTACCTCCTGGCTCAGGAGCCATCTCTGTAGGATCACACAACCAGCTGGATTTTAGATCAATGGAGACACTGCGTTCTCAGTTTGAAAGCTTGTTTAAATGAGATACATATCCCCAGATTCCCAAGCTGTACCTTCTAATTCCCTCCTTAGGCACACGTCCATGCTTATATCACTCTGTTAAGCAACCCTGCTGTATTTCCATCATCTCAAGGACCTTTGGGAGCATATCGCTGCCTCATTGTTCAAGAAATCAAGACTAGAAATCGAGCACACAAGGATGAGAGCTTTCCCTGCAGCCACATGGCTGGTAAGGGGTTCAGAGCTGGCCGCTGACTCAGATGCACCTAACTCCACAGGCCAACGTTCCAAATATAACAGGTGTGAGGACAATAGGAGGCCAGCTCTGTCTTCTGAGGGGCCTCCTGGGTTAGTCAAGGCTGCAGGGCCAGAAATGCTGAGTGAGTCTGAGTTCAGAGACAGAGTCAGGCTGCCCCAGCTCCAGCAGACAAATATAACAAACCTCCATCTATCTGGTAATTTGTAGGCAGAAAGGATGTCGGGGTGCTAATAGGGATGGGATCCACCCTTTCTCTTGAAAATGCCTACTCAGTCTGTAAAAACTATGCAGAACCCAGAAGTAAAATCGGAAGGTTACCAAAATGGCCGAAGGCTTGCATAGCCTATGTCCAAATCTATACCTGACCCAGGAACCCAACAGGCTGTGACCTGGAGCCAGCAATGTCCCTTCCCCAGCTCTCTCTTCTCAGGGGCATGCCTGAGGCTTGTTGGCAGAGAATGGGAAGAAACTCTGGTTTTTTGGAGGCTTTCAACACAGAAGATGGCAAGATGTTGTATCTGGACCAAAAGGAGTGGCCGTCTTAAAAAGGAAGGATATTCTGACCCATGCTACAAAATGGATGATTGTGGACATTATGTTAAGAGAGATACCCCAAATAGCATACAATCCAACTTGTTTGAGGTTCTTAGAGTAGGCAATCAAATGTGTAGGCAGAAAGTAGAATGGTGGTTGCCAGGGCTGGGGAGGGCGGAATGAGTGTAGAGAGTTTGAGTTTTGCAAGATAAAAAGAGTTCCGGAGATGGATGGTGGTGATGGCTGCACCGCAGTGCGAACGTACCTACTGCCATGGAACTGCACACTGACAAAACCATTCTTCTTTTATGTTGTGTGTATTCTACACAATAAAAAATTTTTTAAAGAAAAAAAGAAATGGCTTGAGTGAAAAGAGAAAGAGAAAGAAAGAGAGAGAGAGAGTTAAAGAGACATATTCATATTCTTATCACTCAACTGCAAAAAAATATATCCCCAATTTAAAGTCGAAGCTTTGGGGTGCCTGGGTGGCTCAGTCGGTTGAGCGTCCGACTTCAGCTCACATCATGATCTTGTGGTTCACGAGTTCAAGCCCCGCATCAGACTCTGTGCTGACCACTCGGAGCCTGGAGCCTGCTTTGGATTCTGTGTCTCCCTCTCTCTGCCCCTCCCCTGCTCACACACTCTATCTCTTTCTCTCTCAAAAATAAATAAACATTAAGAAAAATAATAAAAAATAAAGTCGAAGCTACATGTTGGCCTTGTAAAGAGTATCGGACTCTGAAGTGGACTGACCAAGCCTCCTGTCACTGCTTCTTCAGTTGCTAGCGCGGGGGACTTTGCCTCTGGGACCCTCAGTCTCTTCATCTACTAAATGCAGCAAAATAATATTCAGGTTGTCATAGACCCTCTGTAAACCATTGTTAAATGCTCTTGGTGGCCTGGTGCATCCTATAAGCCACTTAGAAAGAGGTTTATAAGCCTGGATGAGAGAGAAGATCCTTGACATTTGCAGAGGAGTTATCTAGAGCTCTCAGTGAATCCCATAATTCAAAAATGGAATTATAACAAGAATACATTTGAAACCATTCCAAAAAATGTGTATGCCATGACCAGAAGTGCTATTATTTATATTTTAAGTTGGATGTCCAACAGAGGACAAGCAGTTCTAATTCTTGTCTTTTAATGCCCTAGAATTGCCGGACTGTTGGGAGAGATTTGCACAATGGGGAAGGCTGCCAGGTGACAGTAAAGGCTTGGGCTGGCACCTCTTTATTCACTGGGGTCAGCTAGTAAGTACTGCCAACAATTTACGTCTTTCTCCTGGGTGAGCTTTGTATGGGTTATCTATTGCTGTACAACAAATTGCTCCAAAACTTAAGTGGCTTAGAGCAATAACAGCCCTTTGTTTTGTCATGAATCTGTTGTTGGATATTATGGCTCATCTCTGCTCTGTGTAGCTTAACACTGAGGGCTGGAGGGCCACCTTCCAAGATGGCTCACCCACCGTGTCTGGCAAGTTGGTGCTGGCTGTTGGCTTGGAGCTCAGCTGGGGCTATCAGCCGGGGATCTCTGTTTCTCTTTGTGTGAGCCTCTCCACAGGCTGCTTAGGCTACTTCACAGCATGGTGGCTGGGGTCCGAGAATGAGCGCTCCCCCAACCCCTGAAGGAAGTGCATGACATTGTTACGACATAGCCTCAGATATCACATAATGTCACTTCCTCCATATTGTATTGGTTACAGCAGTTACATAGGCCCAGTTCAAGGAAGGGGTCAAAGATGTCACTTCTTGATGAGGTGGTGGCAAGCCTGAAGAGCGCAGGGGACAGAAGATGTTGCTATGGCCATCTTTGCAAATCACAATTTGCCACAGTTTTGTCCTCAGCTCAGAGAAGTGCCTCTCCTCTTTTCAAGCCCATCCTCGTCTTTAAACCTCTCCAACGTCACTTTGCCAGAAGGAAGGGTCTATCTGATGGACTCTCTAATGCCTTTCTCACTCTCCCAGAGGGTTCTGAACAGCTTTCTGGTTCTCTCCTCATCTCGGTCCTGCTGAGAAGCAGGAGTGCGGCCTTCTGTGTATATCACTCCTCCACCACCTCGACTTTCTCTAAACTTCCTTCTCACTTGGTGCTCAGTTCCCAGCTGGAGCGCCTCTCAAATAGCTCCAGAATATCTCCTCCTGGTGAGGGCACCTGTGCTAGCCTGAGTCTGGTCCCATGGCAGCACCACGTAGGCCTGCTTCCCAGACACTCCGTCAGTGCCAAGGCAGAGTGCTTCCCACTGTGGCAGCTCTCACAGGCAGAGGGGCAAGAGCCCGGCTCCCTTTATCTATCACTGCCTGACCTTTGGCAAACATGTCGTCTCCCCATGGGGCTGAAGCCAGTAGAGGGTGCCAGCCCATGAAGTCATTCAGATGTGCAGACAGACACAGGTCCGGTGGGCTGGACTTCTCAAATCAATAATAAAGGACTGGTGAACATGACCAATGAGGTGCTATTATTAGTCCTCTCTTGCAGGGGAGGAAACTGAGGCACAGAGAGGTTTAATGACATGCCCATGGTAACACAACTAGAAGACACCAACTAAACATTTTTTTAAGTTTATTTATTTGAGAGAGAGTGAGTGAGAGCACATGCGTAAGTAGGGGAAAGGCAGAGAGAGAGAGAGGGAGACACAGAATCTGAAAGCAGGCTCCAGGCTCTGAGCTGTCAGCACAGAGCCCAGCGTGGGGCTCAAACTCATGAACTGTGAGATCATGACATGAGACAAAGCTTGCTGCTTAACTAACAGAGCATGCCCCTAAACATTTTTTAAATTGTGTCCAGCAGGGCATCTGGGTGGCTCATTGGGTTAAGCGCCCTACTCTTAATTTTGGCTAAGGTCATGATCCCAGGATCATAGGATCAAGCCCTAAGTTGGGCTCTGTGCTGAGCCTGTTTAAGATTCAAGATAGAAAAGAAGGAAGGAAGGAAGGAAGGGAGGAAGGAAGGAAGGAAGGAAGGAGGGAAAGGAAGGAGGAAAGGAAGGAGGGAAAGGAAGGAAGGAAGGAAGGAAGGAAGGAAGGAAGGAAGGAAGGAAGGAAGGAAGGAGGGAGGGAGGGAAGGAAGGAGGGAAAGGGAGGAAGGAAGGAAGGAAGGAGGGAAAGGAAGGAAAGAAGGAAGGAAGGAAGGAGGGAAAGGGAGGAAGGAAGGAAGGAAGGAGGGAAAGGAAGGAAGGAAGGAAGGAAGGAAGGAAGGAAGGAAGGAAGGAAGGAAGGAAGGAAGGAAGAAGGAAGGAAGGAGAGGAAGGAAGGAAGGAAGGAAGGAAGGAAGGAAGGAAGGAAGGAAGTCCAGAACATTTGCTATAATGTTATACTTTTGTCTTCCTATAAAAATATAATGGATATAATCTATAGCATTTATCTCATGCATCAAAGTATGATGTAAGACCAACAAAAATGAAATGAACCATTGATACAGGCGACAACATGAATGAATCTTAAAATATTGCTGAGTGAAAGAAACCACACAAAAATGAATATCCATTCTTTCACTTATAGAAAGCTCTAGAAAATGCAAACTAATGTATAGTGATGAAGGCAGATCAGTGGTTGCCTAAAGACGGTGGAAAGATGGGAGGGAGGAGGGACAAACAAACGTGAGGAAGCTTTGAATGTGCTCATTATTCCGATGTGATGATGACTTCACAGATGTCTCTGCATGGGTCAAAGTTGATCAGATTACACACTTTAAACGCATGTAGTTTACTGCATGTCTATTATACCTCAATAATGCTGTTAAATACAAATAAAAATTATCATGTAAGAGAGTGCTAAAACTATTTTGCAGCCAGGAAAAAGAATCAGGATTCAGTTGTATGATTCCTTTTGAGCCATTTCCACTGGCAAAAGACCTACGGCAATTTCTTAGAGCAGCAAATGCACCAATAAATGCTGCAAATGGAAATAAACCCCCTTTCCTGGAAGGTGAAACCATGCAGGAGCTTGGTTGTCCCTCAACCAACGAAAAGAATGTGTCGTGGTGGTTTTGTTCTAAAGATCATGAAAAATGCCATTTCATTGCATCCTCAAGACCATCATAGCAAGTAGATATTCCTGTTATTCTTTTACAGATAAAGAAACCGAGTCTCAGAAAGTTCTGGGGTACTTCTAATGGCAAATGGATTGAAGTCGGTTTGCCTGGCTCTAAAACCCACTCTCTTTCATCATGACACATCAGTTCCCTACACATAAAGACAAGGAGGAAGGAGCAGCTTGGATGGGCAATTGTGTTCTTTTCCCCCAACTGCCCTGGGAAGGGGAAAAGTAGAATCCACTGAAATACCAGCCCAGGGAATCAAGATGTGGGGGAGGTCAGACCATCTGTGTCTTAAGAGGTGATCCGTGTCTTAAGGGGACCATCCTTCCCCTCCCATTGGCTTCTCTGGCTCCCAAGGAGGCTTTCATGGACCTGGATGCAATCTTTTGGTGGGAGTGATAAGAACTGTGATACTCTCTCTCACCCTCCTTCCTCATCTTCTGGAATGGCATTTTGGTGATAAGAACAGAAAGGGAGCTGCAGGATGTCTTCTGACTGGGAGGCCCCTTTCACCCTAAAGGAGCCAAACTATGGCCCAAAGATAAGAAACAAGAAACTGACCAGTATCATCCCAAAGGCTGTAGGCCTAGAGAGGCGGGAGTTCCAGCAGTGGGCTCTCACTTCAGATAGAGGACTTCAGCAGGGTGCAACAGTAGATTGAAACCAGGTGGGAGTTCAAGGCTGACCCCTATGAGGACGAGGAGACCAGTAGTCTCCATGGTGGCCAAGGGTTGTATGAGTGCCAGGCCAACAGCACCACCAAAAATTCTGCTGTGTGGGTGGACAGAGCTTTGGGTATCTCTGAGCAGTGGCTGTGCCTGATCACAGGTATCATAGCTCCAGATTCAATTGTTGAGAGTTACAAGACTTTTTCTAGACTCTCCTGCCATTGAGAAAGAGTTTGGGTCATAGGTGTGGGGGCTGGAGGAGCCAAATCTTCAGTGAGAGCACCCAGGGAACCAGCCTCTAGGGCCACATCCATAAGGCAGCTTCCTTATGGCTCTCCTCTCCTGATCTGCACCAGACGGTCTGAGAGAAGGAACAGGGTGTGGGTGCTCAACATACATTCTCGAAAGGCTAGGTTAAACAATGTTAAACAAGCCTCCTTATGTCATAAGTGTCCAAGAGAGGCATATGGTGCCTGGGCACCTGCCAGACCTATTCGATCATTGTCATGGAAGCTGCGGTCCACCCCCACCATCACCCTCAGGACAGCTCGGACTTACTCTCCAAGCTGCCGAGCCAGCCGTCAGCAGCCAACCGTTGGCCCCAGCCCTTTACAGAGCTGTCTCAACTGAAGAGCATCACCATGGCCCACATCACACTTCTTCCTGGGAGACCTTCGTCTGACTGGCCAACAAAAGTTATGAAGTCCTGTCCCCCACCACCACCTGCCAAAGCTAGAGGGCCATCCAGCCTCAGGGATCCCAGTGGGGTCAGTAAGGCTTTTATTAACTGTGCTGCAGCCAATTCCCCTCTCTCCTCATTCCTGCCTCTGCCCCTTCCACAATGGTCTGAGAGCATCTCTGGTCAACCTGCTGACATTAGTCCCTTCCTCACTTCTTCATCTGGTGTGTGTCTGCCCCTGCCCCCCAACCTTGCTAGGTTAGACTTATCAGAGTTGTGCCTATTTTATTGTCACTTCTCAAAGAGCTCAGATGCGACAAGGTTTGATTCCTCCCTGAGCCCAGGATCTAGAATGGTACTTGGCACCAAGCACCTTGGAGAAGCTGCTGGAGTAAAGGAATGAATGAATGGTGGGACAGCTTTCTGTGTCTCCAGGTCATCACACCACCCGCAGGACCACAGCATCCTTCTCACCTCCCAACATGTCAGGGCTAGAGACACAGCTCATCTGGTTCTTCAGCTACTGCTTCCACCTACTCTCAGATGGAAGGCCTGCCCCTGCCCCTTCCCATGGTCCAGGTCTCCACCTTTAGAAGTAAATGTTCTTTCCTGTAACCTAGAGTCCTGGGGGTGATGGTCTTGAATGCCACCGGGGGCTTGATGGGCAACAGAAATAAATGTTTTCTGCATTTTGGTGAGGACTCTAGATACTGAGCTCTCTCTGTCTTTCAGGTCCTAAGCTTGCTCCTTTGTGATTTTGTATCCAATCCTAAGGGCTCCCAGCATGAACCTAAATGGACACCCACCTGGGATTTAGGAGGGAAGACTAGAAGGTGGGTCTGCCAGAGACCCCAGGTAGTACTTAGAATTTCAGGACAAGAGGCATCTCCTGAGAGCGCACTGGCCTCATGGGAAGAGGGAATCACAGTGGACTTAGAAGACAATAGAAGTGCTAAGTGACCTGCCAGAGGGGCATGGGAGTGCTTCACAGGTGTAGAAAGGAAGAAGGGAGAGGCACAGTGGTATGTCTTCCACTACAAGTGTTCCCAGAACCCCATACACTGACATATCACTACCCCAAATAAAATAGGGGTATTGTTAGTGAGCAAGAGGGAGCAGTGGATACTGGGCGAGCAGCTTACCCAGGCAGCTCCTGCCTCCATCCGCCCTTTAAACTACACAACGTTGCACATCATCTTCCCATCATAGACATACACCTCCTCTCCTCAAAGGATAGGACCTCAAAGTGCCACCAGTGCCACCAGCCAACCCTGAGACCTCGGGAGATCTCAGGGATCTCAGTGACGGCCAGCCCTCCCCATCAGGGGTCGGCATGGCCCCTCAGGACCTGGCAAGCTATAAACCCAAAGACGGTATCTTCCCCAACATCCTCAATATCAAAGGCACAGAAGGAACAGGATAAGCCCAGTATAAACTAGCAGGAAACACTTTAAACTGCTGCTGGCAAGAGCAACGATCAAATCCAGCTGGTCAGGAAAAGGTTTCCCTTCCCTAGCACTGGAGTAAATTCCAGGCTAAACAACAGGGTGGGGTCTCACCTGTGCACTGTCTTCGTGGCCCCTGGCACTTCCCAACTGCAGTATCTCCTTTGTCTGTGTCCCCCTCATCCGAAGTGGGGAGCCCCCTCCCACTTCCAGGGGACTGCCTCTTCACTTCCTGTTGGTGCAGTTTGGTGGCCTGGAGATAATTTCAGGGGGTGAGAATCCAAATTCCATTCATTATTGGCAGACAATGCCTTACCTTTGCAGGTTGGGCCCAGACCCCCGTCTCTCCACCTCTGACCACTGGGCTCCATTGCATGCAACGTGATATCTGATTGAACCAAATAAAATTTCCATTTTTCAGAACAAAAATGATCTATGGGAGCAACTCCATGATTTAACTTAATTAAATGTTAGTTACTGTTGGTGATGACTTCCTTTTAGACAGCACTTAAACAGTGGCTAACACATCGCAAGCACTCAATATTGACTGTTTCTTGATATTGCCCCTGAACATGAGCCATTAGCAAGTGTTAGTTACTGTGGAAAATTTAACTGAACTTGGGGAAAGGTATTTTGGACTCCAGGTTGCTCTGGTTAATATGTCTTCTCCATTGTGCCCATGATTAAACAGTGCCATGCTTCATATTACACGGTCTGTCGTGATTGTATGACTCGAACTCTTGTTGTCTCAGAATTTGTCATCTTTTTCTAGTTCATCCTGGCTGAGTGTTAGACTTACCTGGGTCAATTTGTAAAGTTGAATCAGAGTCTTAGGGGTGAGGCCTGGGCTTTACTGTGATTTAATATAAGGCAAGGGTTAAGAACCACAGCCCTCATTGTTACGTAGAATCTATGAAATTCTGGGCTTTCGTTTGGTCTCTTGATGCTGTTGGAGGGACAGCGACCCACTCAGTAGGGTGTCTACCAGAGCTCTGCAGGACAGAAGAGGAAGGGCCCTGCTCAGGTGGGAGGGAGGACGACTCCTCTTTGGTGCCTACAGGAGGTACCCATGGGAGGGAACCATGGGCTACTGCAGTGGGAGAAGGCAAGGCTATGTAATATTCATTGTATGCATGTAACACGCTTTGTTTTTCCACCCTATTATAACTGAAAACTGGATTATTTTTTGTTCGGGAAATTATGCAAAAATTGTTATTCTTATAAGTTTCTTTAAACATTAAATAGACATAAACAATCTCTCTCATACAACTAACTATATATTCATTACTTTATTTTTTTGAATGTGTTATATACTTCTTATTTAAATTGTCTAACATATGGTAACAGGGATCCCCTTATAGTTGGTTCCTGTATGCTTTGACATGTTTCTATTATTCAAGTACGTCCTTACTTTCTCAAATAATAAGACGATCCAGGCTTATCTTCTACTTTCCCTGACTCAGACCTAGAATCAGCCATTTCCCCAAGGATGGTTTATTTTAAGGGAGAGTCCTATTGAGAAACCACGATCTGTTCTCTGGCACTTTGCCCTTTCAATGGACAGAGTTGGGATGGATGGATGGATGTACAGGTGGTCACACATAAAATCATGAATTTGCAGTGATATTTCCAATTCCACTTTAATGGAACAGGATTTTTTTCTTTATTTAGTTTATACCCATATTTCCTTTATTTTATAGTGAAAATCTTAATTCTCAATATTAATATATTTACATATTTGTTTTATCTTATAATATCTATTCTGTTTCCTGATCCAGGAAATATAATAAGTATCTTGGGATTCCTCACTAAATAAATAAGTAACTTTGTGCCCCTGAAATTCTATCTACCGCTCATTCTTCCACATCCTAGAATACATGGCTTTTATATTTTCAAAGTTTTTATCACTTATATCTTGCTTTGCAAGTTGTGTCTTCCATCTTTTATTTATTAGTTGATTCTGAAAATCAAAACCCAACATATCGAATTTTTTATAGCATAATTATGTATTCAGTTAAATCATATGAGCCATATGAAATCCCTTTTATTCAATCTCCTTTCACCTACAAAAAATGTGGTAATTTCCTGTGGTTCAGCCAGATATTTTTATTAGACAAACATCTACATAAAGACAAGAATGTTTTCATAGGTCACTGAATCTTTGCTGTTCCACTGAGAATATTCCAAAGTTAAAGTCAAATGGATTCCCTTTTTTAAATGCCATTAACTGCTTAAGATTATGCCAAGTTTTAGCTTGTCTCATATTTGTACAAGGACTTTCCTTTAGAGCTTTTTGTTTTGTCTGGAGAATCTGATTTCCTTTCATTTTTCTTGATGACAGAAGGATCACTTGCCTTCTAAACCATATTCTCGTGATCTTGGAGTTTGTTAATCATATATTTGTTGAGTTTACTAATATGTTTTGGAGGCCTGCTGCCAGCTATCATTAAGAACTTCTGTTCAAAGCTTTCCTGGGTTTCTTTTACCATTTCTTGGGTGTATGGTTATGATTTCTTGATTTCTTCCTTTCTTTCTTTTTCTGAATATGCCTTATAAAATTTGTTGTTCTTCATTGTTCTTTTATCAGGTAAGGTGCATGGGAGGTAAAGTTCTTGAGTTCTTGTAAGGCTGAAAATATATGCTTTTATTCTTACATCAATTTGACAGATTTATAAGTGGACAATAACTTCTTAGAATATTTAAGACCTTTCTGCATTTACTTATAATTTTTGGTGATGTTGGCAAGAAGTCTAATTTAATTCTCCCTTTGTAGCTATTTTATTTGTTCCTTCTAGAAACTATTGGAATTTTTTTTGTACTCTTTCCTTCATCGTCCCTGCTTAGCAGTCAGCGATTTTTTCAGTCTGAAATTTTTCTTTTTTTTTGCTTTTTTTTCTTTTCTTTTCTTCTTTCCTTTCCTTTCCTTTCCTTTCTTTCTTTCTTTCTTTCTTTCCTTCTCTCTTTTGAGACAGAGAGTGAGTGCACATAAGTGGGAGGGGCAAAGGAAGAGAAAGAATCCCAAGAATCCCAATCCCAGCCTCCACACTCAGCCAAGAGCCTGACATGGGGCTTGATCTCACCACTGTGAGATCATGATTCTTCCCCATAATCAAGAGGAGGTTGCTTAACTGACTAAGCCCCAGGTGCCCCAAATTTTTCTTTACTTTAGCCCAGAGAAACCTATTATTTCCTCCTCCCCATTTTCTCTCTTACTTTCTGGAACTTCTCTTGGATGTTGACTCTTCCCCATTTCATTCTCCAATCTACTTACCTTTTTTTCTAATATTTTTTGCACTTTTTTTATATGATTTTTTCATGTCTTAGGATATCTTCTTTACATTTTCTTTTGGGCCTTATGCTGAATCTTGAGGTTTGGGGACAATAATATTCTAACTTCTGTATATGCTTTCATGCTCTCTACTAAGCCAAAGAAGTTCTCCATATAAAACAGGAGTATTTTTTTGTCATGGTTTGTGGCTGCAATATCATAATATATTCTTTGAGTGATTCTGAGAATCGTAATCATGGTTTTACAGAGTGTTTCACTGAAAGTCAAACTACTGACATATAATAAAGATATTGTGAAAATAGATAAATGTTATGAGGGAGAAGAGAACAGTTAAAGACAATGCAATCTGAAAAAAAATAATGTCTCAGAAATTACAAAATATGTATCTGAAGATTACAAAATTGAAATTTCCTGAAATGAAAGAAAATCTTAATCTGCATATAAAAAACACGTAACCTGCAAGCAATAAAATAATTGCAAATCTAGACAGAGATTCCTTAAGAAATCGAATATGAAGGGTAAAGATAGAAAACCTCAATCCAAGAAATGAAAAACACAAGTCAGGAATACTGCATGTCTCACAGCTACAATAACTGTTAGAAGATGGTAAGAGTAATTCTCCAATGTGCTGGGAAGACTAAATATACCCCCAACAGCTAAGGCTTATTAAATTATAAAAGCAATAAAAAAAGACATTCTTAAATGTAAAAAAAAAAAAAAAAAACCTCAGGGAGCCTGCGTGGCTCAGTTGTTTAAGTGTCCAACTTAGGCTCAGGTCATGATCTCATGGTTCTTGAGTCTGAGCCCCACATAGGGCTCTCTGCTGTCAGTACAGAGTCTGCTTTGGATCCTTTGTCTCCCTCTCTCTGCCCTTCCCCTGCTTTCATTCTCTCTCTCTCAAATAAATAAACATTAAATTTTTTTAAAAAGCTTGGAATTTAGAATGCAAGCAGATTTTTTAAAAAATAAAACAATTACAACAAAACTCACCCAGTGACGGAATTCAGAGAACCAGAAACAAATAGTAAAGTGAAAAAGTCACAAAGACACAGCTAACTGCAGTTCAGTATACAGTGTTGGTCACATTTAACATGATTCTGGGGGAGGAACCCACTAACACACAAGCCGCTTCCCCTCAGAACTGAATGAGGAAACAAAGTCAGCATTGTCTAAAAACCAGAAGCCACCTGGACATCATTGTCCATTCGTTTAAAAAGTAAAATCACTAGGAAGGTATAAAAGTGAATACTGGTGCCTTTTATCTTTTGATGACAAACGCTTTTTCTCAAAGGATGAGAACTATCTCCACTCTCTCTGAATGACCGGTAGCAAGATGTAGAAGATGATAAGGAGGTAGGGCTGTATCCAGGATGGCCACGGGCACCATTAGCTGCTTTATCCATCACTGGTATGCTTCCCAGTGTGGCCAGTTGCATTGTAGTCAAACCGCAAAGGCTGCTGCTGGTAGCCTTACTCCATTACTCTCCTCCATTATTACTCTCATCGCTGATATTGAGGAAATCTGCCATGGTTGCCTTGTAACCATTCTTTGTTTTACTGACAAACACCTAAAGACCTAAAGAGCCAGGATTTGATGAAGGATCAGTATGTCTGCTTTGCTCGTTCCAACCTGGGCCATGGATGATTGCCCCAGTTGGCTCATCCACTTCCTGTCACATCACAGGTACCTGAGTTTGCCTTTTCCATTCTGGTGGCTCTCCACATTGCCATTTCTCATGGCAACTTTCCCACTGAAGATATTGCTAGGAAGACAGAACCAGATCTCACCTGGAAAAGAAAGAAAGAAATAAGAAAACAAAACAACAAAAAGTACACTGTTAAGGGGCTTGGAGTGGGCACCAAGTCCTTCTAAATACAAAATGAAGTCAAAAGAGGTGTGAGAAATTAAATTTTATGAACATGGACAACATAAAAATAACACTATAATAAACATTGGGAAACATATAAGGACACATGAGAGTAAGCAGAGTTAATCAAGCTCCTCCTCTTCCATAGTGTGAAATGAAGACAATCGCAAGATACTGTCGAAGGTAGAATCTTGTGAAATGGAAAATGGCTTGAAGAAATAACAATCAGAATAAGCAAATACACAAATGATACACAGAATGATACACAAATACTAACCAATGTATACTGTTATTAAACATTTTTTAAAAGAATTGTGAGAAACTGTAAACAATGGTAATGAGAGAAAATTTAGTGACACTCACTTTAAGCTTATTTAAACTCTTTTTTAAACTTATTTGTCATAAAATCAAGCAATGATGACCATACAAAGTAAATTTAAAATAGAGAAGACAAACAACTGGCAGAAGTGGTTGATTCTCAGTAGTGGAATTATGGATTATTTTATTTTTTTCTTGTATGCCTTTAAGTATATATAGATTTTCTAGCATTCGTTTGTATAGTAAGAGATGCTGTAAAGTAGCAGTTACAATAATGGGCTCTGGATCACGGATTTCATGGTTTCAAATACTGGACTTGTCCCTTGGGCAAGTTAATTACCCTCTGTGCATCTGTCTTCTCATCTATAAAATAAGGCTTATAATGAGATTTACTTCCATCCAGGTGACTAGAAGAATTACATTAGGAATGCATGTTTGAGTGCCCAGAATGGGGTCTAGCCCACAGGAAATCCTCAATCAACATCGAAGAAGATGCTTCCTTTGATTACATTTTCTTTCAGAATATTTTTTCATCTATCTTTTCCAAGCTTTATCCCCTCCTTATCTCCTTCCCCCACCTTCCTTCCATCCATCTTTATTTTTCTTGCTAAAGCATGTTTGCATCGATGCCTTGCCATTTGTTAAACCTGCCCGGGCTTCATGTGGATAGCTTCGTCTGGATCTTCTATTTCTGGAATTATCTGTCCTAATAGAGGCCAGATAAATCTCCTTGACATTTATTCCACATGATTCGAAGCCTGTTTTCTTCCCCTATGAGAAACAGTCTAGGGCTGGCTTTTCTGCTAAGGGCGTGGCAGAGCCAGCATGCAGCCTTCACAGGGTGATGTGCGCTTGTCTTCCTCTTTCGTAGTTTTCCTGTGGGTCCTGAGCCTGGATTCATCACAATTCTTTTTTCTTTTTTCTTTTTTTAATGTTAATTTATTTTTGAGAGAGACAGAGACACAGAGCTTGAGCAGGGGAGGGGCAGAGAGAGAGAGGGAGACGCAGGATCCGAAGCAGGCTCCAGTCTCTGAGCTGTCAGCACAGAGCCTGACGCGGGGCTCAGACTCACGAACGGTTAGATCATGACCTGAGCCAAAGTTGGACGCTTAACCGACTGAGCCACTCAGATGCCCCACCACAATTCTTGAAGTCAGGGGAAACCCTTGAGCTTCGGATGTCCCCTCAGTTCAACCAGAGTTTGTCGATGTCCAAGAAAGCCACCTGGGGTGCCTCACCAGGGAGATTTCCCAAACGCGTGTCTTCTCTATGCACTCAGCTCTCCTAGGGAGCACTTCCCCTCACCGTTTTGGCCATGTCTGTCCTTCTTGCAGGAGAAACTGAGCTCTGGTGTCCACGCCCCTCCCCCGGGTCTCCTTTCCTGCCTTCCTCCCAGTGAGAGGCCACCTCATTTCCCTCTCCAAGGCGAGGATGCAAGAAGCTGGGGAGAATTGTGTGTTTTTGTGCGTAGTCTTAAGCTGCCTGGGGCATATTCCTCACTGCCTTCCTGGGTCAGGACTGGCTCTCAAGCATGTGGAAGCCAGCTGCCTCCTCCTCAGGTCCCCACAGGCTGTCCCTGGGGCTGAATGGCAGCACCTCTTTGGGATGGCATGCCGGAGGCCACCAGGACCCCCTCAATTCTGGTGGGTCAGAAGAGCCCTGGTGGCATAAAAGAAGAGAGCGGATAATGGGGGTCAGGACAAGGGGCACGAGGTGGCCATCCACCCCACCCTCCTCTGGGCTCTGATGCCCACACTCCCTGCCAAGCCTCCCTCCCCTCTGACCTGAGAAGACCCCCTCCCACACCCCTGAGCCTGGCATCACGTCTGGTCCCCTGACATGGAAGCCTTTCCCCTGCCCGATGGAAGACAGGGACTGGAAAATCACTTTGGACTTGCTTCAGGAAGATTCTGTTTTGCATTAGAAACTCATCTCTGCTCTTTGGGAGATTGGCTGCTGTTGTCAGAAAGGGAAATGGAAATTGAGAGTGAGGCCAAAGGCTGATTGAGGGCAGGCCACTCACTGCCTCCCAAGAGCGGGGTGGAGTACAGGGAGAGGGGGAGACAGGCCCGCCTATTCCCGCATAAACTTCTTAGGTCCCAACGTGGGCTGGCAGCCACCAACGCCCTCCCTCTCTCTGGGCAGGTGTGGCAAGGCAGACCCAATCAGGGGTGCAGTTCTTGCCTGGGCCCCATGCCAGGGAGCCGAAGGCCGGCGGGTTACACCTGCTTTTGAGTCTCCTTACTACAAACAAAGAGCATCCAGTTAGCCTTCTTTCACGGGACTCTCCGAGAAAGAGATTATATGAAAAGGACATAATCACATCTCAAATAAACTTTGAAATTAAATTTCGCTGAGCAATTAAGTCCAACAGAAACGGCTATTGAGGGGAAGAATTTCCCAACGTGGGTTTGTTCTGATCACCAGCCTCCACATGCCCACCCTCTGTACGCCCACAACGCACCCCCACAGGTACCCGCCTGCACACACAGGCATCGGCTTTGGGGAGCAGGAACGCGGGGACAGAGGGACACGGTCTTGGGTCCCGGGTCTGCAGTCCTCACACTGTGGTTCAAATCCTGTTGTTTAACTGCCGGGTTTCCCTGCCCTCATTGCAAACCATTTTGCAAATGTCCTAACTCCTTGCTCTAATTTCTCTCTCCTGGTCACAGCAGGCGCCAGAACTATCTCCCCAGAGCCCTCCTCTCTCTTCTCTTCTTCTGCGGGTATCTGCCCAAACAGGAAGGGGGCCACATTTATCGAGTGCCATCTGAAGAGGCAAATACTATACTCACTTTCTAGATGAAGAAATAGAGGCTCGGAGACACACCTTGTGCTGTTGCAACCAGACAGACATGCCTGGCCTGCGGGTGGGTGGACACTGACACTCCCACGTGACACTTGGGTCTCTGTCCCCATTTGTGGCTGCAGCTGCTCTCTCGCCAGGGTCCCCGCTTGCCCTGAACTGCTGCTGAGGATTTCTGCACGTGGCTTCTGAGTGACTCATAGGGGCTGATATTTATGCCTCTTAGGAAAGCACCATACGTAAGTTGCAAACGTGGACTTCCTCCCTGAGGGACGCCAAAGAGCACAGCCCCTCAGGAACCAAAATAAACCCTAGAAATAAGTCTGCAAGACTCTCTAGACCTTGAACCTGCCTCCCCATGACTTGTGAGAACCCAGGGGTTCTTGGCTACTTACCTCTAGGACTCCCCTGATGGGTCAAGGTGACATCTATGACACACCTGTGGGAGCCCCTGAGTCTCAGCCGTTCTCTGAACTTCCCCTCATACAGGAAAAAAAGTCTATCTGAGATCATAGAATGGTGACAAAGTAGAGAGTCAGCTTGGCTCCCTCAATAGACGCACCTGCCAGCACAGAGAGCACTGTACGGTTGCCTTGGCGGGAGACAGGCAGCTGGCATCAGCCTCTCTCAACCCTCCACGCAAGCAGAGGATTCCTCAGAAAGATACCGGGCGCCATTAAGAAAGGAAGAGGAGGCTGGGTGCGGGAAAACTTGAGTATGCCCCACTGGCCCCGACCAGGGTCCCAGCTGGGAGCACGTGGAGTAAAGGGGCCCGTGGGTCGCGTATGGGGAAAAGAGATGGGGAGAAAGGCCGCTGGGATGCCCTGGACACCTCGTGCATATGCCAACGCCTTTCATCCACTCAATCCTTGTGAAATTGCTCGCATAATCTTATAGGAAATGGAACTCAGGGCTCACCGAGGTGAACAGGCTCGCACAGCTACATGCTACAGTTTGCTAACGCAGGCGCGTTAGAAAATTACTGTGCAAACGAGAAGTTTTCACCTGACGTGAAAACCCTGGAAATGTGTTTTATCAGAAGCATCATGCGTGTGCCAAGAGCTGGGTGCACACAAGGGACATGGCAGCCCTGTAGCAAGGAGGTCTGTCCTTCAACCTGATAAATGCATCCTAGTTATCCTAATGGAATTGAAAGTAGCAGGAGTCTGCGGTGGCCTGCCAAGGACCGGTGTGTTCCAGGAGCTTTGCCACGTGACAGTGTTTGAGATCCACCAGCCTAAAGGATCCAGCCCAAACTCCGTGGGATGTCCAAACCTCCTCCCCGCCACCTCTGCGCTTGCCCAAGGCAGAAGGGAAGGGCATTTCAGAAAGAGGGCACAGCAGGTGCAAAGAGAGAAGGTTGGGAGGATATAGTGTGTGTTCCCCGAATGCAGAGAAGGTTGGTGTGACTGGGCTTGGGCTGTAAGACAGGAGGGGAGGGAGAGGATGGAGTGTGGAGGGCTCTGGTTCACCCAGATAAGGACAGGAGTCTTCCCCCCGCCCAGGTGGGCAGGAGCCCACGGTGGATGGTGGGCAGGGAGATGTGTGGACAGATTTCCACCTCGAGAGATTTTCTGGCCACCGCGGGAGGGTGCATTTGTGGAGAAGGCAACAGACGAAGCTGTTGAGAGAGATGAGGAAACTAGAGAAGGATGCGCGGTGGGCAGTGGGGGCAGAGGCTGGCGGGGGGCGCGGAGAAGCAGCCGGAGGTGTTTGGGAAGCTCTCACCGGAACGTGAGGTTGGCATCCGTGTGGACTGGCGTGCACCCGGGGGGACCTCAAGCTGTTGCTCTGGGACGTGGCTGTGACGGGGGTTTGGAGACCAAGAGGTGGGTTCCGCTCCGTTTCTAGGGGAACCATAAGGGCTCCTCTATCAGGCTCTGTCAGGTCCCCGGTCCTGACCATGCCCCATGTGCACAGGAACACATGTGACTTAGCTAATGGAAAGGGGGATGGCTGACCTTTAATGTTGTCATGTGTCACTGGAGCTTTCCTGTCCCCCTCACACCGGGGTTCTCTCGGGGTTCTTTCTCTCCTTGCCGTGGGAGCAGTCTGGGGGCACCAGCCTCTGTGCCTTCCTCTGCTGGGAGGTCGGTGACTTGAATCCCCTCCCCCTCCCCCAGCAGGGACAGTGGAGCCAGCCTGCCGGGGGCGCACCACTCTACACCTGCTGGCCACAGCCCCTCCCCCACCAAGTCCTCTCCCTCCCTGCTGCCCTCCACGATTTAGCAACAATTCTTTTCTTCCTTCTGCACAGCAGCCCCTGAAGTTCAGTAGGACTTCGAGGATGGCACTGTCCTGCTGGAGGGGAGCCTGCAGCCTTGGAGCGGGTCCAGGAGCCTGCTGGGCCTTTCTCCACAAACGCAGCGGACAAGGTGCTTCGCAAAGCCGTGCCCTGTGCTGGGAACAGGAACCAGGCAGTCTGCCATCTGCCCGGTCCCTGCCAGAACCATGTCCAGGCCAGCCTTCCGGGAGACGCGACTGTAGCAAGGTGGCTGCGGAAAGGGCTGCCGTCAGGGGAGGACCCTGGGCACGTCTGGGTCCCAGTGTGGGTGTGGTTGGGGCCATGGTGGGCGCGGCTGAAGGTCAAGTCACTAGGACTCAGAAAGGATTCTGCAAGGGGTGGGCACCAGGCCACCATATGTGGCACGGGCAGTCAAGGTGAGTCCTGGGTCACTCGGCCCACGGGGAAGGACCCTCAGGGCCTCAGAGGGCCAGTGAAGGAGAACTGCCAGGCTGAGCAGGTGCTCCCACCCCCTCCAAAGGCCTTGCTCGTCTGAGCCCTAAAGCCAGGACCTGCCCTCCTCCCTTCTCTCCGAGACCTTCTGCAGAGACGGAAATATTCATCGGCTGCGGAGCAGAGCCAGCAGAAACTCCCAGTCCCCTGGCACGGCGCTCGGGGGACAATCCCAATCAGTTACCACTGTGACTTACCCTAATCAATCACCCCAGTCAACCCAGTCAGGCTTGCCCAGGAGCCCTGGCCAGCGTGCCTGCTCCGGCTTGGGTTTCCGCCCTCTCCCCCACACCTCATTCTGTGCCACCTTCACCCCCCACCTCAGAGACACCGACCTTTGTGAAAAGCCCACACAGAAAGCCTTATCAGTCATTTATATCTTGGGGTAACTCAGTAGTCCCTGTATTTGATGAGCACCCTCGACCCACCATCTGCACCAGACGCACTAGAAGGCCAACAGCGGGGAGTGGAATAAGGATGAACAAGCCACGCCCTGCTCCCATGGAGTATCTAGGAAGAGAGAGGGCGTGTATAACCCCAACCAGCCAGACAGACTCCGTGGTGGGGCTCCAAGAGACCAGACCGACCGTCATGGGGGAGGGGACGTGGAATCAGGCGTGGGAGGATGGATACGCTCCTGGAGGCAGAAGCAGGAGACACCAGGGAATTGGGAAGGACATAAACCAAAGCAGGGACTAGGACAGTGCCAGACCCATTGAGAAACGGCTGGACGTCCAGTTGGTAAAACGCAGTGTTGGTTTATGTAGGAGAGAAAGGGCAGATGACCTTGGACGCAGACTGTAAATGGCCTGGAATGTTAAGTGGAGCTTGGACTTCACTACTCAACAGGGGGCCAATGGAATCGCCTGGGGTAAGGCAGGGCGGAGCACAGGGGACTGCACGGAGGGGCCCGGAGCCCCAGCACCTGCGCAGGCGGCCTAGAGTGTGAATGGCAGCAGGCCACGTGAGTGTGCCACAGAAGCTAGGGAAGGCGGGCCAGCAAACAGACAGCAGGGCATCTTGGCACCCCTGCATCTCCTGCCACACAGCCAAGCAGGGAAGGGTAGAGTCGGGGCGCTCCTTCCAGGAAGTCTGGGCCAGGGGTGCTGGAGACCACCGTCCCCCACAGACTGCTCCCCCCCCAACCATCAGTAGCCTCCCCTCTTTGTTTCTGCTATGCCCCAGAACAGCTCTGCTGGGAAGAAGGCGGGCAGAGTCTCACTTTGTTTTTATGTTGCCTGTCTTTTCTGTCTTAATCACCTAAACTCATTCGAAAACAGCCAAGCCTATAGCAGAGATCAAGGAAGAAATGCTTGGCATCTTCTGAGCTGGTCTCTGAGCATAGGGTCGGGTCCGAGGCCCGTGCAGCCTTCAGCATGCCTACTGTGCTGTCTGTGCGGTCTCTCTCCAGCTGGGAAGGGCGCGGCCAGCCTGGGCAAGCCCAGTTGCCGCCCGCCGTGGGGACCCCTCTGCTCTTCACGCTCCACTGAGAGTTTTCAATGGACTGTAGCTTCCTTTTCAGAAATCCTATTTGGCTTCAAAGTTACAGAAGATTGTTCTCCTTGGGGACTGCCGAGATGTTCAAAGTTTGCCTCCCAGAGATGACCGGAATTCGCTTGAAGTGTTTTTTAAAAAGACGTAATAATACCACTATTGTCCTTGACCTTCAAATGCAAACATTCAAATCCTCAGACATAAAGCGATCTTGAAAAATCTCATGGAAGTATATTCTCTTTAGAGCTGAGGCCAAAAATTAAAAATTTCCTCCCCACAAGGGCTCTAGTCAGCTTAAAAAAAAAGGGGGGGACACAGAAGGCACAGACTAAGAGAAGATTTTCAATGTACCAAGACCATGCCAAGTCTCACAACGCAAAACTTCCAAGACCTCACAGACCTTCATTTTGGACCAGACCGGAAACATGGAAATAAATAAAATCTGTGCTATCATTTTGATTGGAGACACACGAGGGGAGGATGGGTTCAAGAGCGATGAGCTTGCCCGGTTGCTATTGTAGGAGGTCAGGCAGGCCCCCCTGAGGAGGTGCTATCAGAGAAGAAGCCAGAGGGACAGGGAGGAGTGGGCTGTGTTAAAAGTGAGTGAGGACGGTGGTGGGAGGATGGAGTGTGCAGTGGTCCTAGGTGGGTACTTTCAGGAACCACAGGCTGTGCAGCGTGGCTGGAGGGCGTGTGCAAGTGGGAATGAGAAGAGATAAAGTCCGGGGGGCGGGGGGAGGGAGCGTCCAGGTCCTTTAAGACAGGAGTCAGCAAACTGGCTCTGTAAAGGGCCACTGAGCAAATACTTACACTTGGTGGCCACACAGCCTCTGTCACGTGTAGTTAGTTCTGCTGTATCATGAAAGTAGTCATAGGCGATATGGAAATGAATGAGCGTAGCTGTGTGCCAATAAAACTTTATTGATAAAGACAGGCGGTGGGCTAGATTTGGCCAGAGAGCTACAGCTTGCTGACCCTTCTTCTGGAGCCTTGTCGGCCAGGATGAGAACCCTTACATTTCTTGTTAATGTGGTAGAAGCCATTCGAGGACTTTGAGCCTAAGAGTAAAGTAATCCGATTTATGTCTTAGATCATTCCAGCCGTTGCATGGAGAAGGGATTACAGGGCAAGAGCGGGAGTGGAAAGGAGGAGACCGATTTGAAGCTGTTAAAGTTCTTTGTGCCAGAGGGAATGGAGACTGGCCGGGCAGTGAGTGGGCAGTCACGCATGCTGCTCACCTGTGTCTCTGGGTCTCCTCCTGGGTCTGAGGTGGAATCGCCCTTCCCACCCTTGTAAAATTAGGCGTGGACGTGCGGTTTGCTTCGGTCAATAAAAAGTGAGAAGCGGAAACCGCTAAGAGCGAGCGCACAATTCTCCCTCTCTTTGCCATAGCGTGGTGACATTACGAATTCTCGAAACTCTGCCTGGGTCCACAAGGGAGGATGACGTGGAGCAAGGCCCCCATGTATCTGTACTTCATGTGTAGCAAGCACAAGAGTGAGAGATAAACTTCGTTAAATCAAACCGCTGAGAGATGGGAGCTGTTTGTCACTGAGGCATAACCCAGCGCCTCTGACTGATACACTTGTGGTTGGGAGAGAATGCTAAGGGGCCGCATTGAGGAGAAATGTTCAAGGCAAACCTTGTGGGGCTCTGCTGCTAAATTAGTTATAGTTTGCGAGTAAGAGCTGGAGGAGGAATCCGAGGGAATGAGGCCTGAACGGCTAGGGGAGTGAAGGCCCCATGTAATGAGAAGCAGAAGGCTTGGGAAGAGCTAGCATAGGACTGGCTAGGTTTAAATAACTGTTCATCACTTACCCGCTAAGTAACTCGAGCCCCTGGACCAGCCTTCTCACGGTAAATTCCCTCATCTGTACAGCAGGAATAAAAATAGTATCTACTTGATAGGTCTGTCAAGAGGATTAATGGAGCTAATTCAAGCAAGCTACACAGCCTAGCCCCTGGCACAAAGGAGCTCCAAAATAAATGTTAGCTATTGTTATTGTCATCATTGTCATCGCCATCATTATTATCAGTATCTTAAAAGCCTTGTTTGTTTTGAGTCAGTGCCTCGTGCTGGGTCAGTGCCAGGTGCCCTGAGAAGTCCTTTTTCTATACCTGCATCGCTGCCTCCAAAGAGCCCAGCCTGGCCTGGCCTTCCCCGAGCCCCTCCTCCAGACAGACCGAGCCCAGACGCTAGCCAGCCCCCTGTCTGGCTCCTGCTCCCTGGCTCAGCTTCAAATGGCCATTGCTTACTGACCGTCTACAGGGGGCCTGGCCTTGCTTCCGTCTGCTTTTCCCATCTCCAGATGGCCTGAGAGGACCAGCATGGGGGGACTCTTATTTCTGTAGTGAATCCGGGGCGAGAGAACGATCCAGGCTGGCATGACTCTGGCACTGTCTTCTCTTTATCCTGGATTGCCCCTGTCTGGGGGGTAGGTGGAATCACAACAGAGGTTCTAGTAGGTTCTAGAACAGCATCACTCAATAGTTGCAGCTACCTGGTCGTAAAGAGGAGGGAAACAGGAGCACAGCTTTTGCATATTGGTCCTCCCAGGATGAATTAAATGACTATTTTTCCAGGTCAGAAAGAGGCTGTGGTGCACCTAGAGTCCTCCCGCCCCCCCCACTTTAGGACCAGGTCCCTATTTCCCCAGCTGCTGGCAGTGTTGGCCACTGGCAGCCTGAAGCTGAGGCAATGGCTACCTCAGCTCCCACAGTCAGTGACTGATCAGCGCAGGGACACAAAGCCCCAGCCCCCTCCCCCACCTCAGGACTGTCCCACAGGGCCATGCTGGCACCTGCCTTCCCCGTGTGAGTGGCTGAGTCGCCCGTGGAAGCTGTCTCCTGGCTCATCTTCTCTCTCTCTCCAAGCCTGCTTCCCCTAACTTCTCACACGCGGTGTCCTGCATAACACCCCCGACAAACGTCCTGCATGAAAATCTCAGACCCAGAGCCTCTTTCCGGGGAACCCCATCTGTGATGAAAACACACAAGAAAGACCTAGATCAAAGTGGTGTGTGATGGTTTGTCCCACAGGGAAGTCAGGTCTCCTATCACCTAAAAGCAAACATATTTCGAAGAGAAGAGAAAAATCCTTCGTGTTACCCTGGCCACTACGTGCAATCCTTCCCCTGCAGGTGCTGAGGTCTTGAGAAAACTCAGCATCTGGAGCCACAGGGGAGGCCCTGCCCATTACGAGTCCTAAGCCCTGGGTCCCCTTGTAGGCTCTTGGCCCTGCAAAGTCCCCCTACCATGTCCCCCTCCACCTCTCTGTCATTGCGGCAGGAAATACATTTCCCAAACAGCTGCCGTCCCAGACGAGGACTTCCTGTGGGTGGCTCTCCCTGCTCTCACGTTAGTGGGTGCAGGTGCACGTGTGCCCCCCAGTCTTGTAGACGTGCAGGGGAATCCGAGATCAACTCAGGATAGGGTGTATATAGACCCTTTGTAACTCTGTGCAAAATTATTTTCTTAAATTTATTTATTTATTCTGAGAGAGAGAGAGTGAACAGGGAATGGGCAGAGAGAGAATGAAGGAGAGGACCCTAAGCAGGCTCCATGCGGCCAGCGCGGAGCCCGATGCGGGGCTCGAACTCACGAACTGCGAGATCATGACCTGAGCCAAAACAGAGTCAGACGCTTAAACGACTGAACCACGCAGGTGCCCCGTGAGGAGAGAGAGAGAATCCCACGCAGGCCCAGCACTGTCAGCATGTGCAAACTTATAATACTATTTTTTTAGACGGAGAAAGTGATAGATGCCTTTATCAGATTTTCGAACGCCTGTGACCCAGAAAAGATGACGACCCGTGGCTGCTTAGAGAAAAGCATCTGCTGGCTGCGGGCTGAAAGTTCACGCCCAGCTCTTGACAAATCCTTGGACACGGGTCCTGAGCTTCTTCGTGATTCCCTTCTTAGGCAAGAGGGGCATGAGTTCTCCCCTGGACGTCACAGCCGTCCTTATTTCCGTCCTTCCATTTGGCTGGCCACCTGCATCGGGTCCCTCTTCCCCACCACACATCCGCCTCTCACCGCACGCCTCTGAACTTTCATCCGAAGACTCCCTCTTCTTTCGGTGTCCCCTCAAAATGTCTACCTAAAGAAGCAGATGCAACACGCAAAACAATGTTAGGACTAAAAAGAGGACTAGGGTCCAAGTTGGGGGTGGGGATGGCAGTGGAGTCAGAGTGACCAAGGTTTGATTCTAGCTTCACCACATTTTTTTTAATGTTTGTTTATTTTTGAGAGAGAGAGAGAGAGAAAGCATGAGCAAGAGAGGGGCAGAGAAAGGGAGACACAGAATCTGAAGCAGGCTCCAGGCTCTGAGCCGTCAGCACAGAGCCCAAAGGGGGGCTCGAACCCACAAACTGTGAGATCATGACTTGAGCCGAAGCGGGACGTTTAACCGACCGAGCCACCCAGGCGCCCCTGTAGCTCCATCACATTTTAACTCCAGTTCTCATGGCCTCAGCCGAGGTATCCCACCTTCCTGAGTCTTAGTTTCCTTTTCCAAAAAGTGGCGATGCCGTTTGTTATTTGACAATTAAACGTGACCATGTACGAAGCTCAGCACCTGGCCTGGCCTAGAGTAGCCCTGGTGAGTGTCAGTGTGAGGGGCACAGCACTGCCGGGCAACGGTGCACGCATCTTGGTTCTAAAACTAAATGGGGTCGGCGGGGTACCTGGGTGGCTCAGTCGGTTAAGCATCTGACTTTGGCTCAGTTAATGATCTCAAAGTTTGTGGGTTCAAGCCCCACATGGGGCTCTGTGCTGACAGCTCGGAGCCTGAAGCCTGCTTCAGATTCGGTGTCTCCCTCTTTCTCTGCCCCTTCCCTGCTCATGCTCTGTCTCTGTCTCTCAAAGAATAAATAAACATTAAAAAAATTGAATAAAGAAAATAAATAAATTAATGGGGTCATTTCCATCTCTACAGTGAACTGTATTTAAGGCAAAGTTCTTCAAGTGCATTGGGATCGATAACTGTAATAGTACCACGTCGCAAGAACCCAGTCACTTCCAATGTGAAATTCTGCTCTTTGTTGAAAGCTGGAGGTTTCCTTCCCTTTAACCCCGCCCCCTCCCCTTCCTCTCTGACTCCCAGGGAAGAGCCGGGACACTGAGGAGTCCCTTTCCTGTCCCACTGCCCATGTCTAGTGAGGCGAGCCACTCTAGATCCTATCTCCTGCTGGGTCCTGGGATGCTCCCTGGACACAATAGGTCTGCGGGTTGGCCACTGTCCCTGCAGCTCCCTGAAATGTGCAACCCCAGAAGCATCTACGAGTGACCTTCTTCACTACTGTCAGGATTGCCGGGTGTCCCCATACCTCCCCCCTGGAAACCTCTGGGCTGGCCCCTCAGCCCGGGCTCTCCTCTACTCTCAGGAACACAGAACTGGATTTATGGGTAGGTGACCAAGGCGGTCCCACAGGACCCCAGACTCAGAAGGGCCCCGCACTGGGGGGTCAATGTTCTGCCACTGCTGATCGCCCTCTGGAAAGTCTTCATAATCGTATCTTTGAATCTGTGATTTATAAGGGAAGTCTCATGGCAGAGTGGACTGTCCCCTGGGGCCTGCCGCCTCAGCTCACAGTGGTCCTACCTCCCACCGTCTTCCCAGCCCCAGGGTCCCCAGCATCTTGAACCCACCCGGCTTCTGCCTTTGAATCTCTCTCCTTGCGACAGCTGCCACCCTCTGCCCCTAGTGGAGACCTGAGCACAACCACGGGTATGGGGAGGGTCAAGGTCAGATATGTGCCTGCCCCACACGTCTTGGGAGGGGGGGCAGGGCAATGGCTGTCCGCTCCCCAGGCGGACTGCACCACAGAATGTTCGGTGGGTGACTGGGTAGGACAAGGCTCTCTGACTCGGATCCAGGTGCTAGCTGTGTCCCGACCCCCCGGGGTCTCCCGTGCGCTGTGGGCTGAGTCAGTGGCCCGTGGGAAGGAAAACGCCTGGCTCTACCCCCCTGCTCCTGGATGGCACGCAGTGTGGCAGTCCAGTGACTGGCAGGAGGGGGAACTTGACCCGTGAGGTCTACACTCAGGCCGTGAGTACCCCTGCACCTGAAGGAGCAAGACAGTACATACAAAGCAAGACAAATACAATACAAATTGAAAACGTCTCGTCTGGCGAGTCAAGGGAGCGAGACTACAGAGAAAAAAATCTTTTTTTTTTTTTTTTTGTATCTTTAATGGACTTTCTGCTTTTTGAACAAGAGGTTTCTTATGCACTTTCATTTTGCCCTGAGCCCCTAAATAATGCAGCTGGCCCCACGGGCCTGTGAATCCCTCCTCTTCTCTCAGGTGCCAGGATAAATGTGGGTGGAGGGAGGCGGGGTTAACCGGGCCCTATATTTCCTGGTTGCCAGGCCCGGGTGTCTCAACAGCCTCATAAGATGGCAATGTCAGATGCTTCTGCAAGAGGGTCCTTCTCAGGGGCGCCTGGGTGACTCACTCGGTTGAGCGTCTGACTTCAGCTCAGGTTATGATCTCACAGTTTGTGAGTTCGAGCCCTGCGTTGGGCTTGCTGCTGTCTGCACGGAGCCCACTTCAAATCCTCCCTCTCCTTGTCTTTCTGCCCGATCCCCCCTCTCTCTGTCTCTCTCAAAAATAAATAAACACTAAAAAAAAAAAAAATGAGGGAAAGAGGGTCCTTCCCAGAACTCTGTCCACGGAAGCTGGCCTAGGTCCTCTTCGTTCTGGGTTTCTCTAAGTTAGAGGGAAAATGTATCTCCTGATTGATCTATTCTCCATCGTATTTTTTTTTTTATAATAGTTTATTTTCAAACTTGTTTACATATAACACCCAGTGTTCATCCCAACATGTGCCCTTTTTAATGCCCATCACCCCCTCTCCCCCCTCCCTCATCCCCCTTACCCTCAGTTTTTTCTTAGTCTTTGAGAGTCTCTTATGTTTTATCCCCCTCCCTCTCTGTGTCTTTTTTTTCTTTCCCCTCTTCCCCTCCCCCTGGTTTTTGCTTAGTTTCACAAAGTCCACCTATTCGTGGAAACATATGGTATCTGTCTTTTTCTGACTGACTTATTTCACTTAACATAATACCCTCCAGTTCCATCCATGCTGCTACACATGGCCAGATTTCATTTTTTCTCACTGCCACGTAGTAGTCCATTGTATATAAGTACCATAACTTCTTTATCCATTCGTCAGTTGATGGGCACTTGGTCTCCTTCCATGATTTGGCTATTGTCGAAAGTGCTGCTATGAACATTGGGGTACACGTGCTCCTATGCATCAGCATTCCTGTGTCTCTTGGGTAGATTCCTAGCAGGGCTATTGCTGGGTCATAGGGTAGCTCTATTTTCATTTTTTTGAGGAACCTCCACACCGTTTTCCAGAGTGGCTGCACCAGTTTGCATTCCCACCAACAGTGTAGGAGGGTGCCTACTTCTCCACATCCTCGCCAGCATCTATAGTTTCCTGATTTGTTCATTTTAGCCACTCTGACTGGTGTGAGGTGGTATCTCAGTGTAGTTTTGATTTGTATTTCGAATCCGTTGTCAGGTGCCCTTCATGTTTCCAGTTCCCGCCCTGCCCACATTTGTACACCGCTTCACGTGCGGCCACAGCAGCAATTACTGTTGTACTGCTGCTCATACTATATGTGTGTATACAGAAGTGAAATTTCGAAGTGGATAAATCTGTTAAAAATCAAAAACGAGGCATTGGGTGAGCTGTCCGACACACACACGCCTTCCAAATATCTCACTGCCGTAAACCGTATCCGTGGTTTTCAAAGTAAAATGAGTCAGGGAGTTCCTTTCTGCCCGCCGGACTCGCTCCTGAAGCACTCCACGCATCGTCGAACAAAGCCAATTAGATCTGGAAATAAAATGCCTCGAAGACCACAATGTGAGAAGAAAACACAGGCATACGTCCTCACGACCTTGGATTTGGCAGAGGATTCTCAGCTATGACACCAAAAGCATGAGCAACCGAAGACAAAAATAGACAAATCGGGATTCATCCCTCTTAAAACGTTCGCATCTCAAAGTAAAACAATCAACATGCAGAGTGGGAGAAAATTTTTTGAAAATCCTATCTTGTATAGAGGACTTACATCTAGAATATACAAAGAATTGCTGTGATCGAATACTAAAGAGACGGATAACCCAGTTAAAACCTGGCAAAGGATTTGAACAGGCATTCCTCCAAAGAAGACACGCAAGTGGTCGGTGAGCACATGAATACATCTCCAACACCCTGAGCCATCGGGGAAATGCAAATCAAATGCGTAATGAGAGGACACTTCATGCCCGCAGGCTTTGCTAGTCATAAAAATGGCAGATAACAACAACGTTGGCAAAATTAGAAACTTCATACGTCACTGATAAGAAGAGAAAAGGTGCGGCTGCCGTGGAAAACAGTCCGGTGTTTCCTTAAAAGGTAAAGCAGAATTACCATATGACCTGGTAGTTCCCCTCCTAGGTATGAACTCAAGAGAAATGAAAATCTACGTCCACACGAAAAATTCATTCATGCTGTATGAATTAATAGCAGCATTATTTGCGATTGCCAAAAGGTGCAACCAACCCCAATGTCCCCCTGCCCATAAATGGATTAACCGTCTTTGGTATGTCCGTATAATGGAATATCACTCAGCCATCAAAAGGAACGAGGTACTGACATGCTACAGGGTGGGTGAACTTGACGCCTGTGGTGTTAAGGGACAGAAGCTAGTCACAAAAGACCACATACTCTATGGTTTCACTTACGTGAAATGTGCAGTCGAGGCAGACTGATCGAGACAGAAAGTAGCTTAGTGGTTTTCTACCGCCGGGGGGATGGGGCATTACGGCTAGAGGGCGCAGCTTCCTGTCTGGGGTGATGAAAATGTTCTAAATTTGACTGGAGGCTGCACAAGTCTGTGACTGGATCAAAACCATCGGACTACCCACTTTCTGCCTTTTGGGTGAATTGTATGACATGTGACTTATACCTCAGTAACATTGCCTTTTTAGAAAAAATACTGTGGTTTTACTTGACGAGGTTGGTTTTTGTCCCTCCAGAAGCCTCGCTACAGATTTTATGTGCCTGAGAACCAACTGGACAAAACGCTCTGACCACCCTCCCCCTGCCATGCCTTGCCACTCCACCCTTGCAGTACAAATGCTTTCATATTTATTCTCCTTGTTTCCTGAAACCAAGCCGAGCCCGCCCTTGCTGGCAATGGCAGAGTGTGATGGAGCGTGAGTCCATTTAGAAGCCGGGCCTTGCCGGTGCCCCAGGACATGACAGACTCCAAGGTGTGAGAGCAGCCCGTCAGAGATCCGCTTCCCACTGTGCCGGCCCAGGCGCTCTGGACTCTGAACATGTCTGTGACCAACATCGCATACCCGGGCCCTTCCTTCTGGGAGAGCAGGGATAGATGTACATTCTACTCTATAGACAGGCTGCAGTTCAAACACACGATTCAGTAAAAGGCAAAAGATTTATGCGATTTAAAGAGAAACCAGAGTATTCAAACACACGATTCAGGAAGGGCCCAGAGAAACAGTGCCGAGGTCCCCGAAAATAATGTCCCCTCATTCCCAGGGAAGACCTTGGGGTCAGTCCCAACAGTCAAGAGCCATGCCCTCCCATCCCGCAAATGCTACCGTGGCGTGTAGGGTGTGCAGAAGAAACAAGTGTTTGCTGACTTCCGGGGACCCTGGATTTGAACCATCCCCTCTGGACTGTCAAGGCAAGTCTGGGTCTCCTCTCTCTGGAGTCCTTAGCTTTCTCTTACCCCCCGTCCCACAACTTTCTGGGATAGATCAAAAGGCACTAATTAGGGAACACCGGCTATTCTAAGGGAGCCAACGAGAGTCTGAAGAGACCTATCAATGCAGCAGTAGTGGAGGCCACGCAAAGGCATAGGTCCCAGCATAGCTGAAAGCAAAAGGGGAGACCTATCAGCTGTGCCAGGTTGGAGAGTGTGCGCCAAAATTCATGTCCTTCCTGGAGTTCCAGAACATGGTCTTATTTGGAAATACGGCCGTCACAGGTATGATGAGTTAAGTTAGGATGAGCTCATACTGGCACAGAGTCGCTCCTGAATCTGATATGACTGGTGCCCTTATAAGAAGAGGAAGGGACACAGACACACAGGAAGAATGTCAGGTGACCATGGAAACAGGGATAAGAATGATGAATCTATAAGCCAAGGAAATTGAGGATTGCCAGTAGCCTCAGAAGTGAAGAGAGGTTCAAGTAAGGCTCCTCCCTTCAGAGGGAGCATAGCCCTGTCAATGCATTGGCTTCAGACTCCTGGCCTCCAGAGAGAAAGTTTCTGTTGTTCGAAGCCACCCAGTTTGTGGTGTTTCGTTATAGCAGCTGCAGGAAACTAATACATCTGTCTTTACTCCTAAAGCAGCGCATAGCTAGCTGTTCTCCTGGTGTCCACAGATCTGTGGGGAAGAGAGACACTGAGCAAATAACCACAAATAAACAGGTGCATAAGCATTGTCCTAGGAACTGTGATTAACCTTGCTGGAGAGTATAGCCGGGTTGTGGGACACGGGCGAGCATCCTGAGGGCCATTCTGCTGAGACTATTTCCAGACTTTGGACAGAGGCGTAAGAGCTACATGAAAAAACAAAACCATAAAAATTTCAGAGGAAGAAAAGAGATAATTTTTACAACTTTTGGGTGGGGGTTCCCTTCCACAGGAAGGATGATTCAGTGCCCAGAAGCCATAAAGGAAAAAACTGACAGATTAATCTCATAAAAAATAAAAATTTCTGGAGATCGAAACACATATAAAGTTTAAAAAAACCACCAGCACGAGGAGTTTCCTGACAAGTAAAGAATTAGTAGCCAAAAAAAGATGCCCCAAATCACAAAAAAAGAGAAAACAATCCAATAGAAGAATGGGTAAGACACTTGGAAGGACCATTAGCATATGTAAGTGATGAATCATGGGAATCTACCCCCAAAACCGAGAGCACACTGTATACATTGTATATTAGCCAATGTGACAATAAATTACATTAAAATAAAAAAAACAGAGGGGGGCCATAAATGTTGGATGCACAAGGGGGGCTCCCTCAGTCTTGGTTTGGGGAGAAAAGGTCAAGGATAATACAGTAGGTGCCCCCAGGACCTAAACTCCTAGATTCAGGACCTGCTGAAAGGATTGTATAAACATTTACCTCCTACCCATGGGCAAGGCAGGAGACAGGGCAGCTGGTCCCAGGGCAGAGAAGGACATGATTGGAGAAGTCTCTAGATTGGGACCAAGCAAAGAAAGACTGCTCCCAGCTCCTTTTTGAAGGACTGCTCTCTATCCCCTCTTGAAAGTCCACTAAAATGGTGCGAAAGGAGAGAAAATAAGGCAAAAGCTTCGATGGACAAAGAAAATGGAACGGAAGCAGCAGTGACAAAATCTTGGGACCTGGAGGTAGCTGTGCGAGTGGCCACAATGTAGCGGCTCTGAGAAGCCCGAGGTCTAACCAGACGCGAGGGAAGCCAAGAAGCAAAGTAAAGTATGCTAGAGCTGTCTGCAAAGGCAGTTTGGTGGAACTGAAAACGGATGATTGGGTAAAAATTAGTATGAGAAGATTTTGATCCATGGTCCCTGGTCCCAATCTGTTTAGGTGAAAAACCACCTCCTTAGCATCCTGGCAGAAGGCAGGGCTCTACTCTCCAGAGAGAGGGAGCCAGGGGGCTGTGGAGTCAGGAACTCTGGGCTCAGATGCAGGTGGGGGCACCTGGCTGACAGTGAGGATCAAGCAAAGCCAACATAGGAGTGCTGAAATCCACACCCTGCCCCTCTCTTGCCTGAGAACTAGGATCCCAGCTTATAATCCTTGTGCAAGGTTTTGGATGATTTCTTCTCTGGGGATACTCATCAGCCTGAAAGAATTTATATACATAGACACTGGTTGTTTGGAGCACCCTCCCCCGGGGTAAAATGGCCAAAATCAGTCTTCCTCCAACAAAACCCCATCCAGACACACAGAGCTTAACAGTGTGTGTGTTAGAGTCTTACTCTTCACATAAAGTCAGAGATGAAAACTATCAAAGACTAAAACAGAGCTTAGAGGAAACAGACGACTCACGGAGCAGGGGGAAAAAAGCAAAATATAGTTAATTTAATATAATATAATATAAGTGCTCTCTCCAGGAAATAAGGTATTATACGCATCCATGAAATGAGAACCTGTTGCTTAAAAAATACTAACAAAGTAAGTTTTAAAAGGATCGTTCAGAATTTTAGAAGTATTCTTGGAAATTAAATTGGCCGCTATCCAAAACTACATAAAAGAAGCTTCAGTAGAAAAGAACACACACACAAAAAGGTGGAAAATAAGAGAGAAAAAAAATGAAAAAATTAGAGAATCAGCCCAGGAGGTCCATCACTGAAAAACAGAAAGATCTAACAAAAGGGAACAGAGAAAATACGTTGGGGGGCGAGGGGTAGGAGGTTAGAAAATAGTACAAGAATATTTACCGGATAATGAGTAATCACCGTGAGCCTCAGTTTGAAAGGACTCACTGAGTACCCCCGTGTGACGAGAGACCCACACCAGTGTGCCCCGAGGATGAAAAGAAAATTCTGATTTTCAGAGACGAAAGTGGCCTCCTGTGAAGGAAAGAGATGAGAACAGCATTTGACTTCTCACAGCCGGCTCCGCGAGCCGAGACAGTGGGCGACGGCATCCCAGTCTGAGGGGCAAGAATTTCTATCCAAGCTGCCAATCAAACGTGAGATGGAAGAGCTAATGCTTGCACGTGCCAGCTCTCAGAACTTTCCTATCACAGGACGTCTCTCAAGAAGCTATTAGAGAAGGCGCCTCTCCCCAAGAGGGAGAAAACCAAGGTAGGGCATTGGATTCGGCAAACAGGGACCCAGTGTAGGCAAGTCAGAGGGTCCCCAGGACCCCAGCACTACAGCGGGGCAGCAGCACAGAGAGCAGCCGGTGCACACCCCACAGTGGTGGGGGGTTGGGGGGGGATGCTGGCAGGGGTGTCAATGGGGAAGGGAGCTGAGCCTCGGCACATGCATCCGCACGAACTCCAAGGAGGCCCCCTTCGGCCCAAAGTGTAGGAATGGACAGTCATGGAACACTAAACAAAGGAAAAGCTTGGCAGCCCCTCATTCCAAGCCAAACAAAAAGTTGTACAAAATGGGAAATGCGTGCTACATGGTTTAGCTGCGAATAATACGAACATAGTCGCAACTATGTAAATAGTGAATATTGATTTGGCCGAAAAGGACTCTCTAACTACCGTATCGGGCTCGAGGAGAAAGGTGCGCACGCGTGCAGGGGGAGAGGCTGGTTTGCAAGAGCCGCGTCCTCCTCGGCTCTGGCAGGAATTCGTTAAATAACATTTAAACTGGAAAATCGAGGAATGGCAGTCCAAGACGCACGTTATTTTAAAGTAAGGAGGAAAGCACCAGAAGAATTAGCAAGAAGAATTCAGAGTGATGGCCTCTGGGGAGTGAGACTCAGAAGCAGGGAGGAGAGACGCTGTTTCTCATTATAAGGCTCGCAGAACCATTTGACTTTTAAAACTATGTACGTGTAAGACTTTGATAAACAGAATTAAAAAAAAACATCAAAGAAACAACAAGGAACGACTATATGAGCAAAGTCAGCACGTTTCAAACTTTTTAATCAGCATCTCTCCAATGAGTAAAGACCTCCGTGTCTTCCCGAGGCAAATGAGAGAGAGGGGCTCGGTCTTCACAATTGCTTATTGTCATTGCTTATTACAGTTATTTTGAGGATGAACCCCGTCCCCCCAGGCTTTATGATGCCATGTGGAGACACCTCACCAGAGCATCCTGCCCCCTGCCTCTGGTGGTGATGGGTGACTGCACTGTCCCCAGTTGTCGTTTGGATGGGCAGAGCCGTCAAAAGGCGGCCCCATCAAGACTCATGCCCTCCTGGTCTGCTCTCTGGGCTCCGGGTAAATCTGACTGCTCTGCTGGCTCGCTAGTTCTCTCCAGAGGGCTGCCCCGAGGTGTGGCAGGGAGGGTGGTGGCCGGGTGTGGCAAGGCCACAACCCCCGGGGAACCTCACAGCCACAGCCTACTGTCCACCAGCAGGGTCGCCCGTACCTCTGTTGCTCGTCCTGCTGAAACCTGTCCCCTGTGTCTCGTTTCTCAGTTGGACGTGAGCAGAGGCGGGGAATAATGGGGTGTTGTTTATGAGTCTCTCGAAACCTCAATGGCCATGCGTCAGGCGCGGTGCCTGGTGCTCTGTAAATGCACCGTGCCCTTTGATCCCTACAGCCCTCGGAGTGAAATTATTACCCTGTGAATCTGAGCCCGAGGCTCTGGGACTCCAATCCCGCTCTCCTTTCTCTGTGCTCCAA
Source organism: Paguma larvata (assembly GCA_030068075.1). Taxonomy (NCBI): domain Eukaryota; kingdom Metazoa; phylum Chordata; class Mammalia; order Carnivora; family Viverridae; genus Paguma; species Paguma larvata. The sequence goes on along the minus strand of CM057837.1, from coordinate 55,401,030 downwards.
GCCTCCGTTGATAGAGGCATGCCCGTCTCTCAGGGTTGGGTGAGGAGTCATCGGGACGTTGTTGGGTGGGAGGCTTTTGTTCCTTGGAGACATCGGAGCACATCTTGGCCTCTGGATTTCTTTGTCTGTCATGTCGCTGATAATCCCAGCGAATTCTCCTGGCTCTGTCTCCCAACGGCCACAGATGTGGCGGCGATCGCGGCCCCGTTGCCTGCTCTTCTCAGCCCACACGTTCCCCTTAGATGATTTCATCGGCCACATGGCTCCAATTACCATTTATCTGCTCAGATTTATGTCTCCGGCCCAGACTGTGTGCGTGGCTGCAGATGCATGCCGCCCAGGCACACCTCACTCAGCGGCTCAGTGGTTTCTTGCGCTCCTGGGTCCCCAGTGACCGCCTCATCTTCCTTCCCAGATCCGCTCGTCCTCCAGTGTCTTCTATCACAGTGTCCCTGACCCCGCGTCTCCCTGACACTGTCCCCCACCTCTCAGCCTGAGAAGATCCCTGGTTTCCTTCCTCCACATGGGCCACCATATTTTCCTGCTAAGTACTGCAATGGCCCCTTAACCACTCACCCATTTCCACTCTTGACGCCATCAGGTCCGTTCTGTGCACTAGCCAGGGGAGTATTTTGGAAACACAAGTCTTATCATTTCACTCTTTCACTTAAATCCCTTCCAGGCTCAGATATCACTTCCTTGGGGGAAGACTCCCTCAGACTGGCTTGAGCTCCCCTACCTGTTGCCCCTCTAAAATATGGGAAAAGTGGGAAAGAACTTACTGCGATTATACTTTTGTAGCTTGTACTTCTGGGTGACCATCTTCCCTGCAGGATTAGGGAGCTGTGAGCGTACCAGCCACTCCAGCCTGTTCCCTAAGTATGTCTCAGGGCCTTGCTCAGAGGTAGCATATGGTAGGGTTAGTCAATATCAATTGAATGCATTACTTGGAAGCGGCTATTAAAATAAGTTACAAAAAACATTGAATAGATTGATTTTTTAATAGACTTTTTTTGGAGATGTTTTAGGTTCAAAGCAAAATTGAGCTGACTATAGAGTATTTCCATATGCTCCCTATCCCCCTCCAAAGCTTCCCCCATTATCAGCATCTCCACCAGAGAGGCACACTGTTATCGATGATGAGCCGATGTTGACACATCATTAATTATCCAGGGTCCAGAGTTTACACTAGGGTTAACTCTCGGTGTTGTCCATTCTATGGGTTTGGGCAAATGTATAATGACATGGCTCCATCATTCTAAGGTCATAGAAAGTAGTTTCACTGCCTTAAGAATCCTTTATGCTCCTCCTATTCATTCCGCTCTCCCAGGAAACCCCTGGAAACCACCGATCTTATAACAGTCTTCATAGTTCTGCTCTCTCCAGGAAATCTTAGAATTGGGATTATACAGTATATATAATTTTAAAAATGTTTTAATGTTTTTATTTTTGAGAGAGAGAGAAGAGTGTGAACAGGGAGGGAGAGAGAGAGGGAGACACAGAATCTGAAGCAGGCTCCAGGCTCTGAGCTGTCAGCACAGAGCCCGATGTGGGGCTCGAACTCATGAACTGCGAGATCGTGACCTGAGCCGAAGTCGGATGCTCAACTGACTGAGCCGCCCAGGGGCCCCTATAGTGTGTATAATTTTTTAGCCATTTCTAATGAGGCCGTTCATTTTCTTATTGTTGAGCTTTAAGAGTTCTTCGTATATTTTATGTAGGTCCTTTATCAGTTATGTCTTTTGTAAATATTCTTCCCCAGTCCATGGCTTGCCTTCTCATTTTCTTGAATTATATTGATTTTTTTTTCTTTGAAGATGGAATTGGCTTTATTGAGCAAGTCCTGAATTGGGCAACATCCCATATAGCAAGTAGAGAGATACTCCTGAATTATGTTGATTCTTAAAGACAAAAATAAGCCTGCCACCATTTTAAGAGTTTGTAATCTACATAAGATAGATCCAGGGCCTTCCTTGTCCTTGCACCCATGTTCAGTCAGTGACTCACAGGAAATCCTCAGTCTGAGAGAGCTGGTTAGCAAGGAGTTACAGGGGTATCTTTGTAAGTGTTCCAATGAAGCTGAACTATGAATGCGGTGGAGCCTGTCACACCTGCTGAGCCACAGTCACCCACCTCGTGTCTCTGGACTGGCCACTGTCCAGGCTAAGCCTTTGAAGTACAAAGGCCGAATGTCCTTTGGGTAGAGAATCCATATGGCATTGGTGGAGAGGAGGCAATCCGGGACTGATGCCTGAGATAAATTTACCTTCAAATTAATGACACTTGCAGGGTAGACCTCAGTTTACAGGGTCCCCTTCCAAGGCCCTGGAAGGGTGCCAGCAATGTAAGTAAGTAAATAGCCTTCTCTTTGCACTGGGCTCTGCGGTCTGTCATGTGTTCTCCCTGGAAGATGGCACTGAAGGGGCTTCAGGCTTTTGGGGCTCCGGCTAAGGAGAAGTCCATTTGGGAATATATGATTTAACATATAATTTAGAGAGATGTTTTTATTTATTTTTTTAATTCTTTTTCATGTTTCTTTTATTATTTTTGACAGACAGAGAGTAAGCGAGCAGGGGAGGGAGAGAGAGAGAGGGAGACACAGAATCTGAAGCAGGCTCCAGGCTCTGAGCTGTCAGCACAGAGCCTGGCGTGAGGCTGGAACCTGCAAACCTGATCATGACCTGAACCAAAGTCGGGCGCTTAACTGACTGAGCCACCCAGCCGCCCCTTGGAGAGATGTTTTTAAATGTTGCAATAAAACAGATGAACGTTTTCCAATCTGAAAGTACGGTTTTGTCCTTCTTAAATTTTTAATTAAGAAACTGAGGGGGAAAAGTCGGACAAAAATGACTGGAATATAAGTCAAGTAATACAGAGCTGTGGAATTAATAGAAATTATCGTTAATCACATTGAATTTTTTAGTATTCAGATTTAAGAGGAAGGGATGAATTGCTAATACAAATAGTAAGTAGGCTCTTGGAGTGTTTAGTAATCTCATGAAAAGCATGAGTTCTCCAGAGAGACTAGGAAGATACTGAAATTTCCTGCAGAACTGACCAAAGCTGACAATGACAAACAAAACACGCACACAAAAAAAACCTCATAAATTCCACTAGAACACAAGCATTGATGTGAACATTGTCATCCAGAGAATATATAAGATTCATAACCACGTGGAAACTGGAAGTACCCTAAAATCTTGCAACTCAGATACAATCAAAACATGAAACAAGTGTTCCCCAAATCTGATAATACTACCACGCGTGTCATTACCAATGAGCTATGAAGTTGAAAGCAATTTGTCTCAACTACAAAAAAAAATTTTAATGTTTTTGATTAGCCATGCCCTGAAGGAAGACCGAATTCTCTTTTTTATTATGACTATAGAAAATCGCTGTCGTATGGAGGGAACAAAGAATACTCAGCCAACAATGTAAGGAAGGTATTATAGAAGTAGGTCTAGGACTTAGTAAAAATTATGTTTTTGAAGAGTTTTGTGATGTTTATGCTATTCATCGGCTTTCTAAAAAATTTGTCCTTTATTGTGATTTTTTGTCTCATTTAAAATAATCACTCGGATACCTACTTTTGCAGGCATACATTTTTGTTTTTAAAGAAGTCCCCCGAGGGGAGGAACGAATACTAGAATGGAGACCGGCTGGGACAGACTTGGGTGGGCGTGGGTTTGCCCACGGTGCAAACGCTCCTCTACCTCGGTCGGCCGTTGGTGGGAAGCTGCCTCATGGCCAAGGGCAGGCAGAAACAACCTGACGACCCGCAGAAGCAGAGCCTCCCCTGCAGCAAATGAGTGAGCTCTCCATCCCTGACACACCAGCAGAGAGGACCCTGCCAAGGAGCCCCCGCTCCAAGTGGGGACTGACCGGCACGTAGTCACTGGCTATCTAGGCCCCAGATAAACTTTGGCTCCCTTCCAACCCTGAGTCTTTTTTTCAAGACGGGTGGTGGGCACCGTCCTGCTCCCGGAGAGCACGAGAGTGAGTCCAATTTTCTGGAAGACAAGTTCGCGATAAATATTCAATGTGTTCACACCCTCCGGCCCAAAGATTTCCCTTCCAAGAATCTATGTGCAGAAATGATTGAAAAATGCAGACAAATATGCAAGCAAGATTAAGTTCCCATGGCATTCACATGTCAGGGTGATGATATAATATCAACAGTGTTTGAAAATCCCTCCGAGATGTGTCTGCAGTTAGGTAGCTAGAACTAGAGGAAATTTATCAGAATATTTGTTAAAATGCTTCTGAGCGGTACAATTTGCGATTGCGATTTTCTTTCCGTGCGTGTGTGTGTGTGTGTGTGTGTAATGAACACAGACGACTTCGATACTCAGAAGAAAAGGTTTTTTTTTTTAAAGAGACCAGCATGGTGGTCCTATTCCCACCTATTCCCACCTATTCCCACCTATTCCCACCGGAATATCTTCAGTACTCAGCACCTTTCGTTAAAAGAGCTGGCTTCTGCAGGGAAATGGGCCCCGCCCACCTCCCTTCTCCTGGATCCCCGGAGCCTTTGTCCAGACACCTTGATTCAGTGACACTGGAGAACTCGGAGCAGAGCTTTACAAGATTCCTTGCACCGCAACACGGGGACAGCTCTCACCCCGGAGGCGTGAGCTGTGGCGTGCAGCTTCTTGGGACCGCCAGCCCTCACACCCACCAGAGGTATGGAGACGCGCGGACCAGGATGCCTAGGAAGGCACAGCCTGGAAAAGCCTGTCCTTCAGCGCTCGGAGAGAGCCAGGAGGCAGAAAAAGAGTCAGAGCCCGTGCAGATGAACTTCCCTCACCTTACCTTCCTGTCGTGTGTGTCTACCAGGCCTCCACGGTGCATCACGAGGACCCCACAGCGAAGACACGGAGCCCGCCCCTCGTGCTGTGGTTGGCACAGCGGACAGGCCAATTGCCAATCGTCCAGAAATCAAACTACCCTCTCTAGTCTCCCAGAGTCTCTTTTGAAATAAGGCCGGGGGTATGGAAATACATAAGCTAAACATGCCATGCAGGCATGCTTTTTTAAACAGAGATGAGGAAGGGGAAAGGAGCCAAAACAAGTATGCCCCCCCCCCCACTGTGTGCCTAGTTTACACAGGGTGTAACTAGAGATGGAGCCCCGTGCAAGGTGCCAGGAAGTCGTGAGTGTCGGGCGGGCTCAGGGCAGCTCGGAGGCCACAGGCGGGGAGGAAGCCCCCTGGACTGGGTCCTTGAATGCAGGGTGCCCAGAGACTCCACCGTCCCAGAGGCTCTGCACCCACGTGCTCCAATCTCCCTCATCGGGGCTTCTCTCACAGGGGTGTCTATCTGGCCAGCAAAGGCCCCAGAAAAGCAGTGGAATAGACCCTGTCCGGAGACTGTTCTAGTCTCTGGTCCTGTGTGTTAGTTGGGCCAGGTCATGACATGCATGAAGAAGCCACCTAATGCAGAGGTTCTATCTTCAAGGAAACACTGGGTGCGGCCCTCCAGCTTGCTCAGAAGAATGTCGGAGGTGGAGCAGAATGACCAACATCTTGGAGAAGCTGGGGAAACTGAGATCTGGCGGGGGCGGTGAGATCTGGCGGGGGCAGTGGTGGGGGGGGCAGCCATAACTCACTCAGAGCCCCAGCTGGCGAAGGCAGATTTGGAAGCAACTGGAAAACCACACTGTGAATAACCACAGCTTGGCTCTGGCCACAACTCCCTCAGGGGCATTTTCCCCCCACGGTGCCTGTTCACAGCCTTCCAAACCATCCACTTGGAAGCTCCCCACCGCCAGCCCCCTAATGAAATGCACTCGGCGTGCCCGACCACGGCTCCACCTTTGCCGACCGCGCGGCCCCTCGGTCCGGGCCGCACGCACTTGGGGGTGCGCCACTCTGGCTGCAGGAAGCCAGTCTGCTGTGAGATGCCGGGAAATGGGCTGCCGAGCCCTGATATGTATTACTTTCCAAATTTATCACGGCTCCGTCTTCCAGCACAGAAAAATATGGTTTTGATTTTACCGTCGACACATCTCCAAGCCCGGGTCCGTCGGTCCTCCAGGACAGACCCCTCCCGGTGGGCTGGGCTCACAGAAGCGGCTGGGCCTTCCTTGTATGGTCCCGCTGCCCAGAAAGGCCCTGGCCTTGCCCTCTCCTTACTGGGCATCTGCGGACACCCACCCAGGCTTGCCGGTCCTTTCCCGGCACAACCCCGGGCTGGCCGAGGCCGTCCAGCGTGCTGGCACACTGGGACCCGCTGGCGGCAGCCATAACTCAAGTTCTCGAGCACCTGGCCCATGCCAGTGTTGTCCGCACAGGACACTCCCAACACGGGCCATGAGCCAGAGAGGCCGGCCAGGATGACGGTGGTCAGTTCTTCAGGAAGAGGGGTGGGCACCCGGCTGGCCCCATGTCAGGCCAGAACCCACAGGCCCAAGAAGCCCAGCTGCACCCACCAGGGCCATCCTGCTTGCTTCTCTTCCGGGCTCTCAATCTCTCTCTCTCTCTCTCTCTCTCTCTCTCTCTCGGTCTCTTTGCTTCTCCCTCTCTCTGTCTCTGTCTCTCTGTCTTCCTTTCTTTCTTTTTCTGTCTCTCTGTCTCCTTGTCTCTGTTGCTGTCTCTGTCTCTGCATCTCTATCCCTAACATTCTCTGTCTCTTTGTCTCCCTTCCTCTCCCTCCCTCTCTGTCTCTCTCTATATCTCTGTTTGTCTCTGTGTCTCTCTTTCTGTCTTTGTCTCTCTATTTATCTCTGTCACTTTAACTCCGTCTTTCCTCTCTGTTGCTGTCTTGTCTGTCTCTCTCTCTCTAACAGTCTCTGTCTCTCTGTCTGTATCTCTCTGTCTCTCCCCCTCCCCACCCCATCCCATCACCTCCAGTCTCATTCTCCCCTCCCCCCCAGCAGCTGCTCTGTGCCGAGGGTCATGGGGGGCCTGTCAGGGTAGGTCCCGCCCTACTTCTGGGCAATGCCCTGCCACCACAGAGCCACCCCTTGCTCCTCCCAGAGTGTGAGCCCACCCCCTGCTCCACGTTCCTGCCTCCCCCTCAGCCTGGAGTAGAGAACAGTTGCTCAGATGTCTGTTGTCCGTCCTGGACATCTGGGTCTGTCTGGAAGCTTGTGGAGAGCTCAGGAGCCTTTGCGTTTGACTTCCTCAGGGTGGATGGCGTTGTCCTGTGCCTGTGATGGGCCCGGGGCGAATGGGCTCCCGCCTTCTCTCTGTCAGCTTAAGAGAAGCCAGAGGCCAAGCTGCTGCAGCCCACTGGGTCCCAAGGTGGCTGCTCCCACCAGCTTTCCAGCCCAAACCCTCCGCCTCGCTGGCCCCGGGGATGGGGGAGCCCTCTCTCCCTACTCCCCACCCTCATTCCTGACTCTGCTTCCGGCGCGCTAGACCAATGACCTTGGCTGCCTGTCACATCTCCCTTGTTCCTCTCTAGGGTGACTGCGACCACAGCCAGACTGAGAGCCAGGGGCAAGGGGCCAAGGGTGGGTGAAGGGCGTCCCCATCCCCGGTGGGGGGCCGTGTTGACAGAGCTGCCCAGAGCGATGCAGGCCGGGAACACAGGAGTGAAGGGGAGCACGACAGAGAGCGGTGGGGTCTGTGGGAAGCCGGCAACCAGGCTGGGCAACCCTCCGATTTTTCGAGAGAAACTGCAAATCCGGATTTTCATATGAAAATTTTATATTTTATAGATATATTTTCATATGTTGGGACAGAATTAAACAGTTTTTGACAAGCGCTCTGTAGGACAAATAAAATATGTCGACAGAACGTATCCGGCCTGCATACCACGTCTGTGACCTGTGTTTGCAGTCTCTTGACACCCACTCCTTAACCTTCCAACTGTACGGCAGGGGGCTCCTCACGGGTCCTGCACTCCTGCCTCGGTCACGTGCTCTGGCCCCACCCCCAGAGCCACGGAAGTACTCAGAAGATCTCCTCACAGAGGTCCACTGCTGTCTGCTCCTGACTGGCCACCTCCCCCCAGCCCTCAGACCCCTGGGCCACCGCCCCCCCCCCACCTCTGATGCTGCACGGCCCATCGCAAACAGAGCTAAGGCGGTCAGACCGTCCAAGCCACAGGGAGTCCCCAGAGGGCCAGGCTGTGGTTGACATGCTTGCTTGGGTTTCTTTCCTTCGGTTTGAACACAGCTACTTTCTGTCCCCAGTCAGACAAGCAGGTCACAGCACCCTGCCAGGGGCCGGGGCCCGCCGCCCCCAAGGAGGTTCCTGCCTGCACAAGGCCAGTCCCAGCTTGGGGCTCCCGCTCAGGCAGCGAGAGGCAAGCACGTACCGGCCAGTCGCCGGCTTCACGGAACTGCTGCTGTGTGGTCTGGGCAAGTGACATTTCAGCTTGACCCGTTGCTTCACCCATAAAATAGGAACAGGGATTACTTCGTGCTAGACGAAAAGGGACAAAATTAGGTAACTTCCTCAAAGTCCCTCCCAAGGATGCTGTGGGGGGTTCTCATCGCCCCCCTGCCCCTCCCCCACCCTCCATTCCACTTTACGAGTGGAATTCGGAACTCAGGGGAAGTGGGGCTGTCTGTCCCTGGAAAAGCCCAGATTTGAGAGATTGGTTTTTCTCGACACCTAGTCTAGAAGCACCAGGGCAGGAATGAAGGCTTTCCAGCTGGCGACAAGGACCAACTTTCAGCTCCTTCAGCTCCCTCACCCTGGAGTTAACCCCCTCCCCCAGGGTCCGCATCGGCCCCAGAGTCCAACGTGTGAGTACAGCTGGTTAAGCACCCCACGAGGGCTGGTCCGCCTTAGCTCTTGGTGGATCTGTGGGCTTCTATCTACCACCTGCCCCCCCACGCCTGGCTCCCACCTCCTGCGGGTGGAACACAGGTCTAGAATGTGTGTGTGTAATACCGAGTGTGGCCCAACCAACTCCTACACATCCTTCAGAACCTAGTTCAGATATACCTTCTACTAGAAGCTGTGGT